>JAGFBE010000019.1:624514-1249029 GCA_020226115.1 Colletotrichum viniferum
TATATATTTAATATTAGGAAATAACCTAATTAGCTTTATTATTAAAATATTCCTTAAATCTAAACCTATTCTTAATAACCTCTTTAATATTATTAAAAATATTATCTTAATATTAATAGGTTTTTGCTATATCTATATTATAATATTAATTAAGTTAGTTAAAGAGATAGTATAATTATTTATTAGAAGATTATTTATTTTACTAAAAACTAAATTAATATAGCTATATATCTAATCTCTATATTTAGTATTATTAAGATTAGCTATATTTTAGAAGAGATTTAGTAGTTTAATATTAATATCTAGCTAGATAAATCTATATAGATATAAAATATTATATTTATTAGTTTTAATATAGCTAAAATAAGCAGATATCTTCTTAAAACTAATTTTATACTAATAATAACTAAATACTTAAAATACAGCTTTATTTTATAATAGAAATATTTAATAAAACTAATTAAACTACTAATAATATATTATATATAGGATTTCTATTATTTAAATAATTTAAATAATATATCTATTTTAATCTCTTCCACTACTTAAAAAGCTATTATTTTTATATTAATTTTATTAGTAAAATTATTTAGGTTAATTATATATTATATTATAAGTATCTTATACTTAATATATAGCCTCTAGATTTTCTATTTAAGAAATAGCTTCTCTTTATTTAATATATAATAATAATTTCTAAAAATATTTAACTCTCTTATTAAATAAACTACCTTTTTATTAATAGTTTTATATATTTTATAGTATTTTTCCTCTATTTTATCTATTTCTTTAATAATAAATATTATAATAATATTCTAAAATATTTAGAATAAGGCTTTCTCTATTTAAAAGTAGCTAATATACTAATTCTCTATTTAAATAAATATATTAAAAGTTAAAAATAGAAAAGTAGAATATTTAGTAAATTAACCTCTTATAGAATAATTAGTAATAAAAATATCTCTTAATTATAGTTTTTATTATATTATATTACTAAAGTAGTATTTTTATTTATTCTTTTAAATAAAAACCCTTTTTTTTTAATTTAAATAGTTAAACTATAGGTTTAACTCTTTAAAATATTATATATCCCTTATTTTAAACCTTCTATAACTTTATAAGAAGAGATAGAAAAAAGCTTTAGAAAAGAAATTAAAGTTATTTAAATTTACTAACTTCTCCCCTTTTTAACTAATAATAAAAAGCTTTATATTAGAGGATATTATTTTATTATACTAGCTACTATTTTCTAGCTTATAGCTATAAAACCTCTAGCTTAAAATATTTAATATTATCTTTAATATTCTAAGTTTCTTTCTAAGTATAACTTTATTACTACTTTTAGTTAGTATTAAGTTAGTAGTAATAAGTTTATATAACTATAAGTTAATCTGTTTAGAATTAATTTTATTTAAGTTTTAGTTATATATATATATCTTATCAACTTTTATATTATTTTTAGTTTTAGGACTTATAGCTTTAGCTTTTATTATTTTAAAATAAAGAATAGCTTTATAAGTAGTCCGAATAAACTTCTCTAGTAAGCTTTATTTAGTAGCTAAAATATAGTTATCTATTTTAATTTTATTCTCTATATATAAGTTATAGGAGATTATCTTATTATATAGAGCTATTAAGATAGTTATACTAGGATATATATTACTCTAAAACCTTAGGTTCTCTTTATTAATAGCTATTTTATTACATAGTAAGTTATATATTTTTAGCTAAATAAAAGCATATTTTAACTTCTATAAGTTAATAGAGAGTATTTTAGTTATTTTAGTAAACTTTAGCTTTTTTAATCCTATAAAATAGATATATAGTCTTTTTTGCTTTTTAACTAGGGGGTAAAATAAAACCTTAGCTACTAACTTATTAATATTGTTTAGTAGTATAATAATATAGCTATAAATATACTTTTAGTACTATCTATTTATTAGTTAGTTAATATTAATAGTAAGTTTAATAATTTAACTAGTTAGAGTAAGAATTCTAATAAGGCGTTCCTCTAAAAGTAATAAGACTTATAGCTTTTTAAAGTATTAATAGCTATAGCTAAATAATAAGTTATTTATTCTATATACTTATAGTATTTATTACTTTTTAACTACTATATTATATCTAAAATATATTAGAAAAGTTATAGTTAGGTTTTAGGGGAAATAGTCCTTATAGATAAAATATTTTTAGTTTAAGAGATATATTTATTTTTAGATTCTTAAATAAAGCTTAAAAAAGGTTAGCTATATATAGTTTAATAGTTTAATAGAGGGTTACTAAATATAGTATATATAGTAAAAGCTAGTTTTAATAGTATTATTATTATATATAGCTAAATAGAAATTACTTATCTTTTTAAGTATTATCTTATAGCTAATAGTTTTACACTAAATATAGTTTTAGAAGTTTTTAAGTTTTTAAGTAAACTAATTATTAGTATTTTAGAGTATTTATTATATAAGTTATACTTATAGTTAACTAATTAGTTATTTATTAGACTATTAATTAGCCTATTTATTATAGTTTTATTAGTTATTAAGTAATCTACTAAGTTTTCTATATTAAGATATATAATTATAAGTTAGTAGGAATTAAGTAGTATTATTATTTATTAGTAGCTTTAAAGCTATAGTTAGTAAAGCTAATATTTATAATTCTAATAGTTAATTCTATTATTAGACTTTAAAAATATAGCTAAAGCGCTATATAATATTATTATATAACTAAATTATTAACATATAACATTCTTTTATAATAATAATAATAATATAAAAATAATAATAACACTTAACTTACTTTAATATTCTATAACAAATAAATAAATAACATTTAAAGTATAAAACCTTATATAAAAATACTCTGTATATTATACCCTATAACTATAATATTAATTATATAATATATATACTTATGTAAACACCTTATATAATTAGCAGTTTAGTAGGTTACGTTTCAGGTTATCTTTCGCCTCACTTTTCCCTACTAAGAGATACAACTTATAAATAACATTAATAGAAATTATTATAATATATCACTACTTTTATTATTATTTATACTATTAAATACCTATTAATACTTAAGATTATTACTTTTTATTATAATATTAGCCTATCTATAACCTTATACTATATAAGTATATATACTACGCCCCTATATATACTTATACCTATACTAATAGGTTATAAACCTAGCTTAGAAATAACCTCTATTCCTACTACTTTTTTACTTCTCCTCTATATATTTATAAAGCCCTACTTCTACTTAAAAGTTATATATACTAAAAATTAATCCTTTAAATGCTTTTCTATTTATACTATTTTTATAAAACTAGAAATACTAGTTAGATTAGTTATTTAGTTTTATAAGATTTATTTTCTTTAAATCTATATATTAGACCCTATATAAATTAACTATACCTCTATTAATCCTTCCTTAAGTAGATAAACTCTCACTATTACTTTATTTAATCTATATCCTTTAGATTATCTCTTTAAACTATCCTCTAATCTATTACTAATCTAGTTTAAACCTATACTTATAGTATAATAGACTACTTCTTAACTAATCCACTATATAGGATATATATCACCTCAATTAAACATAAATCCAACTAAAAAGGATATTAATTAAGAAAAAAGAATAAAAACTATTTTTTTTATCAATTAAACCTTTAACCTCTAGGTTTATAACTATTATAACTTTACTATAAAAACCACTATACTATATATATAATAGCTCTTTAGTTAATAACCTCACTATCGTTTATCCTTTATAAGGCTTATAACTATATACTACATCCCATTAAAATAATAATAACTAATCCTAAGGTCTAGTTCCCTAAACTTATTAGCTTAGAGAACTATAAAATATAAGCTATATATATTAGAACCCTACTATATAATAAAGATATTACTATAAACTTTACAAAACCTATTTCTTCTAATAATAAAAATAAATACTATAAAACTTTAAATTATATATAGCTATTCTATAATAATAAGCCTCTAAAAGTTATAAAAGATAATAAAAATACCTATACTACTTAGGAACATTTAAAAGCCCTATATAAGCCTATAGGTTTTATAAATAAATTTTTAACCTATAAAAAGTTCTTTAATACTTCTTTAAATAACTTTAATTCTATAAAAGAATATATAAATAAGATAAAAAAACTTATAAATAACTTATCTTATAATTAGCTTAAACTACTAGATTAAGTAATTATAGCTTATATACTTAATAGTCTAAATAAGACTTATAAAGCTTTTATAACCTCTATAACTTAATCTCTCAAAGCTAACCCTACTACTTATAACCTAAACTTTTTATATATTAATCTTATAGATAAATATAAGAGAAAAAGTAGTAATAAAATAATTAATAATATTATTAAGAGTAATAATAAAAAGAATAAAAAACAAACTAAAAACCAGGGAAATACTAATAAAGAAAGTAAAAATAAAATTAATAAAAAACCCTAGAAAAAATAGAAAGATTTATACTATAAAACTTATAAGACAATAAACTATACTAAAGAAAACTACGCTTTTCTATATCCTAGAAAAGCACCTAACTAGTAGAAAAAACCCTCTACTAGTACTACTATTACTAAAAATAAAGAAAACAAAGTAATTAATATAACTACTATAGAAAATATTACCCCCTATATATCTATAAATAATTCTAAAAATCCTATAGATTTAATAGATCTATCTTCTAATAAAGAAGAAAAAGATATTCTCTTTAAGAATATAAGCTATACTACTCCTATTAATAATATAAATAATACTAATAATCCTTCTTTAGGTTATTTAATTAATTAATCTATTATTAAAGAAAAAAGAAAAACAAAAAGTTATAATAATAAAAATAAAAATACAGTTAATATTTATATTAATATTATAGCTATTATTTATATTGTTAATAACTATAACTTATTAAAAAACCATAACAAAATCGATAGAATGATAAAATAGGGAGAAATAAAAATTTTTACTTCTATAATAAAGGGTAATTTAATAATATATCTAAATAATAATAATATAATACTGAAAGACGTTTATTATATACCTAAACTAAATATTAATCTACTTAGTTAATCTAAGTTAAATTCTTTAGGAATTACTTCTATTATATAGAAATAACCTATTTTATACAATATTAATAAAGATTATATTATTACTATAGGGGTAAAGAGAAATAATTTATATTTCTTCTAATTTCCTACTAATAATAATAATAACTATATATATAATACTATAAACAATAATAATATAAATAATAATAATAAAAATAATAATAATAATAATAATAATAGCTTCTAACTATAGCATAAACATCTTAAACATATATATTTACAAAGTCTTTTAAAAATAAAAAACAATATAATTATAAATATAAATATAAATATAAATATAAATATAAATAATAATAATATAAATGATAATAAATTACAGCCCTATAAAACCTATTTTTAAAGCAAATTTCATAACAAAGGCTAATAAACCTCAGGTTTATGATAAAAATCTAAATTATCTAGATTATATAGCTTCTAACCTATATAGACCTATAACGCCTACTATATATAATAAATATATATATTTTATTATCTTTATAGATAAATATTCCCACTTTATATAGAGAAAATTACTTAGAGATAAAAAGAAGCATACTATTAGTAAAGCTTTTCTTAAATTTTAAGCTAAAATAAATAATAATAATAATAATAATAAAATAAAAGAAATATCTATAGATAGAGGTATAGAATTTAATAATTATCGCTTTAAAGCTATATATACTTAAAGCAGTATAATATATAATAAAAGACCTCTTTATATATATAAGCCTAATAGTCTTATAAAGCATACTATACATATTATAGTTAATAAAATAAGAATAATACTATATAATTTAGGTTTACTACACTATTTATAAAGTAAAGCTTTTTATATTACTTTTATATATATAGTAAGACTCCTCATAGCTCTATTAAATATAAAACGCCTTATAAAATAAAAAATAACATAAAACCTAATATAAATAATATAAAAATATAGAGTAATATTTACTATTATAGGAATAAAAATCCTTCTATAAAGAAACTAGACGTATAAGCATATTAAAGTTATATAATAAATTATAGATCTAATAGGTATAAGATCTAAAATATATAACTAAAAAGAGGCTTATAGTCTTAAAACATTAAAATCTTAGAGAATACCTTTATTTCTTATTATAAAAAGCTTCCTTTAAGTATAAATACCTACTATAAAGATATAAATAGTAATATTATACCAAATAATAATAGATATAATACTACTTATAATAGTCTATAGAGAGATATTTCTAGTTAATCTATCTCTTATAGGAATAATCTTACTATAAGTAGTAATATTTCTATAACAAATAATGCTCTTACAAATCTAAATAATAAAACTAATATTAATAATAATAATAATAATAATATAAATAATATAAATAATAATATTAATACTAATAATAATAATATAAATACTAATATAATTAGTTCACATAATAATAATATAAAAACTACTAATATTAATAATAGAGATATAAATAAATAAAAATCTAAATTATTAATAGAGATCCCCTCTCTATTAGAAGAAACTAAAAAAAACTACTAATAGGTTAATAATACGGTTTATAATACTAAACATATACTATTATATACTATAGTAGACTATCCTACTCTTAGTATTTATAAAATAAATAATAACGTTTTAACTAATAATAATAATATTACTAGAACTAATACTATTAATAAAGCTTCTTATATTTTATTAGTTATTATATTAAATAAGCTTTCTAATATATAGCAAACCTTAAACTCTCCTTATAAAAATAATTAAATTTAAGCTATATAACTAGAAGTAACTTAAATAGAAGATATAAAAACTTAGGAAATTATATAAAAACTAGATAATATTTATCTATTAGGCAGTAAATAGATATACACTATAAAATTAAAAAGTAAAATAAATAATATATATAAATATAAAATAAAATAAATTACTTAAGGTTATAATTAATATATTAGTATTAATTATTTAGAAACCTTTTTTACTATTTATAGACTAAAAGGCTATAGGTTTATAGTTATATTTACTATAAAAGAAGAATAAACCTTTCTACAGTATAATATTACTATAGTATTTATATACGCTAATATAAATATAGATATATATATAATATTACTAATAGGTTTTTTATATAATAAAACTATAAATAAGTTAAAATTTAATCCTAATTATAACTATAAATCTAATAATAGTAAATATTACTATAAGCTTCTTAAAGCTTTATATAAGTTAAAATAAAGCTTTAAACTATAGTATAACTATTTAAAAGCTATATTAATAAAATTAGAATTTATTATTTTATAAAGATATTTAGAGGCTATAGGCTATAGTTAGGTTAAACTAATAGAAGAAGCACCTAAAAGGTAGGTATAGTATTACTAAACTATTTTTACTTACTTCTTCTAAGATCTCTTTTTTTAATCTTTTAGTAAGTATTTACTAAGTCCTCGTTATAGAGAGTTCTATACTCTATTTCTATAAAGTTCTCTATTTTTTTAGCTTAGTTTAGCTAAACTATCTTTAAACTTTTCTAATCTAAGTAGTTAAATCTTTATAATTATCCCCTTTCTAATTATAGTAGTTCTTATTATAGAATAAAACTAATAGTAAATAAAAACTTCTATTATCTATAATAAGTTTTTATAGTTACTATTATTATTATAGGCTATTTCTACTATTTATATAGTAGTTATCTACTATATATTTATTAAAGCTTTTTTATCTCTTAATATTATTATTATTATTTCTATAAGTTTTATAATCTTATCTCTAAAGTTATATTATCTACTAATTAAAGTTTTTTTAAAACTTCTCTTATTTTTTAAAAAGGAATTATCTTTAGTAGATTTTATATTTTTTATTTATAAGTATTTCATTTTTTATTTAATAAGCTTTTTCTAAAGAATAGCTTTATAATAACTTTATCTTTTATTCTATCTATCCTCTTTTTAAAATAGGCGTATTATAAAGCTATTTAGAATATTAAATAGTAATTATTATTATTAATTCACTATATTTATTTTCTCACTTTTAGTAGTATTTATTATAGTAAATAACTACTATTCTTATTATTTAAAGTTATAGCTACCTCTCTAACTATTTAATAATACCTTATATCTATTTATAAAATAGTGCTCTTTTTCCCCCCTAAAGTTAGTTTTTTTTTCTTCTTCTTTATTATTATATTATAATATAACAGCTTTTATAATTAATAAGCTTTTATTAAGCCTTTATAAAGCTTTCCCTTTCTAACATCCCTTCTATATCTAATATTATAAATATTAAGACCTTAATCACTTATATCTTATCGCTATATAAGCCTAACAACTTAGCAAAAGACAGCAGCATTTACTAGCGTAACTAATCTAATAATAATAAGCTCTATATCTCTTACGCCTTATAGCTCCACTAGACTACTAAAGTGGTTTTTTAGAGATTTCCTATAGTTAATTAACTTTTTCTATTTCTCTATACTACTTATTATCCCACTTATAATGTAACTTATACTATTACTTCTTAAATCTTATGAGGATTTATAAAGCGTTTACTAAATACTCTTTAAGCTCCTAGATGTTATATTCCACTAGCTAGCCTTTCTACTTAACTAAATATAGGGGGCTTACTAGCGCTTCCCTTTGTAATATAATATTTTTAATTTCCTATTCTTTAGGGTTCTCCTCTAGGTTTAGAAGCTATTCTTTAGTAAGTTTTTAGCTATACTATAGTTTTAATAAAACGATAGAGAAGATATTATACGCTCTATTATATTTTTCTAGAAACTATACTCTATAAGCGTTAGAACTTATAGCTTCTATAATTAGTATAGAAATAAATTATAGAGTAAGTTTTTACTAACCCTTTGTAAAGTAGAAGTTCTTTATAGAGAGCTTTATAATATCTCTAACTTTATATAATTACGCTTTCTTTTTAGTATTTATATTTTTAGTTTATACTTCTATTATATATTATTAGTTTTTAGCTATTCTTTAGTAAACCTCTATTAGCTTTTTAAGCTTTTTATTAACTTCTTAAGTTCTAATTTTAATATTTAGTAGGTAGTAATTAATTATTTAAAGGTAGTAACTTATAAAAGCTTTAAATAATAATATACTAATAGTAGTATATTTATTATTATTATATAAGAATTTAGCTTTAATTAGCTATATTACTTACTAGTTATATAAACCTTTACTAAATTTAGAAAGGTATATAATTAAAGTTTAATACGTTCTCTTAGTTTAGCTATCTATCTGTAGATACTATATAATAGAAATGCATTTTTTTATATCTTAAGCCTTAGTTTAGTCTTACTAAAACTAGCTAGTGATTAACTTATTTTAATTACTAATAATAGTTTTAAGCGTGCTATATTAGTATTTAATCTCTTAATATAAAATCCTCACTAAGTTTATAGCGTTTAGTTACTTAGTTATTACTAGAAATTAAGCTATTTTAGTTATTTAATATATAACTACTAGGATTATATTATATATAACCTTATTATCTTAGTAACTCTTTAGTAAGCTAGTTAGAAAGTTTAAAGAAATCTATTAAAATAGGTATACTAATAGTTCTAATATTTATAGTAGCCTATATAGCTTATACTGTAATATATATACTTTTTAGTAGTATAAGTACTTAGTAATATATCGCTATATATCCTCTATTAAGTATAGCTAATAAAATTTTTGTAAAATTAGCTCTATTATCTTATTTACCTCTATATACTTTAATCTAAGTATATTATAGTGGTTTTTTAGGATTTTATAATAGAGAGATCTCTCTTCTAAAATAACTAGTCTTCTTCTAAACTAAAAGATATTATTCTTATTAAGTTAGTATTTTTAGTATTCTTTAGCGTTTTAGTAAACCTTAGCTATAAGTTCTCTATAGAAGTAGTCTTTAGTCTATAGTCCTCTAACTATCTATTTAAGATTTATACCTAGTTATAGTATATATACTGTTTTATCCTAAATAAGTTTGAGTTTGTAGTTACAACGCAGCCCCCCCGCAAAAAGACTACGGCAAAATTCACCCCATACGCGGGCACAATTCTGGAAACACTATATGGGCACTTTGACCTGTGCCCTCTACTAATTAAGGAAAACAGTACAGAAACCCTATACGTTCCTGCTGGTAGGCAAACCCTCGCATAAAGTCGAACGCGCGCCCTGGCTGAATAGACCGGCGGAACAGTAACGGCGCCGGCCGCGCGGCGTGGGGCCGATCACATCGGGGCCGAACAGGTCACTGAGGCTCTCATGGCCTGGCAACGCCACCACACGAGAGATGACTCCTCAACTAAAGAGGTCGTCGCAAGAGGTTCTCACAGCCAGAAGCATAAAAAGCTCTGCTGCGCGCAGGGCCTTGCGCCCATCCCTCTTCCTCTTCCTCACCCTACAATCCTAAATAAGTTTTCTTATTATAGTATATAGGATATACTGCTTTAGTATAGTAATCCTAGCTCCCCCTAAGTTCTCTAATATATTGCTATCCTTTTATAGAGTAGTTAGTATATTATTTATATATAATTTTAAGTAAGTAATAGTGCTAATATATATATTTTAATATAGTAGATCGTTAGTACTTTTTATAAAGTAGTACTAACCTAAAAGTAAAGATCTTTTAATTTTAAAGCTAGCTTTTTAGTAAGGTTTTTATATATTTTACTAAATAGCTTAGATATAAGTTTTTATAATAGCTATAGTTCTTTTAAGCTTAGCGATATATTAGTAAGTTATCACTAATAGCTAGCTAATAAATCCTAGCTTCTTCTTAAAAGTAGGGATTATATTATCTACTCTAGAGTCTTCTATTATATAGTTAAAGCGTTATAACAGTCTATTTACTAGATTAATAACTCCTAATTTATATTAGATTTTAAAATTAAATATTAATAAGTAGTAGACTTATTATATAAACCTTCTATAAATATTATATATAAGTGTAATAAGTACTCCTTTTAATACTATATAGTCTATAAATACTAGGAATTTCTTAAGGAGCCCTTAGAGGTATTACGCTTAGTGATCTAAGCTTTCTATAATAGCGAGGAGCTCTTATTACCTTATAGCCTAATATCTTTCTATATATAAAAGCTTCTTTAACTAGAAGGTTATTAAATGCTAAATAATGCTATATTTCTATAAAAGTATATTAGATACTACCTAAGTGGATATATTAATCTTAACTTTAGTTTCTAATACTAAGTTATAATATCTTAATATTAAGACTTTAGTAAACGTTTTCTAAAATATCTTAAATATAGTCTATATCTCTCTTATTTAAACAAAAGCTTCTAACTTTATATTATTTTAACTTCCTTTTAGTATGCTATTTATAAAAACTATAATATAAGAATATCTAATAATAAATTTATAGTAAAACTTATAGAAACTAAAGAAAACTTAAATATCTCTAAAGGATTTTAGTACTAACTATTTAGTAACTACTTAAACTCTATCTAAGTCTATCTTAATACTATCTTAAGTAATATAAAACTTAAAGAAATCTATTTCTATTTAATAGAAATTATACTTTTTTAGTTTTATAAATAGTTTAGTAGTTTTTAGGCGATATAAAACTATATAAAGGTCTTTTATATATTATCCCCTTATATCTAAATAGATTAAAATATTATCTAAGTATATAACATAGTAAATATCTAAAAAGTTAGTAAATATTTAGTAAATATATACTTAAAAAGTTACTAAAGCGTTAATAAGTCTAAATAATATCACTATATACTTAAAATACCTATATTAGGTTTTAAACGTAGTTTTCTATCTATCTACCTTATTAATTATAATTCTATAATATATCTTATTTAAATTAATCTTAAAAATAAACTTTATATTAATAAGCTTATTTAGAAGCTTACTAATTAGTAGTAAAAAATAGTAGTTTTTTATTATAATTTTATTTAACCTCTTATAATCTATATATAACTATAAGCTATTATTCTTTTTAAGTATAAATAGAACTAACGCCCTAATAGAGCTAGTTAAGTAATAGATATATCTAGCTACCTCTATTTTCTAAATATATTTAGTAAAGGTTTATAGCTACTCTATTAATATAAAATATATAGGCTTATATAGAAGCTTTTTATTAGGTTTTAATTTAATATAATATACTACTCTTTTTAGTTTAAGAACTTTTTTTACGTTTTCTTTATTAAAAGTGTTAATAAAAAGTTTAAGTTTTTTAGAGATCTTCTTCTTAAGCTTTTTATTTAATAAACTTTCGCTTAGAGTATTAATATCTTTTTCGTCTAAAGCTAAAGCTCCTATTAAGTATATTATATAAGCTTTCTAGCTATTTTCTATAATCTTTTATATTATTACCTCTAGTTTAATAAATAAGATATAATTATATAACTAGATATAAGCGTAGATATCTATATAGATACTTTCTCTACTTATTAAGTTATTAAATAAAAAGATATCTCTTACTCTTTTAAGATATAAGCTAGCTATAAACGCTTAATAAATCTTCTATAGATAGCTTTAACTATTAATTAAAAAGAAAGTAAGCTAATAAATTTTACTAATAAGTATTAATTTTCTTTAAAAATCTACTAGCTTTAAAGCTATAACACTAATAGCCTCTTTTAATAAAAGTTTCTCTATAAAGCTTTCTTATATAAAGTCTACTATAGTATAAATATCTATATTAACTAATAATTTAACTTTATTATATATTTAAAGTGTAATTACTTAACCTCTAATAGTTTACCTTATAGAGACTAAAGTGATTTCTAATATAATACTTTTTAAAGTTACTTTTATATCTACTTATTTTCTAAATCTTTAGTATTAGTTATATAAAAAACTATAATAATATTAATTTTACTCTATCTTAAGTTTAAGTTCTAGTTACTATCTATAGGCTATATATATAGTTTAGTGTAATTAGAGAAGATATACCTATACTTCTTATAATTATAATATTAAGTTCTTTAAAAGTTAAGAAATTTACTATTAGAACTAAGCTCTATATAGAGGTTTACTACGTAGTTATTTTAAAATAAGATCTCTAAATAGTGCTCTTTTAAGTTTATTAGCTAAAGAGGTTATAAGCTACTCTTATAAAAGTAGTCTAAAGATCTTAAATATAGTTATTTATATAACTTAAAATAGCTAGTAAGCCTTTCTATATATCTCCTTTCTAGAATCTCCTATAGTCTCTATATATATAGAGCTATAATATATATATTAATATAATTAATATTTTATTTAAAAAGTTTATTTTTTAAGGTTTTAATAAAACTTTAAAAGAATATATAAGCTTTTATATTACTTATATTTAGCTCACTAAAAGCTTAGTTTATAAACTTCTAATAAGCTTAATATATAATAAGTCTTTTATTATCTCTCTAATAATACTATTTTAAGATATTATAATAATTTTATTCTTAAAGTTTAGGCGCTATATACTACCTCTTTATAAAGATCTTAAAATCTTTTTATATAAGGTTAACCTACTTCTTTAATATATCTATAAGCGTTTACTAATAAGTTTACTATTCTATTTATAAGGTATATTTTATTACACTTAAGGCTTACTAAATATACTAGCTATTAGAGTAGCTAAAGTAGTATTTATAAACCTCCTCTATTATAATAAACTAATTTCCCTTTTTATACTAATAGATTTACTAATAAGGTAAGCTATATTATAATTTAGAGGTTTCTTATAAACTTTAGGCAATTATTTAGTAAGTATTTAGTTATTTAACGTAGTAATAATTAGCTTATTCTAATTAGCTATTATAGTTATAATCTATTATATTAGCATTTAGCTAATAGCTTTATTTAGCCTTCTAGTTTAAGCTAATTTACTAGCTATAGCTATAAACATCTAGCTTTATAGCTTATCTAATCTATAGAGAGAGGTCTTATATTCCTTATCTTTCTATATATACTTATTATTTATTTAATAAGTGTTCAGTATAGGTAGCTTATTCTCTTTAAAGCCTCTAGCTTTATTTAAAGTATAGCTTCTTACCTCCCCTTATTAATTTATATTATCCTCTAATTACTTACTAAAATTATCTTCTCTATATAAGCTTATATAAGCTATTTTATTTAGTACTTAGTAAATACTAAATATAAATTCCTTAGCTTAATTAGTAAGTATTACTTAGGTATATAACGCTATTATTATTACTAACCTTTTTAAAATAGAGTAGAAATAAAAAAATTATAAAAATATTTAGGGGCTATAAGCTATAGTTAGGTTAAATTAATAGAAAAAATACCTAAAAAGTAAGTATAGTATTATTAAGCTACTTTTATTTACTTCTTCTAAGATCTCCTTTTTTAATCTTTTAGTAAATACTTATTAAGTCCTCGCTATAGAGGGTTCTATACTTTATTTCTATAAGGTTCTCTATCTTTTTAGCTTAGTCTAGCTAAACTATCCCTAAGCCCTTCTAGTCTAAGTAGCTAGACCCTTATATATTTCACCTTATAATAAAGCAGTATTTATATTTAATAAAAATAACTATAAAGCTATAATTTATTATTATATAAACGATATACTTTTAGTAGTAAATAATACTACTACTAATAACTATATATATAATAAACTAAGATAATATATAAAAATATAACTATTAGGGAAGCTTAATACCTTTTTAAGCTATAAGTTTAATATAGATAGACCTAATAAGTCTTTTTTTATATATTAAACTAAATATACTAAAAGAATATTAAATAAATATAATAAAACTAATATAAATCTATTTTTAACTCCTATAAGAGATAATATAAAACTATATATAAATAAATATACTACTATAAAAAAAGAAATACTATAATTTTAATAGTAGATTAGAGCTTTTATATATCTAGCTTTAAAGACTAAGTATAATATAGCTTTAGTAGTTATAATATTATTAAGATATATAATAAATCCTTTAAAAGAGCATTTTTTAGCTTTAGATTATCTATAGGGATATTTAAATAATTTTCCTAAACGGGGAATTTATTATAATTATAATAATAATATAATATAAGATTTAATAAGTTATATAAACTCTAATTAGGCTAAAGACCTTAATAATAGAAGATCCACATTAGCTTATATATTTTATTAAGGATTATATAATATAATATCTTATAGTATTATAAAATAAAAAATAGTGATATTATTTACTTATAAAGCTAAATATATAACTTTAACTAAAGTAGTAAAAAAAGCCTTATATCTATATAATAGTTATAATTTTAATTTAACTAATCTGAGTTTTAAAGCTGTAAATAAACCTAAGATTTTTATAAATAATTTAGTAGCTAAAAAGCTAACTAAAAATCCTAAATTTTATAAAAAATCTAAGTATATTAATATAAAGTATTATTTTACTAGGGAACCTTTATTAAATAAAGATATAATATTATTTCATATAGATATTATAAAGGTCTAGCTACCTAAACCGAAAAGGCTTAAAGACAGTTTAACTAGACTAAGCTAAAAAGATAGAGAACTCTATAGAGATAGAGTATAGAACCCTCTATAGCAAGAACTTAGTAAATACTTATTAAAAGATTAAAAAAGAAGATCTTAAAAGAAGTAAATAAAAGTAGTTTAACTAAGAGAGAGGAAGTAGTAATAAACGTTAGTCTTATAATAACCAGTATAAGTGAGAGTAACAGTTGGTTTCTCAGTGTGGTAAAGGGTAATAGTAAAGTAAGAAGCTATAGAAGTTATTATTATATTTATTATGTATATTAACTATTCTAAGTTCCTAGTAAAGTTAGAGAGACTGGTTAGTTGTTATATAGACGTTATTAACCTATACTAGTCCCTATAAGGTTAAGTAGGTGTTTTAGTCTATTTAGAATAACTGAAACTAGTAGGCTTACTAATAATACTAGCTTATAAGCTAGTTTTAGCTTTAGCCCTTATGCGTTAGGTTAGTATAGCGCTAGACCCTTAGCTTATAGGCTAGTTTCAGACTAATCTCCCTTAATAATCTAGCTTAATAGCTTAGTTATTAATGCTCTTACTCTCAATCCTAAAGGTTGAAGGTTTAAGTCACTATTAGGTTACTAGTTTTTTCTATTTATATAACTTA
Organism: Colletotrichum viniferum; assembly: GCA_020226115.1. NCBI lineage: Eukaryota > Fungi > Ascomycota > Sordariomycetes > Glomerellales > Glomerellaceae > Colletotrichum > Colletotrichum viniferum. The sequence goes on from JAGFBE010000019.1 coordinate 640,697, forward strand.
TTAGACTTATAGTCTTAGTCACCCCCTTAAGTTATATATAGTATATATATAACTTACTAAAAAACCTTATATAAAGAAAAAATAAATAAAAAACTCTTATTATAAGAGAAAAAAAGGTATAAATATTATATAGTTATAGTTATAAAAACCTCTCTTAAAGAGGAAAATAAGAGAAACCTAATATAGTATATCTTTAACTTTACTAAGCTTAAGATTTAAGGTATTATTATTATGTTTAAGTAAAAACCCTTTATTATATAGGTTTATTATCTCAATAAAGTATTTATATACTTCTTTATTTACTAGTTTTGTGAAAATATCAGCTAAATTAGCTTTTATATATATATAGTATAATTATAGCTTTTTTTCTACTAATTGCTACCTTATAAAGTGAAATTTTATATCTATATACTTTGCTCTTTTATATAATTCTAGATTTTCAGCTACATACTGAACAGCCTCATTATCTATCAATAATTTAGGCTTTTCTAAGGATTTAAATCCTAAGTTTTCTATTATATAGTTTATAGAGTTATATAAGTATAAAGCTTCTTTAGTAGCTTCACATAGAGCTATATATTCTACTTTATAAGTGCTTAAAGTAACTATTTTTTATTTTATACTATTCCAGCTTATTATATTATATAAACTAAAACAAAAAATATAGCTTAAAGTAGAAGTTCTATTAAATAGGTCTCTAGCCTAATTAGAGTCTGAAAATCCTACTAACTATAGATCTATATTACAGTTATATATAAAGCCTTTATAAAGAAATCTTTTTAAGTATCCCTATATCCTATTTAAATATAAAATATACTCTTTTACTAGATTACTTATATAGTAAGCACATATATTAACAGTATAGGTTATATCTAGCCTTATTTTTAAGCTTAGGAAATTCAAAGATCCTATTTCTTACTAGTATATATTTATTTCTATAGCAGTAGCTTATCCTTTATTAAAGTATAGTTTTATATTAAGATCTATAGAAGTATCAAACTCAGGTACCCATTCTTTATTATATTTATTTAATAGTTTATTTATATATTAAGACTAATAAATATTTATTATCTTATTTATATTATCAATATATATTTTGTTCCCTAAAAACATTATAAGATTTCCTATATCCTTTATATATAAATCCTTTAATAAAGTAGTATAAAAGAAAGTTATATACTCTTTTTTAAGCGTAGTAACTATAAAGTTATCTATATAATAGATTACTACTACCTTTATAATTTTATTATTAGCTATAAAGATCCCTTTATTATAAAGACTAGCTTTAAAGCTTAATTTGTTTAAGACATTTTTTAAATATTTATACTAAAGTCTAAGGCTCTATTTTAAACTATATAAAGCCTTAAGCAGTTTACAGTATAAGTTATTATTATTACCAGTATTATTATAGTTATATTCTAACTACTTAGTATTTAAGTTATAAAAGAAGCCTATAAGTAGTTTAACCTATATATCTTTATCTATAGAAGCATAGCAAAAGGCGTTTTTTATATTATATTACCTTATAAACTAGTTATTTACTACTACAATTATAAGTATAACTCTATAGTTCTCTAGTTTATAAGTAGTACTAAAGGTTTCTAAGTAATCTATACTAATATATTAGTTAAAACCTTATACAACCTAACAAGCTTTATATCTTATAACTTCTTTTTTATTATTATATTTAGTTATATAAACCTATCTTCCTCTAAAAGGCTTTTTATCTATAGGTATATTATATACTATTATCTAAGTTTTTATATTTTGTAATTTAGTTATTTCTTCTATTATTACTTAAATCTAATTCTTATTTTTAGCGTAAATTATAGCTTATTTATATATAGAAAGATCTAAAAGATTACTAATAGATAGAATATAAAAAGCTTTAGTTTTATTTTTATTTATAGTAGATATTATAGTTAGAACAAAGCAGTCTTTTATAGTTATAAAAGCTCTTTCTTTATCTACTACCTATTTATATTATTCTTACTTCTCTTTTGATATAGTAGAAATTTCTACTATTATATTACTTATAATATTTTCTAGAGGTTTATTTATATTATTATTATTTATATTTATATTATTATTATTACTTCTTAAATTTAAGTCTATTGATCTGCTTTTATTATATAGATTTATATATAGGTTATTATATAATTTAGAGTCCTTTATTATCTGAGGCTCTTTTTATTTAGAAGTAATAAAAGTATTCTCTATTATTTTTATATCTCTAGTCTAAATAGACTTTCTTTTATTTATATCAAATACTTTATATATATTATTATTATAGTTTATTATAACTCCTTTATTAGCTCTATTATCTAGCTTTTTTATTAAAGAATTCTTATTTTTATAATAATAAATACTCCTCTATATAGCTATATTAGATATATTAGGTTTTATATTAAAAACTACCTCAAAAAGCGTTTTATAGCCTATAGAGGCATATAGAGTTCTATTATATATATATATAGCTACTAAAGCTGCTTCTCCCTATAAGTAATGAGGTAAATTAGACGTTATTAAAAACGCTCTTATTTTATTAACTATAGTACGTATAATACGCTCTATAATACTATTAGGTTTATAAGTATAAAAAACTTTAATATTATAATTCATTCCTTTTATAATATAAGTATAATTTATTTTGTTATTATTAAACTCATAGCTACTATCTATATTAAACTCTTTTATAGAGTTATTATTTATATTAACTTTATTACAGTATTCTATAACTGCAGTATTAACTTCTTTAGCTTCTTTTGTTTTTAATAGCTTTATATAAACTAATCTAGACTTCTTTTTAATAAAAATTATAAACTATCAATAATTATTATAAGTTTTTAAGGTTATAAGTCTACATAAGTCTAAAGTAACTTTATAGTATAAAGAGTATTCCTTATTATAGTTAGTTAACTATTTATTAGCTTTAGTTATAAACTTAGCCTTATTATAGACTTCACAACTATCTAAGCTTACTTCTTTATAGTTAGCTTTATCTATATTATTTATAGTATTATTAGTTAGTTTAGCTAAAGCTTTACTGCTAATATAACCTAGTCTATTATACTAGGTTATATATAAGTTATCTTAATTTTTAATAATATCTTTATATATCTTTTTATGTTTATATTTAGTTAAGTCTTTTATAGACAGAGTAGCAACTTCACTACTATTTATAGTCTTAAGTTATTAAAGGTATAAAGTCTATAATAGTATATTATATAGATTAGACTTAATTATCCCTTTACATAAAGACTTATTTTCAGTTATACTATATAATACAGCATAATCTTAGTATAGTATTAAAGCTATATTATAATATTTAAGTCTTTTCTAACTTATTAAGTTAATTCCTAACTTAAGTATATAGTAACAATCTTTTAATATAAAGATAGTATTACTAAATAGGAATTTAACTATAATTTCTCCTTTCTTATATAGATATCTATAAGAGGCTTCACCCCATTTTACTCTATATTTAACTACAGTAGTTTTAATAAAGAGAGAAATATTAGATATTATATATATAGTTACACTAATATTAAGATAAAATTCAGATTTATTCTTTAGATTATCTATATATTTTATATCCTTAATAGTATCTATAATCAGATTACCTAGGAAGTTATTAATACTTATATTATTGTTTTTATAATAGGTTAAACTTACGTTCTCCCATTCTATACCTTCTTTAAGTTAATTAATACTTATAGAGTTAACTATAGTTATATTAACCTCTTAAGTTATATCTTCTTCATCAGAAAACTCTATATTAACCTTTTTAGCTATTAAAGCTTTTTAAGCTTTATAAAGCTTTTATTTCTAGAAATTAAGTTCAATCTTAGAGACTTTACTCTTATTTTTCTAATTACTTAGAGCTTTATTAGGATTTAAGAAGAAATAATCTTTAACTTTATAGTTTTTTAACTTATAGTTAGTATAGTATAGTTCCTTAATCTTTTTCTAAGGTTTCTTAGATATATTCGTCTTAACTTTAGTATATAAGATAGTTATAGAAACTTTTCTCTTTACTTTATCTATAAGATTAGCAAATAAAAACTTAATAATATAAGAGGTTAAGTCTTTTCTAAGAGCTTAAATAACATTAATTATAAAACCTTTATAATTATCATCTAAGCTATTTAAAACCTAAACTATAATAACTTATTTAAGTAAAGCTATAGTTTTAAGAGTAAAATTATTAGTTAGCTCTTTAACCTTATTAAGGTAATCTTCTATAGAGTTAAAGTTTTCTAAAGAAGTATTAAAAAACTCTTTATAAGTTAGATATTCTGAGGTAAACCTTATAAGCTTATATAGATCTTTTAGTTTTAACTAAATAGAAAAACCTATTATTAAGTCTTTTATAACTCTTAAAAGTGAATCTTTATATAGAAGCTTTATATATACTAAAACTTTTAAGTCTACTGCTTTCTAAGTTAGAGTTATTAGCTCATCTAGTAAACTAGACTTTATATCTTTACTAATAAGTAAAGCCTTAAAATAGGTTATCTATACTTAATAGTTAAGGCTTCCTAAAAGATAAAGAATATATTTCTCTATAATATAAGAATAGAGTTATATTAATAACTAAATAACTAGTTAAATCTAAAACTATACTATATAGAGTAGATAACTTTATTATTCTAAGTCTTTAAAAAGAGGATTCTGTTTATAAGTAACTAGTGTAGTTATAAAAGAGTTTATAAAGTCTCTAATCTTATAGAAAACTTCTCTTAATATATAAGATAGAAACTTCTTAATAGTAAAGTAAACTTTACTAAGAAAGAAGTAATCTGAGATATAAAAAGGTATATTAGACTTTTAGAAGTCTATAAATTAGTTAAAAAGATAATATTCTACTATAAAAGTAGGTTTATTAAGAATAGTTATATAGTTAAAAGTATAAGGTTAGTTATATTAAATAGAGTCTCTTAAAAGTTAATTCTTAAAGAGAAAGATATAAAAAGAAATAAGAATCTTATTTTTAGTAAAGATTATTCTTAGAGTTTCTCTAAAGAAGAGCTTTAATTAGTCGATTTAAAGAGATAAAGTTATAAAGGACTCTTTAAGTTGAATAATAGGTTGTTTCTTTGCTTAAGAGGCTAAAGGTTGTAGTTAAGAAAGAGGTATAAGTACTTTTATAGACTTTTCTAAGTAGCTGGGCTTATAACTACTAAGAGAGAGGAAGTAGTAATAAACGTTAGTTTTATAATAACTAGTATAAGTGAGAGTAATAGTTAGTTTCTTAGTATAGTAAAGGGTAATAGTAAAGTAAGGAGCTATAGAAGTTATTATTATATTTATTATATATATTAACTATTCTAAGTTCTTAGTAAAGTTAGGGGGACTAGTTAGTTATTATATAGATGTTGTTAACCTATACTAGTCCCTATAGGGTTAAATAGGTGTTTTAGTCTATTTGGAATAACTGAAACTAGTGGGCTTACTAGTAATACTAGCTTATAAGCTAGTTTTAGCTTTAGCCCTTATGCGTTAGGTTAGTATAGCGCTAGACCCTTAGCTTATAGGCTAGTTTTAGACTAATCTCCCTTAACAATCCAGCTTAATAGCTTAGTTGTTAATGCTCTTACTCTCAATCCTAAAGGTTGAGAGTTCAAGTTACTATTAGGTTACTAGCTTTTTCTATTTATATAACTTATTAGACTTATAGTCTTAGTGTTTAGTAATATTATACTTACTTTTTAGATATTTCTTCTATTAGTTTAACTTAATTATAGTTTATAGCTTCTAAATATTTTTATAATTCTTTTATTTCTATTCTACTTTAAGAAAGTTAGTAATAATAATAGCGCTACATACTTAAATAATACCTACTAATTAAATTAAAAAACTTATACTTAGTATTTACTAAACGCTAAATAAAATAGCTTATATAAACTTATATAGAGAAAATAACCTTAATAAATAATTAGAGGATAATATAAATTAATAAGGGGAAGTGAGAAGCTATACTTTAAGTGAAATTAGAAGCCTTAAAGAGGATAAGCTATTTATACTAAACGCTTACTAAATAAATAATAAATATATATAGAAAGATAGGGAATATAAAACCCCTCTCTATAGATTAAATAAGCTATAAAGCTAGACGTCTATAGTTATAGCTAGTAAACTAGCTTAAGCTAAAAAGCTAAATAAAACTACTAACTAAATACTAATATAACAGATTATAACTATAATAGCTAACTAGAATAAGCTAATTACTATTATATTAAATAACTAAATATTTATTAAATAATTACTTAAAGTTTATAAAAAACCCTTAAACTATAATATAGCTTACTTCACTAATAAATCTATTAATATAAAAAGAGAAGATTAGCTTATTATAGTAGAGAAAGCTTATAGGTACTACTTTAGCTACTTTAATAACTAGCATATTTAGTAAGCCTTAAATATAATAGAGTATATTTTATAAATAGAATAGTAAACTTATTAATAAACACTTATAAATATATTAAGGAAATAGATTAACCTTATATAGAAAGATTTTAAGATTTTTATAAAGAAGTAGTATATAACGCCTAAGTTCTAAAAATAAAACTACTATAATACCCTAAAATAATACTATTAGAGAGATAATAAGAAACCTATTATATATTAAACTTATTAGAAATCTATAAACTAAACCTTTAGTAAGCTAAATATAAGTAATATAAAAACTTATATATTCTTTTAAAGCTTTATTAAAACTCTAAAAGATAAACTTTTCAAATAAGATATTAATCGCACTAATATATATACTATAGCTTTATATATATAGAGACTATAAGAGATTCTAGAAAGGAGATATATAAAAAAGCTTATTAGCTATTCTAAATTATATTAGTAACTATATTTAGAATCTTTAGACTACTTTTATAAGAGCAGTTTATAACCCCTTTAACTAATAGACCTAAAAAAGTACTATTTAGAGACTTTATCTCAGAATAACTATATAGTAAACCTCTATATAGAGCCTAGTTCTAATAATAGGCCCTCTAACTATTAAAGAACTTAATATTATAATTATAAGAAGTATAGATATATCTCTTTTAATTATATTAAACTATATATATAGCTTATAAATAGTAATTAAAACCTAAACTTAAGATAAAATAGAATTAATATTATTATAATCTCTTATATAACTAATACTAAAAACTTAAGAAATAAATAAGTATAAAGGTAGCCTTAAGGAGCATTACGCTAGAAATCACCTTAGTTCTTATAGAGTAAACTATTAGAGGTTAAATAATTATACTCTAAGCGTATAATAAAGTTAAACTATTAGTTAATATAGATATTTATACTATAGTAGATTTTATATAAAAAAACTTTATAGAGAAACTCTTACTAAAGGAGGCTACTAGTATTATAGCTCTAAAGCTAATAAACTTTTAAAAAAGACTAATACTTACTAGTAAAATTTATTAGCTCACCTTTTTCTTAATTAATAGCTAAAGCTATTTATAGAAGACTTACTAAATATTTATAACTAGCTTATATCCTAAAGGAGTAGAAAATATCCTTTTATTTAATAACTTAATAAGTAGAAAGAATATCTATATAAACACTTACGCTTATACTTAGTTATATAATTATATCTCACTTATTAAACTAGAGGTAATAATATAAGAGATTATAGAAAACAACTAAAAAGCCTATATAATATACTTAATAGAAGCCTTAACCCTAGATAAAAAAGATATTAATACCTTAAGTAAAGGTTTACTAGATAAAAAACTTAAAAAGAAAATCCCTAAAGAACTTAAACTCTTTACTAACGTTTTTAATAAAAAAAACATAAAAAAGGTCTCTAAACTAAAGAGAGTAGTATATTATATTAAGTTAAAACCTAATAAAAAGCCCCTATATAGGCCTATATACTTTATATTAGTAGAGTAGCTATAAACCTTCGCTAAATATATTTAGGAAATAGAAGTAGCTAAATATATCTACTATTTAACTAGCTCTACTAGAGCGCTAGTTCTATTTATACTTAAAAAGAATAGTAGTTTATAGTTATATATAAATTATAAGAGGTTAAATAAAATTATAATAAAAAACTATTACTTTCTACTACTAATTAGTAAGCTTCTAAATAAGCTTACTAGTATAAAATTTATTTCTAGAATTAATTTAAGTGAAGTATACTATAAAATTATAATTAATAAAGTAAATAGATAAAAAACTATATTTAGGATTTAATATAGGCACTTTAAATATATAGTGATACTATTTAGATTTATTAATACTTTAATAACTTTCTAAGTATATATTTACTAAATACTTACTAACTTTTTAAATACTTACTATATTATATACCTAAATAATATCTTAATCTATTTAGATATAAAGGGATAATATATAAAAAACTTTTATATAGTTTTATATTACTTAAAAGCTATTAAGCTATTAATAAAACTAAAAAAATATAACTTCTATTAAATAGAAATAGATTTCTTTAAGTTCTATATTACTTAAAATAATATTAAAATAGACCTAGATAGAGTTTAAGTAGTTACTAAATAGCTAATACTAAAATCTTTTAAAGATATCTAAGTTTTCTTTAGCTTTTATAATTTTTACTATAAATTTATTACTAGATATTTCTATATTATAGCTTCTATAAATAGTATACTAAAAGGAAATTAAAATAATATAAAGTTAGAAGCTTTTATTTAGATAGGGGAGATATAAACTATATTTAAAACACTTTAAAGAGCATTTACTAAAGCCTTAATATTAGGATATTATAACTTAACGCTAGAAACTAAAGTTAAAACTAATATATCTACCTAAATAGTATCTAATATATTTTTGTAAAAATATAGCACTATTTAGCACCTAATAGCTTTCTAGTTAAAAAAGCTTTTAGATATAGAAAAACGCTAAGCTATAAAATAATAAAAGCTTCTTACTATTATAGAAAACTTAAATTACTAAGCGTAATACCTCTAAAAGCTTTCTAAGAAATTCCTAATACTTATAAACTATATAGTATTAAAAGGAATACTCACTACACCTATATATAATATTTATAAAAAGCTTATATAATAGGTCTACTACTTATTAATATTTAATTTTAAAATCTAATATAAATCAGAAGTTACTAATTTAGTAGATAAACTATTATAATATTTTAACTATATAATAGAAAACTTTAAAATAGATAATATAATTCCTACTTTTAAGAAAAAGCTAAAACTTATTAACTAGCTATTAGTAATAACTTACTAATATATTACTAAGCTTAAAAGAACTATAGCTATTATAAGAACTTATATCCAAGCTATTTAGTAAAGTATATAAAAACCTTACTAAAAAGCTAGCTCTAAAATTAAAAGATCCTCACTTTTAAATTAGTATTACCCTATAAAAAATACTAATAATCTACTGTATTAAAATATATATATTAGTGCTGTTACCTACTTAAAATTATATATAAATAATATGCTAACTGCTTTATAAAAAGATAGCAATATACTAGAGAACTTAAGAAGAGCTAAAATTATTATACTAAAGTAGTATATCCTATATACTATAATAAGAGAGCTTATTTAGAACGAAATAGTATATATACTATAATTAGGCGTAAATCTTAAATAAATAGTTAGAAGACTGCAGGCTAAAGATTACTTCTATAGAGAACTTATAGCTAAAGTTTACTAAGATACTAGAGAATATTAAAGGTACTAACTTAATAAGAATAATATCCTTTAGTTTAAAAAAAGACTAGTTATTCTAAAAGAGAGATCTTTCTATTATAAAATCCTAAAAAACCATTATAATACGCTTAAATTAGGGTATATAGGGGTAAATAAGATAGTAGAGCTAATTCTATAAAGGTTTCACTAGCTACACTTAATAGAGGATATATAGTAATATATTACTAAATGCTTATACTACTAAGGAGTATATATATTATAGTATAAGCTATATAAGCTACTATAAATATTAAAACTGCTAGTATACCTATTCTAATAGATTTCCTTAGACTTTCTAACTAGCTTACTAGAAGGTTGCTGAGATAATAAGATTATATATAATATAATCCTAGTAGTTATATATTAAATAACTAAAGTAGCTTGATTTTTAGTAATAACTAAATAACTAAATACTATAAGCTTAGTGAGGATCTTATACTAAGAGATTAAATATTAGTATAATACGCTTAAAGCTATTATTAGTAATTAAAATAAGTTAATTACTAGCTAGTTTTAGTAAAACTAAACTAAAGCTTAAGATATAGAAAAGTATATCTCTATTATATAATATCTATAGATAGATAGCTAAACTAAAAGAATATATTAAACCCTAACTATATACCTCTTTAAGTTTAATAAAGGTTTATATAACTAGTAGGTAATATAGCTAGTTAAAGCTGAATTTTTATATAATAATAGTAAATATACTACTATTAATATATCACTATTTAAGGCTTTTATAAGTTACTACTTTTAAATAATTAATTACTATCTACTAAACGTTAAAATTAGAACTTAAAAGGTTAATAAAAAGCTTAAAAAGCTAATAGAGGTTTACTAAAAAATAGCTAAAAACTAATAATATATAATAGAAGTGTAAGCTAAAAATATAAACGCTAAAAAGAAAGTATAATTATATAAAGTTAGAGATATTATAAAGTTCTCTATAAAGAACTTCTACTTTATAAAGAGTTAGTAAAAACTCACCCTATAATTTATTTTTATACTAATTATAGAGGTTATAAGCTTTAACGTTTATAGAGTATAGTTTCTAGAAAAATATAATAAAGTGTATAATATCTTCTCTATTGCTTTACTAGAACTATAGTATAGCTAAAAACTTACTAAAAAATAACTTCTAAACTTAGAGGAGAACTTTAAAGAATAAGAAGTTAAAGATATTATATTATAAAAAGAAGTATTAGTAAGCCCCCTATATTTAGTTAAATAGAAAGGCTAGTTAGTGGAATATAATACTTAGAAGCTTAAAGAGTATTTAGTAAATATTTTATAAATCTTTATAGGATTTAAAAAGTAATAGTATAAATTATACTATAAGTAGGATAATAAATAGTATAGAGAAATAGGAAAAGTTAATTAACTATAGGAAAACTTTAAAAAACTACTTCTTAAAAATAATATATAAACCTAAAGATATCTAACTTAGAACTCTAAAAAAAAGCTACTATATGTTTACTAAAGATCTACTAAAAATTACTAAATATTATCCCCTAAGTTACTTAAATCCTCACTAATATTATTACTATTAAGACTAATATCTATATTATTTTTATTATTATTACTCTCACCTTTTAATAATTTATCTTTATCTTTAGAGCTAACTAGATTTTTATAAACGCTTATAGAAGAGGTACTAACGTCCTTATAAGTATTAGGTTAGGGAGTGGGGCTAAAGCTAATACGTTTAAGGATTATAATTAGGGTGTATTTATAAGAATTATAAAGTATTTAAGAAGCTTAAACCTTAAAAAGATCTTAAATAGGTAAGCTAAATATATAAAAGTTATTACTTAAGAGATATTTCTCTAGGATATTATTAAGTTTATTAAGGAATTAAGCTTAGTTAAAGATATAGCTTTTATTATAGAGGTACTATAGTAGAGTGTTTTTAAGCTAGAGATAAATCTACTTAATAAAATTCTTATCTTTTTTTCAGTAAGTATTCTATAAAGGAACTATTAGCTATTAAAGAAAAAATATAATTTAAAGGATTATATATTTTAAGCTAGATCTTAAGATATACCTAAATATAATTAGTAGCAGTTTCCTTAGCGTTTATCTGTAGTAGTTAGTTATTATACTGTTTTAAACTAGGCTAAAGCCTAGTAAGGTTTACTAACTACTTATAAAGCGCTAGGAGAAGCGCCTAACTATTAGTGATTATAGTATATATACAGTAGATCTTATATTAATAATACTTACTAGCTTTAATTTAGGTAACGCAGCGCTTCACCTAATTTTAAAAGATTTAAATGCTATTAATAAGGTATTTAGAAATCTAGTTATACTAATAGTCAGTCTAATGCCTTAGCAAAAAGTTATTAGATACTTACTTTATAATATTTAACATTATATAAATAATATATCTAGTAGGTAGTATCACCTATATTAGCGTAGGTATATATTATTTTAGTAGTTTAGTAGAGCTATAAAGCGTAAGAGATATAAAGCTTACTGCTATTAGATTAGTTATACTAGTAAATACTGCTATTTTTTACTAAATTATTAAGCTTATATAGTAATAAGATATAGGTAATTAGAGTCTTAGTATTTATAATATTAGATATAAAAGGGATATTAGAAAGAAAAGGCTTTATAAAAGCTTAATAAAGATTTATTAACTATAAAAGCTATTATATTATAATATAATAATAAAGAGGAAAAAAAACAAAAACTAACCCTAGAGGGGAAAAAAAGCACTACTTTATAAATAGATATAAAGTATTATTAAATAGTTAGAGAGATAGCTATAACTTTAGATAATAAGAATAATAGTTATTTACTATAATAAATACTACTAAAAGTAAAAAAATAAGTATAGTGAATTAATAATAGTAGTTACTATTTAATATCCTAAATAGCTTTATAATATATTTATTTTAAAAGGAAAATAGATAAAATAAAAAACAAAGTTATTATAAAGCTATTATTTAGAGAGAACTTATTAAATAAAAAACAAAATATCTATAAATAAAGAATATAAAATCTACTAAAAATAATTCCCTTTTAAGAAATAAAAGAAGTTCTAAAAAAACTCTAGTTAGTAAATAATATAACCTTAGGGGTAGAATTATAGAACCTATAAAGATAATAATAATAACACTAAGAGATAAAAAAGCTTTAATAAATATATAGTAAATAACTACTATATAAATAGTAGAGATAGTTTATAATAATAATAGCTATTATAAAAGCTTACTATAGATAATAGAGGTTCTCGCTTATTACTAATCCTATTTTATAGCGAGAACTACTATAATTAGAAAAGGGATAATTATAAAGGTTTAGTTATTTAAACTAAAAAAGTTTAAAGATAGTTTAGCTAAACTAAGCTAAAAAGATAGAGAACCCTATAGAAATAGAGTATAAAACCCTCTATAGCGAGGACTTAGCGAGTACTTACTAAAAGATTAAAAAAAGAGATCTTAGAAGAAGTAAGCAAAAGTAGCCTAGTAATACTATACTTACCTTTTAGGTGCTTCTTCTATTAGTTTAACCTAACTATAGCTTATAGCTTCTAAATACCTTTATAAAACCTTTTAAATATCACTGCATAAATTTACTAAGTAATTCTTAAGTAGAAACTACTGCTTTTTTATATTGCTAAAAAGGTTTTTAATCTTTATTTTTTTACTAGCGTAAAGTATATTATATACCTCTTAGATTAATATTATATTAATATATACCTTTATTTTAGCTTAATAATATCTCTTATTAAAGAAGGGTGTTAATATACCTCTCTTATAAATAAATCTAATATTTCTAAAGTAGTATTAATCTACTAATAAGTATAATAATTAATTATATACTTATTATATTAATACTATATTATTTATAGATCTTTTTATACCTATTAGTATATATATAAATACTCTATTAAACTAGATTATATATAATATATTTTATTATAGTTAGTTTTTATAACTAATAAACCTCTTTTTTATTTATATAAGTATATAGATGGGTAAGAGAGTACTATCTATTATTTTTATATAGCTTATAAAGTAGCTATACTTATCTTTTGGTTTAATTTAAAGTAATATATATAAAGTATCTAGCTATTTAATAACTTTATTATAAAGAGTAATAAAACTAATAAGTATTTATTAATACATCTCTAAAATAGTGCTTTATATTATTTAAATTTTATTTAAAGTTATATACTAATATACTTTTTAATCTTATATACATAAGCTAATTATTAGCCTATACTTAAAGTTTTAATATTAAGTATTTTTAATAAAGTTATAATATTATAGCTAAGCTATAATATTTATAAAGTTCTTCTTTAAAATATAAAATATTTAATAGAAATTATTATAATTATTATATAATAATAAAGTAGTATATTTAAATATTTATTTTATACTATTAAGGTATTAAATTACTCTAAAATTAGATTTATTAATAATATTATTAATTAGAGCTATAATAGCTATAGTTATAACTATAATAGTAGTATTAGTAATAATAATAAGTTATTAAGAAGTATTTATTTTAATACTTAGAATATAATTAATACAGAATAAAGATATATAAAGTTTACTTTAGTACATAAATCTTAATATTAGCTTTATTTTTTAATATATTAGGATTAATAGTAGAATTTCTTAAGAATATACTAGCTATTCTTAATATATACTATTTATTTAGGGTTTTATAAAGTAACTTTTTATGAAACTAGAATAGTATTAGTATAAAAGAGGTATTATTAGATTTAGTAAAGTACTCTAAAAAACTAATAATTAGGGAAATTATATATACTTATATTATTAAAAAACCCTAGTTTTTAGCTCCTAGTATATATCTGATTGCACTATTAGTCTGTCTAACTAGGCTAGCACTCACTAGTAAAGCTTAACTAAGTAACCTATATACCACAGTCTATAGCAGTTAGTGATATATAAAGAGAATTATAGCAGTATTGCACACAGGAGATTGCTCTAAGTCCACGAGATGCCACCACTTGATCGTTTGCTTTGCAATAAAAATACTGGGATTTCAACGACCAACGCCCAAGTTACAGAAAATGATTGGTTACTCTGTACAACAATTTTACGCAACAAAGGAAATATCGACTTGGTTCATTGCATCTTCTCTTTGACGCACGTGGTTCTCGGCACCTGTCATTGGTGGGGTCCACAGACCTACCGGGCCGCGCTACGGCGCGGGGAACGCGGCCCAAACGTCGTCCGAACACCACCTCCCCGGCCCGTCCGGAACACTCACACTTAACCTGCCGCGGGCAATCAACGACACTTCATCTCTCAAATTCGTCAAATACACCAATCTACAGCCACTTTAGCCCTGAGTCGACACCTTCTAGCTCACACGTCCTCAGACCAGTCACGCCATCACTCCACTTCACAACTTGTCATGAACCTCACCCCCCTCCTCGCCCTCACCCTCCTCCCCGTACCATCCACATCCCACACCCTCACCATGAACATCACCCGTCCCTCCCTAACCCTCCCCCTCGCCCCCTCCCCGCTCCCCGTCCGTATCCCCGAAGACGACCGCAACATCATCGCCGCCCTCAAAACCCTCTCGCGCTCCAACCTATCCCGCCTCAAGCTCATCAAAAAGATACCCCTGGACGGCCCCCTCTGGGAACCAGAAGGCATCGTCCGCCTCGCATCCCCCACGGCCACCGAGTCAGAGGAACGCTTCTGGGTCTCCGCGGGCGAGTACACCGCCCCAACCTCAAAATACCCCGACGGCGAGTGGCGCGACGGCACAGACCGCACCCCCGGCGCTGGCTTCGCACACTTTGTCATATTCGACGGACGGGGGAAGAGATTGGGCGATTGGGTCGTCACTAAAGAGGGCGACATCGAGGTACCCCATCCCCCGCCCGATCACGCTGAAGGGGCACTGACGAGCACAGTACCACAACGGCGGGATAGACTATGACGGCACCCACATCTGGGCGACCCTCTCGCAGTACCGCCCCAACTCCACCGGCACCGTAGTCCGTATCGACCCCGCCAAGCTGGAGCTGGAAAGGATGTTCGCGGTGGGAGACCACCAGGGCGGCATCGTGCACAACGGCATCGGCACCCTCACGACCCTAAACTGGGGCGGGCGCAAAGCAACACGCTGGACCCTCTCCCCGTCCTCCTCAGTCCCGCCATCGCAGCAGCAACAACAACACCCCCTCACCCCGAGCGCGAGCGTCTCCCCCGCCACGGAAACGATCAACCCCTCGCACTGGATCGACTACCAGGACTGTAGGTACCTAGGCGACCACGGGAAACATGAGGTGATGCTCTGCTCGGGCATCGCGACGCTGGCGGGCGGCGTCGAGGTCGGCGGGCTGGCCATCGTGGACACGGAGACCATGGTGCCTCTGTGGGAGGTGCCGTTCATGGAGAGGACGGAGGCGCAGGGAGTGTTGATGACGAAGAACCCGATGGACGTGGCCCTTGTCGACGGCCGGGTGAGGCTGTACTTTGCGCCGGAGGAGGGGGAGAGTGTGCTGTACGTATATGAGCTGCAGTGAGATGGCACGTGGGGATGTACAAAATCTTAATGATGAAACTAATCTATTTGGTCGGTCAAATACTAACGACACACTGGAAGCCATCCGAACCATTACCGGAAGGTGACTATTTACGGCATCACACATCATACATGCTGCCCTGGCGTTCAATCCAGGCATGCTTTAACCCTAACTCCATGATTACTCCGTCATGTACATCGCTGCGTATTGCCAAGCAGCGAACGAGAGGCAGGCCCGCTTGTCTCGTCCAACCCATAAATCAAAACTTCGTGACTGGCTTTTCATCTAAACGGTCTTGCCGCCGCAGTCGGGGATGATGACACCCGGCTTGAGGTTGCGGTCGACATCCATAAGACCCCACTGGTCTTCCCACTCCTTGTTCTTCTCGTTGAACTTGATCTTCCATGGCTCGTCAAAGGCGGAGAACCAGAAGTAGTTGGTGCCGTTAGTCAAAGCAGGACACACCCACTTGTCAAGCAACTCGTTCATCTCATCAACGCCGGCGACTGACGCGTCAGGACATCCCGTAGCCTGGCCATTGCCGCAGTTCGTACCGCCCTTGCTAGGCCAGCCGACCTCGGCGATGACGTTCTTTTTCGTGTCCGACTTGAAGAAGCCGCTAGCCTGGTTCTCCCAGAAGGCATACGTCCACATGGCGGCGTCCTTGGCATTCACTCCGGCGAAGAAGGGATGAATGTTGGCCATAATGTAGTCGCTCTTGGATGCCAATGACGATGTCCAATCGTCGCCGAGGTCAGATGTGGCAACCGGCAGGCTCAAGCTCTTGGCGGTCAGGTTGGTCCGCACTTCGCTAAGCAGAGTTCCCAAAGCCGATTCCGTCATTTCCTCTCTGAACAGGATCTCGTTGGCGACAATGACGCCCTCGAAATGCTTGTCGCCATACTCGTCGAGAATGTCCCACATTTGCGACAGTTGGCGGGCGTTGGTCGTGTCGTTTCCATCCTGCCATACACCCATCCAGATCTTGATCGTGTCCTCCATCTTCAACTGCTTGATCGAGTGGATGAGCATCTGGGTCTGGTTGCAATCGGTTCCGTACAGGCGAATCGTGTTGGTCAACTGGCTGAGGACTGCGACGTCGCGTGTGACATTGTTCTGCGAAGGGGGGTTGTGGAGGCAATCTGGGTACTGGGTGTTAATCGGCGTGTAGTCCATGCCGGGGAAGACCTTGTGCAAGTTCTTGTTGTTCATGAGAGCCTGGATTTCTTTGCTACTGATGCTTAGGTCGCCGTTGGAGTTGGTGTCGTCGGATGCCGACTGCCCGTTACTGCTGCTGTCGCTCTTCCGATTGTTCCTGGACAGTAGCCAACCAGCCGTGCCACCGGCGATGGCACCAGCAATGACAATAATGACCACGATGATGATGCACCACTTCCACCTCTTCCTGTGACTGTTGTTTGACTTGACCCACTCCGATTGCGGCTTCTCGCCGCCAAGGTTATTGTTACTGCCCATCGGAGAGCCCTTGACTGGGTCATAGTACCCGTTGGCATTTCCTGTCCTGGCGGCACCAGCCATGAGAGCGGTTGCAGCACCTGCACCAGCGCCTGCCGGGCGGGAGCGGCCCGCTCCCGCCCGGCTGTTGCCTGTGCGTTCGCTGTTGTTCGAAAGGCTGAGCATTGAGTTGCGTCCGCTGCGACTACGGCCGTATTCCAAGCCGTCGTCACCGTCGTCTGCTATTGAGTTGGGGTCAACAACGCCGAGGTGGTCTGCGTTCCTCTGGTAGTAAGGATGGTCGTTGTAGTAGTCGTAGCCGTAGGGTGTTGATGACGGCGATAATCTTGAGGGTGATGCTGCGGAAGCGCCAAGGGCAGTCAGGCTGGAGTGAGATGTGCGGTCGCTGTGGGCGTACGGGCGAGGAGCGTTGCTCATTTCGTAGGCGTCGCCGCGTGGTTGGTTATAAGCTGACGGAGGAGCGTTGGAGTACTGGCCTCGTGGAGGCTGTGCTTGCCCGACATTTCGTATAGCATCCGCGCCGCTTTCCCTCGCATTACGTTCGGCGACGCTGTAAGCAATACCCGACATGCCCACTGACGCGTTCTCGCTGAAGTTGTCGGCGCCAGGAGTGACATTTGGGTTAAGATTACTCTGTTGGGCGGGTGCCCAGTCGCGGTGGTTTGGAACCTGTGGTGAAGCCATGTGGGCACCAGCAGCTGCACCTCCTACAGCTCCTACGGCGGCCTGGGGGACACCTTGGCGATCGTTTCTGCGCCCCTCTCTCATTCGACCAAAGTTGGAGTCTGGGTGGCCGGCTGGGTACTGTTGTGCCCTCAAGTCCTGTTGCGACTGGTAGTTCGGGGACGGGCCGTTATAGTCTTGTTGCTGCTGGTCGTGGTACTGTTCCGGGGGGTAAGGAGAGCGCGGATGAGGCCGGTAGGAATTATCGAGAGGCTCGCGCTCGGCGCTGCCGTCGTCGCAGTCGTATCGAGGCATGTTTCAGTGAGTAGAGGAAAGATGGCAAACGTCCCGCAACCCTCGTGGGTTGGAAGCCAAGCGTCGTCTCCGGAAGGAGTTGGTGGACGGCAGCGGAGCGGATTCGACGTTGAAAAGATGGGTTGGAGGGGAGAAAACGGCAGCGTGCGACGAGACGGAATGCGGATGCAATTTCAGAGGTCTTGGATTGAGGACTGATTTAATTGTGAGCGCGGTTCTGGCTGCGGGCGGCGTATGTTGACAATTCGTCTGATCATTCCAGTGCACGCAGCCGTGCATGCGACCGAGACAAGACCAGATGGAGAGGGATGCCAGAGGAAAGGAAGCGGCAGGAGCAAAAACAAGATGACTAACCTCCGTGCACCGCAGGTCGCCCGGTGACTTGAGGCAAGAGGGAGGCGGACGAGGCAAGCTAGTCGCGTCCGCCGAGTGCAATGCTCGGGGAGTTTGACAGCGGGCGGTCGCACCAGACAGCAGTTGTTTGTGTGTTCGTGTAGGTGAGGGTAAGCGACGAGCAAGCCGGGCGGTCGACGAAGGGCGACAGATGGATTGCAGGCCACACCAGAAGAGACAGTTTGGGGCAGTGATGTCTTGTCCTGGAGCCCCTATTGCGACGAGCCAGACGTATGGCAATCGATTCGAGGAGGCGGAGACGCAGGTGGAAGAAGAGCTTGTCGAGGTTGGAACGAGTGCTATGTGCAGTGTTGCGCTGCTGCTGGGCTGCGCTGTGGGTGTGGAAGACGAGTGGCAGCCACGGACTGAGTTAAGGCGCAGGTACTGGGTATGGGTGAGACTAATGGACCGGACTACGTATTTCGGTGTTTCGCCCGAGGCGGCGCCGGGTCAGCAGTTCGTATTTTTGCGTCTTCTGTGCGGCTCCCTGGTTGGCGTTGCGCTCGCTCGTATTTCTGCGGTTGTTGCTGTTCCTGTTCCTGTTCCTGTTCCTGCTCTTGTCTAGACCCCAACGAGGTCAGTTTCGGCTGCGCGGAATTGGAGAAACGTGGGCGCGGCGGGTCAGGGACCGTCCGCCTGTTGCTGGCGGATCTGGAGCAGGCAGATGGAGAACGGGAAACAAGAGGAGAGGGAAATTGCAAATAGAAACGGTTCTGGTGGAAGAACGAGAGGGAATCGGCACGGGAAATTGGGAAGAGGTATCGGGTATGGTGGTGGTGTGTTGGTGTGGTGTGGTATGGTGGGATGGGTGAGGTGGACGTACCTTGGTCTTTGTCGCAGCGAGATGCACGTTCGAGAGTGGCTTGGGTCTTGGGGTCTTGGGGTCTGGTTTGCCAGACGGATCCTTGGCCGTGGGGAAAGATCTGCTACTGCTGTGCTGCGTCGGATGGTCGCAGGCTAACAGAGTGGCATGGAGAGACAGGAGGAGCTGCAGTGTGAGGCGGGTGTTGGAGATGTCGAGCGGCGGCAGATGGCAGAAGGCAGAAGGCAGAGGCAGAGGAGGGAAAGATGGATGGATGCAGATTGGGATTGTCGATTGCAGATGCCAAATGCGCACACCGCGTGTCTGCGTGACTGTGAGACGGTGACAGATTGAAGGAGCAGGAGCAGGAAGGGAGGCCGTTGTCGTTGGTTCCTGATTATTCTGAGCCCTTCCCGGTGTGCTGCATAGATAAATTCTGCAAGGAGAAGGGACGGAGGAAGGGACGGCCAAGAAACCAGCAAGGTAGGTACAGAGTACCTACCCACGTTACCTCACTTACCTAGGTTCGACCTCCTGCCTGCCTCCTGCCAGAGTCTCCTGCCATTCGGATTTTGGGGGAACATGGCCAATCACGAGCGAGGGTTTTGCTGCTGAGGTGCCTCCTTCCACAGAAAACACAGAAAAGTAGGAAGGCAGGACGCCGCCAACCTTCTCGCTTTCGCCTCCAACCTCTGCGAAAATGCACCAAAACGGATACCGCAGTGACGACCAGACAACGATGACAACATTCATTACATCCCCAGGGCAGGTACCTCCACTGCAAAATCTGGGGGAGCAGGTACCTGGCCCTGTCTCCTCGTCCCTCCCCGGCTGCCCTGCCTGGTGCTTCCCTGCCCTGCCGCTGCCTTTTGCCCTGTGGTGGCCCAAGTGGCTGCCGAGTGCCGCCGCCTCTGTGGACCGGAGACTCGCAGCTTACCTTAAAAAGAGCAGGGCCCCGCCCGGCAGAGCATCTTAGACGAGAGGCAAAGCAATGGGTCCGATTGAGGAGGCACGGAGCAGTGAGCACACACACAGCAAGAAAGGGACCGGAGAGAAAAAGCAAGGCAGCGACAACCAACAGCAGAAGCGACAGACCAGACCGGGCAGGCCAGGCCAGGGCAGGCATCGTATCGCAAAAGACGTCACTGCGGTCCCCGTTCCCAAGCAGCGACAAAAAGTGCGATAACGAAGGCCATGATGCCAACTTCAGGCTCAGCGCCCCCCATGAGCTGAATACTTGCTAAGTTTATTGGCGTCATGTGCCTTTGCCGCAGCGGCTGTGCAGACATTCAGCTCTCTGTCCACTGTCCTGTTCCCAGTTTCCACCACCTCACTCCAGCAATGCAGCACGAGCAGACTCCCCGAAGAGCAGCCGCCATGTCGCAGCTCCCTCCCCCTATTAGCACCTCACCCAGGTCAATATGCCCCCGAGTCTCAGCACTGAGGAGGAGGCGAGCACCAGACAAGTGTGAGTGCGAGCCGGGATTCTTTCTTTAGTGGGTTGAGGCCCTGTGCCTTGTGGGTGATGTGGATCGTTTGGAGCGCCCGTGGTTGGCCAAGCGACCGTCGGCGCTTCCCTTGCTCCTTAACCCGTACCTAACTGCGCCCCAGTTCTCTCGAAACACTCGACGATGCCCTCTTTCTATTTGCTGCCGCTGTCTTACCTAAGCCATCTAGGAACCAGCCTAGGCACCTGGTAACGGTCCGTTCAACCCATCCCCTGAAGATCAACACCATCGAATCCACCACCAACCACGCCCGCCATCACATCCCACCACCGCCGCCGCCCATCGCTCGCTCCCCCGCGGACCTCGACTCTGCGCCGCCCATCTGCCCCTCCAAGCGTCACGGTCAGGCTGTCGCTGCCCAGTCATGGCGATCAGCCGCGGGAATCGTGGCCCGGCTGCTCGGCTCGTTGGTGCTGGCGTTGGCCAGGCAGGGCTTGGGACGTCTACCCGTGCGAACGCTGAATAGTACGGGAGCACCAAACAATGCGATGGACGTCACAAACAAACACCACCATCGGCATTCCACCCGTCGACCTATCCGCACCGCAACGGTCAATGATCAACCGCCATCCCAACATAACATGTGCGTGACGGAACGCCCATAAGGGGAAGATCTATTAGGGATGGGCTGGCTAAGGCCAGCCTGGCTATATACGGGGGGCGGAGCGGGCATACTATGCCCCGAGCTGGGAATCCCGGCTCGCACCCCCCTATAGCTACGTGCCCACCGGGCCCCCCCTAGAGAGGGCACACAGAGCACATAGCGTGAAGTAAATAGGAAAAATACACGAAAAACCCCCTTTATTCCTATTAATCTAAATACTCTAGCCTCCCTTTTTTATACATCGTAGTCCTCACGCTTTATACTATAGTCTATCTATAGGTTCTCCTCTATAAATATAACTTTGTAGTAGTTTAGCTATTAAAACTTACTAAAGTCTAATAATAGTTTATTAGACTTATCTAGGTTTTACGCTAAAGGGTTAGGGTAATAAGTAGAGGGTATATAGAGGTAGGTAGTAAGTGTTAACATATAACATTCTTTTATAATAATAATAATAATATAAGAATAATAATAACACTTAACTTACTTTAATATTCTATAATAAATAAACAAATAACGTTTAAAGTATAAAACCTTATATAAAAATACTCTATTTATTATACCCTGTAGCTATAATATTAATTATATAATACGTATACTTACGTAAGTACCTTATATAATTAGTAGTTTAGCAGGTTACGTTTTAGGTTATTTTTCCTCTCACTTTTCCCTACTAGGGGATATAACCTGCTAACTATATTAATAGGAATTATTATAATATATCACTTCTCTTATTATTATCTATATAATTAAATACTCTTTAATACTTAAGATTATTACTTTTTATTATAATATAAGCTTATTTATAACTTTATACTATATAAGCGTATATATTATACCCCTATATATGCTTATATTTATACTAATAAGTTATAAGCTTAGTTTAGAAATAACTTCTATTTTTATTATTTTTTTACTTCTCCCCTACTTATTTATAAAACCCTACTTTTATTTAAAGGTTATATATACTAAAAATTAATCTTTTAAACGCTTTTCTATCTATACTACTTTTATAGAACTAGAAATACTAACTAGACTAGTTATTTAGTTCTATAAGATTTATTTTCTTTAAATTTATATACTAAACTCTATTTAAATTAACTATACTTCTATTAATTCTTCTCTAAGTAAATAAACTTTTACTACTACTTTATTTAATCTATATCCTTTAGATTATCTTTTTAAATTATCCTCTAAGCTATTACTAATTTAGTTTAGATTTATACTTACTACTTAATAAACTTCTTCTTAACTAATTTACTATATAGGATATATATCTCCTTAGTTAAATATAGGTCTAACTAAAGAAGATATTAATTAAAAAGAAAGAATAAAAACTACTCTTTTTTATAAGTTAAACCTTTAACTTCTAGGTTTATAACTATTATAACTTTACTATAAGAACTACTATACTATATATATAATAGCTCTTTAGTTAATAGCTTTACTATTATTAATCTTTTATAAAGCTTATAATTATACACTATATTCTATTAAAGTAATAATAACTAATCCTAAGGTTTAGTTTCTTAAACTTATTAGCTTAGAGAACTATAAAGTATAAGCTATACGTATTAAAGCTTTACTATATAATAAAGATATTACTATAAACCTTACTAAACCTATTTTTTCTAATAATAAAGATAAAAACTATAAAGCTTTAAGTTATATATAGTTATTCTATAATAATAGGCTTCTAAAGGTTATAAAAGATAATAAAGATACTTATACTACTTAAGAATATCTAAAAGCCTTATATAAGTTTATAGGTTTTATAAATAAGTTTTTAACCTATAAAGAGTTCTTTAATACTTCTTTAGATAACTTTAATTCTATAGAAGAATATATAAATAAAATAAAAAAACTTATAAATAACTTATTCTTTAATAAACTTAAATTACTTAATTAAGTAATTATAGCTTATATACTTAATAGTCTAAATAAAACTTATAAGGCTTTTATAACTTCTATAACTTAGTCTTTTAGAACTAACTCTACTACTTATAACCTAAACTCTTTATATACTAGTTTTATAGATAAATATAAGAGAAAAAGTAGTAGCAAAGTAGTTAATAATACTACTAAAGGTAATAATAATATAAAGAATAAAAAATAAAATAAAAACTAGGAAAATACTAATAAGAAAAATAAAAACAAAATTAATAAAAAACCCTAGAAAAAACAAAAAGGTTTATACTATAAAAATTATAAGAAAACAAACTATACTAAAGAAAACTATACTTTTCTATATCCTAAAAAAACACCTAGCTAGTAGAAAAAACCCTCTACTAGTATTACTAGTACTAAGGATAAAGGAAAGAAAGTAGTTAATATAACTACTATAGAAGAAATTACCCCCTATATATCTATAAATAATTCTAAAAATCCTATAGATTTAATAGATTTATTTTCTAATAATAAAGAAGAAGATATTCTCTTTAAGAATATAAGCTATACTATGTCTAATAATAATATAAATAATACTAATAATCCTTCTTTAGGTTATTTAATTAACTAGTCTAGTATTAAGGAAAAAGGAAAAATAAGGAGTTATAATAATAAGAATAAAAATATAGTTAATATTTATATTAATACTATAGTTACTATTTATATTATTAATAACTATAACTTATTAAAAAATCATAAAAAAATCAATAAAACTATAAATTAGAGAGAAATAAAGACTCTTACTTCTAAAATAAAAAGTGATTTAATAATATATTTAAATAATAATACTATAATATTAAAAGACGTTTATTATATACCTAAACTAGGTATTAATCTACTTAGTCAATCTAAGTTACATTGTTTAGGTATTGCTTCTATTATATAGAAATAACCTATTTTATACGATATTAATAAGGATTGTATTATTACTATAGAGGCAAAGAGAAATAACTTATATTTCTTTCAATTTCCTACTAATAATAACAATAACTATATATATAATACTACAAATAATAATATAAATAATAATAATAATAATAATAATAATAATAGCCTCTAACTATAGCATAAACATCTTAGATATATATATTTATAAACTCTTTTAAAAATAAAAGATAATATAACTATAAATATACATATAAATAATAATAATATAAATAATAAATTATAGCCTTATAAAGCTTGTTTTCAAGATAAATTTATAACAAAAGCTAGTAAACCTTAAGTTCATAATAAAAATCTAGATTATCTAGATTATATAGCTTCAGATTTATATAAACCTATAATGCTTACTATATATAATAAATATTACTATTTTATTATCTTTATAGATAAATATTCCCGTTTTATATAGGGAAAATTACTTAAAGATAAAGAGAAGTATACTATTAGTGAAGCTTTTCTTAAATTTTAAGCTAAAGTAAATAATAGTAATAATAATAAAAGAATAAAAGAAGTATCTATAGATAGAGGTATAGAATTTAATAATTATCGCTTTAAAGCTATATATACTTAATGCGGTATAATATATAATAAAAGACCTCTTTATATATATAAACCTAATAGTTTTATAGAGTATACTATACGCACTATAGTTAATAAAATAAGAACTATACTATATAATTTAGGTTTACTATATTACTTATAGGGTAAAGCTTTTTATACTACTCTTTATATATATAATAGGACTCCTTATAGCTCTATTAAGTATCAAACGCCTTATGAAATATAGAATAATATAAAACCTAATATAAATAATATAAAAGTGTAGAGTAGTATTTACTACTATAAGAATAAAGATCCTTTTATAAAGAAACTAGACGTATAAGCATATTAAGGTTATATAATAAATTATAGATCTAATAGGTATAAGATCTAAGATATATAACTAAGAAGAACTTTATAGTCTTAAGACGTTAAAATCCTAGAAAATACCTTTATTTCTTATTATAAAAAGCTTCTTTTAAGTATAAATACCTACTATAAAGGGCTACTAGCCTTATATTGCGAAATCTAACTGGTATTAACTGTAAAAGCTAGACTGGTCCCCTCGCCTTCTACTAACAACCTTCAGGTTATGTGACTACTTAGATATCATCTTCGCCTCTACGCTCCTCTAACTTCAAACATTATAACAAGCTAAATTAACTGCCCTCCTCTAGCTACCTCTATCTCTATTAGTCTCTTTTATCTCCTACGCTATATTTAATTTACGCCTGTCTTCTTCTCTTCTACTATTTAGACGTCTATGCTATAACATCTTCTGCTTTACTGCGCAGTCTTAATAAAGAGCTTTGCTACTATTAGCTATACTCTTACTATATATATTCGCTTTTCCTAACTTACTAACCGCTTAGGCTACCTTAGCTATCTTAAGGAAGCTTATGAAGTATTTATAAGCGTTAGGATTATTATTAGTAGCTTTAACTATATCTATATCGATTTTAAGGCTATATAACTCTAGTATATTATACTTATTAGCTATTTTAAATAAGTACTTCTAAGTAAATTTAAGTAGAGTCTTCTTAGTAGTATAGAGAAGGTTACTATATTTAGAGCTTTTAATTTTATTAGTTTTAGTCTTATAGATTAAGTCGTTTAGAGCGGCTTTACTTAGCCTATATATAGGTATAATAAGGGGGAAAGATATTATGTAGGGTTATTATGCGTATAGGAGGATGTGAGGAATAGGCTTAAGGCTTTATTTAAAGTAGTAGTTAAGTTCTTATACTATAGCTATGAGAACCCTTTTAGCTATATAAAGAGTTATACTATTAAGTTTACGCCCTTAAGTGTAAGTTTAAGCTATCGCTAGGCTCTAGCTGCATTGTAAATAACGCTCTCGCTAGTATGTTTTACTACTCTACTACCTGCCTACTTACCTTCTTCTGTATAGCTAGGGATAAGTTAAGCTAAGTATTAATAACCAGTTATACTGAGATTTATTTATTTGCTTTATTAAGATTAAGCATAAGTTAAAGTGCTGCTATTAGGTTTTAGTACTATAGAAAAAAAAAAAAAGTATAGAGTGAACTGCAATACCTACTTATATAGGTTGACCAGACTGCTAACATACTTACTATAAAGATATAAATAGTAGTATTATACTAAATAATAATAGATATAATACTACTTAAAAAAGTCTATAAAGAGATATTTCTAGTTAATCTATCTCTTATAGGAATAATCCTACTATAAGTAGTAATATTTCTATAATAAATAATGCTTTTATAAATCTAAGTAATGAGACTAATATTAATAATAATAATAATAATAATAATATAAATAATAATATTAATACTAGCAATAATAATACTAATATTAGTATAATTAGTTTATATAATGATAGTATGAAAACTACTAGTATTAATAATAGAGAAATAAATAAATAAAAATCTAAGTTATTAATAGAGATCCCCTCTCTATTAGAAGAAGCTAAAAAAGACTATAAATAGGTGGATAATATAGTTTATAATACTAAAAGTGCACTATTATTTACTATAGTAGATTATCCTACTCTTAGTATTTATAAAATAAATAATAATATTTTAACTAATAATAATCGTATTACTAGAACTAGTACTATTAATAAAGCTTCTTATATTCTATTAGTTATTATATTAAATAAGCCTTCTAATATATAGTAAGCTTTAAATTCTCTTTATAAAGATAATTAGATTTAGGCTATATAACTAGAAGTAATTTAAATAGAAGATATAAAAACTTAGGAAATTATATAAAAACTAGATAATATTCATTTATTAAGTAGTAGATAGGTATATACTATGAAATTAAAAGATTAAATAAACAATATCTATAAATATAAAGTAAAATGGGTTACTTAGGGTTATAATTAATATATTAGTATTAGTTATTTAGAAACCTTTTCTACTACTTATAGACTAGAAAGCTATAAGTTTATAGTTATATTTACTATAAAAGAAGGATAGACCTTTCTATAGTATAACGTTATTATAGCGTTTATATATATTAATATAGATATAGATATATATATAATATTACTAATAGGTTTTTTATATAATAAAACCACAAATAAATTAGAATTTAATCCTAATTATAACTATAAATCAAATAATAGCAAATATTACTATAAGCTTCTTAAAGCTTTATATAGGTTAAAGTAAAGCCTTAGACTATAGTATAACTATTTAAAAGTTATATTAATAAAATTAGGATTTATTATTTCACCTTATAATGAAGTAGTATTTATATTTAATAAAAATAACTATAAAGCTATAATTTATTATTATGTGGACGATATGCTTTTAATAGCTAATAATATTACTACTAGTGACTATATATATAATAAACTAAGGTAATATATAAAAATATAACTATTAGGGAAGCTTAATACCTTTTTAGGCTATAAGTTTAAGATAGATCGACCTAATAAGTCTTTCTTTATATATTAAACTAAATATATAGAAAAAATATTAAATAAATATAATAAAACTAATATAAATCTATCTTTAATTCCTATAAGAGATAATATAAAATTATATATAAATAAATATACTACTATAAAAGAAGAAATACTACAATTTTAGTAGTAGATTAAAACCTTTATATATCTAGCTCTAAAAACTAGGTATAATATTACTCTAGTAGTTATAATATTATTAAGATATATAATAAACCCTTTAAAAGAGTATTTTTTAGCTCTAGACTACTTATAAGGATATATAAATGATTTTCCTAAAAGAGGAATTTATTATAATTACAATAATAATATAATATAGGATTTAATAGGTTATTCAGACTCTAATTAGGCTAGAGACCTAGATAATAGAAGATCTATATTAGCTTATATATTTTACTAGGGATTATATAATATAATATTTTATAGTACTATAAAATAAAAAACAGTAGCACTATTTACTTATAAAGCTAAATATATAGCTTTAACTAAAGTAGTAAAAGAAGCTCTATATCTATATAATAGTTATAATTTTAATTTAACTAATCTAGGTTTTAAAGCTATAAATAAACCTAAGATGTTTATAGATAATTTAGTAGCTAAAAAGCTAACTGAAAATCCTAAATTTTATAAAAAATCTAAGTATATTAATATAAAGTATCATTTTACTAGAGAATCTTTATTAAATAAAGATATAATATTATTTCATATAAACTCTAAGTCTAATATTATAGATATATTAACTAAGCCTTTAAGTAAGGTTATATTTAATAATATACTTAATATAATAAATAACAATAACTATAAAGAAAATAATAATAATATATATAATAATAATAACTGTATTAAAGAAATAATATACTAGTTTTTCTCTTACCTTTTTACCTATAAGGTTATTTTATAAGAGTTTTTTAACTAGTTATAAACATATTATATATATTATAGGAATATTTTTCTTATTTTTCCTATAAGGTTTTTAAGTTTTTATACCTATAACGTATATATATGTTTAATAAGTAAGCTATATACTATAAATTAACTGTATATACCTTAAGGAGGGATATTAACATATAACATTCTTTTATAATAATAATAATAATATAAGAATAATAATAACGCTTAACTTATTTTAATATTCTACAATAAATAAATAAATAACGTTTAAGGTATAAAACCTTATATAAAAATACTCTATTTATTATACCTCATAGCTATAATATTGATTATATAATACATATACTTACGTAAGCACCTTATATAATTAGCAGTTTAGCAGGTTACATTTTAGGTTATCTTTCCCCTCACTTTTCCCTACTAGGGGATATAACTTACTAACTATATTAATAGAAATCATTATTCATTACAATATATCACTTCTCTTATTATTATCTATACGATTAAATGCTCTTTAATGCTTAAAATTATCACATTTTATTATAATATAAGCCTATCTATAACCTTATACTATATAGGCGCATATACTACGCTCCTATATACGCTTATACCTATGCTAATAAATATAGAGGTAGGTAGTAAGGCTATAGATATAGAGACTAGCGTAAATACTAGTAAGTAAGGATTTTTATAAGGGCTTTATAGCGTGAAGGCTTTTAACTTATAGCTATAAGGCTACTAAAGGTATAAAAGGATAGTATAGGCTAGTGAGAAGGCTAATAAGAGGGTGTATAAGGCTATAAAGGCTAGAGATAGCTTTATACTACGAGGTATACCTAGAAGAGCTATATAGTAGTAACTTTAATATCTAAGTAGCTATTTTAGGATAGGCTTATAGCTTCTATTAGTAGAGGTGCTATTCTTCTAGCTATCTACTTAGCTAGCGCTATAATAGCTAATTATAGATAATATTGTAAATAACTAAAAGAAGGGTTAAAAAAGGGCTTATAACCTACATAATAGAACGCCTATAAGGGGAAGATCTATTAGGGATGGGCTGGCTAAGGCCACCCCGGCTATATATGGGGGGCGGAGCGGGCATACTATGCCCCAAGCCGGGAATCCCGGCTCGCAACATGCACAATGAAATCCCTCAATCCATATCATCATCAAATTCCCATAAACATCAAACTCCGTTCCGCAACCGCACCCGCGAATAAGAAACCAGAAGCCCGGGATCTCCCCTTCCTCAGGGCCTCTGCAACCGCCAACGTCTGGCGAACACCCCTTACCAAAACCACCAAACATGAAGCACACTGAAGCAACCCTCTCCTCCGCTAGGAACCCGTCCCCTTGCGAGTTGCGACGCTGATCCATGTCGACGCATGACATCACCAAATTGCTCCAAACAGGATATTCCCTCTCCTCTTCCCCTTCGAGGCCGCCGTCCCGTCTCGAGGTCTCGACTTTTGGTCCGATTACCACCCTCACGAATCATTGGCCTTATTTTTTTCAGACGATGTGGCTTCATTGCGACGCAGCAATTTAGCACAATTGCACCCCCAAATTCCTGCGCGTAGAACAAATAGCTACAAGCCACATCTCCCAATTTGACGCCACCATTTCTCAGCTGCGGCGCCACACATCGGCTACCCGGCTGGCAACTGCTGCCATCATCACAGGCCCAGCCATCAGAAGTTCAGAACGCATGCACCCACCCCAGCCTGATCTCACTCACGACAGTCACGCAACAGCATCGTTCTGCCAGCAAGCGTAAGCATGCACTTCATCCCCTCTCCGCGTATGTCCGTGGCATTCGCCGCCGTCTTCCCACAGCTCGTATCGGCGAGTCAGACTTCGGCGTCCCCAAAAATCGCAGTAATGGTTGTCGGAGGACGCCAGCTCAGCGCCCAGAAATAGCAGCAGAGCCCAGCGCGCCAGGGCACCGGCTCCGGAAAAAAAAACATTGGAGCCTAAATAGATCCGAGCCCACCCACCACCCCACGGCCACCAACGCGGGAATGCGGAAGCGGAAACTGCGCTACCCATTTTTCAGGTACGGCAGACAAGGGAGGCAAACAAGCTTCAAAAGAGGCTCTGCCACTAATGGATCTTTGTGGACTCAACGGCCACAAGATAAGCGTAAATGCTTACATTGACATTGTTTCGTGACAACAAAGAGATTCGTAACTGCTTTCAGCATGAAGGCAAAAATTCTGTGGCTTTTTTGCAACCTCGACAATTATGTTACCCAAGTAGTGAACCTCATGTTTCTCTAGGTAATTACTGCTGTGACCTGGTTCCCTGCAAGCTGAGCGCCTCATCGACAACGAGTAAAACACTTCATAGATCGTGGTCTGCAAGAACCCATAAGATGCAGAATGTCCATACCAGACACCTAGACTCTCATCACACCTGACACTTTCCTTCCAAATTTGGCGCAGTGAATAGTCGCAGTTGCCCTACATCGCGCCGTCGTATGGGACTATGTAACCAAGTCGTCGCCTTGCTGTGCTGTACAACTCCCTCGGATTGGTGTGCAATGCTCGTTAGCCATCCGGTCCAATCTCCTCGTGAATCAAACTGTAAACTCAAGCTCTCACAGAAATGATGAAGTTTATGCAACGCGATGAGCGAGGTGGTCATTTATCTAGGCTACGACAAGAGGTTGGGCAGGATTCAGCGTGGAGTGTGAAGGCAGGTCATCCGGATCCGGCCTCGAATCGTGTGTTTAATCAGTGCTCGACATTCGTTCACATCTTGGTTTGGACAGGGCCTTAGACGGATCTTGCATTTGAACGGTAAGGTCGAAGTCCAGATTGGTGTAAGATAGTGCTGTTGCAACCTTCAACGTCTGATTTCTGTATGGAGTTTCAACTGCCACAGGAGGGTGAGGGGTGTGTTGAGGGAAAGCTGGAAACTATCGGGCCAGGAACGATGGAATTGCAAATATTTACTATTCGGGCGGGCGGTGGACGTAAACGACGACGGAGACGATAGTAGAGACTGAGAATAACTAAGATGATGATAGTGAAGATGATGATAGTGAAGACTACGACGACCGAAACAACAACGATGACGGGGGCAGTAACAAGAAGAAGGACTAGGATATGGATGATAGGGGGGAGGATAGAATAGAAAGCTTGCCACCTAGACTACTAGAGATACGTAAAGGTATTTTCCCGGGTAGCAAATTTAATCTGCAAAACGTCGACTCTTCTCCGCAAGTGAACGGTGCTCCTGGAAGATCGAGGTCTCTATGCGGAAGTTTGGGATTCTTTTTTCATGCAGATGTATTGATAGTTGTGTTGGGTTGGGATCCTAGCAGTATTACGCCTTGCGTGACCCGTCAGCAAGCCATCGCCAGTCTTGGCTTGGTGATCGGTGTACTAATAAATTGACGAGGCAGCTAATCGTCTCCCATCACTGCCTCTGCATGTTTGACCAGCATCGACATGGCGAACCCCTTCAAGTACACCGAGAAACCCATTTTCAGCCTTCTGCCTGCACCGTCGCGCCGACCTGGAATACTGCCTACTCCGGGTAACATGTACCCAGTTCACCTCACAGCACAATGGACGGCTTCAAGGGCTTCATTGCTCTTGGCTCGCTCTCAGGCGTGGCTATCTTGACCTTCGTCGTGTTCAAACGCCACAAGAAGCAGCGGGCGAACGAACAGAGTCAGGCATTGTTACTGGACTGGCTACAGAAGCCTGACTACCTACTGGGTTTGGAGTTAGCAGCAATTATTCACTCGAGACCTCAGTCTCTCTGACTTCACCATACCGTCAGCAATGGAAACTTGCCACGCACGATCACCAGAAGCAAGCGGAACTCGGAAGAGAAGGAGATCAAGATCTAGAGGGACGTCACTGCAATCAGATGTCTTCGCCGGTCCGCAACCGTCATCCTTCGTCCGTCTTCATTAAGGTTGTGGGAACCAGGAGTGGCCAAGTTCAAGGCCATCGTTATGAAAGCCCTGTAAAAGAACGGGCTGGAACCTTTCTTCAGCAACATGACTTGTTGGGACCCAGCATATCTGTCTTCTATTATTTTGAAGACAGACTGGAAACCACTTGAGTTTCTTCATGGCCAGTTTGAGAAAGACTTGCCACTGTCACAACAGGTGCTGTCCTACACTGGCATCGCCTCCGCAGTATTCGCAGCATCATGCATGGAAAATTTGACATCTGTTTGGTCTTCGAGCGGTCACAGTATTCTTAGAGGCGGTTGATAGTCACCTCCAAAACCTTTCCAAGCAAGCTGATGCCCGACTGGAGGCCAACTATTCCGTGCTGGCCCTAGGATCGTGCAAATTCATACTCGGACTGACAATTTGCCAAAGTTGCGAAGCAAGCTTGTTTCGAAAAGCCCTGGTTAGCTTTGAAACTGGATGTCCTTGCCCTGAACGATACAGATATCTGGCCGGGTAAACTGCATTACGTCACGACAAGAAGTCTCGGTATAATTTCCAGGCCAACTTCAGCCATGGGCAAGCTGGAGCCGCTTGTCCCAATAACTCCCTGGTGTCGGACGCTCTTCAACCTGTATGGAATGCCCGACATGATGCTGACCATGGTCGTGGCTCGAGCGCTACCGAACAGGTTCGCACACAATGCGTCGTGAAATCTCCTATCATGGAAGTCCAACCTCTTTGGGTTTTCCATGTTGATTCCCAGTGGCGGCAAAGTTCAAAGACTTTTGTCACCATAGACGACTACCTCAAGCTGCCTGCCTACTGTCTATCTCCGACGAGTAAGCTACACCTTTAAATTAAAGCGCACGCGACAATCCTCACCGTACAGCATATTCCGTATCTTTTGCCCTAATTTACAACCCCCCGAATATTTTGCAGGAGTAATCCAAGACATCCCTTATATTTGCTATCAATTTCGAAATTTCGAAAATTCGAGAGAAAATAACCGACATGGACAACACATTCCCTACACAACTAGAACCCACAACCACCCCTTGCCGGGCAGAGCCTCCCCCATATCAGTCAATTTCCCATGCACACCGCGTGCAGCATTACGACTCGGAACCGTGGCAGGGTCTTGAGCCGACCGCTTCTTTTGCATGGGAATCGCCGTACTTCGGCAAAGCCCATGCAGTAACCGGCAAACCTCACTGGGAAGTCAGGTTACGCGTAAAATCGCACGATCTGCGGCGGCTCATGCGAGAAGGCTTCCACTGGAACATGAGCAACTTCGATTTCGAGGCCACATACACCCAGACACATCTTTGTGGCGAGAAGCCGTCTTTGTTCAAGAGGGGGTGGACATGCAGGCGGAACTTCTTCTTATCCGACCTGGGAGACAAGCCTTACTGGACAGCGAAGTTGACCGTTTTCGCTCGGGAGATCGGCGTCTTGAAAGATTTTGAAGTCGCGGATATTACGCCGGAGAACATGAGTTGGGCATGTGCGTTTGTGGACGCCATCACTTGGGGGACGCCGAAGGCCAATGGAGGGACTCAGCAAGTCTATTCATGGCTCCACGACAACCCTTCAAACACTTGGAACAATATTTATGGTGACTTGGCACTGGATGGCTGGTGGCCGTGGCCCAAAGCGTTGATATACTGAGGTGAAGCTGAACCATACGGCATTCACGACTGGTTTGGCTTTGACATAACTCTTGCTTGACCTTTACAGGAAAGCAGGATGTCGGCCAAGCCAGGAGTTTTTGACTCCAAGTCACCTTAGATGGCATCTAGAGTCTAGCACCCACTTTGAGCCATGTAAGAGTCCTGAGGCGTTTCAGTGTCAATGTGACAGAGAGCAGGAGACAACGGCTAGTGCAGCCGTGGGGAAAATAGTTCCACCTGGGAACCTCAGAGTCGGGGGAGCAGTCATATTCGGTAGGTCATCCTTGGTGCGGGGCAAACGAAGTGTTCTTGCTCCTATTTCAAGACAGATACAGGCTTCGAGCCTCTATGGGCAGGCGAATGTGTCCTTTGAATTATCGATAAAGGGAGTTGAGATCGAAATTGAGCGCGGGAGGGTCTCTTTCATCTTTCAGAGGAAAGAGCGCATGATGATAGGTGCGATGATGGCAGACCTTTCTCACCAGAGCGCATATCCTAGCCGCCTTCCCCGCATTCTCAGCCTACGTCCTTGGCCTACTCTTCTGTACTGGAGGGCTAGTGGCCATGGCCGTAAGCCGGCGTTGATACAATGTTGGAGTTTTAGTGGCGGACGATGAATAGGTCGCCATGATCCGCATTCAATTGAATAAAAGAGTAGGGCCATCTTCTTAAGGTGGCGTTTTCGTGCCACTGTATGTGAGTTATCCAGATGCTGTGAGAGACTGGACTGATCAGGTATTTTCACAGACGCACAAAGTATGGGCTACGGCAGGCTGAGGTTTGGTTAGTGCATGTAATGCGCTCCAAATTGAGTCCGGTTTCAGAATGGAAATCTGTTTCTGAACGTGAGGAATCAGTCGAACGCCTTAATGCTGGTCAAGTCGTCAGTGGTCGACACTCTAAAGACAGACAATCATTGCTGACGGCTATGGAACTAAGAAGTAATAAACTATACAAACTTTGTCACTCTCGTGATACTTCAAGCCTTACGCGGGAGACCTCTGGGATGCATATACTCTTGTTCAGCTGGAGAGATGGTGTTTTGTCACTTGTAACTTTAGTGCAGGGAATTCTCTCAAATAATTAAAAAGAAATACGTATTCGCGGAAAGCTCAGCCTCATCAGCAAGTCCTTCTCTACTTACGCAGTATACAAAATGCCACGTCAAAATGACTTCCATTTCCGCACATGCATTTCCGAATTTCATCCAAGCCGCGCGATCCAGGCTTCCAATGGTAGCTGATAGCACCGTTGCATGGTCCCACCCAGTGGACAGGGTATTGTTGGCAATATTGGTTGCCTTTGCAGGGTTTCTGCTTATTTCTCGTACGTTCCAAGCGTTGGCAGTGACAGGTGCTGTTGGACCGATTTCAGGGTCTTTACACAGGCTTCATCGTTGAACAGGCACAGCTATCTTAGGAAACTTCCACCCCATTAGAACCAAATCCTTCAAGCTTCGTTAAGCACCTACAGAACTTCTTTGGCCCGGTTGCTACCAAGAGCTCACGACGGCGATGATGGCACCTTACGTTTACAAACCGCTTACCAAGCCGACAAGCGAAGACCACGCGTTCCGTCTGCTAGACATTCTCCCATGTTCCGCGAAGAACGAACCCATGAATGTTCGTTTACGACACGTGCGTCTTGAAGACAAGCCGCAGTACGAATGCCTATCCTATTGCTGGGGCGATATGGCTCAGACGCATGAAGTCAACATAGTCTCTGAAAACGACGACGATGAGCAGGTCGGATCCATCAAAGTTCGAGAGAGTCTTCACGGAGCACTCGCAAGACTGCGCGATAATACGAAACCACGGACCATCTGGGCAGATGCCCTGTGTATCAACCAGCAAGATACGGATGAACGAAGCAGCCAAGTGTCTATAATGGCTCTTGTATACTGGAACTCACATAAGTTGGCCATCTGGCTCGGGCCTGACCCAGACAAACAGGCAACTGCGGCGTTTGAGGCTTTAAAACCAATCTCACAAGCCACGTGGGGGAAGACCCTCAAGTTGACGAATGAGGATGTCGACAAATTCGACCCCGTAGTTTGGGCAGGCGTGGGAAGGTTGTACGATAACCCTTGGTTTCGACGTGCCTGGGTCCAACAAGAGATTGGGCTGTCTCAGAGCGCCGCGTTCTACTGGGGTGAAGCTGAACCATACGGCGTCCACGACTTGTTTGGTTTTGACATCTGTGCAGACTCTCAGGAAGGCGGCAAAAAGGCCAAGCAGATCTACATCAGAGATGCTACTGCTGTTAAGAGTACGCGGAATATTTGGCTCCAGTACGGGCAGGCAACACAGCCAGGATGGAAAAAAGGGGACGAATTTCACAAGTTTATCAAGTCGACCAATTTTCTTAACCTGCTTTCAAAAACGTTCTATTGCGAAGCAACAGACCCGCGAGATCGCATTTACGCCTTTCTCGGACACCCAAGTGCACGAAAGCAAGATGCGTACAGTGACGTCGAGAGCGAAGACTACATGGTCACTTGCGGCGGAAACGCGGCCCATGCTCCCATAATCTTCCCAGATTACTCAAAGACCACTGAAGAAGTATTCATGGAAGTGGCCCGGAAGTTGTTCTGGCAACATAAAGATCTACGCCCTCTTGGCGCAGTCTGTCACACTGAAGAGTCGCTGGCATCTGCAATGCCAAGCTGGGTACCTCTTTGGGACAACGCGAGTCCGTGGTTCATACCCATTGGCGCATGGGTCAGTCAGTGGAAAGACCGGGCCAGTTTGCAGAACACAGAACAAGTGAGGATTGGACACCGAGAGCTACTTGTTGATGGTGCGGTTATCGCGACGACGACTCAGTGTCGAGATTAGACGGACGCCCTGATACAAGAGACCGCACAGGAACTCGCAGCAAAGGGCGGCTGGTCAAAGTTCGGATACAGGTCAAGGAGACTAATGTGCCACACACACGATGGGCTCGAGTGTTTGGTTCCAGACGTGACCAAACCCGGAGACAAGATTGCGATCCTAGTTGGAGGTTACTCTCCTTTCGTCATCCGTCATGTTAGCGACTCGGCTTACAAGATCATCGGCGCTTGCATTGTATGCGGCTGGAAGGACAATGAGCTGAGTCGTATCGCGGAGCGGTATCGCCATAATCTTCAGCAGATTGTTCTAGTCTAATAGTCAAGCTCCAGATCTCCTGATTTCTGCAACATCGAAACAACATACTTCTCAATTCTATTTTCGAATGGGAGAAACATCTTCTCGTTGGAAAATACCAAATCACATCTCTCGAAATCCCTTGTCTAGACATGGAAGCGAAGGTCAAAGTGAAATAGCCACACATCTAAGTCACGTTGGCGCATGTGCATAAGGGAAGGCAAAAGCAGCGTATTGATACAACTCTGCGGTCGTGTGCAAGTGTTTTAGCCTCGGGTAAAATTGAACACCAGACGGCTGTGCCTAATGGAGATGGACAACGGGATCGCGGAACACTTCACTCATTATGTATCCTCACATCAATGATATGAGGTTGTTGGTTATAACCACTTCTCAATCTCATTGACCCGCGCAGGTCGCGTAGGCTTTCACGAATGAAGAGGCCGGCAACGGATGTGTTTCCATTGAGTTCTTGACGCTATGCTGTATCGCGGGGTTGGCCCTGCGGCTTTACAAAGGGCACGGTCGTGTAGACGGGAGGAACGTAATGCTTCCTCTGACGGGCTGCGCATGCAATTGACTTTCCATTCTAATTCAAAGTCACAAGATAATCGCGAGTCGGTTTCCCTGCCTACAATCTGCCGTGTGTTTTCGTGATGCAATGTTGGTACCAAGTCTGACAGCACTCGCTTACAGGGGTTCAGGTGGTGTTGGAGATCTCGACACATCAATCAAGATGCCAAGCACCGTCATCAACGGCAATGCAACACATGCAGAAAATCATCCCAAGCGGAAACTTCAGCCTAGATCCAAATGCATTCGGACGATCCTCCGCGGAAGAAGACCGGAGATGAACACAACGGTGGGCCGGACGGTTGAGCGGCAGCTCCCTGAGACGCGTGCATTCAAGCCCCCATCGCCCCCCAGCGTTCCAGAGGCCCCTAGCTCAAACTAGCCTCCGAGCGCAACGGCTCCGCAACTCGCACGAGAGGTCTCAGGGATTGGGGGACTCGTTTGGTGTTTCCTTAGACTTCGTCACGAGGAATTGCGAATACGACAGCAGAAGATGTATTCTGATATCAATTGATCCTGCATATGCACATACTTTCTTATGCCAGTAGAATTGAGTTTTCTCGTCGCTGTAGAGCACGAGTAAAGCAGCTGTAGCGATTAGCGCAAGCCGAAAGAGCCTCAGTCTTTCAGGTCCCT
This sequence comes from Colletotrichum viniferum, assembly GCA_020226115.1. Classification (NCBI taxonomy): domain Eukaryota; kingdom Fungi; phylum Ascomycota; class Sordariomycetes; order Glomerellales; family Glomerellaceae; genus Colletotrichum; species Colletotrichum viniferum. The sequence continues at coordinate 679,899 of JAGFBE010000019.1, forward strand.
GCGTGCCGTGCTTCGTTTCACATCAGCCACATCAGCCCAAACGGTTCGAACATGAAACACGTCAAGACACAACTACAGACGTATCAGCACCTCTGCTTGGCTGCTGACGAGATGACAGGGGGCAATATTGGCCGATGTATTGCTTCCGCATAGGGTAGGCGCCCAGGTACAAGCGTTGCATCGCGAGATTCTCGGGGTGTTGGAGGTCTTCTCAAACGGATGGTGCAGCCGAGGGGGGCCGTTGGTGGACTCCAGAAGGGGGTCGGCAAGCTTTCAGAGGAGAGAAGAAAACCGGTCTTGTCCCCCGCGTTTTAGTTTGTCTTGTCAGATTCTTTTCTCCTCTGTGTGGTGGTGAAGACTTGCAATTTTGGATTTGGTGATTGGACAGGCACAAATCTATTTTTCTTTTGGATTTTGAAGTATCCTCGGGATTTGACACAGCGACACGATGGCTCCCAGAACGAAGCACTACGACAATCTGCCCGACGTTGACGACCAAGACAATCGCTCCAGCACGGAAGTCGAGGAAGGTTTGATGCATGAGGAGAAGCATTGGCACTCGATCGATCTTGACGCCAGCCCGTCACCGAAGAAGACATGGTGGAAGCAAACCAAGGCTCTCTTGAGGCGATACCGGTGGCTCATCGACACCCTGCTTCTCCTGACGAATATCGGGTTGAGCTTAGGATTGAGTCTGTTGATGTACTATCAATTTGAGGATGCCAAGTTCCCTGTCACTGTCAGGCAGGTTGGCGGAGATTACACTGGCGCTGGGCCGATGTGTAGGTCACCAGAAGCATGATCTGAACGACAACAATGCTGACTTGAGGCAGTCCCCACGAAGGTTGTTTCATTCGCGGCAGACTACGCGTACGTCCCGCCTAACGCGACCGAATTCATGAGCGATGCTACATTGAGCCAATGGAGGTCGTTATTGCCTGGTAAGATGTTTGCTGTCTTACATCGATGTTCAGGACTAATTTCATGATAGTTGGCTCGGGGTGGAAGTGGGTTGGCAATGACCCATTCTTTACTACATCAATGACCCATCAGCTGCACTGCATCGTGAGTTTTGCCCAATGATTCTTACACCCACGCATCAGCTAACAACATGTAGTTCATGATGGGCAATATCTTCTCGGGCCTGACGACGAACAATATGGACAAGGTTCCTACGGACTACGTCTCGCACTATTTCCACTGCGTCGATTATTTGAGACAGGCGGTCATGTGCTCTGGCGACGTCGCGCTTGAGCCGCATGAGATCACCGATTCCGATGACAACGGTCCGCAAGATGGAAGCTGGAACGGACAGCATGTGTGCAAAGATTACAGCCAGGTCATGAAGTACCTCGACAGTAAGTTTGAACTCGAAAGAGAGACTTGAATTTCGCTAACTGGGCCTGTAGAGCAAATTGCCGAGGGTGTTCGTGTTGTTTTGCCGATAGACGATTAATACTTAATTTGGGTGTTTTTTTGTGGATTCATAGCGTTCAACGGAGTCAAAGCTCAAGATATCAAAAAGAAAATACAATTCGAATAGACTCTTGAAGAGTTGTAATTATTTGTCAGTTGTCTTGTTGGTGAAGGTGTGTAGTTCTTGATTCAGGATGTATGCGAAAGGACTTTCAAGCCCTTGTCATCATACTTTCACTGCAACCAGGACTTAACAACTCGATCAAGGCCTTCCGCCATCCACGGCTCTTCGATCTTCGACTCATGATCGAAACCATGTTCACCAGGCCTCAAAGTCAAGTGAAACTCCAACTCAGGGTCCAACTTCTCAACCTTCTCTTTCAACCTGATGCTTCCCGTCGCCGGCACCACGGTGTCGTCCTGACCGTGCCATACGAAGACTCCACCGCGGGGGAATCTCGCCCCATCATCAATCCTGTCAAACGGGAACAGTTGTCTCTTCTCGGTGTCCAACAAGTGCTTCGTCAAGCCGTGGTGCGTCAGTCCGAACATTAGTCCGCCCCTCTCAAATCTCGAGTCGTCGGAGATGACCGCGGGGATTGTCCCCTCGCGAATCTTCTTCATATGATCCTCCACAATGCTGTACGGCAACGGCCCGACGCCGAGGGTAGGTTCCTTCGACCCCTCCAAGAAATGCGGGTCCTTGAGGTCGATGCCGGGGTATGCGGCCGTGCAGGCGCGGATCTTGTCCGGGTGGAGCAGGCCGGCCATCAGACTCATGTATCCGCCGGCGCTGTCGCCAGCCGTGAGAATGCGGCGAACATCGACGGTCACTTTGCCTCCGGTCTTCTCTTGCACGAAAGATACGAGCTTGGTTTGTACCCAGGTGAAGTGGTCCTCGATATCAGACATGAGATCCTCCATGGTGGCTTCCGGGCAAAGGCGGTAGTTGGGACTGACGATTACCGCGGAGTGGCGCTCGGCGAGTTGGAAGTGCCACGGTTGGAAGAAGGCTGGAAACATGCTGGAGGCAGCGATGAAGCCACCGCCATGGTAGCGGAGGATGATAGAAGCTGGAGTCATAGAGGGCTTTGAGAGGAGCTGCTCGGGGACGAGGACGTTGGTTGTGATTTCATGACCTGAGACGGTCTTGTATGTCGCTGTGAGGACCTCCAGGTTGTCGAACCTGGATGTGTCATCGGGGTCCAGCTTGATGCTCATGTTGGGTGACTGTTGTTGGCTTAAAGGTTCTTTGTGTTCTCGAAACTTGGAGTTGATATTGGACCTTCAAGTTCAATTGCAAGTCTGCTTATGTAGTTAAAGCCAGTCTCAAACTTGCGGAATCAGTTCACATCCGAAGCCGCGACACTCATTTATCTCCGGAACTGAGGTGGGGTGAATGACATAGCCCTGTGGCTCCGTGACTGGAGACTGCCAAGTCAAGTAGGTTGTTGTTCAAAACGTGGTTCGTTGCGTGGCTTCTCCAAATGCCGGCAAGAATGCCGAATATATTATACTGGAATGCGAAGAGCGATTCTCGGTGACAACTCAGTTGAAAGTTGGGCCAGCCGGGCTTTGAACGGCCGGCCCAGGGTTGCCCCTGGCGAAAGTCCGGGGTTCAAAGTTTAAGTTGGGGCCGGGCGTAAGCGTCTTCCGACTAACTCGCGTTTTCGGGATGCGCGGCTGGGGGATAAATCATTAAGACCGTGTTGAGGTACGGAGTTAAGGTTTAGATTGTGCACGAGTGGACGTTAAGTCTGGCCAACTTTTCACAAGTCGTTGTAGTTGACTTCTAACATGATCCATGAGGTCAGAAATTGACGCTATTGCAGACGAAGCCCACTTTCTTAGAATGGCCGTTGTGCGAGAGCCGCAGCAAGTAAGCTTTCCGGTGGCTCATCTCAAACTCTGGATTTCAACGGAACCTAAGGATCTCAAATGATTTACAGAGTGTCAAAAATGCAAATACGGATTGATGCAGCTAAGATACCTAGCATCGAATCCAATCATGGAACGATACGCACCAATCTCAATTGAGCATAAAGAAAGGTCGAGATCTTGGAGACCAGCTGGAGTTCCCAGAATATCTGTTGTGTTGAGACCAATGGCTTACGACAATTTGTGGTGTCAGTTTTGGTAACCAAAGGTAATGACCGACACCGACATTAAGCAGTGGTTTCTTTCCTGCGTAATCCCGGTGAAATTTGCTTGACGGATAGCGTAACCAAAACACGCAAACTTAAAGCTGAAAAGCGTCACATCCCGATAGCTCTGTCATTATTACTTCTCGTAATCAAAGTATTGTCGGAATATTGCTGTACAAGAGGAACAAGTGACTCAATGTGTCACGACGTTGATCATGATTCTCAGGCAGCATTCCTCCTTATCTTTGGCCTAGCTGTACAGCCGATTTATCTTAACTTCACTGGTTTCGAGCTCATGCTGAACTCCAAGTGGTACGAATGCAATTTTGCCAACATCTTCCTCGCCCTTCACATCGGCAAGCTGGAACCGCACATGCCCTAGCGCTCTCGCCCTTTGTAGCCCATCTAACGCAGAGCTTTGCTCTATCTCTTCGCCCTTGCAGTGCTTATTTGCTAAGGTCAAAGAGCTGACATAACCAAAGATGTCAGGAATATGCGTCCGAAAGCGTAATATCGTGTTGGCGACGGCCAAACCCTCGAGCAAAGCCACAATAGCAAGGCCCAGCCAGAACCACGTCCAATGGCAGACGTAATGGGGACCAAGATCCTCTGTCACGGAAGCCGGTGTCCGCAGCAAGTAGTCCTGAACGTCAACGGATGTCAGGTTACCTGTAGCAAATACCACAGACGCGACAGCATACCAGAAAGTGTTCATGGCCTGCCGGAATCGTGTCTCAAAAAGTACCAGCGGAACCTGATATAAACTGAGAAGTTGTTGAGTGTTGTCGCTCACGAACCCGTCGACGATGAAGTGCTCGGTCTGGCTCGCCTGACCAATGTGGTACGAACTGCCCATCCCGCAGAAGTGACCGCCACGCATGATTTGCAGAATGGGCCCAGGGGTTTTCAGCTTAGCTGGCACTCGTCGGGCTGCTACTGCCTGACACACGTTTGCGGTGCAAGCCACTTTTGTCTCCAGACCGCGAGGCAACATGGTGCACGTCGCCAGAGAAACAGGAAACCCGACTTTCGGGTATAATGAGGCTGTTTTTGCATATGTTTGCGAGCCATAGAAAATTGTGAGAGGATGCGTATTATCGAAAGCGAACTGAGTCCATGAGGCATTAGTAACGTAAAGAAATGTGGTCGTCGAGCCAGTGAAAGGATGCGTCGTGGGAAGGACGATGGAAGTAGTTCCATTCGGAAAAGTACCGCCACCCGCAGGATTGACCACAAGTGGTTCCTTGAGGTTTTTCTTGAATGTTTCTGTGTCTGTAAATTCCAAGGATGAGCATCGGACATCCATGTCAATCGATGAAACTACCATTTCAGAGGTTGTGCCCTCCGAGAACGCTTTGAGGGGAATTCCAATCAAATTGGCGTAAGTGGAAGTGTCGCTTCCGTTGGTGATAGACCTCCATTCAGAACTATTGGTACCTCTTACATCAGAGGCAGGGATCGATGTCTTCGGATTGCCCCAGACATCCCTCGGCGATCCACGTACTTCAGGGGAAGACGAAAGTGAAGAGAGATATATCGATGTTACTCTAGAGAGCATCGATGCAGAATCAGATGATGACTCCAACCAATTCTTGTCCAAAAAGTCGGGACCCAGGTAAGTTGCAAATCGAGTGGACTGAGCATAGAAGCTTTGCTTTGATAGTAGACGTAGGCTGAGCGCCTGGCCACCAATAGGTGACGAGGCCCATAAGAGAGCCGTGGTTATGCCGACGATGCCAAAGCTTCTCAGAGTAACGACGCGTTCTAGCGCTGAGAACAAAGAGCTTGCACCAGACAGGTGTTCCAAAAGCTTTTTCAATTGCGTCCTGTAAGCCAAATCTTCTGCGATACACGTGTTCGGGTACGAAGACTTACACGGAGAGACGCTCCCTTCTGGCTCTGGTATAAAGCAATAGACTTCATAGCCCTGCCACATATGGCAGCAAAAACTATGGGGAATACGGTGGGCGACAGAAGCAGAGCGTCTAAAATTCGATCGCCTCTGACTGACTGCGGCTTTCTGTGCTGCATTGCTGCGGATATCAGCAGAACTGCATTTAAAAGTCAGCACTAAACCCGTAGTCCTGGTTGCTTGCTTGCAAGCCTTACAGAGAAAGGCTATAGGCAAGAGTGCTAAGGCGACGTCAAAGATCAGACTTGGCCAAGAACGCCTCAGCAGTACCTGCGCCTTCGACACTGATCTGTTCTCTCCCACGGCCACGTCGGCCTTATTGAGTTTTGATTGATTGAGACGTGTCAGTAGGATATACTCGGATTCGAAAGCGTCATCAATGTCGCCACCGTGACTTCGTCGCCAACTGTGAGACATTGTCGAGGGTTTGAGGCAGGCGGTATTATCAGCAACGTTCATCAACTTTTTCCCGAGCTCAAACTTTTGATTTGCAAGGCTATGTGTTGGCATGCACCGGGGCCTTCTTTATAAGCCTCAAATGAGGTGGGAGGGCAATGATTGAGATTTATGGTGGTCGCCTTCCACAAATGCGTGGGGGGATAGATAGCCAGCCCCATTTCCAGTACACAGTTTGGGACTAATTTAGCTCAATGCACCGCCCGGTTGGGGGTAGATACAGATCGTCAGGCAACATCAAGACAATGCAGACACCAGTAGAATCGCTTAGAAAGAGAGAAGCGGATGCTGGGCACTTCATTGGCTCAAACGTTTCATATCGGATCGATCATCTGCCCAAACTCTGCATAGTGCCCGTCATCTTACTAAAGATGCCAAATCGGTGTGGTACCGCCAGGCTGAGGACCACACACAGAGAGCTTGTATGTGACCCTTGACAATGCGACAACTGGCGTCCATTCTCTTCAGTATAGAATGATTTAATATGACACGTTAATAACGATTCCGCCGGATCCTAAAGCGGCACACGCATTGCCCTGTATGACTAATTTTAAAGCAGCAATTGAAATTGTGTTGCGCCCCTTCTATATTCAAAACAATATCAACTGCTGTAGTAACACAATTATTAAGTCGGCCTAACTCACACGATTCAAGCTCTAATTTGAGCAATTGTCATCTTGGAACACCTGAGGAAGTCTCTGGTTTGGAGGTAAAGCATATGGTTGCCGGACAACATGCTGCCACATGCACGACCCAATGCCGATTTATGACTTGATGAAAGTCTGCAATGAGAGGTTGGGGCCGCTCAATTACCAGACATCCTGGTTTTGACCTACCCCGGGTCAGTCGGACGGCCCCCTGCTCAAGCATATTCCTTTTCCCTGCGAAGCTTGTGCTCATCCTCCATGACGTCGCCCACAATCAGCTCGACGCCATCGGTTCCTCTTTCTCTCACCCTAGCGCGTGCTTCGAATATCCTATTGCTCGAAATTCCGGTGCCGGCGCCCCGTGTGGTCTCTGTCGGCCGAGACGTTATTGCCAACAACAACATTTCGTCCAAACCCCCCCAAGCGCCGCTCGACCAGCCCCTCTTTGAAAACCGAAATAAGAGGATGTACAGGGTGTAAACAAGAACCATGGCAACATGGGCAAGAAAGATCACCACACCGAACTGGATAGTCCGGCTAGCGAAACCGAAATCATAGCCATATCTCCTAAGCTTCCAGTGGAATGTGGTCCAATTTGGTAGCATGGTTATGTTTGTGTTTTCGGGTTCAGCAATCAACCCCCCTGCGATATTGGTGAGGTCAACCGCCGAGAATGTGCCATTATTGTAGTCCTCTCGTACTAAACCCAAGTCTTTCCAGTACGTCACACGACTCATCCCATTGACCAAAGTGTGAGAAATGACTCTGGCTACCGTTCGTCCAACGGAGTCGATCATCTCTGCAAATGGCGTTTCTTCTTTGAAGAGTGGCGCCTTAAAGCTCCTGTTGGAAGATTCGACGAGTAGACAAACTTCTCAAAGAGCGAAGCCATGGCTGTTGTGGCTTCAATCACTTCTCCGCTTCCAGAACGCGTATCGTTCATGGGCTCGTTCAACCAATTAGCCCAGGCCGCTGAGATTGGCACATTCTGGCGTGAGAGCGAGTGCAAGCCCCTCCATTTGTGTATTTCGGGATCGTCCCATTTCTCCTGCAATGCTTTGGAGAGACCTGATATGTTGTGTTGGAGAAGGCGGTCCTTGTTGGGATCGAGAGATACGTCTACCCCGGCCCAGCGAACGTCTATCATGCATGGGATAATAAGACTGTCCTGAGCGCAGTTATCATTACTACAAATCTCCATCGGTACTTCAAGTACTGAAGCGAGAGAAGGGCTCTTATCAGGGAATATGGCTGCCGCATCGACCCATGTGAAGTTGGTTCTAGTTAGGCTCTCCTGGTCCCGATCATAGTTCCAGAACTCCTCAGGAACGGGCCAAGTATTGTCTTGATACCAGTCAGGCTCCCGTTCAGCCAGAGCTGTGAAGTTACGCATCTCGCTGGTGTCAAAATAAGGCCTGAGGGTGTCATCACCACGAATAGCTTTTTGGATGTCCGTGTATGCAAAGATTTTGCATTGAACCTGAACTAACGGCGAAAAAACGTCTTCTTCGGGGTAAAGCTGTGGGCGTCCGATTTTGTTAACGCCAGAGATCTCATGTGCGTTAACGTAGGTCCAGAAGGCACCGGATAGCTCCGTCAATGAAGAGTGAGGGATGGTGGCGACAGCCAGAAGGTAAACATTGTCCTTCGCAGTCTTGTCTTTTTTATTTCGCCCCATGGCTGACGAAGAGACTTGACGTCGCACTCCGCTGTCTGCCTGAGTGATATCCATGGGCGAGGACGGGCCTCCACCGGCGATGGTTTCGGCCCACATCTGTAGCTCGTCGTAACCAGATGGAGGACACCAGGTTTTGACGTCAGAAACCCCGTAGGTGCACCTGTATGGATAGAACACATGTGACAGAGCCGGGGGAAAGAATTCTTCAGGCGGGGTTTTCACATATGAAGCCCCAATGCTGTCGTGGAGGGAATCATTGACTTCCCACCAATTCAACTCCGGTATTACAATAATCGCAGAGGAGGGACCGACGGTGTTGCAGTAGACGCAGATGCATAGCGCAGCGAGGCCCATAGCAACGTGCTTTCGGGTTGAGATGTAGTGTCTTGAGCTTGTGTCTGGGTGTCGCTTCTTCGCAGCCCATATGTAGTTCTTGGAAAAGAGCCATTCGGCCGAGCTGACCTGGTAGGCCCCAGTAAGGAAGCCAAACGGTATCCCATCTCCCACCAGCATCCGGCGACAAGCGTGCATCACCATCGCAGACACAGAGGCGACAATAAGGATCTCGTGGACTTTGGCGACGAATTGCAGGACGTTGATGGTGACGTCCTGCCTGGCGATGTGCGAGAGCCACGCGCTGTCCCAACTGTCTTCGTCGAACCAGTAGAACTCCCGGAAAGTGAATTGTACCACAGCTCCTGTAAAGACGACCGCGGCAAAGTGAATCAGCCATGTTTTGTCCCAAAGTCTTCAAGCACTAAGGACTCGGGGGTTGGGCTCCTCGGCGGTGGGATCTTTCGCGGCTGGTGTCGAGGGCGGGGATGGATGCGAAGCAATTAGGACGCGTTGCTCAGTCTTCCGCACGTCATCCCAATCGGGCGACAACGGGGTAAGAGGCACGCCTGCGTTCGAGAAATAGTTGTTCGAAGGCATTGTCAATCAGTTGGATGAGAGTGACGCTGTTTGAACGAGTGAAAAGTAAACGAGAACCCGAATGCCGTTAGCCGAGTCAAGAGAGCATCTGGGCAACAATGAGGCAGGACGAGAATAGTGATACGTGCTTTCAGCATGAATTAACAGAAAAAGGCGCATAGGTATTCCAATCAGGCCACCAATAATGCTTTACTATCGGCAGTGCAAGTGAACTTGCAGAAGATAAGGCGGTATGTACTCCCCTTTCGGTAACCATCTCACTTTTGTACAACCTCAAATGTATCACTTGATGCGTATTACCGCCGCCGCCCGCCGTTGCGGCTGATGGAGCCGCCGTGCAATAATCGCGAATGCAAAAAGACTCTCCACTACCAGTATTCTCTGTTACTTTCTCTCTGTGCGGAACTCAACCTTTGACAAACAAACTTATTCACCTCGAGGGAAGGGTACGGGAAGCTTTCGCGCCTTTTCAAAGGCCAAGGCTGGCTTGTTGGAGATTCTGCTATTCACGAGGACTATCATGAAGATCAGGCTGAGCCATCAAGCAGGCTGAGGTATTAACGCCCTTGGCGCAAGATCCTTCCGAATGTGATGCATAAGATTACTTCCTGCGCCACTAATAATAAATCTGCATCTTTCACACCATGCAAGACCGAGGTTGTAAGCTATCATATTTTCGAAGGAGAGATTGAGCCTGCAGCCCCCCTGCAGCCTTGCCACGCTATACCATTAACATGATGAACGTTGGAGCTCCATCCACGGCAGGCGTCCCTGCCCCAAAATGCTATTGAATAGCACTATATCACAGCTAAATAATTATAAGACGATACGCCGTACCAGTTTCATGGAGAGAAAAGACATCTTGAAGGCTTAAAGAGAAAAAGATTGTTGTCTATTGGGCATAAGAAGTGGTCAATAGGAACAACTGCCTAATTACCGTCTTGTGGCGCAAGGCTCTGGTGCAATTAAAATCAACCAAATCGCGCATCAGCCTTGATTAGAAGGGATAGTTGGTGGGGTGTCTCAATGGCAGTAGTGGCCATTGGCTTGAGAGGGAGTGGCAATAGCACAAGAGAGCGGCACGTTTCGCGAAGGCTGATTTGAAATTGAAGAACTTAAGAAATAGGGTATCAACGTATGTATAACTATTAATGCAGTAGAAACTCAGGAGGTTGAAGTGCTGCTCGAGCAGCTTATTGCTTGAATGCCATGCCCGTGATTTGTTCCACAGAAAAAGCCAATCCTCCAAGGAGACTCAAACTCAAACAGACCCTGCTCCCGCCGATAAGACTGAGTTTTGAAATGTTAGCTTAGATGCATTGGGAAGGATTTGGGTGTATCAATCAGAGAAAAGGCCACTTACTTGATGAACCTCCGCGGAAGCCAAAGTCTTTTGCCAGCGCCATCTTTCGCCTTACTAGATATCAGACCACAAGTTAACAACACTCGTTATCTCGAACAGATTGTCCTGCCGTGAAGATCTACTCAATCAAAGAACTTACCCCCGTCAATCCCCTCATGCACCTTCTCAGCATGAGCCAATCCATACTCCCAGACATGGCAGCACCACAAAGCCACAAGCATGTGAAATTGGGCGCGCGTTAGGGTTGCTGTCACGACTAAGCTATGCTGCTTGTCTTCGTTGTCGTGCATGATAGCCACAGAGTTACCCTGAGAGTCTGCCCATTCATGCCCATCCGTGGTGAACACGGCTTCTGCGCCCTTGACAAAATTGGTGATGCCGACTTTGCTGGTCTTCCCGTAGACATCGACAGGTACCGCGGCGAAGCGCTTCTTTCCTGGTTTGAGCGAGTGGCTTTTCTTCATGCCCAGGTCTTGCAGCCCAGGGATAGCTCGGGTTTGGCGTTTGATGTGGTACTTTGGGGAGTCAGACGGCAGCCTTGTGTAGCCACCCGGCCCCAAGCGCATGTGCAGCAGGTCGTAAATGTGACGTTCGCGTTCTGTGCCGTCTTTCCTTGACTCGATCCGCGACAATTCCACTTCTGTGGTAATATCCGTAAGGTCTGCAATTCCAAGGCTCAGGCGGTAGAGAGGTGGTGAGTCTGGTGTCATTACATGGATAGATTGCGCCGCGAGGATGAGGGTGGTGGGTTGACATAGTTCCTGGCCTGGCTGAGACGAGACCTCATACGTTGGAGGATCGATACTCATGGATTCGTTTGTTTCTGCCATGATTCTTTTGACGTTTGTATTGGCTGTAGGGTACTTGATAGTTTGTGAGGTTCGGGTCGGCTTCCGAAAATATTGCGGACAGAAAACAGGGGTAATATGTGCGCGTGTGAAGTTGGTGGTGGGATGAGGTGCGGAGTGAAGATGACGCAGGAAGGGGGGTGACGCAGTTAAACATGATTGGGAAAGAGTACTGCTAAGGCTGACTTCCATCTTTTTAGCTGCAACCGACGACCCGTGTAAGAATGGCAGTTGTTGCCTGACGGAAAACTGCCATGCAGAGTGCACCGCCACCGCCCGACTTGGCGGTCGCCTTACGGTGCTTGGCGTGGTGTCGACCAAGCCCGATGTGTCCCCAACATCAGAGTGGTTCAACGACGAAGGATGCGCCCGCAATCATAATGGAAAGATATCATAGCACATTTTCTACTCGACTTCTCAAAAACCACGGCACTAGAAATATTCACAGCGGAAAGAGATTTGAGTACCTTGATTAGAATCCTAGGAGTCAGGAGTTTCCCGTACCAAGACAAGCACCACCACCAACAGATGAAAGCCCCAGTTAGACGCAAAGAAGCCCAACTCGCTTAAGGCGCATGTATCAGGCGCAGCAACAAATTTGCCAGCACATGACTCTTAGCGGAGAAGATGAAGATGCAAAAGACCCGGAGAGTGCTGAGCAGTGGAGACATGCAAGATGCGGTAGAAGTCACGCGCGACGATGAATACGGCCACGCTTCCCGCGATGTTTCCACCCACTGGTTTTGGTTACAAATGATATCAATCTTTTAGAGTATGGTGCATTCCCCTGTGGAAGAATTCAATGTGAGATTGTTTGAAATGAAATGCTTCTATGGGGGGGAGACCCAGTAACTCACACTGCCTTTCTCATGAGGTTTTTCGGAATCCGGATGTGCAACATGTAGGCACGAAATCTCTGGAGTGCAGTCGCATTACAGGTTGCTTCGGATATTCTTGTTAGTGAATTGTCGATTTTGTTAGAGCACTTATTTGCGTTTGCCCTTGCCGAAACCCCTGCAAAATGCGGTATTTTGTCAGATTGTACGTATAGGCGCCCGTAAGGGACAAATTGGCACCTTGGTGGGGCCCTACGTTTTGGCTGCTAATTTGACATATTTTTAGGTCTTCTCACTCGCCTTTTTCGACCTTAATCGGCGCCCTTTTTCGCAATTTTCGTAGTACGTAAAGTATACGCCTAAATAAAAAAAATACTGCTAATATTAATAGATATAAAGTAATTAAATAGTATTCTTTTTATCTATATTTATTAACTTTTTATTTTTAATCTTTTTTAAAGTAGTTATTCAGCTAAATATAAAGGAATTAGCTAAAAAGTATTTAATTTTACAAACTTTATAAAAATAGAATATTTTAACCTAACTACTTTAGTAAAAAAAACGAAAAATAAAAAGTCGATATATATAAGTAAAAAGTATACTAATTAATAGCTTTAATTCTACTAGTTTTCGTAGTATCTTTTTTATCTAGGTATATACTTTATATACTACGTTATTCGCGTTAGAAGTAGGCAAAAACGCGTTTTGCCCCCTAAAAGCCGTGTGAGAAAAAGGGCGTGTGAGGGCCTACCTGCAGGGGTTTCGGCAAGGGCAAACGCAAATAAGTGAGGCTCCGTGCGATCTAAGTTTGCCCCCTAACAAGATCTCACGCGAGCTATGACGGTATTGAAACGGAACTCCACAGGCTTCACAGCAAAAAGTAGCTTACTTTGACTACTTCCCTCGAACATGATATCTGCCTGCAATTACCTTAATCTTGCATATGTCTCCGGCTGAAGCAACCAGTTTTATGCCAAAAAGACGCTGCGACAGCACCGGTTACATTTCTCTTAATTTCAGAGTCCGCCCATGTCCGACGATACCGGCGCATCCCCGGCTCATCCGACTGCGCCGTATTCACAGTTCACCTATCGCGACTTGCAGCTTTTGTCACAATCTTCGCCAGAATCACCCCTACGGGTAGTCGCGCTGGTTGACTACGACTCCTTCTACGCCCAGTATGAAACACTCAGGCTTGGTCTGCCCCCTTCCAAACCCCTGGCGGTCCGCCAGTGGAACGCCATCATCGCGCTGAACTACGCGGCCAAGGAACGGGGTGTCAAGAGGATTATGTCTGCCGATGAGGCACGTCGCATTTGCCCAGATATCGTGCTTCAACACGTTCCTACTTGGAGGGAGGGCGACGATCGCTGGAGGTACAGGGATGATGTGCTGGATCATCTGAAGACGGATAAAGCCTCCCTTGATCCCTACCGCGGTGTGTCGCGTAAGACCATGCATCTCGTCAGGAAGCTTTTACCAGACAAGCCTGCTCCGACGATTGAGAGGGCTGGCGTGGATGAGTTTTACCTCGATCTATCAGCTCAAGTCCACCGAACGTTGGTGGAACGATTCCCTACACTGACACCAACCAATAAGAGTCTTGACAATTACCTACCCTTGCCTGCGGCAGACACATCACTGCAATGGGGCAAAGACAAAGTCATGATGCCAGCAGACTTACATGATCTTGACGATGTCCTCGACTGGGACGACGTAGTACTAAGTATCGGGGGTAGCATTGTTCGACACATACGTGAGGAGATCAAAAAGCAGCTGCAGCTCACCACCTCTGCCGGCATAAGCTGTAACAAAATGCTCGCCAAGGCGGCTTCTAGGATGAACAAGCCAGCAGGCCAAACAATAATGAGGCGCAGGTCCATTCCCATCATCATGCCAACCCTCAAAGCCACTTCACTTTCGGGTCTGGGAAGGCAACTTGGGCAAAAGGTTGTCAAGACCTTTGGCTCTGACAACATCCGGGATCTACTCCAGGTCTCACTCACAGAAATGAGATCGCAACTGGGAGCCGAAGACGGACAATGGGTGTTCAACGCAATCAGAGGCGACGAGAAAGACCCCGTCAGGCCACGGAGCGAAGTCCAATCATTGCTTGCCGCAAAGACTTTCATACCAAAAGCGGAAAATCTACAACAAGCAGACAAATGGCTCCGAATATTCGCAGCCGACCTCGAATCTCGATTGCATGACCTCGATCTTGACTCCGAAGTCCCCCGACGACCACGAACGATTGCGGTACACCATCACATCAATGGCCGCTTCGGCCCAACACGATCGAAACAAGCACCCATTCCTCCGCAAATAGAGATCAACAAGGAAACTATTTTCAATATGCTACATAACCTTCTGAGAGATCTCACTGAGCATGGGGAGTCTTGGCCGTGCCTCGGCGTATCGGTCAGCATGTCCAACCTAGATTCTGGATTGCCTGCGCCTCAAACCGGACGCATCACCTCTTTCTTTGCTACCGACAACTCTCGCAGTCCTCGGAAACGGGGAAGAGAACAGGATGTATGCGACGCTTCCGAGAGTCCAGCTAAGCGTCAGGTTGCATCATCGGATGCATACAAGTCGCCAAATGCGGCGGATGGAACAGAGGAACATCACTATTTGTGTCCGAACTGTGGCGAGGCTGTGCAACCATGTGATGTTCTCGAGCATCTGGACTGGCATGTTGCGATGGAGGTTCAGAATCAACAGTCTTAGTGGTCTTGGTTAGATAGTTATCATATCCCGGCCCCTTTTCATCATCCTTGCCATTGTCGCCATCATCGTAGTCTTCATTGTCCTCGTCGTCCTTGTCGTCGTCCTTGTCGTCGTCCTCAACCATTCCTGAACTGACGTCAAGGGCTTCATTTATCCGTTAATTTTGAAATCCGTGCCCAATGGAAAATTGACCGAATGTAAATAATGGCGACGGTCCCAATTCGTATTGCATTGCTTCAAGGCGCAACATCTCATCATCATCGACTTTTGGCCATGGCCACCAGCCATCCAGCGGCAAGTTGCCGTATATTTTGTTGTAGGAAGACTCGGGACTGTCACAGACCCACTTATAAAGATCCTCTACGTAGCCGCTCGTCCCATCCTTTGCCCATGCGCGAGCCCAACTCATGCTTTTCCTGCTAAGGCCAGTGACGGCAAAACTGTCCAAAGTAACACGGTCGCGAGCATAGACAGACATTTTTGCCGTCCAGAAAGGGTCGTCTCCCAGGTCCGACAAGAAGAAGTTGCGAGCGCACGTCCATCCCATCTGCGCCAACGTTTTGGGCTCCTTGCGGTGATCCAGGGTGTGGGTGTAAGTGGCTTTGAAGTTGAAGTTCTCAGTGGTCCAGAAGAACCCTTCGCGCATGAGTCTTTTGAGGTCTGTTGTTTTGACGCAGAGCCTGACTTGCATTCTCGGCCCGGTACCTGTTTGGGGCGCTAGGGGGTGCGGCGAGTCCCACGCGAAAATAGCCTGCGGTTCGATATCCTTCCAGGGCGGCGAGTCGTAGTGTTGCACCCGATGCGCGTTGGATAATGAGTTGTGATTCGGGGGAGGCCCATCTTGGTAAGAGTTGACGCCGGTTGCCAAGTGCGGGACGGCTGACCCTACATGCTCCCTCATTGTGCCGGTCAACGGTATTGTTGCTGATAAGTAGATAATGAGGCAAGGTTTGTTCCCAAGATGCGTCGTGTTAAATTGAGCAGGAACTTGTACTTCCTGCAAAGGATGTTTGGAGCTTTGAATAGGTGAGTAGGGAAGAACGTATGTCAGATCGGGGAAATGGCAGAGGTCACTTGTGGTAGCAATGAATGTTATAAGCTGGCCGCAAGCAACCGGAGAAAGACTCGTGTGCTCCACATACGGTCTCGAGAAGCATGGCTATACGTTCTCTTTGGTGTACTTTGCACACCCTGCTGTCTGACGCACATGCCTGTCCGGCACCCTGAACCTCAACCACTGTCATCCGGGTATCATTTCGCTCCGTCCACTCGACATCAGCCCAAGCCTCAGCTCGATGGCTCCGTCTACTCGCCGTCAATAATTTTGTCCTTCTTATCCACACCCTTCTCTTCGGTTTGCTCGGGCGCCTCTGAAGTCCGATCTCCCCCCACTGATGACTCGGGCTTCGGCCGCCAGTACATACAAGTACTCGAGAAGGAGGTGTACGTCCCGTCCTGAGGGAAGGCAAATTGCTTGTGGGATGTATGCATATCGCTCATGCACTTGAACTCGTCGTCCTTCAACGTTCCAGCTCTGTGCGTGTCAGTGTAGATCACTTCATCCAGTGGAACAACGTACCCATCCCAAACATCCCATCCGGTGCCGACGAAGATGGCTGGCAACGCCTTTTCCAGCGTAGCCTCGTATATCGGTCGGTACATGTGAATGGCAAACACGAGGGTGTCCTCGTCGACAGCCTCGAAGGCAGCAGGGGACTCGACTACTTCGTGGCCGAGCTTCTCCAGGAACTTGGTATCATTGGGTGTGAATCGCGGTTCTTGGAAAGAGCATGGAATTGTCTCGTTGTAGATGGCAGCTGTTACTTGGTAAGTTTTGATTGGCGTTTGAGAAACGGCAACTATACATACACAGAGCTTCCACGACAGTCAGAAACCCATCCAGCTGTATGTAACTCCTCCTCTTCGCGTCCCAACCGCCGTCCTCGGGGTCAAACGTGCCGACTCCCAGACAGACTGCCTTCTTTACCCTCCTCCCGTCGCCTGCTTTTTTTTGCACAAGAACCTTGATTTGCTCATGGCATGCCGTGTCTCGCCAGCGGGTCTTGAACCCCTCGTATTCGGTCGCCATCTCCTCGACAGACTTGAATATGCGGGGTTCATTGCTCCTGGCCACCTCCAGGGCTTTCGCGGGGACCTTGGGCGGTTTCCTCCGAAATCTCGACTTGGACTTGACAAAGGTCCATTCCTCCTGCGCTGGCTCGCTCTTGGTTTCTGTCGTTGCTGCTGATGTCATTTTGTGCATGCTGGGGATTGTCGGGGTTTGGCGGGGGAAGACGCTTTGGTGGGATGAACTTTTTGACCGGCAGAATAGCTACCGCTTTCCTCGTCAGAATCTGTCGAGTGGCAGGCGGTGAAGATGACATCGGACGGGACGGGCTGCTTATCGCCGATGGCCCAAGCTCCCGCTCCAGCTGCAGCTGCTCCTGCCACCGTCGCTGTCACTCCAGAAGGTCGCACGCCTAAAATCTCACGGCTCCCACCAACGCGGTCGAGAGCTCGGAATAGAAGCATCGAATGCAGGCGACGATCATCCTCACCATCCTTTCCTAGAAATACCAAATCCTTCTTGATTTTCCACAATTGCATGCCGTCTTTCCGCCTTCCTCCGGCTCTAGACATTTGACAATCGACGTTCAGCACAAGTGTGAGACAAAACGTGGCACGACATCCGGCCGTCACCTCGACCCCCAGGCCAATTCCACAGGACAAAGAAAACCATCCAATTGGGACTCGTTTTCGGTGGTCTCTCAAGTGGCAACGAAGGACCCCGAATGTCCACGCGGCGGGCCTCGATCGGCAGGCTGGAACTCGCAGGTCCGGAGCTCTGCGCCGTCAGCTTACCACCATTCGGCACTCTGCCCAACGACATCTCCAAGCGCCGTTGGACAAACCCGTCACCAACACAATCAACTCATCACCTTTGCAAATCGCACGACCCAGGGCACAAATCAGTCTTGCATCTCCCCGAGATCGAACGCTCTCCCACCCCGAAAATCCTGCCTGTCCGGCCCCCAAAAATAGCGGCCCCCGTCGCCTTGGATTTTCACAACTCTCACCGTCCACCATGCGTTGCAATATTCTTCCAGCCAACAGCTCGCAGCTTTCACCTGCAGCACAGCTCCCGCAGTCAGCAATCAGATCAAGCACAATAGCCAAATGACAAGCCAAAGAGAAAAGAGTGTGGTGACATCGCCGCCTGCAGCCCGCACCTCGGGCGCTTACACGCCCCTCGACCCCTGTCGCCCCCAACCACTCACGACCCCCGACAACCTCAAGAGAGATGTGATACGCCCTCCCATTCGCTCCGTGGCCCCAAATGCCCAGCGCCTCGCCCGCGGCCTCTCTCCCCCGTCTCCAGCCGCCCATTGGTCCCCCCGTCCACCTCCACCCGGTGCCGTGAGCGAGCCAGCAGGGGAGGGGGCGGATGGCCGTCCTGCAGGCCCAGCGCACATCGTTACTGGCTCCCGCCGGGCCCCAATCTTTACCGGAGCACTCCAGCGTGCCACCAAACCCCCGGTCAGACCGTCGAGCCCGAGAGGAGGCTCGCCTTCTCGATTGGACGGACCTGCAATGTGCAAACTGCATGGTGCGCTGCGGGAAATGGGATGGGATAATGGGGCCTGCAGCGACGGCGGCGGCTCGCAGCCTGCGGGCCAGATAATAGCCTGCCGGGCCGCCCTCGGTGTGCGCAGCGTCCTTCCTTCTCTCCTCCTCTGCCAGTGCGGTGTTGAAATCTCCAAAGTCTTCAAAAAGCTACGAAAGCTGATCAGGACCATTCGCGATCGGGAAGAGACGGCGTTCTTTCTCCTGACATCCTGCGTGGGCAAAAGCAAACATCATACGGACCAACCACCCCGGCGAACCAACCCCAAGGCGGGGTTGAATCGAAGCGAACGGCTGTGCGACAAAGACACAGCTCCCGACGGTTGAGATTCTCGTTGAAGAGGAGGCTTCGTCGTTGACTGTTCTACGAAACATACCTACACCTCACACCCAAAAACAACCGCCAACATGCTCGCCTCAACAATCTCAGCACTCCTCCTCGCCGCGACGGCCTCTGCCCATATCGTCATTTCATACCCAGGCTGGCGCGGCAACAACCTCATCACCAACGAGACCTGGCCCTACGGCATGCAATGGAACTACCCATGTACGTCTCTCACCCCATTCTCTCCCAACTTTTTCATCACAACTAACACAAACCCTCACAGGCGGCGGCATGGGCGTGACCAAGAACAGAACCTACTGGCCGACAACAGGCGGCGCCCTCTCCTGGCAACCGGGCTGGTTCCAGGGCCACGCGACAGCCTTCATGTACGTTAACATGGGTTTCGGCACCGACGGCCCCGACGGCGGTCCCATCAACATGTCCTTCCCCATGATCCCCGTCTTCCAGATCCTCGGCCCCAGCAAGAACCCCTACCCGGGCACCGTCTGCCTCCCGCAGGTGCCCCTGCCCGTCAACACGACCGTCAAGGCCGGCGACCACGCCACCATCCAGATCGTCGAGCTCGCCGTCCACGGCGCCTCGCTCTTTTCCGTAAGTCCCGCCCTCCCCCTACTTCAAAGAAAGTGCGTGTGCTGATCAAACCCAAAAAGTGCGTCGACATCGAATTCGCCGAGCCAGGCGACCCGAAAATCGGCAAGGTCAACGACTCAAACTGCTTCAACTCGCAGGACATCGGCTTCGCGGACGTCTACACCATCACCACCAAGGAATCCGGCCAGGCCGCCGCCGAGGCCGCCACCTCCGGCGCGGAGCCCGGCAGCTCCGTCACGTTCTGGTATATGGGCAAGCGGCCGCAGAGCGCCTGGGCCGTCTTCAGCTGGGTGCCGATCGTCGTCGGCGGGCTGTGGGTGTTGCTGTAAGGAAGTGCGTGCGTGCGTGCGTGCGTGCGTGATGTGATGGAAAGCAGCTGGTGTGGAATGATGATGAAACTTTGGCTGGAATAGGATTATACCTTGGGATATTATTGTATATTGGCATCACAGATGGCGTTGGGAGGGATCAAGTCTGGGCGAGAAAAGCCTTACTACTACACTCGTCTTATTATCTAACTGTTTCTTATTTTTTCAATGAATGAAATCCTTCAGTTGAACATTGAGCGCTGTGACTAACTAATGGGCGGAATCTGAATCTCTTCATTACGTGCTTGGAGATGGACGGGCATTGAACCCAACATTTGTGCGGTTATCGCCTCTGGTCCATGATTTGTGGGCGGAAAAGACGGAATGTGATGGTGGAAAGCGACGGCGCTTCCGGCACTTGACTCGGCCGCGTACCCGGACTGGACCTACTTCAACACCCACGACTCTGGCAGTGGAAATGAATTTCCCAAGGATTGTAAACATGAATCATGGGAGCGGTTTCATTACACTCCAAATCGCGTTCTAAGCTAGCTGTCTCTCAATTGCTCATGCTGCAGTTCATCGCATCCCTATTGCATCCCCGCCAGTGTTTTGCCGTGGCCTCAGCAAGCGCGGGCACCCTGACATCACGCGGCCGTCACTGTCCGGCCCCCCGTGCTCATGCTTATTATCACAACCCTATCACCCCTTAGCTCTTCACAACTGTTGCAGAGCCTCCCTGCCCAGCTCTTTCACCCGCACTTCCGACACCTTATCGACGGCAGACTTGATCCAGCCTTCGCCCCCGAGAGACTTGATCTCTGCCTTACTGGTCGAAGCGAATGTTCCCAGTGCGACCAGAGCGCGGTAGACGACCTCCGAGTCACTCTGCTCGGACAGAATTTTGCCCACGGCCGTGATGAAACGCTTGGATTGGAATGAAATCCTCTCCTTGTGGGCATAGACAGCGTAGTTGATCAAAGTGGTAGTCGCTGCAATCAGGATGTTTCGGTTGAACTGGCCGATGGCTGCACCACCGGAGAGACCAAGTACCTTCTCGAGCAGAGTCGCTGCAGTGTCTGCCTCCTTTGCTGCGAGCGCTTCGCCCTTTGGTGAGGTGAAGATGTTGGCGAACGTGCGCAGGGCCATCATCACTGAGTTCTCGTTAGGAGTAGCGCCGTCGGGCGCGTTCAAGGCACTAGACACGGCGATGCGAAGGAATGACCCTTCAGATGATGAGGCGTCCGCAGCAAGAGGCGACGTCGCAACGCATCTGAGAAGATCCAGCCCCGCCAGACGATCCGAGTAGGGCCACAGGGTCACAATCTTGACAGCAAGGTCAATGCCAGCCTGATCAACAGGCTTGGAGTTCTCGATGGCTTCCTTTACCGCGTTAAGGGTGTTTTGCTCGGTTGGGTTCAGAGCCGCATCCTTCCGACCAGATGAAATCATATTTGCGTTGATGGTAAGAATCTTCTTGATCATGGCATCGTATTTGCCAGCCGTGATATTCAGATATTCGGCTTGCGGCAAAACCTTGGGCCTCAACTCAGACTCGCCGGGCCGATATCTTGACTCCGTGCCATAAGGATCAGAGGTGGCTGGCGCAGACTGGCCAAGAGTCGCGCCTTGGGTGTTTTGTGTGATGAAGTTGGCGACATTGTCGAGATAGCTAATTGGAAGCTCGTTGTCGTTCAGGAACTTCGTGGCAGCATCGTAGGGGTTTTGAGAGAGGTTGTAAGGTAGCTTCAAGGGCGGCTTACCATCCTCAATATCGACATCGAAAACGTAGTCGTAGGACTTGCCATTGTACTCGGTCTTCTTGCCGCTGCTGCCCGCTGAGTCGACGACAGTTCCGATGTTGATCCATTGTTGTTGGCCTACAAAAAGTCAGTACTGTCAAGTCTCGCCGCTTGTCTACTGCAATCACTTACTGGCTGACCACTGGTGGGCGGTAATGTTGCCGTTGCCCTGGTTGATCATCTGCACCTGACCCTCCTTGGTACCGGACCTCGACTCGAGGAAGTCTGGACCAGGAAGCTGTTCCTTGTTGATAGATGGCAGCTGCTGCTGAGGAATGGATGAAGCCTTGACAGACTCCTCAAAGTCGGAAATGGCCTGGGCACCGGCTGCCCGCTCGCTGCTGCGGGTGAAGACTCGCGCAACACCATCGCTTGCTCCCGACACAATATCGCCGGTCTCGGCGTTGACCGCAACAGCCCACACCGAAATTGCAGGGTGAGTAATGGTCTGCACGCAGTCATTGCCCTTCCATACGCGAACAGTGCGGTCCTCGCCGGAGCTTACAAGCTCGCCTGAAGGCAAGCTTGCCAGGGCATAGATGAAGCTCTCGTGGCCATGGAGCTCGCCGACCTGCTGGCCGTTCAGTTTCCACAGACGAATGATGCCATCATTGCTGGCACTGGCAATCTCAGCACCGCTTGGGTGGCCCTTCGGAACTTTGCAAAGGGCGCGCACGACTTCGGGGGTGTAGATGGTGGATCGGGGCTCGGCGTCGCCGGCGACGGCAGCCTTGAGGTTGTATATGCGAATGCTCGTGTCGGCGCAGCCAGTCACGACAGTCTCCTCGTCAAGCGCAAGCACGGCCCAGACGCTCTTCTCGTGGCCGCTGAGGCGAATCTCGGGCTCCCACGTGCTGGTGCTCCACACAATGGCCTGAGAATCCCAGCCTCCTGACACGATGTATGTTCCTTTGGGCGAGACGTCCAGACTGCATACATTCTGGGAGTGGCCGATCAAGAGACGCTCGGCATTGTCACCTTGGCTGGATTGTGGTTGTCTGACTTCGACAATCGTGTCCTTGCCGCCGGACGCGATGAGGCCATCAGGGTATTGTTCGGAAGGCGGGAGGTACGTGACGGAGTTGACGAATTCGGAGGTCTGGCTCGAGACGGAAGGTTCGAAGGAGGGGGGAGAGTCGGAGACCTGGCGCCAGACTCTTACGCTGCCATCGCGAGAGGCGGACAGGATGGTATGGGAAGCTGGGAAGCTGACAGCCTTGACCTGTTGATCACAAATCACGTTAGCCGCGAAACAAACAGCGAAGCTTCGTTGCATGTACTTACGTCGGAGTCGTGGCCAGACAGCTGGGCGGAGAGTTTGTAATCGGCCATGGCTGTCGACTTAGGCCTAGTAGAATGAATGGTATGAAGAAGTTGCTGGAGAGGACCAGGTGTAGATAGCTCACACCTCGGTTGATGATCCGGAGGAGGTGGCTGTTGTCGTGGTGCTGCAACGTGTGGGTGGTTTGGTAATGGTGGCAGCTACACTAGGTACCGGACGATGACGATGGAAGCGGGAACGGCGAAGCTCCACTGCGCCACAAGGGGGGCAGGCGGGGAGGGGCCATTGGGGGGTCGGTGCAGGTGTCCCCCGGGCAATCAACAGCTCCATCCCTGCCGCCTTCCTGCTTCTATTGACTTCCCTGCCGGAACAGGTCAAGCGGCAGCCCACCAGCCACAGTTGGGGAGCTGCTTATCAAAGCACGTGGTGCCATCCCGTTGCGTCCAATCAGCTCCGCCCGAGGCAGCAGCTCCCCGCTCCTTTCAAGCCACAGCAGCCGAAGGAAGCAGCGCGGGGTCAACTCTGTCCTCTTGCAGCAGCAGCACCTCGCTTTCAGTTTCAGGGGTCCATTACGGCAGCCTGCAGGACTCACTGGGTCAAAATTCAATTTGTTAATAGGTGCACGGTATGAGGGGTAGAAATTGCCTGATGGGGCTAGCGTCCCCGCTTTAAAGTATTATCGATAAGATATGAGTGGCTAGAAACTTCAGGTAAGAAGGAGGTCTATGCCCCTTACCCACAAAAAGTAAACCCTAGGCCCCTGCTAAAGTCTAACTTCCGGCTTATACCCGCAGTGGTCTTCCCCCTATACCTACAGCGCTCTATAGCGCTTACTTTACCTAACTGCCCTAACTGCCTTAACTGCCCAAACTGCCTTAACTGCCCTGGCCGCAACTGCCCTGGCCGCAACTGCCCTAACTGCCTTAACTGCCCTAACTGCCTTAACTGCCCAAACTGCCTTAACTGCCCAAACTGCCTTAACTGCCCTGGCCCAAACTGCCTTAACTGCCCTGGCCGCAACTGCCCTGGCCGCAACTGCCCTAACTGCCTTAACTGCCCAAACTGCCTTAACTGCCCTGGCCGCAACTGCCCTAACTGCCCTGGCCGCAACTGCCCTAACTGCCTTAACTACCCTACGCGTAACTGCGCTGGCTGTAACTGCCCTACCCTGCCCGTACTTGCCTTTTTCGCTCTAGACTCGCGTAAGTGCCTCGCCCAGTAGTTGTCAGCCAATCAGAGCCCTTAAAAAGCCTCCCCATAGGTGTAGGCCTATTGACCTAATACGGAAAGAATGGAATTTTGACCCAGTGAGCCCTGCAGGCTGCCGTAGTCCATCTAATCTCATCTCGGTGCACCAGCGTCCTCCTTCCTTCCAGAACCTCCATCGGCTCTGCTCCGACTCGGGACAGAACCCCACTATTATTTCCTTCGCGCTGCTCTCCCATTTGCTTCCATCCACTTTGTTTCGCAGCTGTCTTCTCGATTCCCGTTTTTTTGCTTCTGCTTCTTCCTCCCCTGCGCTGCCCGAGGCGTTCTCTCACGACCCCATTGCATCCTCCACGAACATTTACGACGTTACGGCTGTATTGACTGACTCTCCTTTTTCTTTCCTCGCGGACATTGGCTCTCTACACATCGTACACCTCGGCATTTGTCCCGCGTCAACGACTTCCGTTTGATACCCCCCCCTCTCCTCCCCCGGCGCACACGTTGCGACAGCGAACACCTTCGAAATCCCGTCCAGCTACCGACCACGAGCACCATGGCGACCACACCTTCTGCTGCGGCCGAGACCTCGCGTCAATACGTCCCCCTCACTTGCCACGGCCACTCGCGACCCGTTCCTCATGTCTGCTTCTCTTCTCTGGAAAAGGAAGAGCAGTACTACATGATCTCCGCCTGCAAGGGTAAGCTTGCGACACGCGACCCGGCTTTGCGATCGGCGCAATGCTAACCTTGTCGCAGACGGAAACCCTATGCTGCGCGATGGCCTCACTGGTGATTGGTAAGGCGAAGCACATCGACAGCGCGGTGGCATTGCTAACTGACTGGTAGGATCGGAACCTTCATCGGTCACAAGGGTGCCGTCTGGCAGGCCAGACTTAGTCCTGATGCCTCCAACGCTGCCACCGCCTCTGCTGACTTCACCGCGTAAGCTCCGTGCGACTTCTGACTTGCGAGCGATGGCTAACAATTCGTAGCAAGGTCTGGGACACCCACAGCGGTGAGGTCCTCTACACCCTCCAGCACAACCACATCGTCCGCGCCGTTGCCTACCCTCCCGACAACTCTGACCTGATCGCGACCGGAGGTATGGAGAAGAAGCTGCGCGTCTTTGACCTGAGCGACTTTGCTCCCAACCCGAACGACGCCGCCGGTCCTGTAACCGTCCAGGCCTCGGCCGGTTTCGAGATTGGCGAGGGCACCCACACCGGCTCAATCAAGTTCATCGCCTGGACTAAGGACCCTAACACGATCGTCACCGCTTCCGATAACACTCTCCGCTGGTTCGATCTTCCCACGCGCCAAGTCATTCGCCAGGAGGTTCTCGACGGCGAGATCAAGTCTTGCGAGCTGGTTTCTCTTGCTCCCGAAATCACCTCCCCCGGCGATATTGGCGGCGGTCTCCCAGTCCTGGCGGTTGCTGCCGGCAAGTCCGTCTACTTCTGGGGCGGCATCCAGGCCATGGATGAGCTCAAGCGCATGGAGCTGAAGCATGGCGTTGCTAGCGTTGGCCTCGATATCAAGGGACGCAAGTTTGTTGTTGGAGAGGAGCCTGGCACCTGGGCGCGTGTCTGCCGCTGGGACGATGGCACCGAGATTGGTGAGTCTTGCCGAGAAAGCACGATGGACTCGTTACTAATAAGCCGCAGAAACCCTGAAGGGCCACCACGGTCCCATCTGGTCTATCGCCTTTGCCCCTGACAACAAGCTGTACGCGACCAGCTCCGAGGACGGCACGATCAAGCTGTGGAAGAACTGCGACGGCTTCTACGGCCTTTGGCGTGGCGGTGCCACCAACGCGGAGCGCACCGTGGACTAGAAGAGCACGGCCTCCAGCGTGGTGTCACGCAGCGATGCCAGTGATATCTATTCTCTCCCAAGCAGCCGAGTCTCTTCGGGCTCGCAATTCGACGGCTGCTCGCATTTGAGCAACAACTCCATCTCTGAGACTCCGGCGGCGGCTCATCAGCAGATGGGAAAGTTCCTAGCCTCCGTCACTGATGGTACCGGACAGGAGACTCAGTCGTATGCCCAGATCACCCGTCGCCGTTTGGCTCAGACCAACTAAGCAGATGTCGGGGGTTACGCGCAGGAGGGACTGAGATGTTCCACTTGCCGCCAGATCTCTCGTCGAGCTACAGTGTGCATGGATAGACTACATAAAACGTTTGAGTTATTAGAGCGAGCCATTGAGGATGACGGCTAGGGTAGATGGTTGCCACCAATGGCGATTGATACCAGAATACACAGTACTAGACCTGAGAAATCATTTGAGTCCAAAGTGCTCAACAGCATTCCTTTATCTCATCTACGCAAGTGTGAGGTTGCCTCGTGTGGAGTCTGTGCCTGAAGTGAACATTCACCCGTGCATTTCTGTTCGTCCTTTCAAATGGAGGAGCCTTCTCGATTACCCAACAAAGAGGGTGAGTAAATCCCCCGACCCTCCAATGCAGCTGATGTGATGAAGCCCTCTCAAACAAGGGCTCAGTGTGCTTATTGCTTCTGCTAGCCATGACTCTGCCACCTTCATCCTTTCCATCGTTGCCTCAACCTCGTATCACTCCTGCTGCTGTCATCTCTAATGTGTCCAAATTTGCTGCCTTCATTCCTGTTCTTAAATCTGAGGTTAAACATCTCAAAAATTGCTTCTCGCTGCGGAAGCGCCGTCAAATGTAGCAACCAGATCACTTGCTTGCTTGTGCAGTATGCACCCCACCCTGCCAGGCCTGGAGACTTACGTTGTAAGAGCGTCAGTAATCCAGCTCCTTAGTCTTTCCGTTGAATGCAGCCGCACCGCAGGTAACAGCTCTGATGATCGGCGGGTGCTGTGAAGTGCGTAAAGTGCTGAAAGATCTGGTGAGGAAGGTGGGAATGCTCGAAGTCCGTTTTGGCAGATTTGGAATCTTGGAAGTGGCCTTTTGGGGGTGGAGATGGACGATTCTTCCGGAAATCCATCGGGATGTTTTGGTCGAGTTGTCGAAGTCCTATCGGCGGGCACTTGTGTCGATTTAAGCCGTCACCTCGGCTTGAAGGGCTAAAACCACCTGACAGACAAGACTACTTGAACACACTACGACACTCTGTCGGAGCGC
Source organism: Colletotrichum viniferum (assembly GCA_020226115.1). NCBI lineage: Eukaryota > Fungi > Ascomycota > Sordariomycetes > Glomerellales > Glomerellaceae > Colletotrichum > Colletotrichum viniferum. The sequence goes on from JAGFBE010000019.1 coordinate 707,128, forward strand.
AGAGTATATTCAATGTGCTCGAGCTGTGCCGCTGCGAAGAGTGATGAGATTGTCGCCATCGAACGTCAAAATGTAGGTGATATCCTAGGTATCCACGTCTTCGAGGTTCTCTCGAGAAGTATTCAGTCCTCGGAATGGTCTCTGGGCGCAGCAGGTTGGAAATGGGGCTGAAGCAGAATGCTATCGAGTTCAACTCTCTCCGCGAAGGGTGCACAATATCAACGAAACTTCTGAGCCCGCTCTGAACTGGCCGTCCTTCTCGTCAATGAGCGAATCCTTCAACTTTGAAATCGGCCTCCAGCACTTGTACACGAGCGTGGAAGAGAATAGCCGCTCGATGGGATCAGGGGACTTTCAGAGGCGGAGGCATCTTAACAGGCTGTCGGTATCCCTGTGGGACTATTCTTTAGGAGTACTTCAAGGCCCGTAAGCGGGTTTCGAATGACGTGCCGCCGGCGTGGTCTTCGACGTGTTGAACCCCTGATATTTCTGTATCTTTGCTGCTTTGAGCTATTGATCTCCATTTTCCCCAGAAGATGCTTGTCTCATCTGCCAAAACCTTCTGCGCATTACGATTGGACGTTGTTGTATGAATTTGCCCCTTTTGAACCAAGATTGAAGCGACATTCATCCGAGCCGAACGACGACCTTGACGCTTATTGCAAGATGGATGGATGTAAAGGCATGGAACATTTTGTACATACCACCGTGGCCTACCAGGGAGACTGTTAAATCGTCAAAGGGCTTCACTATGCCTTAAATTCCTCCGTGGTCCACCGATGCTCCGAGTTTGAGAGTTCAGCATTGTCAAGGACTATCTTAGAAGTCATACGCTGTCATTGGCGCAAAGATCATGACGGTTGGTCTTGTTTGCTGCTGGTCTCGCGATGTTTGGTGATTACTGGTGCCACGCATTTTCAAGAGCCTTGACTCGGGTCGAAAAGGGGTGAGCTTGGTTGCAGGTGCTACACGCGCTGGGCTGTTAGGCCTTGTGCTGAGGTAGACTTGACGAGGCAGGTAGGAGCCAGGCAGGAGGCAGGTGCGGCTCGGGGACCACGCGAACCACTCTGGCGGCGGCAGAATGCCCGGGCGGCCCTCAGCGAACGAACCCGAAGCTCAGCATCCGAGAAAGAGAGATTCGGCGTCTGCAGTCCGGGTCCAAAGTCACTCCCGTCTGACGCAGAGCGCGCGCTGGCAGGAGGGCAGGTGGGTGGGCGTTTGCGTGACTGGAAGGCGCCTGCCTCGTTCCCGATGCTCAGCTGGCTCCAATCAGACTGGGCAGAAGACAGCCCAGAGCATACATTGGGCCCCCACAGAATCAGCCAAGGTACTGCAGCGCACGCCTCAATCGCGACAAGGGCATTTCCAACAAGCTGAAACTTGTGCCTCTCTACAAGGTCGCATTTTGGGTTTCCAAGTCGATTCCTCTCGCTGATTGGGCTGTCGACTGGCACCCTGGTGACGAGAACGAGCGTCTTTTAGCAACGTTGTATCTTGAAACGCAATTGCCAACTCGTATGGCCCTCCACAACGTCTACAATGCTTACTCTGAGGGTCGGACGAAGCTGAACGTGGAGGCTTTCATTTCCACCATAACACAAACTGGATTTTGCCTCATCGTCGGAGATCTCGACTTCCCGCATCCATGGTATGGAGGACCTCATGTTATACCCAAATCAGATGCTGTGAAATTTGTCAACGAGCTTCAAGCAGCCCATATGGAATGCCTCCTGGATCCGACAAAAGTCCCCTTCACCTATACGCCCGGCCAGGTCATAGACGAACGCGCCTCGACCCTTGACGTTGGTTTTGCATCGCCAGCTTTCTCCCCACACGTTCAGGATTACAAGTGCCTCGACGTGACCGGCTTCAAATCGGACCATCGAATCCTGGAGACTACCATCGACACAACCCCCAACTTACGGGAAGATGTCTGCTACCAGTGGAACAATGTTCCGCGCAAGGTCTTGCGCCAAGAAGTTGGCCCGGCTTTGAAGGCGCTTGCATCACTTCCGCTAGAGACCAGGCTTGACATCGACAACTACATCACGCGGGTGGTAGAGATCATTATTTGTGCCCGGGAGAAGTTGGCTTTCAAGAGGAAACCGCCTCAGATCACCACTAAGCCCAAGCGCAAGCCCGCCCAGTCAAACCCCCGACCCCAGGAAACACAGCCAAGCAGCTCAACGGATACCCAGGATACACAGCCAAGCAGCTCAACTCTTACTCAGGATACACAGCCAAGCAGCTCAACGGATAATGACCCCAAAGCAGGCCGGACCTACGAGAATTACCTCAAGGACAAGGACAAGGAAGCGTACCGTCGATACATGGACATCCAGTGCCATAACATTCACAAGGCGTCCAAGGTCAGTGCCCAAAGGTCCATGCCTCGATCGTTTGGTCACATTCCCGTCTTGGAAGAGCGCCTTCCGGACAATTCGATACGCAAATACATAGACTTTGATGACAAGGCCGAGTTCATGCTTAGGACGCTTTTCCCAATATGTACTTGCGGCACAGTGCCCCCGTCCGTGTTTGACATCCCATATCTCCCGGGCAACCTCGATGAAACTGAAAGAGCCAGGCGGCAGATCAAGCCCGATGAGATCGCTTGCATTGTCCAGAACATGCCTGCGCACAAGGCGGAAGGAAAGGACGGAGTTTCCATCGATGTTCTCAAGATGCTTTTGCCGCTCGAGAAGAATCCTGAGCGAGTGTTTGCTGGCGATGCCCAAGATAATTCCGAAGACATCCTCGATTCCGAAGACATCCTCACTAGCGTCCTTCAGCGGCCCATGCAAGCTTGCCTCAACCTTTCCTACCACCCAGAAGCATTCAAGGAGGCGGTGACGGTGATGATCCGCAAGAAATCGAAACTGTCATCTTCTGCCCAAGGATACCGTCCCATAGCTTTACTTTCTGCTATCGCCAAAATCCTTGAGAGGCTATTTGCTGACAGACTGACCGACTTTCTGATCGAGTCCAATAGGCTTCTTCTTGAGCAGTTTGGTGGCCGAGGGAAGAGCGCCACCCAGGCGCTCGAGTTTCTTGTCGAAGCCGTCTATAGGAACTGGTTCGCCACAAAAGAAAACATCTTCGTCACCATCTGCGCCCTCGACATCACGGGAGCCTATGACCGCGTCCGGCGACAACACTTGCTGAATATCTTGGTTAGATACGGAGTTCCCGGCTGGATGGTCAAGTTTGTGGCATCCTTTCTTTCCAGTCGCAGCACCACGGTCAGGGTCCAGGGACGCCATTCCAAGAAATTCTCGATCAACATTGGGATTCCTCAAGGGAGCCCGCTGTCGCCAATTCTGTTCATTTTCTTCACTCTGCCGCTCCTCGAGAAGCTCAAGGCAATGCCCAGCATGGAGACTAACAGGAACGCGAGGCTCCTCCAGTTAAAGGAACTTCTCATTACAACATTCGTGGACGACATCACTCTGTTGGTTGCATCTCCCTCGATCAAGCAGAACAACGAGGCTCTGGCAATATTGTACGAGCTCCTGACCGAATTTGCGGCTCTGTATGGCACCGAGTTCGGCCCCCACAAGACTAAAGTCATGCATATGCTGCAGAAGGGTTCCGCGATCACAGACATGCCCAAGGTTGACGGGTTTCCAACCAAGGCAGTAGAAAGTATGGAAATTCTTGGGGTCATACTGGACTATCGTCTCAATTGGGTGGAGCATGTCAACAATGTAAGTCACTCTTTCACTACACGATTGTGTTCAGCCGCTGACGATAGATGTTTACACAGGTTTTGTCCAAGGTCCGGAGGAAGATGTTTCTTCTCCGCCGAATCAGCGCGACTACTTGGGGCGCATCGATCTCGGAACTCCGCACGAGGTACATCACCGCTGTTCGTCCCATCGTTGCTTACGCATGTCCGGTTTGGTTTGTGTTGAAGACCCCGGGTGGGCCTCCCTGCAACTGGACTCTGGCCAAGTCTGTCGTCAACCTTTTGGAAACACAGCAGAACAATTGCTTGAGACAGATTTCTGGCGCTTTCCCTCGCGCCTCTGGTCACGCTCTATGCAAGGAATTGTACATTGAGCGGATGTCGGTGTTCCTCCACAGGTGCGCCCGCGCGTACCGGGCCTCGAACAAGGGCACTCCGGAAGGCATGGCGCTCTGCAATCTCTGGGAGCGAAATCACAAGCGCATTTGTGTCACCAGCGAGGTTCTGCAAAGACACCCGTACTGCGTCGCCTACCACGAAGCCAACACGCTTCTCAGGGTGAACGCACAGATACAGCTCGCCGTCGAGATACAGACTTGGACCGTGCCGCCGGATTCCGTCAGAGGCACGGCCAAGCGGGCCGCGAGGTTGAAGCAAATCATCAAGTCTTTGGCCAAGGACCTGGCAGAACAGAGAATGAAGGAGTCGTGGATCGAGGAATCCAACAAACGTCGCTGCTTACTCGGCAAGCTTGCCTACGACGCTCCAACCTGGAAAGGCACGTATGGGAAACACAACCTCGAGGCCTACAAACCTCTTCGCAAGGCACAGGGTACCATTTTACTGGGCATCAAGACCGGCATCAACGGCCTGAACAAACCATTGTTCGACATGCACGTAAGTCTTTCTGCGCTCCTTTGTCCGCCACTCTTTCACCCAACTCTCTGGAATCCAAACATTGTCGTTTTTGTCTTCTTTCCATCTCTGGGGCATTATCTCCAATGCCCACTTGCTTGAGACGGGCTCGGCTGTCCAAGTTGGCTCAGCTGCCCGTCCTTGTCACGCAATGGCTTCATCGGACGCTCGAATGATCTCTCTGCCAGCCCCATCCCCTCCCGCCCTTTCCAGGGGTCATCCTCACTCGCCAAATCCTACCTTCCCTTGGGAGTCTCTCTGTTGTGCCCCGCACCCGACCCCCGACCCTCTAGGGAGAGGACCTTTTCCACCTGTCTTCTTTTTCACCTCCAACCTGTCCCATTGCACACACTCAGTCACCGGGTATCATCTTCGATGCTGACTGCTGCCACCACCTAGCGGAAAGAAACTTTCATGTGTCCTTGTGGGGAGCACGCCCACACCGCAGAGCACCTGTTCATCCACTGCAAACTATTGGACAGACCCCGCGAACATCTTCGCAGGGCCGTGGGTGGCCGTCTGCACTTTCGAGCGCTGGTCGAATGTTATCCGGAACTCGCTGCTAACTTTGCCATCCGTTACTTTGGTCTGGAACAATTCAAATGGACTGCGAAGCACATGCCCAACCCACAATTTCCCGGCCTGCACGCAGACACCCGCCTGGCCTTGAGGGACGGCCGCAGACCATTGCCCGGGGCTACTGCGTAACTGGACCTCGCGGGTACATCTAGATTAGCTTCAATTCAAACTCTGTTTACCTGTAGGGCCGCTGGCCTTGTATTGCGAAATTTGACTGGTATTGACTGCGAAAGCTAGACTGGTCCCCTCGCCCTCTGCTAACGACCTTCGGGTCACGTGACTGTAGGTACTCTTCCCCGTTCTTTTTCTCGACCTCGCCCTCGTCACATTGCTTTACTGACTGTGCCATGCGAATGGCAAGGTAGTTCAGACTTAGACATCATGTGAGTTCATGTCCCATTCTCCAGAGAACGCAGGGTTCGATTGCCCGGGCATCTAACCACCAGGTCTTCCTGAAGCTTCGCCTCCACGCTCCTCCGTCAGTCAGCACGTTTGCCCAGCCCCCTCGTCGACGAGCCCTGCTGACTTCCGTTCATGTCCATCAGGACTTCGAACATCACAACGAGCCGTAAGTGCTACCCTTTGGCTGCGTCCCTATGCATCTCCGCTGACCAACGCAGAAGTCAACCGCCCTCCTCCAGCCGCCTCCATCTCCGTCAGTCTCCTTCATCTCCCGTCAGTCTCCTCCATCTCTCGTCGATCAACAACCATCTTCCCCCGTCATCCTCGCAACGCGGGCTCCATTTCCTTTTGTTGCCCTCTGCTTTCGGGACTGACTGGTGTTTCCACCAGAAGGCTCCTCCGAGCCGCACCCGCCCTTCGTCAGTCAGCCCAACCCAGCCCGGGAATTCCCCCGATCCATCATCTGTTCTTTTCGTCCCTCATATGTTCCGTTGTTCTCTCTTGCAGTCGCTGACTGGGCTTTCAAACAGACGCCATATTCGATCCGCGCCCGTCTTCCGTCAGTCAGTCCTTCCTCCGGTCTCATCCTCCCCGCCTGTCGTGCCACATCTATGCATCATCGCTTCCATGCATCATCGCTTCCTTTCTTCGTCTTTCCTTTTGTCATCTCTTGCCAAGGCTGACTGGCTTCCGCCCAGAAGTCTCCTCCGCCGTTCGGACGTCTGTGCCGTGAGTAAGGACCCCCATCTTTTCAACACGTCCATCTGTTCTGACTGGCCGACAGCTCCGCCAAGCGCGGGGGCCCCGAGGCCTCCGTGCCGTCGCGCCGTTGTCAGTGAAGATGCTTTTCGTGTTGGCATGATGGCTTTGGACTGACTCATCCAAGCAGACAACGTCTTCCGCCCTGCCGCGCAGTCTCGACGTGGGTCAGCCTCCCTCTTCGACTCGTCGATGGGGTTTTGTATGTTGACTGACTCACCCAGGAAGAGCCCTGCCGCCGTCAGCCATACTCTCGCCATGTATGTGAGCAACGCCCCAAGACGAGACCGTTGCACTCAGCTAACTGGTGGTGGAGCAGATTCGCCCTTCCCGACTTACCGACGTTCGTAAGCTGATATCGCCTTGGAGCTGAGGCACTTCAGCTAATGCTCTCAGAAGCCCTCAGGCCGCCTTAGCCATCTTGAGGAAGTCCGTGAGGTAGTCACAAGCGCTGGAATTACCATCGGTAGCCTCGACCATGTCCATATCGATCTCGAGGCTGTACAGGCGCGATTCATCGCGCTTATCGGCCGTCTCGACCAGGTACTTCCGGGTGAATTCGAGTAGAGGTAATTCATATCAGTCCCTCTTTTATAGTTTTGTGTACTAAAGCTTTACTTTAGTTATCTTGTCGGCGTAGAGAAGGTCGCCATACTTGGAGCCCTTGATTTTGTTGACTCTAGTCTCGCGGATCAAGTCGTCCAGCGCGGCCTTGCTCAGCCTGCGCGCAGGTATAATGAGGGGGAAGGACATCGTGTAGGTAAGTTTCAACCCTAATTATCTGGTATTTTGCTAACCTGTCTGCCCCTAGGGTCGTCGCGCGTATGGGAGGATGTGAGGAACAGGCTTGAGGCCTCGTTCGAAGCAGGTATCCCTCTGGCCCCCACTCGGTTGATTCCTGTCTAATCAGGTTTTGCAGCGGTCGAGTTCTTATGCCATGGCCACGAGAACCCTTTTGGCCACGGTAGGTGCGCCACTCACACTCCTATGAGTTTGAGTTTCTGGGCTCAAGCTGACCAACATTAGCGAAGAGTCACACCATTGAGTTTGCGCCCTCGAGTGTAGGTTCAAGCCATCGCCAGGCTCCAGCCGGTATGTCAATCCTCATCTCATTCGCACCCCCCTGCGCCCCATTTGTTTCACTTGTCGATTTCCTGGTCCTGACTTGGCAAGAGTGTGCTGTCAGCGTTCCGGTACGTCTCTGTCTGCTTTTCTCCCTCTGTTCCTTTGCTATTTCGCATTCTTTCTATTCCCTAGTCTTCGTGACTAACCTACCGGCCAGCGTTGCGGACGACGCCTTCGCGAGTATGTCTAGCCTTTCTGTTGCCTGTCTGACTTCGTTGTTCTCTACTTTGGTTCTCTCGCTTTCCCCTTCTTCCCCAGTTGTAATGGCTGATCCACCATTCACAGCGTCGCGAACGACGCTCTCGCGAGTACGTACAACATACCCCTGCTTATCTGATTATTTCCTCTGCGCATCAGCCTCTCCGCCTTATTTCGTTTGCTTGCGTGACTAATACAGTCAGACGACAGCGTCGCGAACGACGCTCTCGCCAGTACGTTTTGCCGCTCCGCCGCCTGCCCGCCTGCCCTCTTCTGTACAGTAGGCCTTTTTCGAACCCCCTCCAAACTATTCTAACGATAACGTTGCAGGCCGGGGATAAGTTAAGCCGAGCGTCAACAACCAGTTATACCGAGATTTGTTTGTTTGCTTTATCGAGATCGGGCACAGGTCAAAGTGCTGCTATTGGGTTTCAGTACTGTGAAAAAGAGTATAGAGTGAACTGCGATACCTACTTATACGGGTTGACCAGACTGCCAACATAAAAATGGGGTTTTGGCCCCCCAAAACTTTGTTCCTCTCTCCTCGGTGATGTACGTTGTGTAGGTTCTGACCAAATTTCTTCTGGGGGTCTCGTCATCCACCTTGCAAGCCCCAAAGATGAGTCAGACGCGCCGCCCCGGCGTTATTTAAAACATGGCCTGCCACCCCTGTATTCAATTCCTTCTCGTCCTTCGTCAATGCTCGACCTTTCCTAGGTCAATAGTGCAACCCTGAATTGCACTGGCAGCGACATCTTCCCGAATACCCATCACTTCAAATCAACGTCATGCCCCATTTCTTCGATCTGCCCCGCGAGGTGCGGGATCTGATCTACGGTCAATACGTCATTTCCGACGGCGGTTATGTATTGGATTTCGAAAGTAACACCCTCAAATGTGCCAACAGCGACACCATCGACCTTACCTTCATGCTCACCTGCAAAGCTGTGGCAAATGAATTGAGGACCGTGCCATTCTCTACGAATACTCTCAACTTTTCTACGATATGTTCTGAGGAGCATCGCGTCAACGCCGGTCGTTTCGGCGATCTAGTCATGCGTATATCGAAGCAGCTAGGGGAGAAGTTGCACAACATATACCCCGATAATCTCAGCGTTCCTGATGATGTCTGGGAGGAGCTCACGCAGGATCATCCGAGATTTGCGCCGTACCTCGGCATGATCAAAGGCAGAGCAAACAAATGGTGGACCAACGACCAGGGCAAGTTGAGGCAACATTCGGACTGGCGAAATGTCAGTCCTACTGGCTGCTGCGGGGAAACACCGTCTGTCTTCCGCGATTTCTCCCGTGCAGCCATGCAAACTATTCTGGCACACAAGGATCGATTCAGTCCGGAGCAATTCTCAAACTTCCAGAACGGAGTGTTTGTTCTAGGAGAGGAACGCAGGAATGATGGGCCGTACCCAGCACACCTTGAGAGGCTGGCCGGACTGAATCCTGATCCCTGGGAAATTCCGACCCGACAAAGAGTTGACGACATGATGAATCTTATCCGCAATGTTGAGGCGGAGCGGATGGACGCGGAACGGAAGGCTCGCCGTGAAAGGGTGGATCGCGAATACGGACTCGACACAACCTTGATCAAGTATCACTACTCCGCAGCGGCTGTAGCTATTCGGTTTCTCAAGTCTTTATCGAGGGATACCCGATTGAACATCAGGAAAATCCTACTCAAAGAAGAGCGATTGGCAGTCGCATTCTCTGAATGTCATGGGCTTGGGCTCATTCCATTTTGCCAAGAGAACCCGCAGCTCCGTGTGGAACGACGGGTCAACATGTGGAGGACCATCCTACCTGTCACATACAGGGATTTATATGCTATTGGCGGTGCGTTAAAGCCTTCAACCGAAGGAACTAGCACACAGAAGGACTGGTCATCCCAAGTCGCGATCTGGGCACAAGAGGCATTGGAACTTGAACGTGCCGGAATGCCACCAGGTTCATTCACCCTCACTATCGATGGAGACTCGTCATGCGCGGAAATCTTCCGGGAAGTGGTTCAGCGAGACGCTGTGTGGCAGCAAGCAATTGATGCCTGCTTTGAGCGAGGCATTCTTCCACCGCTGCGATGGGATGTGCGGCGAAGAGACGCAAGAGATCACAAACGTACCCACTTTGGGCAGCGTGAGGATCCAGAACAGCCCGGGTCGTCAGATAATTCCTGGTATGTACGCGAAGGTTTTCCGCAGGCAATCCATGCTATTGTAGCTGGGACGTCTGTCGTCAAATGCAATTTCTGGGTGGGCGACGCTTGGGACGTGGAACAATTGGTAGAAGAGAACAAGGGTTGGACTATGCTCCAATGGAAGACAGGTTGGCATAGTCAGTTTACGACTAGACAGTTTGAGCCTGACCCGCCATCACCCAGCTGGATACAGCTTTTGTGCGACGACACATTGCAGACGGGTCTGCCCCGGCAAAGGCGAAGATGAGGCAGGCCAGGTTGAGGAGCAGCAAAGTTTACATAGGGAACTTGCAACAAATTGCAGGAGAGGACATGGCTTAGTGAGGGTTATGAGAGAGCAGTTAATTTCATAATAAAGCCGTCTGATAAAGTTTTCCCACATTATCCAGGTCATTGTATTCACATTTGTCTGAGTAACGTGTTCTGAATTGCGTTGAACTCTTGCGTGGAAGTCGAGCTCACCCTACGTCAATCAATGCCTCTGTCATAGCATCCTCAGAAACTCACATGATAGAATCGTGCATAATGACCAGAATTTATCCCTCTGAAACTTCGAATAAGGGAAATGGACTAATGACTAAATGCTGATGTACCTGACGCAAGTATCCTGGGCAGGTAGTATGGGTAAAGGAGAGCAAATAGACTGGACCTGGGGTCTTAATGTGACCAACCTCACACGGAAACAGGCATGATGCAAAATGCTAGACTTGCTACAGTGGCAGTAGCTCGGTGTTGTCAGACACATGACATATTCAAAAGTTTGTGCTCGCCCTCGTTCAGTTCAACGTGTTTCATTCGGCTGTATTTGGCCAACATCACAGAAATCTTGTTTGAAGTCACAGACGGATTTTTACATTTCCAGATGTACCTATAATATACAAAGAAGTTTACACAATGTTGCCTCGGCTAATGCCCAACTTAGCAGTCGGTCTGGATGCCATGGGCGTACATGGCGAAGGAGTCAGCGTTGTTCAGAGCCTGCGAGGTGCTGAGGCCGTCAACGCATCCCTCATAGCCGTAGCACACGTCATCAGTGCCGGCGACCTCGGACAAGTGGGTGGACTCGTGGACCAGGACGTAGGGCTGGTCGGCTCCGTGGCAGGTGCTGGTAGAGGCAGGGAACTGGAACCAGTAGTCGCAGACGACGATGTATCCGTCGGTGCCGGGCTGGGCGTAGGCAACGACGCCGTCGCTGCAGAAGTTGCCTACGTCAGTGCAGTGCAGACCGGCTCCGCTCGACGTGCTGCCGAGGAGGGTGGCGGCCTTGCCGAAGACGCTGGCGACGGTGCTCTTGGTGCTCGAGGAGGAGGAGCCGAAGTACTGCTCGACGCGGGTGCCGGCAGTCGCGGCGGTCTGGGCCGCGGTGGCGTAGCTCTTGGCCTTGGAGAGGGCGGCCGTGACGGCGGTCTTCTTGGAGCCAGTGCAGTCGCTCTGAATGGTCACGCGCTTCTCAGCGAGACTCTGGTGGAAGGCGGCGTGGACGGAGGCGGCCTGGACACCGTCGACCTTGGCCTGCAGAACGCCAGAGTCGAAAACGACCTGGCCGACGATCTTGTTGCTGCCCTCCTCGGCGTAGCGAAGGGAGCCGGTGCTGGAGATGTTGTAGTCGCCACCGCTGCTGAGGTCGTGGACCTGGGCGGCGTCCCACTGGACCTGGACGACCTCGCCGGCAGCGATAGTGCGGAAGGCGGTATCGGGGAGGTCAGCATCGTGGACGTAGACACGGACGCCGGTGAAGGCAACCTTGTTGACTATTGACGTTGTTAGACCATGTTCGTTCAATGTTCTCTATTGGTATTGGGTTCACGTACCGCCATCTGCCGAGGCCGTGGAGAACTGGGCCTTCTCAACGGGGGATCCGTCAAGGATCGAACCAGCCTTGAGCACCCTCAGGGGCGCGGTGCCAGTGTTGGTAATGCTGGCCTTCAATTCGCTGTTGCCGACCTGCTCGATCTTGACGTCGAGGGGTCCAGCCCGCTTGCCAAGGTTGATGGCGGCGCCGTTGGCGAGGGCCGCAAGGCAGGAGATGACGGTGGCGGCCTTCATTGTGAATAGTGAACGATAAAAAAGAACGAACGGAGTTGGAGAGAAAGAATGGAAATTGATGATGGGCTCACAACATGACCTATGCTTGCGGACCAGCGGGACAGCACAGCTTTATGGCTGCGTCTTTCACGGAGAGACTCATGTTACGATGGCAATCTTCGCCTATAATACGAGCAATATTTTGCGTAACGGAGAAGAAAAATCAAGGATCCAGATCGAGGCCAAGCCCATTTCCGCCACGGAGAATTAACGAGTTGGTCGGAATGCGGGTGTGCAGCCAAGACGTTCCGATAGCCTCAAACTCCAGAGAAGACAGGACTCCGGCAGCCGTGGGCCAAACAGAAGCCGGACTGGCCCCATGGCAGGCCCAGTTACGGAGACCACGGCACTCTAGTTGAGGCTATTCCTCCCTCGCTTGCTTGCAAGAGGGAACGGCCATCGTGAATAGTTGCCCCCTGAGTGTGGTGATCAGCACGAGATATGGGGTCGCAGGTGCCAGGCTCGGAGTTTAGAATAAATAGAGTAGTGGGCCGTTTCGGCGCCTGGTTCGCTGTTTACTTTCACGATCGCTCAACACCAACCAGAAAGCCGCGCTTCAGCCTTGGCAGGCTTGGCAGCGCGACGATTTGATTAAGGACGGGTTCTGGACAGTCCCATTTCCAGCATTAGCTAATCTCGGCAGCGCACTCCGTATACGTAACCTCCTCCGGCCCCCCGCACCACGCTCCGTCCGCTTTAATATTCAGCAAACCTCCGGTGCCTAACCAAGCTTGCCACCTGCCTAAAACAGCTTCAGGGCTGACGTCGATCGATTCAGGAGTTGCGGCTTGTTCAGTACTCCGTAGCCATACACACGTGCGCCAGAAAAAGCCTCGTATTCCCCTTCGATACGAGCATCGCCATCTGCCGTTGTTCTGCCGGCAAACACCAGTACCAAGGCACACACAGTCGCTATTGCAAACTCGATTACTGAAGAGGAACTTTTTGTGGCTTGTTTGTTCAGCAATCAGTCCAGCAATCCAGTTCCTCGAGACTCAAGTCATCATACATGATCCCTCAGCGCCGCAACCACAGACCCCTCACGTTCCCGATCGCCCTGATACTCGGCGCCGTCATTCTTCTCACGCTCTATTTCCATTCCTCGGTTGAGACTCTGACAATGGCCGACTCGTCGTCCTTCCTCAGCAACCTGGAAGTGAGCGTGTCTCAATCTGCCTCGTCTCCTCCCAGCGTGAAGGTATCCGTCAAAAACACACATCCTGACACTCCCGTGACGATCATCAAATGGAACTCCCCTCTTGACCCAATCGTCCTCGGCCTGGGCCAGGTATCCGTCACTCCGGCTGGTGCCTCTGAGCCGATGCACATCGCTGCGATCAAGGTCGGGCGCAAGATGCCACCCGGGCCTGAGTCGTTAGTGACCCTGAAGCCGGGGGAAAGCGCCGAGAACGTGGTCGAACTGCGCGAGCCCAGGGTGCCAGAGGATGTGTGGAAGGCGGGCAAGGCGAAGGTGTCTTTAAAGGGGAGATGGATGGCGGTATGGCCTGGGTTGACCACGGAGGAGCTGTTGCAGAAGCCTGAAAAGCTGCAGTCCATCGGAGCTGGGCCAGAATCATTGCAGGGAGATTGGGAGACTGAGACTATCGAAGTTGGAAATTGAACGGCTGACCTTTTTGGAAATGCCTGATTCAAGGTTGCCGGGGCTGTTGCGATCTTTTGGGGTGGGGAGCAGAGGGATGGTTCCACCAGGGCTTCGCAACAACCTTGATTTTGACAGACTGATCAACGAAGTCGAAGTCAGATGTGGGGTTTCAAAGGTTCAGCAATATTTCTATTCATCGAAGGCCTTTCCCGTTACATGCAGACACGGAAGTGTTGAACTCCCTTGTGCCAAAATGCAACTATGTGTTAACTTCCATCTATTATCTCAGCCCGCTGCAATCTCTTATTTTGACGTGTGACTTTGTGAAACTACTTGTGTAATTGCGGCTCCGAACTTCAGCTTCGCCTTGATACAAAATCTGTTCTCATTATGGTGAGGTATTATCAACAGGTGCCGAGATTTCATTGCAGGCGTTCATAATTCTTCGTGCCAGATAGAGTATCTCGACCAAAATACCTCATCTGGTTTCTCTCGGATACGTCTGCCGATCAAATGCGACCCTACTGCATTGAAGAGCTTCCAGAAAAGATTCGCCGTCTTCCTAGGTAGATTTACTCGCGCCCGTCTCAAGACGCAGCTCTAATTAGCCAAAGTAACGCGTGCACCTGCGCCGATCACAGAACACACGTTGCCTTTGGAGTTGGAATGAGTCCGATTCAAAATGAGGTTGCCTTCTTTAAAGGATCGGATGACATCAATGCTTTCACAACAGGTACAAGGTGTAATTGATGTGCACAACGCGCGAGCCCCTCATTCGGAGTCATTCCCGATCAGCTGAACCCCGCGTGCCGGAGTCCCCTCACCAAAATATTCCCCCAATTAGCTTCATTTCTATGCCAAGAACTATCTTGGCCCTGAGCAAGTTGTTCTCAATTGACCCGACCCCGAAGAAGCGTATTTCCGTCTAAGATTCACTGCGGTCAAGCAAACCTCATGGATGACTATTTCTTTCAGCTGACTAGGTTGGCCTCCAATTGTTGTGTTTCAAGAGAAGTTGATTAGACATGCGCTACAGTCCTTCGACCTCATTATCAATGCTCCTTCTTCTCCTGATTATGACATGGCTCCGCCTAATCGCTGGGGCACCGCCGCCACCTGATAGCCTTTGGCAGATCTCCCCGCCTCTGAACTACAGCGACGTTCTCTACGCAGGATGGGAACAAATCCCCGTCCAGAAGGACATCCAGATTTACAATGGAGTTGCTGAAAACCGAACCTACGCTCACCACCCGGAACTCTTCTCTATTGGCTCAAACGTTTTTCTCATCTACTCTTCAGCTCCGGTTGATGAGGATAGCATGGGACAGGATGTTTGGATATCAACATCCAACGACAGCGGTCTCACGTGGAGCCCAGGCAAGAGTTTGATGACGGCCGCCTTGCTTCCTAACCAGACAGAAGCATACAATTGGAAGTACTGGTGCGATCGCGGGATCGCGCAGCGAGCGTGGCAGGCTCTTACGTTTGTGCATATCTCCGATGGATCGCTATACGCGATAGGTCAGTCCGGCAGTCGCTGGTGTCCCGGGCGGTGGACGTCGGCTGGCCGCATTGCGGTTGAGATCTCGCTTGATGGAGAGCCTCTTCAGGACCCTTGCTGGATTGAGAAGAACGAGTGGACTGACTCGGAACTGTACGCGAAAACCGTTTATGGCACGGAATACGGCATGAAATACTGCACCCGCGCTTGCGAGATCAACTCAATACTTCGCAGGCCAGATGAGGCTCCTGCGTGGTCACCGTGGTTGTACAACAACGGCCTTTTCGCCGCTGACGGCATTCATCAGATGGAGGAGCAGACTTTTGCAGTGTGGCATGACGATGCAGACTCGTCAACGGGAGGTTACTGGCAGCGCCACTGGCGGGACATTACCACGGAAGCGAACAATACCCACTCCGTCTGGGTTGAGTACAACGACGACCCCGAAGGCGACGGCTGGTATCCAAAAGTGAAGAGCAAGATGGGAAACAAGATTTACCAGACTGACATTCCGGACGCGAAGACCAAACAATTCCTCGGGCAACTAGACACTGGAGACAGATTCCTTCTCTCGAACCCAAGGTACAACGCTGCCGACCCTCAGCGCCAGCCGCTAACGCTTGCGGTGTCCCGAGGAAACGATCAAAGGTACAAGGCAATCGGGGTGCTGCGAACCAATGCGACGAGGGAGATTGTGCCAGATACGCGCGACGGGATTAAAAATCGGGCATTCGGGTTCAGCTATCCCACAGCAGTGCAGGTCGGGGATAAGCTGATTGTCGCATACAGCGAGAACAAGGAGAACATTTGGGTCAGCATTGTCAATGTCAGTGCGTTGCCGCAAGAAGAGCCCATCAGTTGATGAGACTCTCGATGAAGGGCTTCAAAATTTGGACGAATAAATGTGTTAGGAGTCGTCTTGCCGGACGACACTATGTTGAACCGCTCAAAGCCTCGGAAATAATATGGTGATCAGTAGCAGTAGTAGCTGTTGTAAAAAGCTCGGCCCCACCCCGACCGGCATCGGTCCGTGGGTCTGCGTCGGTGTAGACTTGCTTCTCATCATGTGTACCCGTCTAGTTGGGCGGCATCCAATTGGAATGGCATGTTTTGACAGCTGTGGATGGATTTCAACTGCGGGATCCTCTCCTGTGTGATGACGTCGTGTTTTATTGTGCAGCGTCGAGAGAGTTTAGTTAAGCTTAATGGTGCAAGCGGCCGTGGCGCCACTCCGCGGGGACTCGGCCGGCGTTCCGCGGAATACATATCCCGGCCGTCATTGGTAATGGTGTGTCTCCACAACGCCGGACTGATGTCACGATACAACTTTCAGCCGGATACCCCGCCAGTTCGTGCCACGACACGACACTTTTCAAGCTAGCATCTGTGACAATATTCCGTTCCTACCATCATGACTGGCCGACTACTCCTCACTGGTGCCACGGGCTTCGTGTGAGTTAATTTGCCTGACTTTGACGCACTCTCTGGGAAGATGGAGACTGATGCGTAGATCAGTGGTGGCACGGCGCTACATCAGCTTCTCAACTCTACTTATCTCGAGATAAAGAACTTGTCAATTACTGTCCTTGTTCGGAAACAGGAACAGGTTGATCTTCTCAAACAGAAGGGAATCAACGCAGTCCTCTTCAATGGCCTGGACGACTCTGAGCAGCTCAGAAAATCGGCCAGCGAGCACGACTATGTCATCCATACTCCGAGTGGATTCCATACCGGCTCCGCCGTCGCGTTGATTGAGGGTCTTGGAGATAGAACGAAACAGACGGGCAAGGAAGTTTACTTCATTCAGGTAAGCCATTGGTGCGACGGCCGCGATTACCCGGACAAACAGACTCATTGCGTAGACATCGGGTACTTCCAACTTGGCGCAGCGCACTATCACCGAGACCCCCACCGACGTACATGAATGGTCGGACAAAGAAGACGTGTTCTCGTTCGAGGAGCAGAAGGAAGCCGAAGAGGCTTACGGTCAGCGAACCACCGACATTGCAGTCGTCAAAACAGGTGAGCGCACGGGCGTCAAGACATACATCATAATGCCTCCAACCATCTACGGCCGCGGCAAGGGATACTTCAATCAAGGTTCTATGCAGATCCCCAGTATCATCCGTGGTTCGATCAAAGCCGGCGTTCCGCTTTACGTGGGCGACGGGACCTGCCGCCTCGGACATGTCCACGTCACCGACCTTGCCGTTCTCTATGAGCTTGTTCTCAGCAAGATTTTGGCTGGGAATGATATCCCTTCTGGACGCAAAGGAATCTACTTCTCTAATACAGGCAGCCACAATTGGCTTGATGTTGCCAGAGGCGTTGGAAAGGCCGGGGTCAAGCTTGGTGCACTGAAGTCTGCGGAGCCCAAATCTGTGACGTTGGAGGAGGCCTATACCACCGTTTTGCAAACGCCTCCGCAGGTTGTTGAGATGAATTATGCAGCCAGGTGAGTTAGCGATGAATCCTATGAAATGTTGGAAGAGGATAAACATTAACACGCCTTTGCAGTTCGGCAACCAAGCCAGTCCTCGCCACTGAGCTTGGTTGGAAGCCGCAGAAAACGGAGAAGGACTGGCAGGAATCTTTTGAAGAAGCATTCCAGATGGTCCTGGACGAGAAGAAACAGTGATTGTCCAACATTTGTCGTATTGGACTTGGTATAAGAGTTTATGTCTAGTTCTAATCCTAGATCATACCAATCCTTCACATCTACTTTACCCAATGTGGGGTCAATGATGCTCGCAAAGCCTTTCGCATAATTATGATCGTAATTCCCAATGCTTAGTACACATACAAGTTCGTAACCCCTCCGTTGGAAGAAGCGAGCATCTTACGGTTCTGCCTTTGCAGGGCGAAGCGCATTACCCAAGCACACACCACCACACCAAGCGAGAACCCGATACTGGCCAGCATAGCCTTTAAATACCTAGGCTCATCGGATTCGGGCCACAGGTAAGGCGTATAGACACTGGCAAGGTTACCAAAGGTGTTGCACATGGCGATAGCGACGGCCTTCTTTTCGTCGGTCTGTCCCAATACCGACGCCGTCCACCCCAGAATAATGTTGTTCACGCCGTACGTCGCACCAACAAAGATCATGATTCCCACGTAGCGGACAGTGGTGTTAAGGGTGGCCACGCTCATCGCGAACCCAGCGCAAGCGATGAGCTTGCTCACAGTTGTGTGCCACGTACGTTCGTTGAAGCGACCGGAGGAGTGTGAGACGAGAATGCTGAGAATACCGGCAAGAATATACGGCGGACAAGTCAGCACCAGCGTAATTGTTGTGTTGTAGTTCAGAGTCTTGACGACACTGGGAAGGAAGTTCTTGAAGCCGTTCGCCGAGAGATGCATGTTGTCCATGAGACAGAACACCCAGGTACGCCAATCGGAGCAGGCCTCGCGGAGTCCCTTCCAGACACTGGTTCCACCCTCGCGACGGTCGGTCGTGTCGTCGAAGATGCGCTTGTGGGCCATTTGACGTTGCTCCTCGGTGAGCCATCGGGTCTTGAGAGGGGCGTCGGGGAGAAGGTAGAATGCTGCGATGGCAACGACGATAGAGACGGCACCTTGAAGGATGAAGAGCCTAGCGACTGTTAACACTGGACATGACGCGAAGGAGGTTGCGAAGCTTACCATTGCCACCCAGCGAGATTGTGCTTTCCATCCAGACCAGCAAAGACTCCAGCGGCAATCAAGCCCGAGAAGGCGCTGGCCAACATGTTGCCGGTGTAGAAAATTGCCATACGTGTGGCGATCTCTTTCCGGGTGTAGAACATACTGAGCATGTACAAAGCACCAGGATAGAACTTCATGTTGTTAGTTGATACTGTCCTCATGGAGCCAGCCTCGGGATGTATGGACTTACGGGAGCCTCAGTAATGCCAAGCAAGAACCTGCAGGCAAGCATCGTCGAGTAGTCATGCGCCATGTACGTGAGCAGGGAGATGATCGACCACGCCAACATGAACCCTATACACCTCCGTTAGGACTTCGCGTATCTCATCGGAAGCTTGGCATACATACCAGCCATGTACCAAGATGGTCGCACTCGGTTGAGAATCATGTTGGAGGGAACTTGGCCACACAGGTATCTACCGAAATTTAGTCTAGTGTGTCTGCAACGCCGAGGATCTCCAACTTACCCGACGAATAGGATGGAAACGCAGGTGTTGTACTGGGTGCCCTTGAGGTTCAGGTCTTTCGAAAGAGAGTTGAGCTTGCCATTGATCATGGCATTGCGATCGAGGAAGTTCAAGCTGGGGAGCTCAATGTTAGTACGAGTCACATCTCTGAAAGGCTATGGTGACTTACAAGTACATCACCCAGAGAATGGGCTTCGTGCAGAGTTCAGTCAGTCTCAGGACCACGCGCAAAGTAGCTGCCAAGACATACCAAGATGTACCAATCAATCTTTTTGACCAAGGCGATCTCCTCTGGGTCGGTCTTGGTGTGTGCTCCAAACTCGTCGACCTTCGAGTCCTGGTTGGGCTTGTCGACGTCGCCAAGAGAGCCGGCGGTCAAAACGCGCTCCATTTGGCTGACGTCCGCCTTGCCCTCCTCTGATATCCTTGGCGCAGCCATCTTGGTGTATGTGTGTCTCCGAAACGAGATTCAAGGCGTCCGTGGTCGTCTAACGCGGTCGAACAGCGGCCGAGTCGAGGTCTTGCGCTGGATGAACGAGTACCCGAGAGCCCAGAACGTCGCCAGAAGATCACTCCGTCTGTGCAGAACCGACATATATACCGGAGCAAGCTTAAGACGAACACCTCTCCCCACGTCTCCGTAGGCTCCGCGTTAGCTCCGCTGAAGTCGTGATAAGGAGCCACATCTGCGTGGAGCCCCCCATGGGGGAGATGGGGTAGATGGGGCGCCGAGCTTTTCCGCTCGTGCGGGGTTTGGGGAGAGAGCAGCTAGCTGGCCGATTTAGACCCTGCGCTAGTATGCACATGGTAAAGGCCCTTCGCAGGCAGTTGACAGGGAAGTGTCGTATCGGAAAAGGGCCATTCAACAAGGAGCCTTGCGACTTGAATCTGGAGTGGCAGGTGGTTTGCTTTTCCGTTTCATGGGGGGGCCGTCACGAACGGGGGCGATGACGAGGCTCACCGCACGGAAAAGCACACACGCTCCTTCAGAGGCGGTGGGGGATCAGGTCAGACATGTCATTCTTTTCCCAACGCGTTTGATTTATAATTGCGCTATGATTTCTGTTTCCTGGGCTCTCGCAAAGCCGATCTTGCCGAGGAAAAGCAATGCATCTGCTTGCGGTTCAGTCAGAGTGCACAAATGCAACAGGAGACGCACTTGTACAGCTTCCACGTGTAATTGTGGACCTAAATGCGGCGACTACTGCGCGTGTCTCAATAGTCGCTCTGCGCAGCGTCGCTTGGAGCCGATAGGAAAACACAAGGGTGTGTGCGTGGTCCCTTGCGAAGACTCGGGAGGCTCCTGCCATGGGCCTGATGCGAACCCACAACACGGATAAACACATGAAGGTCTCTTCTTTACTTACGAATGCGAGATCTGGTTCGGAGATTGCGGGTCGGTGGAAAAGTACAACCTTAATCATAGGACGTTCCTTCTGAACCCTTTGTAGATATATGCAGCTTCATTGCCACTTCATTAGTGCGGCTACGACCGGCAGCTGGAAGAAGCACCGACTGAGACTCTGCGCTGTAACTGTGCATCTTGACCAGTGCATGGCCGATAGCCGGATACCTTCCCAAAAGGGGGATGATCACTCAACAGCGATTGATATATGGCCCTACGTGTTAATCAAAGCGGCCGAGAAGCAGACCTACTTTGCATAGTGGCTTTTTCGCAGTTGGTTATCATTCAAAAGGCCAAATGACTGATGGATGATTTGTGGAGCTTTGTGATGATGCAAAAGTTCAAGCACCAAGACCACATATCACATGCGAGATTTGAGCGCTGCATGGACATCCGGGAAAGCTGACTTGTTTATGACCATTGCGTCAATGTTACATCTAAAATGCTGGTTTGTGGCGCCAGCAAGTGGTTCAAGTCGATAGCTGAAAAATTCACAAGAAGCACAAGACGCGAGTACTGTGTGCCCGCGAAACTCAAGTTCGGTCTCTGATTGGGACATTCCCCGCTCGGCTGCGATGCCCTTGACGGAATCATTGTAACTTGATTAGTAGTATTCCAATTTGCCTTCCGGAAGTTCCATGATAGGTAGGATCTGAAGAATGCCGGTTCGCGCACAGTCATTCGCCTGTGACTTTGGCTTTATCAGGCCGCGGTTAACGTTACGAGCTGTCTGATGTGAGACGAGACGCTAGACGGGGTTGAGGCCAGTTTTGCGCCGACTATGCAATTGAAAGCAACGGAGATCGGAAATGAAACTTGTCTGAACCACGAAGGAAGATGAAGATTATTATTCAATTCCAATCACTACTGACTAGCTCTGAGCCGTAGTAGCAAAGCAAGATTTAGTGATGCTCCCCAAGTCCCTAGGCGAGTGAGCTCCTGAGAAGCGTGCCGGAATATTACTTCAGCTCTAGGCGAACCACCATTTCCATCGCCCAAAGCCATTTCAAGGATGTTGCGCAGCTTTATATGTACTGCTGTGGTGAATGATAGTTCATCCTGTTTGCCGAGAAGGCAGCGGAGAAAACATAGCTCTTCTTTCGTGCTGGTCCCAATCAACATCCACAGCAGCACGTAGTTGAGAAAAGTGCTAATGATGCTATACGGAGCTGCTTGCTGTAACGTTGGGACAGATATGATGTCGTGAATACTTCTGATAGCCTGATCGAAAACCGTCAAAAGTCCGATGTATCTGTTCTCCACTGAAGCCAAAGGCGTCCATCTTGACATCACCTGGCCAATATTCGAGTTTTCATGGCCATATAGATAGGGGATGTTTCCTAATTGACGCTTGAAAAGGTCCAATCCCCGGGCGATCCCCTGTGGTCCGCTTTTTCCGATGGCGTCTTGCAGATTGGATACAGAGATGGTAAGATTGAGATTTGCCAGCGATAGCAGAACTCGAGATGCACCATGAAAGTATTCATTGACCCCCCACGCATCTGGGTCGTGCTTTTCCGCACGGGACATAAGCTCTTCCCAGTACTCAAGGGCGCCTGATGTTGAGAGTTAGTACGGCGTTGACTTGATAAGGGTGTCGCATACCTTTTACGTTATATCTTAAGACTCCAGGTCCGGTTCTCAGACCCTCAAAGGGAGAGAGGTCGATGTCTCTCTCAGGGTGTTCAAAGCTGTCCGAGCACGTGATGCCTGCGTTCATTGAATCATCATGGGCACAGTCTAAAGCCTGGCTTGCCAATGTGCTGATGACCAGAAACGTAGCCCATGGATTTGTCTTGTTGGTCAAGCCTTTAACGAAACCCGTTGCCGATGTTTTGTTCTGTGGTGGTCGTTTGATTGGACCATTTCGCATAAGTCCTCGCAGACTATTTTGGCTCTCGGTAGTGGACCCCAGTAACATGGGCTCAAGGTCTCGATCGCTTGCACCCAACATGCCTTGCCATAGCGTCTCATTGCACGGAAGTTGCCAATCATATACCTCCGACACGTAAATCATGCTCCTCATATTCAGGAGTGCAGGAAACTGGGAATCCACCATGAACACAAACCATCTCACTCGCCGAACGAACTCCGAACGCGCCCAGGCTTTTATTCTGTCCAGGCTGTCGTGTAGATTGTCGTCAGTCATACTATACAGAAACTCGGGAAGGCGTCTGACGTAAGTGACTAGGGTACCTCGACAGGCTTCGGCGACTTCGAAAGCTTCTTTGTTCCCGCACCACAGCCCAGTATAGCACATCAACGAATACGCATATATGATGTGTGGGTCTCGGGTAAATCTTCTATCTCTTTCGATGAGAGCTTGAAGGTTTTGACGCGAGCGGTTGAGCAACAAAATTGAAAAGCGACGAGTCTGCCGTACGTGGCTGTACATCGCGCCTATTGCCACCATAATGGAAAGCAGAGAAGGATGAAGCTCATTGCTGTTGAGAGTTGGGAGATGGAGCACAGGACTTTGCGCATAATATCTTCGAAAAAATAGCCCCAAGAAAATATTCGCAATTCCTAGCGGGGGTAAGATGAAGCTGTCTGCTGTTGGCGACTGATTCTCTAAGAAATTGTGGACATTGGCCCAGGTTGCTTCGCTGAAATCGAATCGCGGGTTGTGGTTTCGCCGCAATGGATGAGTTCCGCTGATTATGATAGGTCTTGTTTGACGTATACCCTCGGATGCAGGATCCCACGCAAATGCGATGGCATCCTCCTTTGAAGGCATGTTTGGTGGTGAGGCTGCCCGCGATGAGTTTTCGGTGACGTCTCCGGATGTTACTGGAGTGGCCTGTGCATTGCTATCAATGCTTTGCATTCCGAAAACATTGAATTGCATGGCCTCAGGTGGCTCCAGGCAGCTCCATAGCTCATGAGCGGCTCCGTACGCCGATTGATTCCCAGACGCGATGAAGTCATTGGGACCGAAGATTGTCGCCATTTCTTGAGAGGCGTCATAAAAGTCTTGGGTGAACCAGTCATTTGCATCAAGATGTTTCCCAGTATCCCAAGGACGAAAGAAGCCTGTGAAGTCCACGTCCCCATCCACAAGAACTGGTGCACCGTGTACAGCTTGGTTCATGAAGAGGTCCGCCTGACTAGGCTGACCCAACAGGTTCGAACCTACCGCTGGGCCTGGCTCGGGTTCGTTCTCACCTGGCGTGAAAGAAGTGTCGCTACTAGATGAGCCATATTTGTTTTCAAGCACAACAGGATATCTCCTCTTGCCAAGAGGAGGCTCGTCTGTTGGTTGCTGCTCGTCTTGGCGTTGGTGGGTGCGTTGATGTTTCTTCAACAAGTCGCTTCTGGAGAATTCTCTCTGGCAGATGTCGCAGCAATGTGGAAGGCTGCCTTGATCTAGAACATTGTGAGCGATTCAAGTCCTCTTCGTCGTCAATGGATCAACCACTGTGGCGAAGACCTACGTGATTTTTGATGTCGTTTCAAATTCTCTAGTCGGTTGAATATTCGAGGACACTTCCAACAGGGGTATGTTCCGGTCTTCCGCTTCGGAGCCATCTTGCGGGACCAATCT
Organism: Colletotrichum viniferum; assembly: GCA_020226115.1. Lineage (NCBI taxonomy): Eukaryota > Fungi > Ascomycota > Sordariomycetes > Glomerellales > Glomerellaceae > Colletotrichum > Colletotrichum viniferum. Next base: position 731,292 of record JAGFBE010000019.1, read on the forward strand.
GAGTAGTTGCCGGTCGTCTAGATGCACACGATACGTCTACGGTGGACGTCTTTTTCACACGTGAGACACCAGCAGTTGATCTGGGTGGACGTCGGCGACCTCTTATGTTTTACGTCCACCTTTGCCCCACAGACCCGGGTGGACGTCTGCCCAAATCGGGACTAGCGTTTTGAGCGACGTCGGATTTCCCGAAACGGATGAAGACCCGGACTGTGTTAATTTACCCCGGATGAGCCGCTCGCTCTTGCTTACAAGTTCCACGACACCAAAGGCTTTGAAGCGAGATCGATGCCTGCAAATTGTCATTTTCTTCGTTCTGCTTTCCGAAAATGACTGTCAGCGCTCCCGAAGTGATTGTGCCCAACAAGGTCCTGTCGGCGTCTAAAGGCGCTGATCGAGACGCTGACTCGGGCACATTTACGCTATCCAACGGCAAGGTTTCAGAGCCCACCGCAAGGGCTAGCATTGTGTTCGACTATGAAATTTGCATAGGTGGAATCCCATTCGTCATCATTGAACGCGCGCATGGCAACGGGCCAATACAGCTTCGAGCTGTATACAGCGAGACAATCGGGGGAATCGATTGCGAGACTGGTAATGGTTGCCTTGACCTACGCCGAGATACAGAGCTAATGATCGAAATGATAGGAGATGGGCCATTTTTTTTCTTTTCCAGTGCAATGGATTGCTACCGCAATGTTGCCATCAAAATCGATCCATCTGAATCACAGCAGACAATCAAGGCAAACCTTGCGCAAAGGTCGCAGAGATACTTAAAGCTTGTGCTTATCTCCGAAGATGCGTCCGTTGTTATCAGTCGGGTTGGGGTTGAGCTTGTCAGGCCATTTATCGAGCCAAAGGCTTCTTTTCACTGCTCCGACGAAACTCTCAACCAAATCTGGAGAGACGGTGTACGCACTGTGGACATGTGCACCGTTCTCAAGGGCGAGACTGCTCCATCATGGGAAGTCACGAATGACGGCACTAGAGTTCTTGGTCAGCACTGGGCTCCCTGTCGACAGGGAACTCGGTGGGGAGACAAAGAAGTCACATTTGAAGTTCGAATTGAGCATCTTGGGGCCAGCTGGGGCGTTCACATGGTCGCCAACGGAGTGATCTTTTGCCTCGACATCGACGCCGAGGAGCTCCGAGCATACGAAGGCTTGGCCGACCAATCTGCGGTGTTCCCTGTCAAGAGCTTTGGAAGTTGGTCGACTCACGGCATTGCGAAGAAAGGAGACTGGATCCGTGTTTCAACTATTACCAAGGGGAATTTCATTGCCGTCACAGTCAATGACCGGGAGGTTGCGACAATCGCAGACCTTCAGCTTCGACCGATTCTTGGAGGATCAGGAATCAACACCGGATCTGTCGCATTTGGAGGACCCAATGGATGGCTGGCAGTCTATCGAAACCTTGCTGTAAAAGGTGCCGGTGAGGCCCTCTACGAGAACAGCTTGCGACTCGAGGACAAGGACAGGACACTGGCTGATTTCCAAGTCGGAACAAATGCCGTGGCTTGCATGATCGATGGAGCAAAGAGAGACAGAGCTACGTTTGGTGGAGATTTGTTTGTCTCTGGTCGTGGAGTCGCTTACGCTGGGCTTGACATGGAGGCAGTTGCCGGCAGTATTGAGCTTCTATCCAGTCATCAGACCGAGGATGGCTATCTCGGTAACTTGTGTCCCATCCAAGCACCCATCCACACAGGCGACGCCCCGCCACCGACATATGCGTTCTACTCCATGACATATGCATGCCTCCTGGTGGTTGCTGTGAAGGACTACTGGTTGCATTCCGGAGACGACAAGGTTGTTCAGCGGTTCCTCCCCGCTGCTGAAAATCTCTTGAAGTTCGCAGAGTCACATTTGAAGCCGTCGGGCCTCATCGAAGTACACCCTGAACTTTCAAGTAAGATATTTCTAATCTCTATGCCATTTCCTGAGTATTTGCTAACAACTGTAAGTGCATTGGTACCCTCTGGGCGGCCCAGTCTTTGGCGCAGCAGGAACGACGAACCTTGCCTACTACGACGCATTGAATGCTGTAATTGCGATGACATCTGATTCAAGTCGCAAGTCACAACTTGCTGAACGAGCTGAGAGTCTCAAGAGAAGCATACTTCATCATCTGTGGAATCCAGAGACTTATAGCATCCGCATGGGAATGGCTCTTCCCAGTGACGGAATTTGCCAAGATACGAACGGCTACGCACTATCGCTTGGAATCACGTCTGAACCAGAGAAGGCTGCGACTCACTTGACATGTCCCTCAGGCACAAAGCCTGTAGCCTTCAAGGGCTTGAACCACTGGGATAGGGGAGTTATCAGCCCATATGCTACGGGCTTTGCGGTTGAGGCGCTCTTCTCTCACCAGAAGGGTCAAGAAGCCATCAAGCTGATTGAAAGCGTCTGGGGCCCGATGGCTGATACTTCGAGCCCCAACTACTCCGGCGGTCACTGGGAAGCAATGACAGCCGAAGGAAAGCCTTTCTACCACGACACGTCTTTGATGCATGCCTGGTCATCGTGGCCTGTGTTCTTGCTGCCTCAATACGTTGCTGGTGTGAGACCTCTGGAACCTGGATGGACGAAAATCCAGGTTGCACCGGTTTTGTCAGGTATCAGCTCGGCACACTATCAGAAGGAGACTTCAAGTGGCAAAGTAGAGGCTGATCTTAACTTTGACGAGGGAGTTGGTAAGATTGGTGTTACTCTGTCACTGCCGCCTGGCGTTTCTGCGGAGCTTTTACCTCCTCCCGGCTACATTAACGAGGGTGATGCAAGTTTGCAGGGACCAGTAGGAAAGAAGTTAATCACTTTTCAACGGGCAGAAATCAGAAATTAGCTGAAGGGCCAGTCAAAGATCGTAGATCATACGTAGAATTTCTAGTTAGATTACATTTGGCTAGATCGTATATCAGCAATTCAACTAAGCATGATCTCCTTTTGCTTCGAATTGTGGAAGGCCTCCTTGAAAACCTTTCCGACACCAACTCTCTCCCACTTTTCATCCTTTCTCTCAATCAGAAGGACGTAGAACAAATCCCACTCGCTTTGCTCTCTCTCTTTGGGGATGTAGTACGTCCACTCTGGACACTCGTCACGCGTAAAACTCTTCGCTTCAGAGATGGCGATGAACTCTTGCTTGACGCTCGCTTTGGCTGCCCATTCAGCTTCCAAAACCACCGAGCCACACCAGTCGCCCATCTCATCCGCAACATGATATCGCGCCAGACCACTTTCCGTGCCCATACTAAGAAGCTTGCGGTCATGAAACTGCCGCTCCGATGGGACGTTATGTTTGATGTACAGCCAGGTGTGCCATGTACGGAACTGCAGAATTGGAAGCAGAGGGAACTCGGACGTCTCAGGCTTCGGTTCGAAGGGAGCCTTCACGACGCGGTACGGATAATCTCGCAGCGTGATACTGAATTCTTTCTCGTTATCCTCGAAGAACATGTCGAAGAAGTCCGCGGTGTGAACCGGCGCCGGGGCTTGGACGAGTCCTCCGGAAGCTACTGGTCCAGCGCCGAACAGCGCGCCTTCCCGGGTGACCCTCCGGCGTTGATCACTGGCTCATCTGTCAGCTTGCCTGTACAACCGACTCAGGAATTGAAGCTCTCTTTACGTACTACTTCGGAGAAGGCGGAGAATGAGGTGGTAAGTTCAAACGGTCTTCATATTCATGCCTAGACCGTCGGTCTCTATCTCTGTCGTCTGCGACAACTGGCATTCTGGGTCGCCTACAACTTCTATGTCAGAAAGATTACATCTTTAAAGATGCCAAGGTGGTGCTTCATAGACTTACTCTTCCGCACTGTATGCTCGACCGACAGAATTAGACGCCCGAAAAGCGGCAGGCTGCCTGTAAGAAGTGGCCTCCGTATACCCCTCATAGAGTGGTTTGGTGTTCCTGGACCTTGATGCTCCTTGTCTAGACCGCGATCTGGATCTAGCTCTTTCACGCAGTCGTACATCTACGTCAGAATAAGACGCTGAATCATCACTGTACCTAAAGTTGAGTTTAGCAATAAGATCCAATATCACTGTGCATACTTCCTTACGAAGAATCGCCCGGTGAACCGTCCCGTTGCACTGGGCCTGGAGATCCCCGACGGCGTGGAAAGTCGGATGGGATACCTATTCTAAGATTAGCTATTGCCATCAATTTGGTGGCTGCCAAGCGGCATTTACTCCTCTCTGCTCTCTTTTTCGTATATCCTCTCCAGCTGCGATCTTCGCTCGCGTCTTCCAGTGACTGATGATAATCCCACAGTGGACGTAAGTCGCCGTGTCCATCCCGCACCCACCACTGAATCCAAGTGTGCGTGTTCAGCCACTGAGAAACATTGTCGAGGGCTCCTCCAATCAAGTCATCATGATACTTGGTCTCTCCAATCCATCCCGTCCAAGACCAGCTGGGAAAGTCTGGGATCGTATGATCGTTTTGATTCGTCGAAGACGTTCTCCGTTTGACGGACCTAACGGGTTCCCAAAGAAGAGCCAGATCAAAGTGGGAACTAGGAAGTCCATGTATGAAAGGCGCATTCATGCGTTCCTCCATCATGTTAGCCATACCACTGAAAGCTGCCTGGATATCTTTGGCTTGAGTCAGCTTTCTCTCGGTGTAGAGCTCGACGCACTTCATGTACACCCAGAATGCACGGTCGTCAAGTTGTCGAAACATTTGCATAGGCGCATCGACCAGGTCCAACGACCAACCCGCTCCCTTTTGGTCTCCAAAGATGTCCTCCGACATGCCAGTCGATCGACATTGGAAGTACACCCTTCCGTTAGTGAAGATCAGGCAGCGACGTGAGAGGAGCCGCTCTTGAAACGTCCACGCCCGCTCGTTCCACTCCGAGGAGCGAATGTAGATCTCAGGTGGGCGCGTAACCATTAGTTCAAGATGAGGGTTGATCATGCGCTTGTACTGTTTGGTGTTGCGAGTACTTGGTCGCATGGCCCTCAACCCGGTCGATGCATCTCCATCCGCCGCACATACAGTAAGTGCTGCATTGCCGTAAATAAGGTCCATGTTGAATGCATTGAGCTTCCAGGATCGCGAGCTATTCTGGACAATGCAAAGTCGGTCTATCCACATGTATTTAAAGCCAAGTCTGCGGACGAGGTCGATTGCGTCCTGGATAGCCTTTGGCAGTCGGAGAAGAACCTCTTCAAGTCCACCATGCATACGGTGAAGCATGACATTGTCCGTCAAAGTTGTGTATGCCGTCTCGTCGGTTCCCCATACGTAGCTAAGTGCAACATATGGCTCATGCATATCTGTTCCCCATGCATACCTTCGTTCTCTGCCATCGCGAGATGTCTCTCGAGACTTGCAAGGCAGCTGTGTGAGTTGCATGTTCTGTACGTCGATGACACCGAAGTAAGAGTGAGACACCATCTCGACAAAGCGCCCAACGCCTTCTTCTCTATTTTGACGACAAGGGCCCCGATGAGACTTTTGACAAAGATCTAGCCATGATCGGATGAGAGCTTGGTTCTCGATGTCTTCGGTAATCTTGCGCCCCAAGAAAAGCGAGTCCTTGGCCCAGACACGGTCAGCATCAGACGCCGTCCTTGCAAATCTCTCCGGTGCGACGTAGACCAGGTAAGCATCTGAAAGCCTAGGGTGGTCCCATCGAATGTGCATGCGTCTGGTTATCCCCCGGACTGTATTCGCTGGGTTGTGGCCGCGGCTTTTGGACCTGGACGCCTCACGGCCGTCAATCTCCCAGCTGATGGAGCATTTCGCATTCTCAAGCGCATGCTCTGCAGCTGCGTCCAAGACGTCACCGGTCGGGTTTTGAGTCCCTGCTTCCTCCACCGAGTCTATGATCAAAGCGCACATCTCGCATTCCGATGATCGATTCCGAATATCAGTCAGGCTTCCAAGATGATGGGGTGTTGTGTACGAGCGGATTGGCGCTGGCTGATCTTGTACCGGCTTGCCTGCCGGCTTTGTGGAGCCAGGTTGAACTTTGAAGCAGTGTACACCCAAATCCAAGACGGCGCAATCTTCGCAAAGACCCTGTGCTCAAATTAGGTACGGGCGGGGGAGAGGTGAAACATGTCGTCTCAGCTTGAAGACCCTCTTACCTCGTTGTGTGCGCCATGTCGTCCATTGCTGTGATCCTGAGGCGGTGCATACTTCGCGACCGCATCTACGGCTTCTTTGGGCTCAAGGATATCAGACAAAGTTCCGTTCCTATTGCTGTTCTCCATCTTGCAAGCTTGGTCGCAATTCTGACAAGGGAGTGTTGGATAGGAAGCTGAAATTGTCTTCCAGAAAGGTCTCCATAAAGTAAGCTGAGGTGGTTGGGAGGTGACGGCGTACGAGCGAAAAATGGGATTTGAATGGCCCATTGAGTTGGTGAGAGGTGGTCTCACTGCAACGTCGAGTGACCCTTGTTTTCAGCTTCCCATGTTTTGCGCTAGGGAGATCGTGCTGACGCTGTCACATCGAAATGGGCTTCACGCGTGGTGATATATCTGACAGTCGACCACGATGAAGGAAACCAAAGGAGAACGCTCACTGTCGAACTCGCACGCAATTTTTGAGCCTTGAAGGCAGTAAATTGTCAAAATACGGGCTTGCCTTCTTAATCCGCATGCCTATCTTCCCTGAAAGAGATCGCCTAATAAATTCCCCCCACTTGAATTTACTGACAGTTGGCGCCGCCAGCAACATTTACGCACTTTTGGCGACCGCAGTCCATGAACTGTGGCACGAGTCAGCAATTCCGTCGCTATCGTCGGGTGACGTGGCTAGAAACGTTCGCCGCTTACATCGAAGACGTTGTTCTTGGCAAGGTTGCAGAACTTGATGCTGTTGCCCTGGCAGACTTGAATCTCGTTGCCAGTACAAGACTGGGCAGACGCCGCCGCAGCGAAGAGGAAAAGGATCGCCCCGGCGAACTTCATTGTATAGCCGGAATTCGCACTAGGTGATTGAGGATGATTTTCTATAGCGAAAGCTGTAGAAAGTTGAAAGTGGGGGTTTTGTGAAAACGCCGGGAAAGTTGAAGTTCGAGGGTAAAGAACGTAGGTCGCGAATAGGTGTGTGGCAAGGAGCGAAAGTTCTTGCAGGGGAAGACACCATGCTTTTATTCTTATGATCCACCCCCTTTCTTCGCTATCGGAAAGTGCGATCTGCTGGACTACAGATGCTTGGACGGAGATTCTTGACTCGCTTGCTGTTGGTCTAGGCGGCCGTAATTAAATTGAGCTTGTTTCGTCGCGAGTCCCTATTGCATGCAGAGTAGCTTGTGTCTAACGATGCGATTGCTAATGCCACCTTGGTGAGCTGGAGATCAATTCAGGCTGGAGATTCATCAGCATCGCGTGTCAGATTCTATTCCTTCCCAGATACTCATGCGTCCTTTCAAAGTCCGCTCTTTCGTTGTTTTGCTGACATCCTCTTTCGTTGTTTTGCTGACATCGAGTTACACTATACTTTTATGTTCTCTGAGTCAGTCTAGCGTGAACCGCCTTCAGGCTCATCTAGGCCATCTCACATTTGCGGCGTATCCGAAACCTTAACAATGCCCCGTATCCAGACGCACGGTGCTTTCTCAGTGAAGACCCGGTTTGCTTGGAGCAGCTGACAGAGGTCGAGAGCTCGGCTGCGGGGATTCTGGTTCACCTGGAACTATGCTCAACTAGAAGAAAATAATCAACTGAGCCAGTCCATCTTCTGAAGTCTTAGTCTCACGAAACCTTTCCTGTTATGATCTCAGAACCCGACAAGCGGTTCGAATTCCCTCAAGAGCGACCCACAACATGCATTTTAAGGCACAGGAAACCGAATTCAGCAATGAGAGTGGCATCTCGCGTCAAAATTCCGGAACCAGTCTCATCCTCATATAAAATCCTGCGGGTTCTGCGCCTGAGTGAATAACAAGGGGCGATGACAGACGAACAAGCCAAAATTGCAACTTGCAACTATGCGGCCGTCAAAAAGACCCGTCGCAATTCATCGGCTTAAGAATCATTCATAAGACAGAATATGCTGCGTCGTGCAGCCTGTTGTGAGAGAAGAAAGAGCCTGCATCAATACCACGCAAATTAGTCGAATAGAAGCACATTTTTAGCAGACTTGGTTATGTGTTCTTTTCTTCTTTTGGATTTATGCTTTGCTTAGGTTTTCGCATCATTTTCTTCCATGAGTTAGGCTATGACCTCAGCTATGTCACGCTTGTCATAGGGTCTCCCATCACTAGCGCTGCCTTAGACTTAGCCGATGCTCTAGACCCATCTTGGATCGCTAGAGCGGGTAGCCATATGGATATCTACCCGGGGGCGTTAGTCAGCCACATCAAGCGCAAAATACCCCCTACTCACATAGGGGGCGAAAAAACAGGGTTTCTACCTAAAAAAGGGGGTTTTTAGCTAGTCGTATAAAAGTTACGTTTTTCTCGTTTTACTACTAAAAAATATCCTTTTTAAAACTACGCTATAACTTAAAACTATACTTTTTTTAATTACTTCTTTTAATCTTTACTATTAAAATACTTTATTAAAGTGATACTAACTTAATACTTATTAAATAGATTATATAAGTATTATATACTATATAATATTAAGCTCTTTACTCTAGCTACTCTAGTAAGTCTCTATCTATAGTATTATTAATTTAAGTTATTACTAAAAACTATAAAGTATTCTATATAGTAGTAAAGAAGTATTTAAAAACTTTAGAAGTTAGTTATAACTTCTCTATACTACTTTAAGAAAGTAACTAGCTAAAAGTAGTAATAAAAGTTAAAAACTTAGCTTTAGTAGTATTTATAATATAGTTTAATACTATTAGTTTCTTAATAACTTTAATAATTTTTAAAAAAAATAACTAACTTATTTTAAACTACTTAAAATATAAGCTCTATATTAGATTACTTTATAGTATTTTAAATAGCTAACTACTTAGAGTTCTAAAAAAGATTAAAGATTAAGTTTATTAAAGTTTACTAGAAAAATATTAAGTTTAACTTAATACTAATTTAAAAGTTCTTTAATTAGTATAATACTATAGCTTAAAAATATAATCTTAAGCTTTCTAAGATATAAAATACTAATAAGTCTAGCTATTATATTAGCTACCTTAGTAACTATATATATATTATTTTATTCTAGAAATAATAGAAGTAGAGTAGATTATAAGAAGTTATTAATCTAACTAATAGAAAGTTATATACTTTTATTAGTATTAGTAATACTATTAAAAATACTATTTTAGCTTATTTTACTTTTAAGATATAGCTAATTACTACTTAAGCTAATTACAATATTAATAAAAATATCTACTTTATATAGTTTCCTACTACTTTCTCTAATTAAAAGATTATAATAGATTATATTAAATACTTTAATATATACTTATTTAAGTACTTAGTGAAGTTTTAGTAACTTAAATATACTATAAAGTTATAGTTTAGTGTTAATACTTATAGAAGTTACTCTAATTAGCTTAAAATATATAGTATTATACTAAAAGTTTACGCTAAATTATATAGAGATATCTTTTAAGAAAAATATAATATAAAGCTATATTATTTACTTCTTCTAAATAGCTTTTCTAAGTATATTAGTATAAATCTCATAGAATACTATATTAACTTTAATATTATTATTAGGGTTTTTCTCCTTTATACTATATATCTACTTTAACTTATAGATATAGAAGTTTTCTAGCTATTTAAGAAAGCTTACTAAATAGTACTATAAAAGTCTATATAAAATAGTAACCTCACTTTTATATATAGAGACTTTATTAGTAAGCTTTAGTAGATAATAGATATAGCGTTTACTTAAGCTAATATTATAGTAAGGTTTATAAAGTTAAATATCTAGTTAATTAGAGATAATATAGTCCTCTCTTAATTAGTTATATATATATAGTTAACTTAAATTAATATATTTAGCTATCTCTTCTACTACTTACTAAATAAATATAGGTTTAGGAAGGCTATACTATAAATAGATATAATTAAATAATAATATACTACTAAATAAAACTCTCTTACTTAGAAAAGTTATAAAGTGATTAAAGCTATAATTAGTAAAAATAATCTATACTATAAAAGAGACTAAAAGTATATTATTAACTAGAATAAATATATAGGGATATAGTAATATAAGTAGTAGACCTAATAAGATATTAAACTAGCTTACTTATTTATTATAAGCTTAATATTTATAGAGATTAAAGAGTACTATAAGAAGTAAATAGAGAAAACTTTATAAAAAAAGCTTAAGTAGTAATATACTACTATAAAAAAAGAGGCTTAATAGTAAGAGAAGAAGTTAAAAATAAAATATAATACTAATAAATATTAACTAATTAATAAATATATAAAGAGGTTAAATTTTATACTATAGTTATACTATACTAATAAGTTTAATAACTTTATCCTTTTTAATAAAAAAAACCTATAATAAGTTAAGCTACTTAAGCTCTCTAAGTAGTAAATTAATCTTAACTTTATACTACTACTAAAAGAGGTACTTAATGCTATTAAATACTCTAAAAAGCCTTTCAGCCACTTCAATATTAGAGAGTTACTAGTTTTAAGAGGATACTACTTTAATAATAGTAACTTAGAAGTTTTTAATAATATTAATAACCTTATTAAAGAAGATAGTAATAGTACTATATTAAACGTTAATTTAGTCTATAACTTTAGTAATAATAATAATATTATTAACACTAATAAGCTTAAGTTACTACTATTACTAGCGCTAGCTCTACTAGCTATACTAGTATTAGTAGTAGAGTAGTAAGTACCTTACTTCGCTCTATAAAAAGGTCTAGTATATTTCTATATTAATAGTACTATAAAGAGTAACCTTCTAATAACACTTCTATTAATATAAGTAGTAAAAAAATAGAAATATATTATTAATAATATAAAAAGTAATAATATAGTTATTTTCTATAGCTTATTAATACTTATATAAGATATATAGATATTATATGTATAGTTAGATAGCTCTACTTAAGAGTAATATAATAATACTACTTTTATTACTATATAATATAGTTAAGGCTGAAAATTATATTATAAAAAGTTATTAATTTAGTAAGTTAACACTGAAAAATGCCACTTTTAGTAATCTAGGTAGAAACCCCCTTTTTTGCGTAGAAACCCCGTTTTTTCGCCCCCTACGTGAGTAGGGGGGCTAGCGTTAGCCTGCGCCGCTTGGACCCCCGGGTAGCAAGTTGTCCCATGCGCTTGGGTAAATGAAGAACATTGGCAATATGGCCGGCAAGACAGTGCGCAAGTCTGCCCGTCGATGTCCAGGATGGGGTTCCAAATGAAAATCCGGTACATTCCCTCAGACGATTCGAAGCCTTATCGTTCAAACTGTTTGGAAATCAGATGGTCAAAATTTCACGGTTGAAGCTTGATGGAGGCTAGTGGGTTGGACGGAGTCAGACGTCAGACCACAAGGCTGCGGCTATGGGCACGCCATTTCAGACAGATGTTCAGCGACAATAGCTCATGTAATTGATGGTGCCTTGTGAGTACCGATGGCATTTCGCTTATGAGCAATAATGCAGCACCTGATGTTCTCCATTTTCACTGGTGAGATCTGTTTTCCTTCTTGCGGCAACATTCCGTACATAGCAACCTAGGCGTCTGGGGTGGTAATTCGGCAGATCCCAAGGGGATCATTCTGCCTAAGGGTGCTGTCGGGTGATAGTCCTCACGCGGGTGGCAGCACATCTCACCAAAGGTGACCAGGAGATGAGGCTATTAATGGACATGAAATATTGAACCTGCTTCAGAGGCCTTAACATATGTCTTTATGATATTCGATTCAGTTTCGCCATTCATGGAAAAGTGTCGGATCTGTAGATCAGAACCCCTGGAGAAGAAGATGAGCAGCCAATCGCAAAAACAATTCTCGCTGCGGATTCAAATGTACCCCGCCGGGCAGTTTGATCTTCAAGGAGATTCGAAAAATACGCAGCGCATCGGAATAAGCGAGGTTGCTGAAGGTGGGATTTGGCGTTACCACCTCCCCTCCCGTGCATGGCCCCCCAGTACAGACACTGGTCATAGGGAACAGGGGGTTCATCCGAGAACCTCAGCGTCACCTCATTCCCATGTTTTGAAACTCCATTCGATCTTCGAAACGCCATGCCAGGCGCTGAGCCTTCTTTCGGGCTTCGCGCACCCTTCTTCACATCATCTAAGCGCAGTGCTTCTGTCAATCCATCCCATATATAAAATGGCAGCTGTCACGCCGCTGTCAACTCTTGAACATTGTTTCAACTCATCACCAGTGAAACTGCCATCCGATAGATTGTCTTCGCAATCATCTTTTTTATCAACCTCTTCCTTTTCTGACCTGGTGTCATCTTCAAAAAATTTTAAGCTTAATTTTGGGCAGCGACCTGGCGTCCTCTTCTATTCTCACACTGTCTTTTAATACCCACTAGAATCGCCCCAAACAACCCAAGATGTACGCTCAGCAACTTATCGTCACTTTTTTGATGGCTACTAGCGCCACTCTTGCTACCGCGAGTCAGTATTTCACAAAATATCAACCAGACCCCATTCCATTTTTCTGACTGGCTGGCTGTTCTAGGAAGCATCGACAGACGCCAATTGCTTGGCAATCTGGGCAGTCTCTCATGCAATGTGGCACGACTCCAGATCCTCGGCGCCCTTGGCAACACCGATGACGCCGTCTCTAAAATCACCGATGCAACAGTCAAGGATGCTGCCAACACAGGCCTTCAACAGGCGCGAGGGGGTATTTCGCAAATTGCGCAATCCCTTCTGAGCGGTAGTGCACCTCCCGCAGCTAGCCGTGACGAAGTAGCAGCTGGACTCGCTGCAGCAGGCGACGCCCTCTCCACTGCCGATAAGTAAGCGTCAGAATCCTTGAAGCTCGAGATGACGATGGCTGATATTCTATGCAGGGGCGACCAAGCTGTCGTTGATGCGCAAGCAGGGCTCGACAAATCAGTCAAGGCTGGCCAGGATGTTGTTGCGAAATGCTAAGGAGGCAGAGGGATTGAACTCATTTGGAAGGAGAGTAGCATCGCATAGTCGTTAGAGGAGTAGTTATGATACCACATGTTCCACCCACATTGAAGATTTGTTTTCTCGAAAACGTCCAGATATATATTGTCATAAAATCCAATTTCATCCTTCGCTTCTTTTTTCGAGTGCTAGACCAGTGTCCGACACTCCGTAAGGGATCAGCACTATTCCTATGACGCAGATGACTGGTTTTTGATACAATGCAGGGTTCTGTCGGTGAAAAGTTCCTCCCATGCTGTGGTTTTCACGATGTGGCTATTGACGGATTTCGCTCCTTGCTGAAGGATCACGCTAAATCTGCAACCCCCGCACCCAGTCCTATGTCTTTCCATCTGTTGTTGCCTGCGCAAATGTCCCCTCTTTCCACCTCCATATCTCAAGGCAGCCACTCCAAGTTGACCGAGCCACGTGAGTTGCGAGTCACTCAGAATTATCCCAAAAGTCGCCTCGACTGCTGTCAAGCGTAGTCTCGTCCTCGAAGCAGAAACATCAACATGGAACCGGAAGTCGTCATCGAAGCAGGTCGGATCATGGTTAGTGTCATAAATTCCCTAGGTGAACCGTGTAAGAAAATCGGGAGCAGAGCTAATGATCTCAATTGTAGCTGCCCGGCTTCGGCCTTTCCTTAAATCATACACCTGAAGACCATTTTCCGGATGCTGTGAATGATTGGCAACAACACTGGCCGCACACAAATCGTGAGCGCTGCATGGTAGCGTTCATGCAGGACGTCACACTCGAGGAGAATTGGGATCAGAGGGCGTTCCAAGAGGCGGCCATTGCAACTTGGAAGCATGATGTAGTCGAAAAGGACTGGCGCAGAGCTGGTGGAATTCGACATGGCGACTTCACCGATGCAATGTTTGAATGCGTAAGAGTGGCCACGGTCATGATAGACATGATAATTAACTCGTTCCGCAGTGCATAGAAGAACTTCAGGCAAAAGCGAGGCTATATCAAGAGACGGGGATTGTTTCCATTCTTGACATTGAAGTGCGCATCACTCGATCAGACAGGATCATATCGTCAGACATGCGGAGCGCTCTCCAGAGGGCTGCTCGCAACATAGAACGAACCTCACTTCGCAAGATCGACTGGTCCTCAGGCAAGGAAAACAAGCTCACACAAGCTACCGAGTCCACATCGAGCGCAAAGAATGCTGTGGTCAACCTAGTCGATCCAGCGATGTACCCGCTCGTTTATGGTCGCTCTCGAGTTCTTCCCGGCAAGGAGATCGATCTTCAAGACTGCCTTGACTACATCACCCAAGGAATCACGGTTCAAATACCGGACAAGGACGAAAGGCAGAAATATGTTGACGGCACCTGTTATGCATTGTTCTCCGGTAAATCCCAGTGGCTTCCTTGCAATGTTGAATTCCCAGACGGCATCAATGCGAAGATCACGAGCTACGTCAACAACCTGCATCCCAATGCTGTCTACAAGGAAACCATGCATTGCGAGAAGCGCATCGATTGTGATCAAGCAGGTTGGAAATATCCTATTACACCTCCCTACGACCCACTCAACATCAAAGATGACCTGATGAGCGGACTCATCGATGATGATGAGTGGCAACGAAGGACCAACGCATGGCTGCGTAACTTCAGGGTTATTGACAAACCTGAACCACGGTCCGAGAAAGAACGAGCGTACCATAAACATGATAGTGCTGTTACACCTGAAGCGTTAGCGAACTATACAAGCATGCTAGGCAAGGCGGACGGTATTCAGGTCATTGTCAAGATGGCAGCAATCTACCTGACCCCAGAAAGCCCAATCTGTGATCTGAGGAATGAGTTCTGTCTGGATGGTGCTCTGAACGAACACATCGTGGCCACTGCAGTCTACTTTTTCGATGACGAAAATGTTACAGACTCGAGAGTATCCTTCCAGACACGATTTCAAGGTTTGAACTTTGAGGAAGACTGCAGCTTTGAAACAGGGGATCTGAGACCCTTGGATGAAATCTTCGGCTTAAGGAACAAGACTCCGTCTCTGCAGAAAGTTGGATTCGCGACCTTGCGGGAGGGTTTAGTGTTGGTATACCCCAATGTTGTGCAACAAAAGGAGTCCGCCTTCCAGCTGAAGGATCCGACTCAGCCTGGGCACAGAAAGGTTTTGACTATGTACTTGGTCGACCCACGAGTCAAAGTCCTATCGACAGCCAATGTGCCCCCGCAACAGGCTGATTGGTGGGCGGCAGAGTTCTCAACAAGCGAAGGACAGCTGAAGGGGTTACCGAAGGAGGTAGTCGACATGGTGGTCGAGAATGTTTCAGACTTTCCGATTCCAAAACAGGAAGCCAAACGCATGAGGGACGACTTGATTCTGGAAAGGTCAGAACTACAGAGGAAGACCCGCGAGATCCTGAGGTCCTACAAAGTTAGTCTCGACTGGAGCGGTGATGATATGGACAATGACAGCTCTGAAGGAGAGGATGATGATTGGCTATGATTGGACTTCGGCGATATTGCTTTGGATAGATTTCGAAGTCAGTCTGTGCCTCTGCACATTTGTCAAAACCATCCACGCATCAATACATCTCACATGTTCATCCACTACATGCTCCTCAGGCCTACAGAGGCTGTCATACTCCTGCTTTGGCGGTACTTCTGTGTCAACGAACCCCTGTCATTTTTCTGCCCGTCCACTAATTCATGTTCACTCTGGTCCGTAATATGATCGAATCTCTACGTCGCTTCATACCCTTTTTAGCCTTTATACGTTCTTTCAATATTTTTTCCATTGCTGTGTCAACTTGCGGTGTGATATCTGTGCTTGTCGCTTCGACAGATGATACATCAGAATAATTCTGTCCACCCGCAGCGTCGTCAACTTTGTTTTTATTCCTCTTGCCTCCTTGTAGACATCTTGTGGAACCTAGAGCATTTGAATTCACAATGTTCTGGGCTACAGAAGTGTTTATCTGCAACTGTCTGGTTACCTCCACTTATTGGGTAAAAACAAGCATCACTCCATACCTTAGGATTCCCCTGGGCTGCGAACTCCACTGCATTACAGCTGCCTGGGTGCGAAGAGTACCCATAGTTCCAGCGGATATCGGCGCGCTTATTGCTGCAGATGATGGAGCACTTTTGGATAAAAATAGACGAACCGTTTTCACCCAAGGTGAAAGATCTGAATGAAGCTTCGTAGGGAGATTCAGCTAGTAATCTACCTTGTACGCATAAGCAATAGGTGAATCGCGTATATTCTTCTTGGGGCTACAGTTTCGCCTCACCGGCCTCTTCCAGTGTCCGAGAACGCCAGGATCAACAGCCGAGTCAGGACGGAAGATTTCACAAAAGGTCCATAAGAGACACGATGATACCCAAAAGTATATGAACAACCTGAACTCGCTGCCTCTTCGATTGATCTTGTCATGACGTGAACTACCATCAAATTCTCAATCAACAATAACAATTCATACTGCAATCTCAACAACCAATCGCCTATTTTCACACTTGACCTCCCCGGTTCGACAGCTACCGAATCAACATGCGCTTCTTCACTTTTGCTCTCCTTACCGGTATCATCACGGCAGCATCGGCTGCTAACAAACAAGCACCTGGGTTCTGCAATATTGGCAACAAGCCTTTCTGCACGAGCAGCCCTGCTCCCAGGTGCCGTGATGCCAAAGCGGCGACTTTCAATGCGGCAGCAAACAGTGCGAACGAAGCGGTGTATAGCAATTAATTACCTTCTT
Source organism: Colletotrichum viniferum (assembly GCA_020226115.1). NCBI lineage: Eukaryota > Fungi > Ascomycota > Sordariomycetes > Glomerellales > Glomerellaceae > Colletotrichum > Colletotrichum viniferum. The sequence continues at coordinate 748,061 of JAGFBE010000019.1, forward strand.
ATCGTCTAGAGCTCACGGTACGGTACGGGATGGCTATTTGTACCTTAGGATGTCAATTGCCAGCGAGTTTGGGTCATGTAGGTTGCCAAAGATTTTGAACCCGCCTAAGACGCCCTTAAGTTCTGGGAATAAATACACAGTTTGTATACCGTTTTGTGTTGTGTAAACTCCATATTGCGACAGTCTCGTCGTTCAATACCAATTCTGATCTCCTAAAACGGAAACTCTCAGTCGTTCGTCCAAATTCCCACTCCGTTTGACATGGTTGTTGGACAATTGGACCCCTTTTTCGCGTGCATGGGGACTTACAAAATGACGCGGGTTCCAACATCTTGGTCATGTACAAGTCCCACCACGAGGGATGAGCATGCCAGAAGACCGAAGTTGACTGTTTGCCGTCATCTGACCCCACCGAGGAGATTTTACGAAAGGACGTGGGGAAGCTATGAGATACAAATCGTGCACGCGCACATTGCAATGCACAGCGTGTGGGAGGTCAGCTCCTGTTCTCTACCACCGACTTGGCTTTCTACTTGAACATGGGTTCACAGCATGACGAACACACTCAATAGCGCCCGGTAGCCGAAGCTGAGCCCGAACCATGCTCACGGGATCTGGCATGCGGCATCGGCACTTCGCTTCCTAGGCGAAAATAGCTTCAATTGACATGCGATCGCGGACCCGGCTCAGTGGATTCAACAAACCTGGCAGGGCGCAAACGCCAAACGCCAACCTCGGCGCCGGTCTTGAGCCTCAGTTCATGGACCGGTTAACGTAAGGACAACGGAGAATCAAAATCCACCAGTGAGAGGTCATGAATTGGTATCATTATGCTCCTACAACTCGTGGCCTCCCCGCAATAGTGTGGGTTCTTGCCAACATCCCCAGCTCAATCCACGAGCTTTCCCCACGGGCAATAACCCGGAGAAGTGACTTTGCGGTCGGAACCCCGCGATACTCGAGTGGGCGTCATCCGAGCTCTGGCTATCGGGACAAGAAGCAAAGCTAACCTTGAGATGAACTTACGTTCATGTAGATGAGCTCCTTTGGATGCAAGAACAGCATACACAATGTAAAATATTTCAATGGCATCAAGAATGATCACTGATTGGGGAAACCTTCGAAAACTTGATATTTGGCCTCGGCGGATGATACCCGCTGCAAAGCTTTGTTAGGCTGTCGGTGCCCCCTGATAGTACCAATAACTGCAGCCTACCAACTCCGTACATACCCCGCATCCCACACACGACTCAGGAAACCGTCACCCAGGGCCCATGTAGAGAGTGAGGGAGGTTGGCGCGAAGGCTTGCCTAGCAAGCTTAGTGGCCTTTGAGCGTGCCACAACGATCTCCGGCGGGAGTTGACCGAAAACCGAGCAGTCGGTATCAGTAATGTTGCTAGGGATATTCCAAGCGCTCACTGCCGACATGTCAAGTATTTGAAGAGGGATATCCCACGTTGAAAGACCATCACGGCAACCGCCTGTCTCGACACAGCGACATCTCGATCTCGTCGATTCCAACATGGCCGACAACACGCCGACCGTGGCCGACCCAAAGTCCCGCCAGAGCGACGTCGAACACGTCGAGCAGGACCTTCACAAGCCTCATGTCGAAGGCGAGGATATTCACCAACAGCATCCCGAGATCTACCTCGAAGCTCTCGCACGGTACCCCAATGATGAATCGATCGACCAAGCCGACGAGAAGAGACTTCTCCGGAAGCTTGACATGCGGATTCTTCCCTTGCTCGGCATTTGCTACTTCTTCTATTATGTCGATAAGACCACATTGTTTGTTGGCCTGATGGATAACCCATAATTTCCTGGAAAATCGTTGCTTACTTTTCATCTTTCAGATCATATGCTGCTATTTTTGGTTTGAAGGACGGCCTCAACCTCAAGGGCGAGGAGTACTCATGGCTCTCGAGCAGCTTCTACTTCGGCTGGCTCATCTGGGCCATCCCCTCCAACCTCATCATGCAGCGCAGCCCGCCCGCGTGGTACTTGTCCTTCAACATCTTCATGTGGGGCGCTCTGCTCATGGCGCAAGCTGCTGCGAAAAGCTTTGCTGGTCTTCTCTCTCTTCGAGTGCTTTCTGGAGGTAGGTCCACAGCAACTGCTTTCAAATTGTTCGAGTATTGTAATGTGATGCTAATTACGAGAATAGCTTTCGAAGCCATCGCCGACCCCGCTTTCATGCTTATCACCAGCATGTACTACACTCGTGCTGAGCAGCCCTCGCGTATTTCGGCCTGGTATGCCTGGAACGGGATCGGCGTTGCTGGAGGTGGTCTTATTGGTGCGTTGTTGCCTTTCCTTTCCAAGTGTTGACCGCTGGCTAATGTCTGTTCACACAGGCTACGGAATCGGCCACATCAAAGGTGCCCTCGACTCGTGGCGCTACGAGTTCCTTGTCGTCGGAGCTTTCTGCGCTTTCTGGGCCATCATCCTTGCCCTCTGCCTTCCGAACTCGCCTCGTACAATCTGGGGCTTCACGCATGAAGAGAAGCTGATCATGATCGCCCGCATGCGCCGCAACCAGACCGGTATTGAGCAGCGTAAGATCAACTGGGGCCAGATTAAGGAGGCATACCTCGACTACAAGACATGGCTCTTCACCCTGCTCGGATTCGTCTCGAACGTCCCCAACGGCGGCATCTCCAACTTTTCGACCCTGGTCATCAAGGGTCTTGGCTTCGGGACGCTTGAGACGGCGCTGCTTGGCATCCCACAGGGCGCTCTAGTGGTGATCTGGATCGGGCTTGGTGCCTTGGCGAACAAGTATATGCCTGCCAACAGCCGCACACTTGTTTGCGCAATGTTCATGCTGCCCACAATTGGTGGTGCGCTGGGCTTCCTCTTGGCCCCGGCGAACGCTTACGTCGGACGCTTGATTTGCTTGTGAGTCTCGCTTTCGGTCGGGGTTACAACATTTCTCTGACATTCTCTCTAGCTACCTGACTGGCTCGTACCAAGCCTCTTTTGTCATCTCCCTCTCGCTCATCACCTCAAACACCGGTGGTCAATCTAAAAAGATGATCGTATCTGGTATGATTTGGTTCGGCGCTTGCATTGGAAACATCGCCAGCCCCTTCTTCTACAAAACCAACCAGGCTCCCTCATATCACCTAGGCATCGGCTCTTTGCTGGTAGCCAACTGCATTGAGCTTGCACTTTTCTTCGTCTTCCGGTATGCCTTCATCTGGGAGAACAAGCGCAAGGAGAAGCAGCGCGAAGAGCTACGCGCCAGCGGCAATTACGTTGCGGACGAGCTCAACGCTACCGCTTTCACGGACTTGACGGACAAGGAGAACCCCAACTTCATCTACGTCTACTGAGTATGGCTCCAACCACTTATGATGCTGTTATGCGACGAGTAATAGAGGCATAATATTCGAATGCGCCGTAGGCAGACTCTAATAGGGGCAGAATATTCTTGCTTGAGAAGCTCAGCTACATTGCATTGCATACCTACGACTTAAGTCATCTGTGATGAACTATCTTATTGAGTCTCTGAAGCAGTCGCATTCTTGACGTTCCACGATATTAATCCAGAAAGAGGAAGTGATCTATCAGCGGCCAGAGTCCCGGGCCGTTTCAGAGGACACCGGGCCAGGTCGCGGGCAACGCCCGAAATATGCGGGGTAAATCCTGGGGCACCGTTGACCGGTCGCCGCATTGCTCAAGTCCGTGTACGCGATTGTGCTGGGGCGGTTATTGTAGGGCTGAAAGCAAAGTACAAAAGAACTGGCAATCCTGACTGAAATCGACAGCTTGGCTAGTCAGACCCCACAGCCGCGATGCTGCCTCATCGTTTTGGTCTCGCGATACTGGCTTTGGCCGGTGTCATAAGTGGCGCATCCAGCTTGCAGACTTACCCCATACCCGATGAGGTCAAACAGTCAACTTCTTACACAATCAACGTACGCAAGCCAGATGGAGAGTGGCAACCGGTATCTACATATCTCGTGAACCTCCATGAGATCAACATCACGACCGGATCTGCGATGATCCACCCCAGCTCTCTGGCCATGTTCGATTTTGATAACGGCGTGGAAATCTCAGTCACTTACAATTCTGGAGACATCACGATTCATCGCATTCGGCCAGACTCCTATGGTATCATTCCGAACCGTCAAGGAAACTCTCTGAGCTTCAATCTGACCAAGCCTACGGATATCCTAATTCAAACCACCAACTCAGTCTTTGATGTTCTGCACATAATCACCAACCGTATTCCCAAAGGCCTCCCGTCCAAAGATGATCCAAGCATCATCTACTACGGCCCTGGCTATCACACGCTGAACTCGACTCTCAATATCACGTCCGGCCAAACCCTTTACCTAGCTGCAGGGACAGTTCTGATTCCTGAATGCCGCTGTTTCTCTTGATAACGCCACGTCAGCCTCCATCCGCGGCCACGGAATCCTCTACCGCACACCCGTGGGAGCCATATCAGCACAGTGGTCGAAGAACATCACCATCGAGTCCATCACCGTCCTCAATCCGGCTCACTACACTTTCAACGCTGCCGAAGCAGAAGACGTGACCATTCGCAAGCTTCGCTCCTTCAGTGCCACTCAATGGGGCGATGGCATTGATCTATACAGTAGCAAGAACGTCCTTATCGACGGAGTCTTTATGAGAAATTCGGATGACTGTATCGCGCTATACAATCATCGTAATGACTGGTACGGCGACAGCGCCAATATCACCATCCAGAACGCAGCTTTGTGGGCAGATGTGGCGCATCCTGTTAATATTGGCACCCATGGTAACTCTATAAACCCCGAGACCATGTCAGACATCACAATCCGTAACATCGACATCATGGACCACCGCGAATTTCAGATGGGACACCAGGGCACCATCGCCATCAACCCAGGGGACAGCAACTTCGTTAAAAACATTCTGATTGAAAATGTCCGTGTTGAGAATTCCAGAATGGGCCAGGTCATCACCATGATGGTGATGTACAACCAGAAGTACAATACATCACCTGGCCGCGGCATCTCCAATTTTACCATCAGGGATCTGGTGTACACTGGAGAAAACGCAAATACGGCTATAATGACTGGTTTTAATGAGACTCGTAGCGTTGAGTTCGTAAGGTTCGAGAACCTTGTCATCAACGAATTGAGAGTCAGTGATAGCATGAAGAAGCCCGGTTGGTACATAACTGCCGACTTTGTACCGATGTATGTAAATGAGCATGTGCGGAACTTGACCTTCATCTGAGGTCTCTTATCACCATGTGACCCAATTACTTTTGAAGTTGATGATAAGATTCCCCTCAGCCCATACCCGAAACTTAGTCGCTTAATAACACCCTGTGAAGGTTCATAGCCAAACTCGAGGGGAGAACCTAAAAGAACGGCATTTCCTGCTCCGCCAATTTGTTCCAGTGCCTAGCTCTAAGAGATGAGTATGGCTATATAATGCTCCCTCGACCCCTGGGCAACAACTCTTTCTTCCTCAGTGCTAACTTGTGCTAAAATTGGTTACTCTTGTACAATAAAACCGCAGAATTCTGGCATGATGGGAGCACCAACGACTTCTCGTTCCAGCTCACCGACGCTCAGTGTCCAGCGGTTCACTCCCTCTACAAACGTCTCTCACTGCTTCGTGGCCATCTGCTTTGGTCAGCGAAAGGTCCTCATTCAGAGGCCGGACACCTGGCACGACCTTCAGCAAACCGTTTGCAGACTACTTGATATAAAAGATTCACACATATTTCGTCTGTACATCAGATGGAAAGATACGGAGGTGGAGCTTGTGAAGGACTCCTTTGAAGTATTGAGTGAAGGCCATGTGATTTGGGTTCGATTCCCAGAAAAAGTTCTCATTCACATAGTGGACGCCCGAGGTAAGTGGCTTGTGCTATCCGATGACAACATTTCTCACTTCTCATTTGTAGGTGACAAATTTGTGATTGACAGTTGGGAGCCATTCGGTGGGCTTCTTCATCAGTACGGAATTATGCGAAATTGCAAGCCTGGTACCTTCATTCTCATGCATGACGACAAAACAAGCCGAAGTTTTGATACGGTCGAGTCGTTGGGATTGCCTTGTGGCATGATTGAGCTTAAGAGGAAAGACACAAATTACAACCTCACAAAGTAAGGGGCTCATAGCTTCAATCAGCAGTCACAAACTTGCCACCCAAATATTCTGTTCGCGTGCGAGTCAAGTGCTGTAAGTTGAGACCCTTTTACTCCATGAGAAGTTCCAATTCAATTATTTCGTAGCTCTCAAAAGGAAGATGTGTTTCCAATAAAGACAGCACCAGCAATATCAATTTACTTGGAGAGCCATCTCATAACTTGTTCCAAGTGAATGGATAGAATCTCCGTCATCTTGTGATGCTTCCCTCTTCTTTGATTGTCTCATTTGGACCTTTTCAATTGGAAGTGCTTATCAATAGATGCGGATAGGGTAATTGGTACCTGTCACACTCAGCAATCAATACCCTTTGATGTGATTCTGTGAGCTATACTTCTTGAGATAGCCACCCTAATACTTGTGCTTTCAAAGGTCAGTAATCGACATCGCAAGGGAATCTTCCTGGCTGACTAAATCTTGGACATTATCCTTGGAAAAAGTGCCGGGGGAACAATTCTTCTGGGCCATCAACAAGGCCCCATCATGACCAGGCAAACTCTCCATCCTTCGACAAGATGTAATAATTCATGACGCCCACCGCGAACTCGCCATGCTTCTTCATTACCCACTCCATCCTCTCCCTCGTTCGCACGTTCCCCACTTGGTTTCCAACTAACCGGCATACAATATCTCGCATCGCAGAATGCGTCTCAATGGTGTCGCTGTATAACTCATCAACGACAGCAGGAAACTCGTCTGCGACCTCCCAACTCAGTTCCGCCGATCGATAGAAGCGCTCTCGAGCCAGGAGCTTGAGGGCTGGCACGTCGTACTTGTCGGCCATGACGTATAGACGCAGGTGCAGGAACAAGTCATCTCGAGCGCCGTAAAGCTCCTTCTTTACTAGGGTCACTACGTCGTCGCCCGCTCCTCCGGATTGCGACAGCTTTTTGTTGATGGTGTCGTCTGCGTCGTCCGCGAGCTCATCGGCCACGTTCTCGCCGGAGAATTCATTGTATTCCTCTTCCGGCTCGATGCACGATGGCTGTCTCCTTATGTAGCCCGGATCGAACCCCGAGGAGCCGGAGAAGCTCTCATCGTCGGTGACGCTAGTTGTATCGTCGCCGCTGCCATCTGGGTTCTCAGCCGAATGGCTAGGGTGTCTGGAGCTGGTGGATGTCCTTCTTGGGACCTTTCTCCCCCTGCGGGGATCTTCTACGCCAATCGGTGCGTCGAGTTCATCGGCAACCTCGTCAGGCTGCAACAGCGAAATCGCAGCCGGCTTTCCGAGCATCGGCGTGACTCCATCGTCGTAGTTTCCCGTGTAGAGAAACTGAAGCAAGCGCCGGAAGATAGAGGGCTCATCGTCTGGTAAGTCGATGGTTCCTGAGGCGGCTTCCTATTCTTTTTTGTCAGCTCCTATTCCTAAAAGAGTGAGTTGGGTGGCTACCTTGAATGAGGCGGAGAATGCTTTGTCGAAGAAGGACGACTGGGGGCATATAATAGCCCGATGAGCCTTGAAAGTGCTGCCATTGCAGGTGATGGTCATGTCAGCATACTTCTCGGATAGAAAGAGCCCAGAAAGCGCGGTGAATATGCACGTTGTGCGCAGATCGTTAACGGCTTCGCAGGGCTCGCGCTCGTATTTGTTCTCCTCCACAGGGTCTTGCTTGATCTTGGCGTCCTTAGTCGGTGGTGTACTTTCCGCTTGGGGCGCCGCGGATGCCATATTGAAGAGCTCAGCGCAGTCTCGCGCTCAACGTTATTGTCGATTCATAGAATGTGTGAAAGGAAATGAATCAGCGAGCCACCCTGACAGGGATCGAATGGGGTGCTAGGGCCGGTGGGGATTCATCAAACGGGCTGGTTGCCGGGCCGTCTGCATGATTTGACGGGCCGCAGCAAGCTGTCATTGTTCTGTAGCTGAGAGTAGCCATCGTCGACTTTGATCGTCCATGAAAACGTAGGTACAAATGAATTCGGCTTATTCCGTCTCATTTCTTGCTAGATTGACTGTTAATTATCCAGACTGCTCTACTGATATGGAATTTTCAGGATGGATTTTCGAAGTAACCACATAGACGTTGGGAGGTGATTCTGCCTGATAGCAGCTTTCAATAGTAACTGATGATATCTTGACGCGAAGCTTTCTTTGGTCAGTACTATGAGTGAAATACAAGGTTCTTGACGCATGTCTCCTTCATCAGTTCCCCAGAATCATCGCCGGATGCTTCCATGCGGTAATGGCCATGACAAATTCAATCCTCAAGAACCTCTGGTTGAGTAATGTTTCCTCCCTTGTCGGCAACCTTTCAAATATTCAGAGAGAAGCTGCGATAGCAGGTCCCTGCTGCTGCTCGAAAAATTCTCAATCGCATTTGATCATAGGCCACATAGGGACAAAGAGGAGCTCCATGAGCATGCTTCCACCAGTTGCCTTCAGGGCCTCAGGAGTGTCAAAATCCGCGACTAGTACACCGTTGTACAAGAGCGCAACGTTTCGGGGGCGGAACTTCTCAAGCACCATTCCCAGCGGGCACCAGCTGTCGATCAGATAGGTGTGCTCCATTCCGACTAGAAAGATTGTATGTTAGATGCGATCAATGACAGTGGGTGGGATTCGGAGGACATACCATCCTTGACCCGGACTAGAACGGTCTGCGCGACATCGACACGAAGAGAGTCATGATTGGCGACTAGGCAGAAGCAGTTCAGGTCGAGCTCAACTTCCTTCTCCATCCAACCAGGAGTGAAATGGATTCTGATTCTCTTGTCATCGGGGATGTAGAAATGGTCGCGAATGGCTTTGTCCAGCATGGCGTATTTGGTCGGCTTCGGGATCACGCGGGTTCTGGAACCGTGGGAGATGGTGATGAAATCCTGGTTCGTCGGTAGGTGGACATCGCTGGCCTCTTTCTTGATGTAGTCTCCCATGATCGGCGATGACTTCGTATTTCTCAATACGATTTGTTGCGATGTCAGGAGCGAAAATCTTTGGAGTTGTGGAAAGTTCGAGGCGAGGGCCCTTGGGTGGGGATGGAATGAAAAGGCAGCCTGGAGGTGCAGGTGAAGAAGGATTCAGGCAAGACGACCTCCTGCCTCAGAAAATTTTGCAAACATCTGGGTCGAGTCCGAGTTCAGGTACCTAGGCAACCTCGCTTTCACGAACGTTGACCCGGAGGGATTCCAAGTATTGGGTCTCAACTGACGAGGAAAGAGAGCACCTTCCCAAGTTCCTGTGCGCACCTGAGAATGGAACGGAGCTTCACGTTACAGCTTTGAGGAGGTACAAAGAACAAGCCCTAAGTCTGGTAATGGTAAATAAGGCACTCTTTTCGGCCTTGGTTCCTTTTGCAGCAGGCGTAGTAAACTCTTGGCTAGGTTCCCTGTGTTTCTGAAGTCCAAGATGATGGGACGCTCTTTGTGTATTGATAAATTCTTCGATATTAGCACTCAAATCAAATCTATAGATGCTGATCAAATGAACTATAACTTAGACCGCACCATATCATAAGGCGAGTGAACAGTGCAGATATATATCGACGAACACATTCAATGTAGGTTCAGTGATATGCCTTCACCATCTCAAGGCAAGTGGGCCCTTGCCAACTCGTCATCAGACACCGGAATATCGGCCTTCATGCCGCATGACAGTTTTTGCTCAAATTATCGGACATACAATTTTCTTGGTCACCTAGGTGCCCTTGCCTAGGTTGCTTGATAAGTGAGAGCCTCATCTCCAGCTAAGTCCCTTCAATTCGATCTCCATCACGATGTTTCTCCGAGCCGAATTCCGAAACCGGCGCTAAGTGGGCCCCAGCTTGACCTCAATCAACGTCATCCCGAATATCGCGACCATGCCGACAACCTCAAACCAAGCTTGGCGCATTGTTCTGGGCAAGCGCATGTGAATTCTCCAACCCTCCGTATTCACCTCTGCCCATGCAACAACCCCAGCATCAGGCCTGTTCTGCAGCCTCTCCCCACCTGTTTCGCTGCTGTAGGCCTGTTCAACTCACCGAACTCAACTCTCTATGGTTTTGTCGACATCTGCTTCACTGACCGTATAGCTGATTGAGTTGTTTTGAGACGAAGGTGGTATGGCAGACTCGGCCCAGCAGTTTCCGAGCACTCCGAGTGCCTCGGAAACCACTTTGAAGGATATCCTGCGATCTCGTCAACGCATGCAAAACGGTGTTCGGGGCAACCCTAAGTCATGCCTGCCATGCCGTGAACGCAAGGTCAAGTGCGATAAGGGACGTCCCTGTTTGACCTGTTCAAAACGGGGTCATGCGGACCTGTGCAGCTACGAACCACGCACATCCCTTGGGGCCAGATCCCCCGTTAGGTCCAGGACGCCGCACCCGCCGACTCGCAGTCCGGAACCTAACCGCAATCGGCACGATGTAACATCATTTTCAACGTCAGATACATATCAAGACCATACAAACGCGAGCCCAGGCCTCAATGCCGCTGCTTTTCCAAATACAGGCGAATCGTCGAGCCACAGGACTGCGGTGACAACCAATGGGGATACCACTTTTCTAGCCGATAATTCAGTGGTGAACATGGCCCGCCAGCGGTCTCCTCGCTCACGAGATGATCCGGCCCGTCAGTCGGCTTTCGAAACCGGCATTCTGCCACTCCTGGGGATCAGCGACGACACAGCATCGTCTGCGATGTCCTTCAGCTCCTTGCCAAGTGACCAGGAGATTGTGCGGCTGTTTGAGGTATTCCGGCAAAGAGCCCATCCGTTTCACGTCATCACGTACGATCTGGATCATATTGAGGCGAGAGCTTGCGCTCTTGTCACGTCTGGACGTGTTACGGCCTCGGAATGTCCAGAAGACCCCCGATGGCTTTGCCTGCTTCATGCGATTCTGGCGACTGGTGCTCAGTTCTCGGAACTCTCATTTCATAAGAGGCTGGCACTATCGCAGCAGCATAGTGAGTCGTACATTTTCTTTGGTGTCTGAATGTCTGCACTGCTCAATCTTCGTTCCCCACCGCTCTCGATCTGACAAGCTCTAGCAAAACACGCCTTCGACCTTCTCAGGTGCACCGACTATCTCGCGAAGCCAAGTAAAGAAGCAATTCAAACCTTGCTTCTTCTTGGAAATGTGTTGCAAAACGACATGAAACCACAGGCAGCGTGGGTTCTAGGAGGAACCACAATCCGTCTCGCCCAGTGCCTCGGCATCCACAAGAAACCCGACCGCTTGGTGCCTGCACTGATCCCGCCAGAAGAAGCCAAGTATCTGAGGTAGATGCAATTCTCCACGAATTTTTGACAAACCCAGCCTGACCAACTACAGATTGGCTATTGTCTGGCAAGATGCTCTTCTGGCACTTGCGTTCGGCCGGCCGCCAGCGTCTCATGAGATGGATTTAGAAGAAGACCTACCACCTCTCACAAATCCCCCCATCAATAGCAAAATATCATATCTGGAAGCAATGAACTGGTTATGTCACGTCACATTACGTCATATGTCTTCACGAGAAGGCCTTCCAAGCCAACCGCTGGCCATGCTTGATGACATGCGTTCAGTCGAGATCTCTCTGTCACCACACCTCACTGATCCTCAAAAAGGGAAATCAATCCGCGAACTGCAGGAGTTTTACGCTTTCGAACTGCACAAGAACTTTGTCGTATCTACTCTTTGTCGGCCGTTCATTTCTAGTTCCAGCTCAGGCAGGTGGACGATGCTGACCGATCTGTCATTGTGGAACAGTTTCGAGACTCGCTCCGGCGCAGTGTTCGAGCATACGTCCGATTGAGAACAATTACGGGCCACGCGAGACGTTCTTGGGCTTTCATTCACAATGGGCTCACTTCAGTCTTATTGCTCAGTCTGATGCGTGAAACGAGGTACCTACCGGAGACGCGGACCCTACAAGACGAGATGATCACAAGTCTCTCGGATTCTGGCCCAGATTCGATGGCTGATAGCTCTGAGCATTTATCCGAGACTCTGAAGAAGGCACTGAAAGCTCTTCAGACTCTTCAGCGTTTAGCGGATCGCGACTTGACCTCCCGAGGTCGTAATGAAGATGCGGTTAACACAAACGATGCACCACTGGAGAACAACTCTGATCAAAACCCAGCTCAACAAGGAGATCAGGATAGGTGAGTCCTCATCTTAGGTAACGTTGAATATAGAAACTGACTGTGTAGCTTCTGGAATATGGGTGGGGACGACTGGTCCTTTCCTCTCAACTTCGACATGTCACCTCTTGGCGCCTTTGACTATATCATGTCAGACCAAACTTTCTCTGGAGACTCATTTCTGCCAATCATCTAAATATAATTAAAAGATACCTATCAAAAGCCCTTTGGCTCCAGAACGAATGACTCATGAGAAACGTATTTATCTCGCATTGGGCAGGTGCTTGCTGTATTTGCCTGCTGTATATCATCATACGGGGGACTACGAAACCTCCTCAACATGAGCCAGATGTTGTTACAGTCATGGCGGTTTAATTAAAGGGCATCTTTCTTCCCTTCTGACTTTTTTCTTCGAAAATTAAAGGGCATAGTACCATAATAAAGGCGCACGTGCCTGAACATACTGGGTATGGCTTTCAACAAAGCACGACAAGAGTATCAAGGTCCCAGATCGTTCTCTATGCAAATCTTTGACTTTCCTAGGCAGCGAAAGGTCTATCGAAAGGTCTATCGAAAGGTCTATCGTTTATCTTCTATTGTCTAGTAGTTTCTATAAAGTTCTAGAAAATATGTCATGTATCCATCTTGGACACTTCACTTCCTCTCCGTGAAACCCATCGCCTCCCACTTTTGCAAAACCTTCTCTTGCACTTCAGCGGGGAAAGATTCCTTGAAGTCCGCAGCCTCCCAGTCCTTGCCAGTCGTGTACTCCATAGGCATCAAGCAGTCGGACACAACCTTTCCTCCAGTATGCTTGTCACCGTTTCCGTGAGACATGTACGGAATCAGTGGGAACCCGCGGACCTCCTCAAAGTGATACTCGTCCAATCCGGGACGGCACCTCGTGCAGAACGCCCAGATGACGTCCTTGAAGTTGTACACGTCAATGTCCTCGCCAACAATGACGAGGCGGTGGATTGTGTACCCGACCTTCTCGTTGAAGACGATATCACCGATAGTCCTGCAAAAGTCCTTGGCGTTGGTCTCCATTGCCCGCAGCTTCTCGGTATCGACCTGGAGAGCTACCCATGTTACCTGAGACTCAAAGGGTGAGAAGGCTTCCTTGATGGGGACACCCTTGGACTTGAGGAGAAATCCAATCTCGGCGGCGGCGAGGGGTCCGATCATTGTGTGCTTATCGTGTTAGTGTCTGATTGGATACATAGAGGCAGGCAAGGCTTACTGTCTCGTCGGTGAGTCTACCGCAGTTAGAAACGGGCAGAATAGCGTCCTTTCGGTGTGTGATGCGATCGACCCTGTACTTTGGCTGGGGTCTGGCTTCGCCAGGGAAAACATATCTGTCGTCATTAGCGTAGTTCACATGCCAATCCTTGACCAACGGTCACTTACCCGTGCATTTCGCCAAATGGTCCCTCGGGCGCCGTCTCCGTCGCAGAGCAGACACCCTCAAACACAATCTCAGAGTTCGCCGGCACGTACAGGTCATTGGTATCACACTTCACAACCTCCAACGCCGCGCCGCCGAGCGAGCCAATGTACTTCGCTTCTGACAGACCTCCAGGCAATGGCATGCTTGCAGCCATGATTGCCGCTGGGGGCACACCAAAGACCAGCGCCCACGGCATATCCTTGCCCTCCTTCTTCCACATCTGGTGGATCTGCCAGATATGTTGCGGCTCGATGATCAGACCAGCCAGGTGGTTCTTATCATGCACCATAGCACGGGCAATGGACCAGTTCGTCCACTTCCCATCCGGCGACTGCACGATGTGCATCCCGTATGTCTGGATATACTTTCCGCCATCGGACTGGTGCAACATCGGGGCAGGAAGCTTCGTCAGGTCGAATTGATCGGGGGTAAGGCGGAACTCCTTGCAGGAGCCTGACTCAACGACGACGGGAGGGATGGGCGTCGCGGTCTTGGCAGCCACCATCTTGTCGAGAATCTCCTTCATGCTCGAAGTAGGTGGAAGACCAAGGTGACGCGCCAAACGGCCGTATCGCTGCGAGGGGTCGGCACGGAGGGAGTTGGGCGCCCCGAGGATGCGCCAGAGGCCGTTGTCATCCTGGCCCTTGAGCTTGTTGAAGAGCGGGGCGCGCTCGTCGCTTTCAACGACCTTGCGGATGATGGCGCCGACTTCTAGGTTGGGGTCGCATTCTTCGTTAATCTCGATGAGGTCGCCGTCGACTTTGAGGGCTTCCACGAAGGAGCGGAAGTTCATGTGTGGGAGGTCTTGCGGGTTTGTCGAAGACATGTTAGGGGACCGTATGAAGTTTTGATCTAGAAATGTTCCTGGAGAAGCTCAAGATGTTATGAATCTGCTTTATGATGATACAGACTTCCAACAATTGAACTTGCGCAGCCAAGCATGCATCATTTATATCTCGTGGCCACCTTGATTCCGGATGCTGGCAAGGAGGTAAGACATGGGGCCGAATTCGCCGAGAGACTCGAGTGCGAGGCAAGGTCCACTCCGATTTCCCCGAGATCATGAGATTCCCCATTACGAGCAAGTCCAGAAAGCTTGATTGGCCTCGGCTCTCGCGCATTATGCTGGATGATGCCGATCTTGCGGGTCTCGGACATTTCGTCGTTCGACGAGGTCACTACCGGCACTCCGAACGAGCGCCGGTGAGTCCTGATAAATATCCAGGACTCCGTCACTCTATCGGGATATATCCAGCAGAAGTCAACAAATATCCTCAAACCAATAAGCAAGTCCCCTCATCAGCTGCAATTATTCAATCTTGAAGTACAATTTTATACACGTATGCTCATCAAGTTCTCGACTACTTTCATAACGCCCACGCAGCAAATATGAGAGACACCTACCCCCGCAAAAAGATCATAGTCGCCATCACCGGCGCGACAGGCGCTCAAATCGGCATTCACATCCTCCAGACCCTCCGTCGCCTCAACGTGGAAACACACCTCATCATCAGCAAATGGGCCGCCGAGACAATAAAGTACGAGACAGACTACACCCCGTCCGCGGTGAAAGCTCTCGCGGACCACGCCTACAGCGCCCACGACCTCGCCGCGCCGATAGCGAGCGGGTCCTACCGGGTTGACGGCATGATTGTCGCCCCGTGCTCCGTCAAGACGCTGGCTGCGATCAATGCGGGCATATGCGACGATCTGATCACAAGGGCGGCCGACGTATGTCTCAAGGAGCGGAAGCGGCTGGTGCTTTCGGTGCGAGAGACGCCATTTAGTGAGATTCATCTGAGGAACATGTTGGAAGTAACGAGGGCTGGGGCGATTGTCGCGCCGCCTGTTGTGGGGTTCTATACGAAGCCATCGGGGATTGATGATATTCTCAATCAGATGGTAGGGAGGCTACTAGATTTGTTCGATTTGGATTCGATGGCGTTTGAGAGGTGGGACGGGATGGGAAAGACGTCGTCTAATTGATAGGTAGACATAGAATCTGTATCATATTGTGCCATTAGAGTCAAGCAAGAGAGAAGCTTTAGAATTGATACCCGTTGACTTGTCTTGCGGATGTGACACGAGCGGCGCATTTAAAGAATCATGCTATCGGGGCCGATACACCTAACTAACCGGGAAGAGAACCTATGTTATTTCTAAATAGTTTACCACATTTAAAGAATTCTGCTATGCTGTAGTCCCTGGTCCTATCCATATCCTTGTCCCTGTTCCTATGGTCGTCTTTGTCGTCATCGCCCCTGTTGTCGTCTAGGTATGCCCGCTACCCGCCTGGATAGCAGAAGTCTACTTAAAACGCCGATGTTTGGCCACAATATGTATCCAGACCTGCAAACAGTTGGTCCCAACCATATGCGGTTGATGTGTCTCCTGTAATCCCATTCCACAGCCCACCCAAGCCAAGATCATCATTTAACATACCTACATAATCAACGCCAAAGGCCATGTCTCCCACATCCAAGTATTTACCAAAGGCCGTAGGGCCGTCCTGCATGTCAGAAAGAGCTGGCTCGGGAGCATGCTCCGATACTGACCCTTCAACGTCGTCAACACCTTGAATCCGATACCGACGGAGCACGCAGGCCAAGTTCCGAACTAGCCTCGCCGCAACAGCAGACTCTTCTCCCGCCGATGCTAGAGCACGACAAGCTTGTGCAACTTCAGCATGCGTCTCTGCTGTGGCATCTGTAATCGCTCCATCACTTGGCGCATCTCCTCTTTGCTGATCGCGACTGGTGTCCAAGCCTGCGTTCAAAGCAAGAATGGTACATGCCATGAACATGTGTCCTATGACACATCCCAGCCGGCGGCCCATGGCTCTTGCATTGTATGCACGTATGGGCTCTCTCTTCTGTGATCCCTTCAACAAGCGGATGGCAATCGACAAAACTGTCCGGGCCGACTTCAGGCAGATTTCTCGCGAGCGCTCATAAGCTGCGTCTTGAGCATCGTGAAGCAGGAAAGGTCTGTGCAACCTGGCACGTCTGGAGTGGAAGCCGAGCAGCACAACGTCTCTCTGAAGGTGGAGATGTGGAGGCGCACCAGGTGAAATCGGACCGTCGGGACGTAGGAACTCCGGGAGCTCTGCGAGGGCATCTGCGAACAGGCGATCAAGTTGGGTGACTTGATCGTAGTTTGTAATCTCTGCATCAGGAGCGCCGGGTGTTCTGGCATCGATGATGGAACGGGTGATTTCGGCGAGCTGGATTCGTCGGAGAAAGCATGAAATTCCCGTCGCCGTCTCCGATGGATGGTCGATGTTTTCGTCGGCAAGACTGTTCGCGTCGTCATTGATGTTGCGGGGGTACTTGACGTTCATCTGTCTCGGCTGAACGCTGTAAGTCCCATCCGTTGGCCCTCCCATGAGACCAAGCATCCTAAGAATAATCAGAGGCCAAGTCCTCCAATCGTGAGCTGCGAATACTTACCAATCAGTGGCAGCAATGTGCCACCACACGCGCCTTTTGATTTCCCTGGTGGTAGCATCGTCCTGTTGCTCCGAATTGGGAGAGTCAACAAGGTGGACCAAGCCTTCCCGCGCGGAAGCCAAAGAACAGGAATGAAGGAACCTGAACCGCCCCGAACACCCCTCAAAATTGTAAATGAGATACGCCAGTATTGTCCTTGACTGAACTTCAGCTAGACATCCGTAGGTGATCTGCTGTGACTGATCAAGAATGTTGAGCGCAGATCGGAACCAGGCCAGAGCGGTTTGCGTCGCATCCTCGGACGAGGCAAAAGTGCTGAAAGCCTTGGAGTTCTCGTTGAAAAAGAAGGCACTGGTGGCCGCGATGCTGAGGATCAAGGCTGCCTGGGCCGCACTGGGGTCTTGACCTTGAGACAAAGTGTTGTAGAAAGTATCGATCATGGCCCGAGTCGTTGGCGCGTGAATGATGGGGAGCATGTGGAAGGGGTTGTTAGTGAAGTCTTCGAGAAGCGACATCGCTTCTTCCCGCGTCATGAGCCAGGTCGATGCTCGTCCATCTGTATCTTCTGTCGGTGTATGTCCTGGTTCCAGCGTGGACGGTGTTCGTGGGAATTGTGAAATGTTGGTGATGCGGTAATCCAGCTTATCGTGAGGTAGAGAGATCTGAATTCGTTAGCAAGGATCGTAGAGTATCACTCGGCCATTTTACTCACGTTGAGGCCATGCCGTGTGAACGTGGAGTCAAGGAACTTCGCTGTCTGCTGCCTCTCATTGATCGTCACTGGTCTCGTCGATGAGCGGGGTGGCGAAGGCTTCCGAAAGCCCATTACGACAGAGCTAACGTTTTGGCTTTCCTTATCGTCAACGTGAGAGTCAAACATCGCCAAGGCTTGCTCCGCGGAAGGTCCGTTGGCCGCAGTGGGCCCGGAGCCGAATACCGCTTGCTCCAGCCTCCGGAGCCGGCCGAGAATGGAGTCATCGTTGTGCGGGCTTGGCACTGCAACGGCAGGGCTTTCTATACGTCAATAGTGAAAAATCATGTGGAAAGGCGTATCTCACCTTGAATTTGCGGCTGTCTTTGGCGGGCTTGGTTGTCCGGTGCAGGGCAACCCGCGCATGAGGCAGCTTGAGCAAGGGTCCCCACGGTCGCACTTCAACTTCTTCTTTCGGCACGAGTCACACGAGACCTGCGGCTGCCGCCGCCGTTTTTGAGGCTCTTCCTGTTGTGACGCTGTGCTACGCTTCATTATTCTGATGGGCTGTGGCCGGATAGTCAAAGAAGTCAGCCAAGGACGACGGAAATGCTGATGGGAAGTTGAGACAAGGACGTCCGTGGATGCTCCACGGAGGATGAAGCGCCCTCTGCGGATTATCCGCGGCTGAGCTAACGCTACCTCACTACTGCGCCGGATTAACACATTGAGCATTCACGCGATGCTTGATTTAAATAAGTGATATAACCATCACGAGGACTTTGGAATCAATCACTAAAAAGTTACAATCAGCTCAAGAGTTATTCAGTGCCTTCATTACCAAATCATCATGAACGCACTTCGGCCTCCGCCAGGCTACGACAGGTGTGTGCCTTATTCCCGGATCGTTCCCGACATCCTTGCGCACTAACATAGAGCAGTTTCCGGTCATGGCTCGCTGTCTTTGGTGCAGCTCTCTCACTCTTCTGCACAGTTGGCTTTCTTAATGCCTTCGGTGTTTTCCAAGAATACTACCAATCGTACTTTGATAAGTCCGAATCCGACATATCATGGATTGGTTCGGTCTCTATTTTTATTCTGTACCTCTGCGCACCCGTGTCCGGGATGCTCTGCGACAGGGTCGGTGCCACGGTACGGACTTCTTTAGCATCATTGAATACTTCTGAACAGGGTACTGATATCCTCGAAGATCCTCTTGTGCGTCGGTAGCATCGGGCAACTCCTCGCCCTGTTCATGACATCTCTATGCACGGAATACTACCAGGCCTTTCTGGCCCAAGGTGTCCTCCTCGGCGTGAGCATGTCTCTCATCTTCTGCCCGCCAGTCGCCGTCGTCTCCCGCCGCATGCCCCACCGTCGTGGTCTAGCTCTCGGTCTCACCATCGGGGGCTCCTCCATCGGCGGTATCATCTGGCCGATCATGCTTGAACAACTTCTCAACCATCGAAAAATCAGCTTCGGCTGGACAATGCGAGCCATCGCGTTCACCATGATTCCATTACTTTGCATCGCATGTCTAACGGTCGTTGATGCACCCGCTGTCAGATCCCCGGTCTCTCCATCTGAGCCCGCATCCGATAGCAACGAAAAAGCTGACCAGGCTATGGCCTACGACACTCAGTCTGAAAAGCAAACGGATTTCTCCGTTCTCAAGAACAAGTCTTTCATGCTCTTGTGTGGCGGACTTGCAATTGGGTACTTTGGTCTTTTCACACCTCTCTTTTACGTATCGGCCTTCGGCATCGCCCAGGGATTGACTTCCTCCACTGCCTTTTATCTGCTATCCGGGCTCAATGCCGCCTCTTTCTTTGGCAGAGTCATTCCCGGCCTCATTGCAGATCGATACGGACACTTCAATATGTGCGCGGTCGCCACTCTTTCTGCCGGAATTGTCGGGTTTTGCTGGACGGCCGCCACGACTCTTGGGGGCCTGGCCGTGTGGAGTCTGGCGTATGGCTTTTTTTCTGGCGTACGCCGTTTCCATTTTGAAGTCTGTGGTGTGTTCACTGACTCGTTTCTCGCCAGGCTGTTATGAGTTTGCAAGGAGCGTGTGTTGGCAAGATTGCCCACCACCGAAGCCAAGGTCTTGCGGTAGGGTTCATGATGGGATCTATATCCATAACGTGAGTTTTTCTTCAATGCCTACAGTTCTCTGCAGATATTGACTTTCTGATTACCAGTGCGCTTGTCGGCCCGCCAATCAGTGGTCAAATTCTCAGTCATTCCGGATACCTGGCGTTATCTGTGTGGACAGGCGCAACTCTGGTTCTTGGCGCCGCAATTCTCGTCATCGCTCGGTTGAGGTTGAACCGCAACATTTGGGCAGTGATTTAGGCTATTGGCCATAGGGTTCGGGTTGCTTTTGGAGAAGAAGAGGAGCGCGGTACCCAAATGTGACTGGTCGATCATCAACGGCGCATCATATTTGGTTTTGTAGACTGCTGGGATTTGAGAAGGAACCACGTATGTTGCTTGATTGGGGATCATTTAGACAGATGTACCAGCTTAGTACTTCTCGCCTATTGGTAATAGAAATTTTCGGACTCTGAGGCCGAACGCGGGGATAAGCTTAAGTGGTGACGCGTCAGTCGATGTTAAGCATGACCGATAGCTGCGGAAATCTCAAGCTTACTTAACACTCCGTAGATCACCATCGACACACTAAATCATTCGAATAATGAGCTAGGTATTGGAATCAATTAGATGCGACTTCGCAAGAGGGAGGCGATCTACCATTAGAGTTTCAAAACACCAATGCCATTCTCCCTTTTTGGCCTTCATTCTCCCTTGAAAAGCATGCCTTGGACTTTCGGTAAATGGGTGACGACTATATTTTCCTCTTTGCCCACCTGGAACCGCAGGTCAATTACGAACTCCATCTCCATCTTGACAATATTGTATCTGTAAAATACAGAAGATTGCCTCGGCATGAGTTTTCCAAGCACAGCAGCCTCTTCCCGAGATCTGAACAATAGAAACCTTAGCGGACAACATCCGATAAGCTTACACGAGATGATTGCCCACCATGTAGAGTCAACTAGAGCCGAATATTGGCCATCCCTACCCTAGTTGATCGGCCCAAAAGCCAAGACTGTACACGTACGATCACAGAAAATTCGATCGTGCACGAATAGGTTCGATGGGTTCCAGGAGTTCATCCCTATCAGTCCAGAACGTCAAAGTCAAAGCCGCATTGACCAGGGGCCCCTGTCAACAATCTATCTGATGCTTCGCTTCAACAAAAATTGAGAACACGCCGCCGGTGGGAGCAAAGACCTCCCAAGCCACATAGAGAAGCGCTGGGAACTTGTTTCTACAACCATCATTTGGAGGGACACTTTGCTTTCGATATTTTTCTTGCGCATGGGGGACCTGTGTTGAAGTTGCTCACTGGATTGAATGCGCTACTAACAAAGTTCTAGAAGGAAAAGCCCACTGCGCGCTCTATGTTCCATTGAGTTCACTACGCGCGCAGAAGACCAACGGGATGGCACGGCACCACATCCCGATCCTAGCACGCTAGACGCTTCTTGACGAGTGCGCTGGTCCTTCTCAATACGCTACAGGCTGGACCGATCGTATGGACCCGACCAGATGGAATTTCGCTTTCGCATGTTTTAGCCGACTAAGCCCCAAAAGATTGTAGCCGCATCAAAGGTCAAGGGCTCCTCCGAGGCCGGTCAGTTGTGCCGTTACCCTTCCCTACCATCATTCTTACCGCCCATTCAAGCATATGGTCGGAATATCCCCGTCTCGGCTGCGCTTGCATCTACTCGAAACATTGTGTCTATGACGTATGGGCAGCATTTTGCATGGCTTATCACGACCCCTGACGAGATTTGCAGTCATGCACCCTCGGAGCCGATGTTCGTCTCGACGGCGGTGCACGGAGCTGCAGATGGTGAGTGCAGCCAGCGGCGCAATCAGGATCAGACGAGATGCAACCCCGGCGCCTACCGCAACCTCTCAGGCCATTGGAACCCATGACTAGGGCGCCGACCAAGGCGAAATGGACCAGACGGATATCTAAGCGCTGCTCGATCCGTCTCAGCCACCTTGGATCACTGCCCTCTAATAGGAACTGGGGCCAAACGGGAAACAGGGGGCATCTGCAAACAATTCCAACCAGGGCGAGTGAATACGGAAGTGTGCCCACTCTTGGCAGGTCAAACAAAGCAAAATGTCCGCTACCGAGAGCATGTCAACCGATCTTGGCGGTTCCGAAAAGACAAACACAGTTACGCTTCTTGTGAGATTGATTAAGGGGCCAGATCCATAGGCCGTTCGACGGGTTCTTGTTTCGCAACTCCTAAAGCGGACATGGCGGAGCTGGACGACACTAGCGTTTTTCTTGCTGCCGTTCAGGGTTTGCCCAATCAACATGAACCTGCCATCGCATCAATTGTGGTGCTGCCCTTGTCCGAATTCTCCGCTGCTTCCCGCCGTTCCCACTCGGAATCATCCCTGTTCTCCACGAAGGCGCGAAACGTGGACGGAAATTAATGAGGAGAAGGGGTCGGATCACATATTCTCCTCTGTGCGCGTAGGTAGGCAATAGCATAACATCGTTGATTGAGTACTTAAGGTGAAATCCCATCCAACTCTCATCATGCCTCCAGTGCTCTTGTCCTCCAGCTTCTATTTCATTCATTTAGGTTGACCGTCGGTCTCCGTTCTCTCGTTTTCTTCTGATCCAACGTTCGTTCATTCACTTCACAAGACACAGGATGTCCTCTTCCATTCTTTTCGCCACCGGCCTGCTCGCCGGTGTGGCTCAGGCCTACACCCAGGTCAACGTCGCCACTCCCTTCATGACCAAGAACATTGACCCCATCGTCTTCCCGGGCCAGTATGACAAGTCTCACTTGCACTCTTTCTTCGGCTCCGACGCCGTCACCATCAACACCAAGACCAGTGCCGAGCTTCAGAAGGGCTGCACCAACGCCGAGAACCCCAACGATCTCTCCGTCTACTGGATCCCCACGCCGCTCTACACCACCGACGGCGGTAAGACCTACGAGCCCATGCCCGTCTCGCGCTTCAGCGCCTACTACAACCTCGGCGAGACCCCCGCTGAGGTCGCCATTCCCCAGAACCTGCAGATGGTCGCCGGCGATGCTACCGCCATGACCGAGTCTGCCATGCCCGCCGATGCCCAGGTCTCGTGGGCCTGCGAGAACGGCGGCGGCGGTTCCCTCGACGCCAACGGCTTCCCCAGCTCGACCTGCGGCACCCACCTGCAGCAGCTCCTCTACTTCCCCCAGTGCGTCAACGTCGACACCCTCGAGACCGGCTACAAGACCAAGCGCGGAGGCTCCTGCCCCAGCGGCATGAAGTCCATGCCCCAGTTGCGCTTCTCCATCCGCTACGATCTCCGCAAGGTCCTCCCCGACGGCTGGTCCGGCACTGCTCCCTTCAAGCTTGCCTGCGGTCCCGCCTGGTGCTCCCACGGTGACTTCATCAACGGCTGGACTGAGGAGGCCGCTACCAACATGATCGCCACCACCAACGAGAAGCAGAAGTTCTCCGCCGTCAACGGCAAGCTTGGCAGCTACAACGCCGGTACCACCTGCAAGGCCACCGACGCCGACCCCTCCCACGGCACCAGCGACTACGCCGAGAGCGTCAAGGCCATGTCCAAGCGTGAGGTTGAGGCCTTCGGCTGGGCCTCCAAGTCCCGCTTCGTCCAGTAAATTGGAGTCGTCGGAACCCGTCCACGAAAGACCAAAAAAAGCGTACATATACCATGTCAAACATAAACTTCTTTGTATCATAGTTCGGAGCTGTGCACCTCTGGCGTTTGGCGCCGGGGTGCCGCGAGGCGGCTCTGAGAGGCCGGCCGAGCAACCAAAATAGTACATGCACTTTTTCAGCATCACAAAATATTTCGTTCCACGTTCAAAGACTCGTGATCCGTGACTATGGATTGAGTTTAGAGTTGACTTGCCGAGCTTTGATCTGCAAGTGTTTAGCTGAGACGGACTGCGGTTACGCTTACGTGAAATGTGACAGGATGGTGCCGGGGTAACTGAGATAGGCGCGGCTCAAAATAGTGCGTGCGTCAGAAGGCCATCATGTAGATCGTTTTTAAAGTCATGTAGATAGGAAACATTCAACTTGGGGAGGGCGATATCTTGTAAAGTTGGCGTAACTGGCAGAAAGACGTCGCAGTTGCCAGTTGCCGAAAAAAGAAATGGCGTCTTCAGACCTGGCCGGATTCTCACTCAGTCGCCAGCAACAATCAAGGCAGAAGGTGAGAAAGGGGTTGGTCCACGAGTGGGAACGAGAAGGGGGGGGAAATCATCCCCAAACTCCCCGAAGTTCCGAGAAAATCACAAGGATCAAGGGACCTCGGGAGCTGGTCTTTCTCGGACTATCTCGGGCCGTCCGTACCCTGAGAGCTCTCATCCTATCTTATCATCCATATCAAAAGTATCCGTAAATCTCAGAGCCGATGTGGCTGATGATTGTGTGGCACATGTTTTGTGGCACATGTTCTGTGGCTCATGCTTTATGGCTCGCCCAGAGATTACCGAAAAACCTTTCCGAGTCCCTGAGAAATGTTTCCACGTTGAGCTCATTGCTGACGTCCTGACGCCCTGTACACCCCTTTACTTCCCTTTCCTGTCATTCCTTTCATCCACAATGCATTAATGCTCGCCCTGTTTCGTCTCTTGCACCCAATTTCCTTGCATTCATCTCCGCCGGGGCCGCCACATCAAGGCATAAACAACGCACTCTAGCCCCCGAGCCCCCGAGCCTCCGAACCTCGGCACCCCTGCCCGGGGCGGCAGCCGCCCCTTCGCCGGCCCATTGGACGTTCCAACCCTCCCTAGGCCGAGTCAGACGGCGCCATGTCCCATCAGTTCCACGTCGGCGGCGCCAGCCACGCCCTCCTGGATCCATGGGTTCACGGCGTCGGCGTCATGAGAGATGTCTTCTCCCGATGGTCCGAGCTCGACATCACGCAAATCGGATCCCTCATCGCCATCGCGGGGACCATCCCGACGGCCTGGCGGTTCCTGCAGCACGCCTGGCGCGAAGTCTACGGCTGCATTCGTCGTTTCTTCCTGGCTTCCGTTACGATTCCTGGGGGGGATCCGGTCAACCGCAGTGTCGTGAAATGGGTTTTTGCGAACCGGCCTCGACATTACCGATCCTTCACCGGCCGTACCGAGGTCGGTCGCGGAGGCGCTGACCGAGCTGCCGCGCTGAAGAAGACGAAGCATGCCGTGCAGTACTCTCCGCATTGGGACACGCGTTGGCTCTGGTTTGAGAGAAATCTGCTTGTCGTCACGCGCGCGGCTGGAGACTTCAGTTCTTCGCTCTCTGACCCGAGTTACGACGGCATTGGCGGCGAGGAACTGACCATCAGCTGCTTCGGATGGTCTGCGGAGCCGGTGCAAAACTTCATCGAGACGTGCCGCGAGTATGCGGACAGACAGACTCAGTACTTTGTCATCATCTACTCCCGGGATCGCTATGGTCTTGCTTGGAAGCCCAAAGCCCGGAAACCCTTGCGCCATCTGGATACAGTGCACTTCGACAATGAAGTCAAGCAAGACCTTCTGGCCGATATACGGAATTACCTAGACCCCAAGACGCAGATGAGATATCAGAGCCGCAGCATGCCCTACCGCAGAGGATATCTCTTCTACGGCCCCCCTGGGACTGGAAAGTCTTCACTGTCAGTGGCCATCGCCGGCGAGTTTGGTCTGGATCTCTATGAAGTCAAAGTTCCCAGCGTTGCAACGGATGCAGATCTCGAGCAGATGTTTCAAGAGATCCCGCCGCGCTGCGTCGTCCTTCTCGAAGACATCGACGCCGTCTGGGTCGACCGCGCCAATCAACAAAGCGGCAGCGGAAGCGGCCGATCTCACTCTCCGGATAGCAACCACTCGCAGAACTGCACGCTTTCAGGCCTCCTGAACGTCTTGGATGGTGTTGGTTCACAGGAAGGTCGCATCGTCATCATGACCACCAATCGACCCGAACAACTCGACAGCGCGCTAGTCCGCCCGGGACGAGTGGACATGAAGGTTCTCCTCGGCAACATCAGCCAGAAGTCTGCCGAAGAGATGTTTGTGCGAATGTTCTCGCCGGACCTGGGCAGCACATCGCTCCTGGACATGGACGAGATTCGCGCGTTGGCGGGAAAGTTCGCCAGCCACATACCAGACAACACATTTACACCCTCGCTGCTGCAGGGTTTTTTTCAATCACACTTGGACAGCCCTCAAGATGCTGTCAATAGCATAGCGGCGTGGGTCGAGAAAGAGTTAGGCAAGACTCCATACAAAGAGTTTGAGTTTGTTCACCCCAACGGAAGAGCATAAGCAGTTGTATCGTTACTTGTACCATACAAAGATGATTTCCTTACTGTTACAGCACACTGGACGGCGTCACGGGACTTTAGAGCATTACTTTGCAGGTATAAACCTTAGTACTGTAAAATACGTTTGATAATTAGATAAACTATGGAGTTGTTGTCAACCCATGTTGAAAGGTGTTTGCTTCATAACGGATCCTGAAAAGTCCGTCCGACTCGGCATCCGAACCTGTCCGATGACGCGCGGTAGTCAATTTCGATCATAAGAAAGGGTTGGCTTCGCATTCTGCAGAATCGCAAGAACGACTTGCTGGGGAAACATTCTTTTCGGGGAAAGTTCCGTGCTCGATAGGAGACGTACGGTATGTCTAGTGTTCAGCTTGTCATCGAGGGCAGCGGGACGCTCAAGTTCGACCACCCGATGGCATCGCACCGTCGGCAACTGCGCATTACACCCACAACGGTGTCGTCCGACCGGCCATCATGACTGCCTCGTCTAATATGGCAACCACCCCCGGCCCCGGTACCCAATCGGCCGGATAGCGGTGCCAACTCGTGAACCGAAACCGACTCGCAGCATCGTCCAGTCGCGATACGCCCGCTATCCCACTCAATCCACCCATCAGAGTTCCCGGAGGCAAACCTGGGGCCCACCTCAATGCGAAAACGGGAGTCTCGTTCTAGATCGAAGCTTGGTCCACCGAAACACTATCACCTTGGGGAATGCGGACATGACACAGGCACCTTTCCTCATCTCGCCTAGCTCTTCAAACAATGACGAGGAACCCCCAAGTCCAGACGACATCTCAACGTGCGGCGACCAAGGGCGCAGTTCACTAGCTGGCCCTGCCGAGCAAAAGCCAACCTTTCCAAGCTCACGGAAGGCACTCAGAGCCGATGCGACCAACGCGTCATGTCATCGGACGAAAATGCCCTCGGTGACCCCAAACCAGCTCAAGACAGCAACTTCTCACGAACCTTCTCAAAGTCCCTCTACAGTCTATCATCGGACGGAAACCTTGTCTATGTACATCGTGGAGACTACCGGTCTCTCCTCACGGCGAGAAGGCAGCGTACCTACATTAGCCGCGAGCACGTTTCTGCTACCGTCTCGTGGAATGCAGGTGATGGAAAGCATAATGATCTCTTTTCTGCTCATCTAGAGCCTGCACCCCTGGAGTTGATCACGAGTGATCCTCCCGGCTCCCGTTCCCCCTCACCACTAGATTACGAAATGGGCGGAAGATTTGCCCTTGTGACAATTGGGTGCAGAAGCTTAACCTACACCGAGTGAAACGTTTTCTGGGGATGACAAGCAGCATCACGCCCTACGATGTTTACTGTGTAACGATTGTTCCTGTGCATACATAAAGGCTTGGGCATAACCACTGCGCTCCAGACTCTCGATCATAACACCAGCTTGCGCTCAGCCAGTCTTTGCCCATAATCACTCGCGGGAAGCCGAAATAACATACACTACTCACGATGGTCGCGATCCGATACCTTCTCGCTCTGCTTCCGCTGGCAGTTGCGATGCCATCACAATTCGAATCCTCTCCCCTTGTCAAACGACACTGCGACCAGCCAAAGAATTGCGGCGCTTTAGTCCAAGGCACGGCATGTGACTTCTGCTGCGCTGCCAATGTCAAACCAGATGGAATGCACTGCAAGTCGCGCAACACGGGTTGCGCCAATGGTGGAACCACATTCAACTGCGACGCAGATTGAGCCTAAGGTATTTGGATGATGAGAAGGCACAGATAGTAGATTACAAATGTGCTAAGTATTCGGTGCGTAGGACATAAGGCTGCGGAGCGAAATGACAGAGGACGGGACACGCGATCGGTGCCAGAGAAGGGAAGCTACAGAGGGGCGACGTCGCAGCGATGGAGATCAGATAGGGGAAGAATTCAACAAAGGTTCACCGTCAATATACTCAATCCTTATCCACACATCAGTTACGCTTCGACGTTGAATTTGCATGCGGAACTTGTTTCTAGTCCATAATGTGACTTAACATATACCTTGTTAGGACAGTTGATCCCAAGGTTTGATTAACCCAACTCGTTGATTGACCCAACTCATTGTTTATGCCGCAGCCGGCGCGGGAGCTGATGCTGGTGCTGGTGCTGGGGGTGATGCCGGTGCTGGGGACGCCTCTGGAGCTGGAGCCGGGGTTTCCCTCATAGGTTTCCTGCCAACGAGAACGTGTCTGGGTATGTTAACATACGATCTGCAGACTCAAGATTCAAGAAAACTTACTGGGGCCAATATGCGTGAATGTTGCGGTCATTTCCATCTTTACGGACATCAATGAGGAACACTCTGACCTCCTCAGGAAGCCACTCCAACGCACGCGTCATGGGTGCCATTGTGATCGCCTCCATACCGGTCATAAAGTTCTCATTATTCCACATACCAAGCTCCTTGAAGTGCGGGTCCTTAGGCCAAGGGTTAGTCGGCCACTTATACGTGCTCAGTGCCACGTCTTCGAAGCCAATATCAACCATAAGCTGCCTCAGCTCGGGAGTATCAACCCACGCGGCGCCGAGCTTGATCGAGGCCTCCATGAGATACGCCGCCCACTTGGACAGGGCATGCTCGGGCTTCAATGTGTCGTCATCAGACTTGGCGAAAATGGCGGTCTCTTGGAGCTCAACGTAGCCACCAGGCTCAAGGTTGCTAATTTTCCGACGGGTCAGCCACAGTTATAGCTTCTCACCCTTTTGTTTGACATTGCATTGAAGGGCCCTTACTCGTAGCATCTTTGGAGGAAAAGTCTCCAGTCGCCGATGCTGGAGGTCATAAATCGACTATGGATATACTGGAATGGCTGCGAGAATGTCCACTCGTCCTCGATATCGTCAACCTCAAACCTGACGTTGGGAGGTACGCTTGGAAAATGTCATCAGCAACCGTTCGCCAGACTTCGAGCCCGCCAAACACTTACTGGCCCGGCTGAGTTGCAGAAAGGTCAATTCCCAAGATATCGGCCTCCGGATGGTCGTCTCCGAAATGAATTGCCCAAATGCCCGTGCCTGTGCCGACGTCGAGGACGCGACCAACCTTGGCATCCTCGCGGCAGGGCGGGGCAATTCCGAGACGGTCATCTAGAGTGAGCAGACACAAGTGATGCACCAAGTCTACGGCGCTGGTTAGCTTGAAAGCAAATTGCGAAACAGCGTCGGAGAGTACCAAGTCTGTCAAGCTCTCGCTCGTCGTTCGGGAAGTTGTATTCTGCAGCATGATTTAAGCCGTCAATCTTTCTCATGCCTATCGCATCAACCTACTGCCATCTTTGTACCGATGATAAGTTCGGCCGTTCTCGCGCCGATAGTCCAACAGAGAACTGCGCAAGCTGGTGCTAGAGGACGCGATGCTCTGTCACGGAAGATGTGAGCTTCTATAGCAATGAACAGTTGTTGAGAAGGCCGAGCTTACGGATCCCATCTCAGAACGGGTGTCATCTTGCGGCTGTACATAGGTAATTACTTAGACAAGCATGACATAAGTGCACAGCGTGTGAACAAACCTCGTCGTCAGCAGCGACCTGAACCTCGAAATCTTGCGGGGGATTAGCCATGGTAATCTTCTTGGCGGGGCTTCAATGCGGAAACAAAGCCTCAAGAATGAAGGGGAAAAGAAGAATGACACCAAAAAGTGACAGAAAGACAACGTGGGTGGACTGATATATCTTCGGTGTTGCGGGGGCGGTCTCTGCCTCCGGGGTCCCTCTTTTTGGCGGATGCGGCGTCGCCTTCGTGCACCAACGTGCATAAAACACCCATGTTCTTGTGTTGTCCGGTGGGCACGCGAGATTCCGCGCGCGAATAGAAAGACAGCCAACCGGGGGCAACTACGATGCCTGCATGTTTATCACACCCAATATGGGCAGCAATCATTTTTGTTGATGGTCACATTTTACACCGGGATTGGAAAACGCGGCCTGGAGTGGGGTGTCGAACCTGGCTCGACACCGAGCGATTCTGCAGGCCCCTGGATGCGCAACGCATCACCTTCCGCATGTATCGACAGACCAGTGATGCTTCCAGTGAGTCTTTAATGGGCCCCGCGACCCCACCTTTGGGGTCAGAAAGCTCCACGGACTGTTCGTGGCGAGTGCCGTTCACTCTGAGACTGGAAAACGCAGCCTGGTACGGAGATGCGATGCCAACACCTGACCTTCCATAACAATCAGTGAATATGCGATAAGTTACGGGGTTTCTTCATTGTGCCCTGGATCCGAGGCTTGGCTTGAGGACTAGAGATGTTTACGGTAGCGACTCTTTGTTCTGCGAGCTCGCGTATCCCAAAACGAAATGTGCGAATCAATTCCCATTTGGTTTCTATCAGACTCCCACACCATCACATTTGATATTTGAGACAAAGGCTGCAACAGATCAGATTTTCAAGGCTCTTACCTTCTTGCGGAAGATATGAACTGGTTAAGACAACAACTGAGCGTCGCCCGTCAACATGAAGGCACCCGATGTTGCTTGCAGGCCTGGCAAGAGATCAATTGCGTTGCCGAAAGGAATTCAAAGGATAAGAGACTATCGAAGCCCAAAGGCTGAACTGTGGGGATAAAATCCTAAGATTTTGTGCTTTGAATCTTAAGACAATTTTCTAGTCGAACATTTGCTGTAGAGACTGCAATACAAGATGAACAGGCTTTTATTTCACGCTGGTATTTTGAAGTAAGGAAAGTCGACGAAGGGGGAGAAAACGGAGGCAAAGAATTCAAGGCGAAGAAGGTGTCACCGATTTGATCTGACAGAGAAATGCTGGTGCCACGCCGTCACCGCGTGGATGTATCTTCTAATTTCGTTGCTGGTCATTCATACCATATACGCTTCTTTGCCGCAATAATGCTGCGCTATCAAAAAAGTCAATCCCATTGCATCTTTCAAAGCTCCAATCGATGCCCCGGGAAAATATGTGGAACGAACACTAGGCCACGCAGTGTTCGTCTGTCTGCATCCGTATCTCCAACCTCTGCTTCGAACTTGGTATGGGATGAATACCAAACCGTGTAGTCTTTCCGTAGCCTGATTAGTTGCCCCCTGTCGAATCGGCTATGTCCCCAGTGTCCAAGTTCCGGCATTGTGCGCGGAGGCAGTCGGTGCACATCTTGCGAGTATGCGTTTCGTGTTGCCAGTAAAACCAAGGGCAAACCATGTTGGGTGTGATGTGAGACGAGAAGACGATTTCCCAGGGTTGAAAGGTGAACCAGGCGTTGCAGTATTGAAAGACTGCATTGACTGTTGTAGAAACGAGATGGCCGCTGATCATGTCTTCCGCTCTTCCGCAAGGGCAAGAATTTGCGGCGGTGATGAAGTTTGCGCAGGGACACACCCAGATGTGCCTGGTCCTACCGCACATGGTGTCTCGCTTGGAAGAGGCTGGACTATGGTAGATGGATGTTGGTACCTTATTTCTTTCAGTTGTGCGACTTGTCAAAGAATTATAGAATGCGCGGTCTGATGAAGCAATGTTTGTGATCATGAAGTCGTTGGTTTTGAATTGGCGGGAGATGAAGGAAGGACGAATGCTGGTGAAGGAAGAGGGGCCCCTTGTTTCTCCCCCCTTCTCGGCACCCTCGTGTGGCTTGCGTGCGGCAAGGTAGGCGCCTGCCATACGCAATTGTCATCTTCCTGCGCTCTCTACGTTGTAACTGCCCTCCACGTTCAAACAGCTACTGTCACCTTTAGCTTGAGCGAAGTGCTCAATGAGGTAAGGGTAGCTATATCTATCGCACTTGCTCAGTAGGACTTGAGGTAGGAGGGCAGGCGCACTTAGAAACCAGGCATAGGCACCAGCCACAGGCGATGTCGAGAAAGAGCTCCCAAGTAAGATGATCCGAGCGAAGAAGGGCCAAGCTGGAGATGAAAGGAGGAAGGTGGCTCGCAATGATAGGAAAGGCACCTGCTGTCGAGGCGAAGCTCAACTGGTGCAAGAGAGACCGTCTCAACCGCATCGCATTGGCATACAGCCCCCGATGTGCTCAATGACGATGATCCGGAAAGCTACGTCTCGTTGGCATCTGATGACGGGTTGAATGACCTTTTGGCCCAGGGAGTCTATGAAATAGACTAATTTTGCTTTGGTATTATAATGCGATCGCTTTTCCACGTTAAAAATTGTACTTCGATGGGCAAAAGTTTGATACGTGTAGTGTGCCAGCAAAATGCAAAATGCTAGGGAAACTTGAAGAATACGTCATGTCTCATGTTCCTATAAAAATTCAACGGACGGATCTTCGTTTATATATGAGGTTCATAGCAAAATCAATCTTCAAATCTGCCATGCTTATCCAATGCAAATCATTCAAACGACCTCCTGCGATGTCGGGGCGAGTTGCGCGTCGGGCGCTGTGACATTTCCGACCTAGAAACCCCCTTTGCGAGTCGGAAATATACGAAGATGGCAGTGGGAGATGCTGGCGAAGCAATCTCTACATGTTCTGTGACCTAGAGAACCGTCAGTAAATCGTGGGAAACCAACGCGGCTCCCCGTAGACGAGGACACACCAGCTGCTGATCGAGTCCTACAAGCAGACCTGGCATGTGGACTCGCCGGCCTGGTAGTTGAGTCGAACATTCTGCAATTTGCCGCAGCAAGTAACACGATTGTCGGCAGAAGACTGGCAAGCGGACTAGTGAGGGTAGCGAAGGATCTCCAGCGGACCTTAGCAGCGGTCAGACATACTTGGCTACACCGGATGAAGATGCAGGGCTTCTCGATGTTCGGCTTGGCCAGAGTAGAGCTTTGGGGTTAACAGGAAGTCGACGTTGTACTTAAGGTATGGTGAATAACGCGACTGCGATGGCTGCGGCAAACAGGGGCTGGCTGGGCCCTCGCAAGGGGTGACACCTGAGCAAGCCCAGACCTGACTCTCTAGCTGGAATACGCAGTATGAGATTGCCAGCGGGAATTACTAGAATGACTTAATATCGAGAAAATGCGGTCTTCACATACGGAGTATGCCGGCGCGCTGACGATGTCTTCGCATCGACAGTATGGCAATCTCAGGATGATGGGTGGTAAAACGAACAGCTGGCTTGCTTCAAAACTATTATTTCTTGTGCTGGAGATTGTTGAGGCAGACATGCAAGAAAACAACCAAAGATTTACATGAGATAGCCAGATACCTGGCGAACTTTGCGTGTATTCTGAATAGCGGCCCTAATCTTCGTCCATATTTCACAACTTTGGTCCCCCCTTACTCGCATCATCTGGACTTGCCGTCTTGTATCCGAGCAAATAAGCTGCCACCTTCCGCATTTGAACTTCTTCGCTTCCTTCGGTGATTCGGTATCGTCTGAAGTGCCTCCAGATGTGTTCGAAGGGCAAATGTCGCGAGTATCCATCCCCGCCATGAATCTGAATGGCTCGATCGGCTGAGTCGCACGCCAAACGATTCGCAATGTAGTTGCACATTGCAATTTTGTGACCGAGCTGTGTTTCGATGGCAATCCAAGGCGCTTTCCCTGCCGCTGTGGCCTCGGCGCTGACTTGGTCCATCTCTACTGCCGTCCGCATGATGAGAAGCCTGAGCATCTCCGCTTGGGTTGAGAGTTCCACGAGGGGCCACTGAATAGCTTGGTTGGCCGCCAAGGGCTTCCCGAAAACCTTTCGGCGGTTTGCGTGTTCAACACTTCGATCAATGCAGTATCGCGCAGCGCCGCAACTTGACGATGCCTGCCGGATCCTGTTCTCGTGGGTGAAGGTCTGCGCGATCGCCAGGCCGTTGTCAAGTGGCCCAAGGATGCATGTCGCCGGGACTAGAACGTTCTCGAATATCACCGTGGCATGGTTTGTAGGCATGTTCAACGTCCACTCGAAGGAGGCGACGGTAACTCCGGGTGTTGCGCAAGGTACTAGAAAAGCTGTGATGCCCCGCGCATCCCCAGCCTTGCCGGAGGTTCGGGCGAAGACTAGACAGTGGTTTGCGGTCTGCATCCCTGTTTGCCACTTCTTGTTGCCATTGATCATAAATCCCGGTTCGCCACTTGGAAGTTTAGTAGCATGGGCTGTCGTGTCCATGTGCGTAGCATCAGAGCCATGATGAATTTCTGTGAGTCCGAAAGTCGCCCTCAACTCGCCTCTAATGCTCGCGGGAATCAGTTCCTTCTTCTGTTGCGCAGTACCATAATGATGTAACATGATAATGAATGGCATGTTGCCGACGATGCTATGCTCGCTTTGAAGGTCGTTTGCCAGGCTCACGCCTCCCCCATAAACAGGGTGAGATGCGAGATGATATCGCACGGCACACATGTACAAATTCAGCGTTTCGACACCTGAGCCGCCATACTCCTTCGGACATGCAAAGCGATAAAATCCCGCCTTGTCGGCGATCTTCTTGGCTTTGTCGAGTAACGCCTCCCAGTCTTCAGTCGGCAAGCCTTGATTGTCCCATTGAGTACGTGAGGCCTCGCGACGATGGTCGAAGAAGCGATTGTTGTCATTTTCGTATTGCAACGGAAGAATGGCGTCATTGATGAACGCGTCAAGTTGTTTAAGGTAATCTCGCACATCCTGTGGAAGTTCGAAGTTCATGACGAGCAGTTGACTAGGTTGCACAGCGAGATCCTAGTTGATTATTGCAAAACATGTGTTGGAACCGTTTTCGAAACACCGTGATCGTGTTGAGGTTTGGTCTCTTCTGGGAATCAGTATTACAAACCTTTGGAATTCGGAGCATGGACGTCTGTGATTCTCGACTCAGCAGATGAAGATCGCTGAGGTCGGCGCCCGAGGGCCCTCGGCTTGTTCGAAACCCCGCATTACGGCATCCCCACACCCCTGCACCTCCGTATCCCGGCATTTCGCCTTCTCGACAACCCGGGAGAGTCAGGTATTTCAGAAAAGCCTTAGGCTTTACTTGCATCTATCATCTGTTCTTTGATTCAAGCGGCTGTCTCTCATCAACGCCATGTCTTCTTCCGGTTCACATCATGATATCGACAACGAGGCCCTAGGAGAATACCTTCGCAAGTCAGGAACTATACCGGGTCTTCAGCTACCGATTGCCACAACCAAGATTGGATATGGCCAGAGCAATCCAACCTACTTTCTTAATGATGCAGTGTTAGTCTGAGATCTGGAAGGCTTTCTGCCTATCCTTATCATGGTCATAGCACGCTGACAGGGAACGTGTTTTCTACGCGAAACAGCGGCGAAAGGTTCATCTTGAGAAAGAAACCTCAGGGCCAGACAATTAGTCCAGTAGCACATCAAGTGGACCGCGAATTCAGGGTTATTCAAGCCCTTGGTTCTGTTCCCAACTTTCCCGTGCCGCGGGTGTTCACCCTGTGCACTGAGCAATGGGTCATAGGAACCTCGTTCTACGTGCGTTAGGTACCCATCAGCTCAGACATTTCAGACTAATCATGCGGGCCCTGTAGGTGATGGAGTGTGTGAAAGGAAGGATTCTCACCGACGCCAGTCTGGCAGAGCTTTCACCATCCGACAGGCGCAAAGCGTGAGTCCCTGCAACTTAAACACTTGTCATCACAGGTTAACGAGATGAAAAAGCTGGTTTTCCGCAACAGAGACTCTAGCCTGGCTTCACTCCCTCGACCCTGATGCAATTGGTTTGGCAGGCTACGGTAAGAAGATCGGTTTATACTCTCGCCATTGTAACACCTGGAGCCGTATAGAATCTCAACAAGCTGCGGTCAAGGACAAGAAGACGGGTGAGCTTCTTGGGCGGGCTCACGAGAATTATGATGATATCATGTCCTACGTGAGAGAAAACCTCCCCGGCGAACGATTTGCCATCGTCCACGGCGATTTCAAATTTGACAACTTAGTAAGATCTCATTTTCTCTGGATACGAAGTAGCGCTTACGGCTCTGACTTGTTGTAGATACTTCACCCTTCCGAGCCAAAGGTAATTGCGATCCTCGATTGGGAGCTATCGACAATTGGGCACCCGCTCATGGACCTCGTCTACTTTATGAGTCCATTCTTTGATGACCATATCACCCCCGGCCAGTCAATAACTGGCCCTCCTGAATCGCTTAGGCCAGAGCCTCGAAGGTCTGGAGGCATTCCAGAGCCAATGGAGCTCCTGGATCGCTACGCAGAGATCGTTGGCTTCGATCCACGCAAAGATGGCGGCGGAAGGGACCGGGAGGTTGCAGCAATTTTTCATTACGCTCGCTCTGGGACCATCAGTCACGGTATCCAAGCACGCACGATGAAAGGCCAGGCCAGCAGCGACTTTAGCCATATTTATTTCGAGAATACGCATAAGGCGTTATCCAATGCCTTCAAAAGAGTACAGGGACTGAAAGACGGGAGAGGACAAGGGCAGAAACTTTAGGCTCAATAGTATACGCCGTGTCACTTTCCCGCGCAACAGGTGATTGTTGTGGTCCAACAATTGACCAAGAACATGCGGTACGCTAGTATTCTACGGTTCCCAAGGTGCCATTCAGCCGCACACCGTGTGGATCGAGGATTTACGATCCAAAATATCTTGGTACATTTTCAGAGCCTAGTCGTCCCACGTTATCGCGTTCTGGATGGCCAGAGTGACTGTGCTCTGGTTCAATAAAACAAGGTTCATAGTGTATATCTAATTCCAGTCAAATGTTGTGGCTGTTCGGAACATAAATCTCGCGCAGTCGTCTGAAGTACAATCTCGGCAACCGTACTCAGGTACTTCTGCACTGACTGGTTCAGCTCTAGGCCCCAGCTCATGGTTTTAGAATTCGTCTTCGCATCCATGTTGGCAGCGCTTGATGCTGTGACCTGGGCCGAGCCACTTCCCCGTTGCTCTATTGGCTCGAGGGGCTGACGACGCTGGCAGTTTACTCTTGCAGTACGTAGGCTAGTGCTGAAGTCATGAGGTCTAGATCTCGATTCTGCATATTATGCGAATCCCCATCACGATTTCAGAAGTTGGTTTGGAGTCGAGTTGTGCAACAAGCGGTTCCCAATAATCTCAGGGGCATGCTATCGAAGTGGGTTAATCCCTCCTCGGCAGATCCGCCCATGGAGTGGTGGCATAGAGCTGTGCACACATGGTAAGCTTCCCGTGAAAGTCAATCTCAGCTGCCTATCTATCTTCTTGCCTCTTAAAAAAACTCTCTTGTTTTTCCCCATCGACTTGAAGCTTGACCTGAGTCTGTTTTCTGCTTGGCATTCCGAGCCCGGCTTCTGGGATTTCGTCGGGAACATCAAAGTCCTCCTGGACAAGGAGCCCAGTTCTTCATGATACCACTGCCGTATACGTTGGATGACGCATTCCTTCTCCATGTACAAACCAGATCTCAGTAGCATCGTTGATGGCGAGTTATTGATACTTCAGACAGCATATGCTTGGACACGGATGCACAGTCACCATTGAAATTCCGGTACCCCTCGCTGCAATTGTTTTCTTCAAATACTTCGTCATGCCGATTCCCCATCACGGACCTTTTCAAGATTGATAACCCAAAATTCATTAATGGTGCATTGACTCCACGTCTGTACTGAACTCAACCGATAATTTTAAACTACACGTTTTTGTGTCCGCCTTGCCCATCCCAGCTTCAGCCATCCCATGGGAGGCTTTGCATCACATCAGTTCGCGATGCTGCCCTGGCGCGCTTAGTGGCCGTGGCCGTGACGACCATTGCCCCTCAGCGCCTGTAGGCGCTTGTCAGTATCCTGCTTGATTGAAGAAATTGCCAGCAACACTCACGGTCTTTTTGTTCTCTTTGTTCACATTGATACCGTCGTGAATCTCTTGATTGAGTTTTTGCAATGTTTTCTTGTCATATCTTCCCCCGTTTAGAGACGAGGCTTGTTTGTACTCCAAGGCTTGGGCTTTCTCGACCTGTAAGCAAACAGTCAATATTCGATATTCGACACTCGCCCACTAGCATCAGATTCATGACATTGCAGTACCTTGTTGAGGCCCTTGACCAGCTTCGTGTTGGATGGATCGGCGGTATGCTGGTTTATTTTGCGCTGTCTCTGTCCTGCCCTGATTTCGGCTTTGAGCTCACCCTTTTCCTTACGGAAGTCCGTCTTCCCTTCAGCCCCCGTTACATCCTTGACTTCTTGCAGCTCCTCCTTTTGTATGTGGATGTTCTTCTGGATTCCCTTGGCCGTAGTCTTGGAATTCTTTAGACCGTCTCCCTTCCTGTTGGTTGACCTCTCAAACAAGCCATCCAAAGGCATTGGTAGAGGCACAGCAACAACCAAGGAGACGAGGAGGAAAAGACAGAGGGAGAGCCGGGAGTAATGCATATTGAGGGGCTTGTAGTAAATTGCTGCGCCTGAATACGAAGCGAGATAGGCAAGTAGGTATGTATTGAAAGGGGGTTTGATCAATGATGATTGAATGTTGAGATTGACTTGCTTGAAGAAGTGTGAGAAGCTGGCGTCGGCGGCTGAAATATATAGATCTTGCGATTGACCTTCAAGATGGACGTTCACTAATATTCTTGGTACTAACAGGCAGCATGTGGGCCTTTCGCGAGGGATCTTTGTAATGATCCGCCGTATGAAGAAAATGCCCTGGCCTGAGAAGCCGCGATGCTTCTGTTGGTTATCTTGCTCCTTCGCGAAGAAGCTTTTCATGATCCCACATGAAGGCCATCGCACGATGCCGGACCTCATCTGAAGTCGAGACCTGTCTAACTTTCTGACAAGCTTTTCGATAACCCAGCTTTTTGAAAAGCTTTCGGAGTAATTCAAGACGAGGAAGGATTAGGCGCATCAGTTCGTTAAGCTAGATCTCCCTTCTGTTCCTCGTTGTCGGTCGACTTTGAGCACCGTACTGGCCGGAAAAGGATGTCGTTTCGCTAAATCTCGATGCCTTCCCTCCGGAACCGACATAATCAGAAAGTCACTCTGGTTGAAGAATCTCGATTGTAGATGATCCCACATGTGCACCCGGTAGCGATCCCTTGTATTGGAATCACGTTGCGTATTCTCCTGGTCTAGGCCCCGGGCTTGAAATGAAGATTCGGACTCTTTCAGCTGTCTCGTCTCCCCACAGGTGCGAATGGGTAGTCTCGTTCACATCCCACTGAATGAAGTATGTAACACCATTAACTACAGATTCGTTGAATTAGGGTCATTTTAAGGCCAAGTCGCCCAAGAAATGAATTACTGTACTATTGCATGCACTGGCGTCAGAGATAGGTTCTAATCACCATCGCGATAAACCACTGAGATTCACCCGCAATTGCTTAGCACATTTTCTCATGGGTCAACTTGAACATATCGTGGCCGTGGAAGGGGCTGGTTGATCGTCGATTCAGAAGTATTCTTTTCGAACGCAACAAGGCAAAATGGCTTGGTAAAACACTAGTGACAACTTTGGTAAACACGACCGATTAGACTAGCAGAATCCGCGAAGTCCAAAAAGAAGCTGAAGTCTCGACCTTAAGGAAAACCTTTTGACAGTATCTACCGGGTAGTTATGACGCAACTGACTCCATATTCTTTCGAGGTGCAGCAGATCGTGATCGGCGGGGTTGGAGGAGTCGAGAGTGGAACAGCGCGGGTTTCCTAGGGCCATATCCAACCCAATCCAACCCAATCCAACCGGGAAAACAAGGAAACCTGGTGTTAGAATTGGCTGAAATCATCTAGATTTAATGATAACGAATCCGAAAGCACACCACTCGCGGCTTCGAATACCCTATCAGGCATGGGGCCGGCCTCCATCTTCGTCCGCGTCACCGCTAGCGGCCGGTGCACGGAGTATGAAAGTTCAAGCTTACTTACCAATTCGCGCGAAACCCAATGAATGGTGCCGGTATTTGGGAGTTTGTCGTTCAGTCATGCTTTGGAGTCAAACTACTTTGGGCATGTTGAAGGATTAAGGTTTCCGAGCTCTCGTTTGCAACATCCTGATGGCGGGGTAAGTCGAACAGCCGGAGTAGATCATTGTCGAGATTTGAGCAAGTGGACACGAGATATCTCCAGTGTGGCAGACTGAGTGTCGTCTGAATGTACCCTACTCAGGTTCGTCGTCTAAACAGGCGCGTCAAGAGGACCGCTGTCAAGCTTGTCAGTGTTACACAAAACCCCTCAAAACACCGGTCGATCATCCGGTGACCAGCTGTTCCCGTGCAGTCCCGAGATGTGTGAAGCTGTTCATGAGCTCATCATCTAGATTGATTGTGGCCCGTCAAACTGACGCCTGTGAACCGGTTGCTTGCTCCTTCTCTTTCCAGATCAGTTCTAGACTGTTTCATGCAGGTTACCCGCTCGGAACCATGCCCACAGTTGATCTCTGGCTCTTTGTTCCTTGCTCAGTCCACTTAAACTGGCCGCGGGACCCTCGGACGGCGGGCGGGCGTACCTGATCCACAGATCCCATTCCCGGGACACGGCGAGTGATGAACGAAGCTGAGCAGTCGTGTACGAGGAACAGATCTGACGAACGATCGTTGACGCAACTGAATGCAGCGATGATAGACGGGTGGAATGGAATGTCCAGGTTGCCAGTGCCAGGATCATGCGCGTCGGGCAAAAAGTCCCGATGAAAAGGCAAATGCCTACCTAGATGCTCATGGAGGGGGTCTCCCGAGCTCGGATATATCCGACTGGGTTGTCTGGTGACCATGGACTTTTGCTTCTCGAAAAAGTAAACTTGAAGCTTGATGGAGATGACGAAGCAGTTATTCTTCTCCGGTTAGAAGTGAATCCCAGACGATTCAAACGCCACAAATCTAGCTCCTGCCAATCCTAGGCCCCAGAGTGATCCCGCCTCTTCAGTCAAATAAGTTTGCATAGGTTGGCAGGCCAAAAGGGCGAACCACTAGCACTATTGCCTTTTTAGGCATAACACCAATTCATGCACGTCGCTGCGCGGGCAGTTCACCGCCCTGTCCTCAAGTTCGCAGAGATTTGGGTTTCAATCAATGCGATCTTCCATTTACGGTGAGCGCCGTCCATCTTTTAGACACAACGCTTTCTTTGAACGCTGTACCGTGGGCGACTCTAGCTCGTACTGTAATTTCTTGCCTCCGCGGGAAATGGAGGGCCGGATCCCGGACAAGGACGAAGACGATGAGGACGTACGAGGATAAAGACGCACGACAACGAGGATGCCGACAGCAAATGATCCCAGCGTGCCTACGCCGTGGTTGATACGTTCCCACCAGCCAAATTATCAAGGTCCAAGCAATGTGAAGAATGTGCAAGTGTCGGTTCTGTTCAATGCTGAACATATCAGTGGTGCTTCTGCATGGCTGTAAAAGATTGTGAAATGCGGCAGAGAGAGGGGAAAGGGATGCATCCTTTTGACTAAGATTAGTTTTGAATATCTTGAATTGGGTACGGGGTGTTCCACCTAACTATCAAGATGGGAGTGACTGGAAATGTCGAAAGTCGTGATTTGCAACACAATCTCTACCAGCAACCCCTTGTGAAATATTCGCCAGACCTTTTTGCTTGAGAAACATTTCGCCGCCACAATCTTCGGCAGTCAAAACGCCACGCAACTAGCGATGAAAATACCATAGAAATGTAGACTCGTTGGCCGTATTCCTCTCTCTCAATCTAGAAGACATGTTCGTTGTTGACTTCATTCTCCCCTTCATCCTCCATGACGTCGGGGACACTCAGACGGATAGTTTTGTCTTCGAGATTATTCTTCTTCGGAGCAGCGGGAGCAGCGAGACCAGCCATTTCGATATCTTTGCCACTTTTCTTAACGTTGAATGGAAGCCTGGTTTGAACAGACCGCCGCGGAGACTGTCCTCTGATGTGATAATTCCTCCAATCAGCCTCTCGACGAGGCTTCCTCAATCCAGCGCGGCGGCGCTTGTCGACAACGAAGCCGTAGTTGTATGCCGTTTTAGCTGTGTCGTTGGCAAAGCATTTGTCCCAGTCCCAGTCTTGCTTCTTGACCTTCTTGTCGGAAGGAACGGAAATCCTGAATCGGGAAGTATCGGGGAATAACTTCAAGAGGTGAACAGCTTCCATCTGCGCATCGTTGAGGGCAACTGAGCCGGCATCTCGAGCTCTGATCCAGACCACATCGGGGTCTTCTAGGGTCACATCGACGACGAGAATAGAATCGGGCTCGTCGCGGGGCTTAAAGGTGGTGGCGAACACTAGATTGCCGAGGTTAGATATGGCTCTTTTCGAGGAGGGGAAGACAGGGCAGTACCGTCAATGTTCGGAGGAAGCAAGTCAATGAAGGTATTGCGGCTAGGCGTGGGGAGGATTCGGGGCTTGGCGCCCTTGGATTTCCGTCTGGCATGGGCGATGTCGGTGCTTGGGAATGTAACCTGGATCCAACCCCATGTCTTGGGGTCCTCTCGTAGGAGGAGTGTAGTCTTGACGTCCTTGGACGGCTCAAGTCGAAGGCGCTGGCCCGAAGTGTCGGTCCACGAGATTGACACGTCGGTCAGACGGCGCTCCTCTCCTTTGGCCATGTCGAAAATGCCTTTGCCTCGTATCGGATGCACTGGGAGGCGTGACGTCGAAGTAGATCAGCACTCCATGTATGGGATGATGGAGATGGGTTGAAGAGGTTGAAGTTGGACAGAAGAGGCCCAAGATGCGGGCCGGAAGGCGGGAAAGTTCTGCCACCTTCCAGATTTTGCGGTGCTTCTGCCTAAGTGTGAAAAGGAAACTGCAAAAGAAGGAAGGTGCGATCCGACGTGGGAAGTATCAGGTGAGGCACCTGCCTCCCACTCACTCGAAAGGCAAGAACTGGCGCAGCGACAGACGCCTCTTCTATGTTTGGCTTAATTGTTTGGCTTAATCATGTCGCCTTGGCTTGACTCCAGAGACAAAACGGCGTTGGTATGGATACTGGGAGGTTCCATTTGAATCTTGCTTGAAGAGGAAAAGTCCGGAGGCTTGGAGGAAGGGAACAAACTAGCAGGTACTCATTCAAGTGAGCGAACAAGGGTCTTCATCATCATGCCATCTTTTACTTCAATGTTGGACCAAAACCCAGTCGTCAACGGGAGTCTCTACAAATTAGGAGCTTTTGATATTTGT
Organism: Colletotrichum viniferum; assembly: GCA_020226115.1. NCBI lineage: Eukaryota > Fungi > Ascomycota > Sordariomycetes > Glomerellales > Glomerellaceae > Colletotrichum > Colletotrichum viniferum. The sequence continues at coordinate 791,184 of JAGFBE010000019.1, forward strand.
CGTGGGCGGGTATTCAGACTTTTCCAGGTAATGTATGGAATGACAAAACAAAGCTGATGAATGCCGATCAAACCTCCCCGCCATTCACCGCGGCAGCTTTGCCTGCCCTCCGACCAAAGACAGCACCCGAAGTCAGCCCACTACCTCCTGGATAGTTCTGATAGAAAAGGCCTCCCATCATCTCACCGACGCAAAACAATCCTGGGATGGGTTTCCTTGTCGTGGCACTGATGAGCTGCGCATTCTCAGCGTCCACTTTGAGCCCGCCAAAGGTGAAGGTAACCCCGCAAGTCACCTTGACAGCAAGAAACGGACCCTTATCCAGAGGAAGTGCCCAATTTGACTTGGCCAATGGCAGTTGCTTCGTCGACGATTGTGTCGAAAGGCCGTCTAGAACAGAAGGATCCCACTTCGCCGATGGACTTTCGTGCTGAAACGCATATACTGCAGAGTTGTACTCGTGCAAAGTGCTGAGGAACTTTTCACGATCCTTGAGTCCATTCGACGATAAGATGTCTGCGAGCTTTTCGGTCGTTGCCGCTTCGAAGCGGTTATCTTTCAGTCTCTCTGGGCGATACTCTTCAGATCGAAGCCACGGTGTCGTTCGGGCGTCCCAAATCTGGAAGGCGACGTGATCCGGCTGCTGAAGAATGGCACGGCCAAACTTGGCATACGTGTAGTTTCTCATTGCAACGCCTTCGTCAACGAACCGATTTCCTTCGACATTGATCATAAGGCCCAGGGGGTATCCGGACTTGGTGTACTCGTTGGATGCCTCGCGGTCACCCACCGACGGATCCGCACTTGCATCCCAACATGTAGCATGGCACCCGGACCAGTTGCCTACGGGCAAAGCGTCGAGATCCCGGATAGCCAGCTCGATGCAATCTCCCATGTTATACGGTGTCCCGCGGACCATCGCCATATCCCACCCAGGTCCAAGATACTGACTGCGCATTCTTGGATTCGACTCAAAGCCGCCTGCTGCGAATACAATCGCATTTGTTGAAATGACCTGCTCCACTCCTTCGTGAAGAACAGTAGCAAGATAGCGATGCTTCCCACCCTCGGTCTGTCGTCTGACCCCTTTCAGCCCAGTACCCCAAGAGAGGAGCACACCACTGGCTTTGGCCGCAGCTAGATGATCCGCGATGAGACCCTTGCCTCCGTCCTCGGTCTTGAGACACAGCCCGCCCCAGAATTTGAACCTCCCGTCAACTTCATATGCCTGTCGGTTGAAAGAAAGCTGGAAACGAATGCCATGTTCCGCAAGCCACTTCACGGTAGACCGTGAGTCCGTGATCAGTGCTCGAGAGAGCTCCTTATCCGAACGCCCAGCGCAGACGTTTTCCATGTCCTTTGCAAAGTTCTCAACCGTGTAAGGCGCCAAGTCGATCTTGGTTGCCTTTTCGCTGTCGACGTTGTTGACGAGCGGGAGGACATCGTCGAGGCCGTCGTGGACTGTGCGGTAGGCGCCGGCGGTGAAGTACGAGTTTCCTCCGACCCATTCTTCGGAACATTTGTCAATCAGCAAGACAGTCGGGTTTTCTCCGGTGGGCGACTGCGTTTCAGCGGCGGACAGAGCGGCGGAGAATCCTGCATTGCCGCTGCCGACGACGAGGACGTCACATTCGGTGCTGGGCAGAGGCATGGCAACGACGTGAATACGAAGCGCTGAGCGAAGACGATAATTTGAAACCGAATCGTTAGAATTGCGTTAATTTACCGTCAAGGATGAGAAGTGATTTTAAGTAATGGAAAACTTGTCAATAATAACATGAGATATTCCGGAGACGGGAGTGAGTCCGTCGTCACTCCCGTGGGAATGGGGAGCTGCCCCTCATGCGGGGGAGCGGGGGAGGGGCAACAGGTTACTGCACTTCGGACACATCCGCCGGGTACGACGTGCCGATGTCCGGACGTTGACCGAAGCCGCGCTCGAACATTGTAAAGTTTGCAACTGCGGCGATGGAATGGTCGATTGAAATAAAGAAATTAGTGCAATTGAAAAAGAGGGGATGTTCATGCCGTATTTCATGTGATCAAGGACGCGGATGCATCCGCGTGGCAACACAGCACTATCGACATTCTTGAGACCGCTACACAGTCTGCTGAACTGTCAGGGAACTTAGCAGACTCTGGCTTGGTGCTCCGATCTAGGCTGTTCATTGTTGACTTACGGCGCGTGCGCAACTACTTATCGTTCCTGATGATTAAAATTCTCCTCAATACGATTCTCTAGAAAGAAACCGCCCTCTTCCTCCCAATAGTGCTACCAGACTAGTGTAGGCCTGGAAAACTTGAGAGGGCGTGATTCCCTGATTTGTAACGGTCTCTTCTTGATCCTGTGTCCAGCTCCTTTCAGAATATTGCTGGTTTGCGGCCATAGACAATAGTCCTGGAAAATAGGTCAGTCATACTCATATCCACTGTGTCAAGAGGGACACGCACGTCTCACACCAAGCATAGTTAGACTTCTTCTTCATTTCCCTCCTCATCTGCGCCCCAAGTACCGTCGCCTGTATCGGATCCCATCCCAGGATCTCCGTCATCAGGAACGTGGCAAATCCCTCCAGACTCTGATCAAAGGCCATATTGATGAGAAGCCCCGCGTGTTGGAGCTTCTCATCTTTCGGCCATCCGTGCATGGGCGTCTTGATCTTCCTCTCCACCACGTCGACGAACCCAGCTGCCTCCATGTTGTGTTTCATTGTGTGTCCCCGGGAGATTGAGAAGGACCGTCCCATCTTCTCTCCACCTTGGTCGAAAATTTGCCTCCATTCGTGGAAGATGTGATCGGGCGGGAGCTGTACGTGGTCGGACTGGATGTTGACGTCGAACTCTAGGTTCTGAACCCAACCACCAGGCTTGAGGTGCCGGAAAGCTGACCGGTATAAGCTCACCCAGTCTGGTATGCTACCGTAAAGACATCGCAGATGGACGAAGTCAAAGTGATTCTCCGGCCACATCCAGTCAAGGAGGCAGTCATCCATGACGAACCGGAGGTTGGTGGGCACCCACGTCGGCTGGATGGGACTGATATCGGTGCCAAGAACCTCAGCGTCCGGGTACTGGTCTGCGAAGTCGATTGCCCAAATGCCTGTTCCCGTACCGACGTCCAGAACCCTTTGTGGATTATCCCCAATTGGCGCCAGAAAGAGCTCGTCGTCCAGAAGCATTAACAGGGCATTGTGGATCATGTCCAGCCCGTCATTCTGCTGCTCATCGTTCGGCGCCCAGTACTCCGTCGTCTTGCTGTTCTGGTATGTCCGGCCATGAAGCTTGCGGTAGTCAAAGATACTCTCGGACAGCGACGCAGTAGACGACACAATACTCTGGGCGTCGATCGCGGAGTCTGCATCGTCGTTGTCATCTCCACCATCAAGGTCCGGGTTCGGTTCAATCCGCGTATCTGCAGCTACTCCAGGCTGTGGATCGGCAGCAGGATCCCGAACAGACGGCCCCGTTCTCGAAGGCTGCGAATCAGCGGGAGGGCTTGGGATAGAAGCGGGAGGGCTTGGGATCGACGGCTCCGTCCTCGAAGGACCCGTCGCCAGCTCGATGAACGCAGATGCCATGTCGTTCCACAGATATCGCCGTCAAGTTCTCGCACGGATGAACGCTGAAGAAGGATGGCAGGACGAAACGTGGGGACGCAGAGGTAGCCGCAGAGATTTTCAGAGAAGCAGACGAGCAGGCACCAGGTTTCTGTCTGACCGAGACAAACGGTCTTTAAGAGGGGAGGGGTGTCATCGTACGAAAAAGACCGCCATGCGGTGAAACCTCGCGGTCCATCCCGTTTCGCTGCTCGATTCCTCACAAATAAAATCTCATTTCTCGCTCAGGCTAGAGGTGACCGGCCCAGTGACATGCCTTTCAATGACGCAGCGGGCACAGAGACACGCCGTTCCGCCATGCACCCCGTTGAGGAGCGCGAAGGGCGGCGGGCGCTCTGTCTCAGTCTGCAGCCGACAGTTGAGGCGCTGCCAACGGTTGGAGCGAGATTAGGTTCATTGGGCGTCCCCTCAGCCGATGTGGAGGAAAAAGCAAAGAAAATAAAAAGGCGTCAAACGGCAGCAAACAACGTTTGGCTCTCGATGGAACGCGTAATTCGGGGTTGGGCTTCCACGCATCGTCATTCGCTGCGTGTCATGCATGCAACCGAGGCGTTTCTGCACTTCCTTTCGGACTCGGTTACTCTCCCGATGGCTCCGATCAATGCCAGCTGAAAACCCGGTGTTCGCGCGCCCATGGACTTGCTTGACTGGGCGAACGAGATGCACCGGTTAGGCCTACCCGGTCCTTGGGTAGCAGCGATTGGCACTGGAGGTTGGCGAGATGATGGCATCGAGAGCGCCGATGTCGGATCGCGCCTGCGGGTGGAGTCGAGCGGGTGGCCCTTGTGGGTGAGGGGGCTGACGGGAGCGAGCATGCATCAACGGATAGACCTGCATTCCCGTGCCGAAGGCATCGTTATGTCCGTTAGTGCGGGCGAATACGGGCGTAATGAGGGGAAGAGGTTCGCTCGTTTGCTCTTGACACGGCCCGAGACAGGACCCTCAAGCAGGAGACACCGTAATGCTGTCTTGACATCGAAGAACGATTGGGTTTCCGGCTTTTGCAAGATAGCAGCCTGTGGGAACTAAGACATACCTATTTGTCAAAGAATGCAGCGCCCAGGTCGATTCACTGCGCAATCGAGGCGAGCTGGTGTTGCAGCCTGCATGCCATCACTCTTCCGGCTGCCGGGTTGTCATCACACCCTTAGCGTTTGCTCAGCCTCTCGTGTTACCCAAACACGATCTTGCTGCCTGCCGGTGATGGAAAGCGGGGCTACATGCCGGCCAGCTCACACCGAGTTCTTCCTGCATTGAGTGTGTCTGCCAGTCGAAGTAGCCGTTGAACATGATTCGAGCTTCCGCTGACATCCCCGTCGCAAGCTCAGTTGCTCGATTCGTGTTACAATCTATAGTGGGCTCTCCTCGCGTTGGTCTAGACTCTGTCAAGTCGGCACGTTTTTGCCGGTTCGTGGGGGCGAGGCCATGGGGTTGAATAAGGTTGAGATCAGCCGGCAAACGGCTCCTAGAAAACCTTAATCTTAACCGGCCTTTAACTCATCAGTCAAAGCCAGGAGGATACTATCGTACAATGGTGTTTGCCAGCCCAGCCCCATACCCGAGGGAAGGTGTGCTGTGCGGTGATGAAGGCATCGTCGCAGTAGACACGATGCGCGTCATGCTCGAAAACCAATTCTTTCTCGACGACGACAACACTTCGACGAACAGGTTTCCTCTTATGGAATAGGCTGAGGGGGGATCCATACCGGTGAGCGTCTAGTCGAGGAACTTCCATCATACTGAAGGAGAGGCGTGCATGCATTTGATAGCTGAATGCGCAGGAAGATGGAGCGAATGACGAGTCGAAGGACAATGTTCGAAGGACTGGACTAATGCTGCGGGCAAGGACCGGGGAACATCCACTCTCGATCCAGAGATTACGGCCGTGCCTCCGGAGTTGCAAGCGATTTACCGGCCAGGGCATGCGATCGGCCCCGAGACCGGTAGCCCCACAGCGGCGTTGACCACCTCCGTTACAGATTCGGCTCGGCTTAGCACGCTTCCGCTCTCGTTCTCACCGTTTACATCACTTCGAAGCCGATGGTCGTTGATTTATTGCAAACCCGTGTTCTAGGAGCGGGATTTCAGGACACCGTTCATGCTTCGTCGCTGATTCCCCACCCCCTGGAGGCGATCAAACGGCGGTTCATCTAAATTCAGGGGTGCAAGGGGCGGCTAGGGTTCCCCGCCGCAGCGAGTCAATTCCCCAAGCTCGAGCTTTGAAGTGGCCTTTTTCTTCCTCTCTTTTTTCTCGGCATCCGGCCACTGTGTTCATACGTCACCGTCGCACTCGTTAGAATGTCTCTGAAGGTTGTCTTGCCGCTGCTGGCGCTCGCTGGTACCGGCTTGGGCTGGCAACACAAAGCAGAAGCTCAAGTTCGTGATGCGATTGCCACCAATGAATACAGCCTGATTGCCTGTAAGTTGACTTCCTTGGAGCTTTGGAGCTACGCTGATCACTTGGACAGTTGTCGCGGTAAGCTCGCCATTAATGTCCCAGCAGCTCCGAGCAGCTCAACGATATCATTCTAGCACGCAACATGCTGACCCAGCAAGCCTTCAACGTACGTTATGCGCCGCGCCTTTGAGAACCGTCTCTAACCATACCAGCGATGCATCTAAAGCTCTTGAGTCCCACTGGGGTGCCGTCGAGGATGCGATCCCGACTGCCCTCTCCGTCGATTGCGAAGCCTCCTCCGACCTTTGCGCCGACCTTGACGTCGCTTCCTTCCCCGCGATCCGCTTCTACCGGCCCGATGGTACGAAACATCACTATCGTGGCTCCCGGAAGGGGTCTGAGTACGTCGAATCCTAAGCTTGACTTCTTGTCACTCCCAGCTAATGAGCCTGCGCAGAATCGGCGCCTTCGTCAATCGCATGAACCGACCCGTCATAACCCCCGTTGAGAAGCAGACTCTGTCCTCCTTTCGAAGCAGCGACGACGTCGTCGTGCTCGGTCAATTCACCACCGAAGAATCCTCCCTACGCGACCGGTACAATGATCTTGCCGAGCGCTTCCGCGATCGCTATGCTTTCGGCTTGACCGACGTTCCCGAATCCCCGGGTCGAATTACATGCTGGAATAATGCCATTGGCGCGATGCAAATGTCGTCAGAGCTGGAGGAGGTCGATGCCATGGAGAAGCTCGTGAAGAAGTGCGCGGCGCCACTGGTACCGCGATTGACAAGACGCAACGAGGCGGAGTACCTCAATGTCTGTTCCCTTCTGCTACCCTTCAAGCGCGTCGTGATTGCTGACCCAGATGCAGGCGGGCAAATCGTTGGTCTACTTCTTCGCCAGGATCGATCAGTTCCTGGACGCGTGGAGCTCCGCCGTCATTCCCTTGGCCAAGAAGTATCACCAGTACATCACTTTTGTCACCGTCGACTTGACCGAGTACCCCGAGATGCCTGCAATGTTCGGCCTGCCCACAAACATCGAAGACGCTGTTGCTTTGCAGAACCCAGCCACTGGCCAAGTGTTCCCGTTCACTGGAGAGATCACAATCGATGCCGTGGAAGCATTCATCACCGATATTTCTGAAGGTAACATCGAACCATGGGATGGAGAGACGATCCTCGAAGTCGTTGAGGTTGACGCAGACGATGAGACGGCTCCGACCCAGGCCGAGGAACAGAAGGAGAACCGGGATAGAGCCTCTAAGGACAATGTCGAAGAGGCGAAAGAGAAGGCCGATACTCATGATGAACTTTAAGAGTGGCGTTGCCGGAGTCGATCTGAGCAGTTGGACCGGTGGTCTTGTATATACCTCACAGCGTACATTGCCATTCCATCGAAGGGATAGGAGAGCCACGTGTTTCTCCAAGTCATGGGACGTGGAACTTCACCCATGCGTCAATCGTGGACCTGAAAGCCCTTCTCGCCAAGCTCAATGTGAGTGTCAATCGCGAAATAGGTAAGCCACTGCAACTTGGAAAAGATGTGATAACGGTTTTCTTTGACAATACTCTTGCGAACCTGGATCGAAGCTTTCCTGGTTATCGTAAACAGCATCACGATGCTTAGTAGGCATCTGTCAAAGTAAAAACAGAATTTTCACAGTGCGGCGCAAACCTCCACAAATTGGATGTTGCTGGGCTCAAAAGGTGGAAGATTATGACCACACTTTTCCACACCACCAACTGACCTCTCGGAAACTTCGGGCAACCTCAGACGATGACAGGAAGTTAGATCGAAGTGATCAAAAGCTCCCTGCAGATAGCGTCTTGGAAATACTAGGCAGACGCGACCTCGAATGATTCGCGAGATCATCCAATCATGCATCCCACAGATTTTCCCTGTGAGACTTACCATGGGGAATCGAAGTTAAGAATTGAAAACGCCATGATCAATAAAAATCGCGAATTCTGAAAAGTCCCAGTATGATGAGAAACGCCATGCATTTGCTAGCTCCATAAGGAAGGTGACCCTGATGGTTTACGTCATTGCGAATTTATGGCAGAAGAATGCTTCTTGGGGTCTTTCCTAGCTTGCACTGAGACCTGGAAATTGCATGCTCAGAGTGCAGCTCAGAGTGCAAAGTCTGCTATTTCATCCTAGTTTGTAACAGCACACCATCATCGTACTACAGCGGGACAGGCTTGGCGCTTACTTCCTAGAAGAAGCGCAATATCAGCAGAAAACTCACGAATCCTTGCCAGTTTGGTGGTGAGATACTTAAAGGCATCCGCATTGTCCCCCACCCTAGGATTCCTACCCTCAGTCCTTTTTCGCGTGCACCGTTGTTGACCGTTACCGACCTTCAGTTGCGACGATGAAGCCCATCCTCGTCGCCTCACTCGTAGCCTCCCTCGCCGCGGGACTCTCTGTCCAGAAGCGAGGCGCCATCTCGTATGAAGGTTACCAAGTTCTCCGCGTCAAGACTCTCAGCAAACTGGCCTCCGTCCAACAAAAGCTCTCGACAATCCCTCACGAGCAATGGAACCATGACATCGATACTCACATCGATATTGTGATCTCTCCTGACCAGGTCGCCAACGTTGAGGCTCAAGGTCTAGATTACCGCGTGCTTCATAAGGATCTCGGCGAGTCCATTACAGCAGAGTCTCAGCTCAGGGGTACATACAAGCGTGATGTCGACGATTTGTCATGGTATGACTCCTACCATCCATATGCAGACCATATTCAGTACATCAAGAACCTCCACGAGTCTTTTCCCGACAACTCCGAATTGATTACCGCCGGCCACTCTTATGAGAATCGGACCATCCAGGGTATTCACCTTTGGGGAGACGGCGGCCCGGGAAAGCCAGCTGTTCTTTACCAGTGAGTTGTATGCTGTCAGACTATGATAAAACAGGCTCTAATGTCATTTCAGCGGCAACGTGCATGCCCGAGAATGGATTACGTCCAAGGTGAGTTGACCGCTGAATGTCCCAGAGCATCCGGCTAACCTGATCAAGGTGGTTGAGTACCTGACTCTCCAACTCATCAACACCCACAAGAACGCCACCAATGCCACGGACTCCTGGTTGAACACTTATGACTTCCACATCTTCCCCATCGTTAACCCCGACGGCTTTGCGTACTCCCAGGAAGTAGATCGTCTCTGGAGAAAGACCCGTACCCCGCCTCCCCCGCCGCCGCAGAACCAGTCCTGCTACGGCACAGACATCAACAGAAACTGGGAATACGGATGGGACGTAAACTCGCTTGGTGCTTCGACTAATGCCTGCGCCCAAGCTTATCGAGGCCAGAGACATTCCGACACCATTGAGAACCAAGGTCTCGATGCCTACGTCCGCAAGCTCCGTGACGCGGCTGGAATCAAGCTGTTTATCGACTGGCACAGCTACGGCCAGTACATTCTTTCACCCTTCGGATCGAAGGAGGAGTGGTATGCTCCCGAGCTTGGGAAGTGGACCAAGGCAGCGTCAATCCTGAGCGAGGTCATCCGGGACAGCTCCGAGCGGCGCACGACCTTCACCTTTGGACCGAGTGGTGCTACACTGTACACAACCACCGGAGCTGCTCCGGATCACGTCTACGCTATTGGTGGTGCTGACTTCTCGTACACCATTGAGCTTCCTGATACGGGGGACTATGGCTTTATTCTGCCACCTGAGCGTATCAGAGGCGCTGCTGAGGAGCAGTGGGTCGGTCAGAGTGCCTTGTTTCCGCTTCTGGACGAGGTCTTCTTCGACGGTATCGGCCCTGCGTGATCGAATATCACGGATACCAATAGTGACTGGGATCCGCGGCTGCTGGAAAAGAATCATGTCATGTTTTTCTTCTTGAATCTTAGTACATAGGAGTTCCGTATTTCTCTCAGTATTGTTAAAAATACTCAAGAGACCGCCTAATTTTTCCACTCTAGAGCAACTATCTTTTCTATGGTGATACACTCTAACTTACTGTCGTCGTCGCTGCTATCGTCATCGTCGTCGTTATCGTCGTTGTCGTCTTCGTTATTATGATTGCCGCCGCTGTCATCATTATTACTTCCACTAACGTCTTTCAGGGGAATATAGTTATAGAACTACACCGGAAACATACCGCTCGGCCACAGACCAATTAAACGGGTTGTATCTAATGCGTAAAAATAAGGCCCATCACACAATCGTTTCTTAACAAAATCAAAGCAACAACTTCACACTTTCCTGTGATATAAAATGCATTCCAATCCTTGCCATACCATATTTACTCAGCTTGCAAACAGGGCTTCACCTGCATTGTAAAGCTCATCACACTATGGGCAAACAACAGCGTAGTGTCTCCATGCGACATTCTCCCGGGCGTATTCCACAGCTTCCATCACCTGATCTAAAGTAAACTCCTTCACTATAGTACCGCTTTCGACGCCAATCCTCACCAATCCACAAGTCACCATGCCGAGCAACTGCTCCACGGTTTGACGGTTGCAAACCCACTTTCCGAGGATTTGCAGATCTCTGGTAACTGCCGAGATGTAGCTCAAACCTCCCAGCCCTGCTGTCGTTCCGCCGCTTAGGACAATGCGACCATTGAACTTCAGCGTGCGGGACGCAGCTGAGAGGTAGAACGCCCCGGTGTTGCCCTCAGGGGTCCAATCATTGTAGACCTCAGCTCCGGTTCCACCTGGGGTGGCTTGCATAATTGCTCCGTAGTCTGTCTCGTCGTCGCCCGTCATCACAACGTACTTCAGACGGCCTGGATCCCCACCAATTCTCTGCTTCATTGCCGCGAGCTTGCTCTCGCTCCGTCCGAGGGCAATGGCGTTTCCACCCACGGCCAAGGCAATTTCAACGGCTAGACCGCTGAACATACCAGACGATGGGCCAATGATGATGGTCTCGGCGGGCTTCAGCTTTGCGGCTTCAATGATAGCTCCAGCGGAGACAGCGTAGTTTGCGATGGACTGTAGAACCGCTGGGCTGTAGCCAAGCTCTCCACATAGGCGGTCTTCGTTGAGCAGAATACAGTTCTCCACGGGGACTTTGGTGTACTGCTGGAATGCATCTTCCTCCCACTCTTCCCAGAGCCTATAGGCCCCGTCAGTCGTGCTGCGGATGTGACCCTGCACAATCTTGGTGTAGGGATCGTCGCGGGCCTGTACCATAGGTTGGATGTAGACGAGATCGCCAGGCTGGAGGCGTACTGCGTCCGGACCCACGGCGTGAATACGTCCCACGCATGGCGGATTCGGAATGACCGGGAGCTGCAAGTTGTGCTGTGGCAGCTTGCCATCTAAGATGAGGTGCATGTAGGACGTGAGGGATGTCGCGAGGTTTCGCACGATGACTTTGCCCGCAGAAGCCTCGGGCACGGGGAGTTCGACCTTCGTCAGAGGTGCGCCGAACGCAGTGAGCCTCATGGCGAAATTGGTCGGTGTAGGAGAGGCCATGTTGGTCTGAACTTCAAAGCTGGTGGCCGGGGAAGGAGAAAAGTAGTAGTAAGTGTGATATCTGTCTTGTGACTGCAGATACCAAGAATCCAACTGAGACGAGGACTCGCATTGAGTCTGTTATATTTATCATGCGTTGCGCCTTCACGACGACATCACCGTCGCGTCTTCGGTATTCTTTTGCCCTTCGCGTTCGCGCTCCGGAACCCGAGAAGACGAGGATTGGGCTCGCTTTCGCATTTGAGTTGCCACACATTGTTATCTCCAAGTCTTGGCTGTTCGCGCAACCCTGACAATGATAGATCAATTTCTGCTTTACTAATCCTACTAACGACATAGAGACTGGCGCCTTGGACGTCATACGCATCAGTTGATGTCTGAGCGCCTGGTAAATGAGCTGAAATGACACAGGCAAAGACGAGAAAGTCTTCACATTATTCGCTTATTAGCCGCCGTTGGCCTCAGGATCACGGTTGGATGTGAGACTGAACTCATCCTCTACCAAGTTGGCTCACTCATTGAAAGGCCGAGACATTTACCTCCCTCATCCTCGATACACATCAATGCCACTTCAGTCAAATCGCAACATGCAAACTGCTGATATGCAAATGTACCGCTCAAAAAGAACTATTATCCACCTCCTCCTCGTCCGATCCGCGTCGCGGTTCGCATTGTGTGGGGTATTCGTCCGAAGCGGCGGACGGTATGGTGGAGACCTGTCAGCTGGTTGCAGTAGTCTTCTTACAATGTCCAGTCGGGTTGACTCAGGCATGGGCAAGTAAAGGTGGGCTAGAACAAGAAGAGCGAAAGGCCCAAGCTTCGCCGCTTGAGAGTGACTCATGTGTAGATGTTGTATTGTTCAGGTTAATTTACAACTTTTTCTCTGCCTTGAATGGTACCTCCCCATATTGGGGAAACGTGCCCATACTCATGTAAACCCCAGCTGGCAAGGGACAGCTAACCCCCAGCATCCGGTTTTCAAGCAGGATTGGGCCCAAGTGCACCTTTGAGACGTATCTCCCGCTTGTGTAAGAAACGAATGACAAATGCGATGCCGATCAGAACGATTGAAAGGGCAACCATGCTCGGGTAGCCTTTGGGGTATGCAGGGGCCTCGACCTGTTGCCAAATCACCAATGGCAGCCATGCCTGAAAGACGTACGCCATTTGATTCATGGCCCCGGTGACCAAAGCCCTTTCCTCGTTATCATCGCTGCAGATTTCGTGGGCCCAGGCGAATGTGAGGCCACTGATTTCTCCTCCAAACCCACACAGGATGAAGCATGCCCATTTGAGGCTGTTGGGCACATTCCAAATTGTCAAGGGAACGTAAGCGATGATTTTGACTAGCCCTGAGAAGACAATGGCTGGCCAGCAAGGTCCTCGAAACAGACTGTCTGAGGTCCATGCGTAGATCAATGTGGAGATAATGCTGACTACCTCGGTAATCGTGGGATATATGTTGACTTCGCAAAGACTGTAGCCCTCAGACTTCAGCCAAAGGGGAAACGCGGGCTGAGAGTTTCCTCCGTTGCCGTTGTTGAAGACAATGTAGAGAATGACCAGAGTCCAGATATGCCAACTGGAAAAGATCTTGACAAACTTTGCCTTCGTATAAGGCGCTCTCTGGACGCGTCCTTCCAGCTGCATACGCTTTTGAGCCAGTACAATTTCATCAGGAGTAAAGTACTAGGCTTTTGTGATTTCTGGTAATTCAGGCAGGATGAAGAATCCAGAAATGGCAATCGGGAGGGACACGATAGTGTTGGTGATAAACAGCCACTGCCAACCGTGATACCCATGCACGCCATCAAGGTTATGGGCACCAGCCATAAGATAGCCGGAAACCATTGATCCAACGTTTCCCATTGCATGGAACAAGCAACTACGCTTGGCCAATTCGTCTTTGCGGTACCAGGAGCCAATGATGTATTGCATCCCAGGATAAAAGGTGGATTCTGCAAGGCCAATGAAGAAGCGAAGGACGTAGATCTGAGCCGTCGCTGATAGCCTGACTAATTGCGCCTTAACTCCTGGTGTCTCTCCAGGTAGTGGGTTGTACCAGTTCTTTTCTCGATCGTCGTCTAACGATCTCGTCGCAGAGGGTGGGAAGTTGCCAATAGCGAGTTCCGACAGCCGGCAAGAGGGCAATAGGGTGCTCGAACTTCCATCTTCAATATTCGGAGGCACTGAAGACATCTGACTGGCGAAACTATCCATAGCCCACAGGGCCCACCATAGACATCTCTTCTCCTCATCGTCTACGGTTTAATCTGGTTCATCTCTTCGAGACCCTGGGCGAGGATTGTCGACTTGATGTAGGTTACGAGTGTATGCCCACCTGACTGCCCTGGAATACTGATAAGAGGCCGATCCAATAGGCAGATAAGTGTACTGGTAATGTGCCAAGAGGAAAGCAGTCTGAACCTCGGCTATGCCGATTCCTCTGTAGCTGCCTTCGAAATGGTCTAATTCACCAGAGGCTGTTCGGTAGAATCTTTCTGCGAGACCGGGCAGGTCATTTTGCGCAAGACGCAAAACTCCTGGCGCCTCTGTGAACCGACTCGAGAGCGAAAACATGGCGTGTAACAAGTAGGGCGGAATATTTCCTTCCGCTCATTGAGCATATAATCGGGTCGGTGAGAAAATAGAGAGAGGCAGAGTAACATGTTCGAAATATGCAGAGATCCTGGCAAGAGTAGTCAGCGGCGCAGTGGCGAAAGTACCAAGGGACTCGTCTCACAACCAGTGCTCATTATCCGTCCAAAGAGTCCCATCCCCAATGTGGCAGGTAGTTTGGAATAAGGACTACAGGTAGATTGAAGTGTGTTCTTGTTCGGACTCAGAACCTTTCTGTCGTCTGTCCAATTGGTCCACTTGATAGCTCGGAGGACTGATTGAATACTGTTGGGAGACACCGGTTCATAGTACGTAATCGCGGGTGGGATACATGATGGCGCATCAGTTAATGGAGCGAGACCTGCCATCAACTCATACCCTGTGCTCGCTGGCTGAGATTGTTCCGAGACATCCGCGGGTAGGCCAGATGCCCTCGGAGGTTGATGAAGCTTGAGAAACTCTTCTACTCGAGCTGGAGAACATAAGATCAGCGTCAGCCTCGAGACGTAGAATGGTTTTGGCCATAGGATGCACTACTTAGGCGTTGTTCCAACTCCTTCGTGCCTTTAATGTGTTTTGATCCTTTAGCTGGACCTGGCTTCCTGCGGAGTGGAGAGTAGACGCATGATTGCCCCTGGACTATACAGAAGGTGTAAGATGGTCTTAGCTTGTCACCTTAAACTCCATTGCTTAGCAGCTAGCACGGCCTATGCAACTGGGAAAAGAAGAACCAACATCTTGACTTCCGTCTTCGTTGGTTAGTTATTCGCATGCGAGCGAGATATTTCAAGGAACAAAACTTACCTTCTACATGAATTACACACCGGGCCGGATTCACTTTGGCCAAGCCTCAGTCGTGAGATATTCACGTTTGGCTTCTTCATGTTGATGAGGATGTGATGATGCTATCAGACGTAGTTGATGAAGATGGAAGGTTAGCTGAGTCACATGTTTCGGCACGTATGGCTTCGTGTAGAGACTAGTATGCTTTAAACTTTTCACTTGGATGGTGGAAATCGTCAAAGCGCAACTGTATGGACTATGCGGCAACCGAGTAGTGCGAGCGACTCGCACTATCTCGGAAACCTACTAGCCTAATGACATAAAGACAAGTTGTTGACAATCTGTAATATCAGAAATTCTCTTTGCAAGCCGAGACGATGGTTTCAATGTGCCTCTTCCTCTTGTTGGGAATGTCTGCTCGTGGCAGACGCGACAGAATCTTCATCACTATTTAGACGCCGTGAACGTTGAATAGTGCGTTTTTGCGAATTCAAAATCAAGACCCTATGGATGTCTCGCCAGATCATCATTCAAACGAAGAAGAATTTCTGCACGTCAAAGGCAGTCGTGATTAAGTTTCCAGAGAGGTTCTGCTGGACAATCACACCGCCCTCTCTTGAACACCCTTAGCTATGGCTTGGTACCTTGACGTGCAGTGTTAGACTTGCTGCTCGAAGTGTGTCTCCGGTACCTCAACTTCATGCACTGCCACAGTGCGAGTGATATTAAAGTAATGCACAATCATCAAAATCGAGAAAATAATCTGTCAAAATAGCCAAAACATCTTAGCTCATTATCTACCTCTCCACTATTCATTCAGCTAAACCGACATCTCCTTATCGCAGATGGATTCCAGCAGCGGAAAGAAGTTGATTCAACTGGATGAAGTTGCTGCAGCTCAGAGATTGCTCAATCAAGCTGGACTACTGCATCAAAAACCAGCTCCCAGAACTAAAGCCATTCGTCGATTATTTGGCTCCAGGCAGCAAAGAGAACGCCTGCGAACCTTCAACGGCTATTTAGTCATCGGGTACAGTACTGTTGAGATTTTACCAATGGAGCTTCTCCTCTGCATTACGGATCATCTCACCGCAGCTGCAAAAGCATCACTTGCATTGACGAGCGCAATATTGTACCACAAGCTAGGATCAAAATCCCTCGACATTACAGACGAGCGCTCATTGTTCGAACTCCTACTTCTATTGGAGCGCGACGGCTTTCCAGTGAAGAATGTCCCCTGCCATACTTGCCGCATATACCATATGCCTCAAGCTTCCCTCCCCCCTTCAGGAAACCCTTGTGTCATTTGGACAATGGCAGAGCGTGTAGGAAAGTTTCAATCAATTTATCTCCCAGAAAACATGCACTGGAATATGGTATATGCGATCATGCGATCGTATCGTCAAAGGACATACAGGTATTCGCTGGATATGCTCGCCTCAAGCAAGGATTACCGAGTCGGCCATGCGCAAATCCGGTACACTACGAGGTGTCTCATCTGGGACGGCGAGCTCATTCTTCGCACAGTCATTGCCATGCTTCCATGTCACGGTGATGAGCAACAGCAGCGTGTGGCCGCACCAAACTTGAAACCCATTTTGCGGTCTATGAATAACTGCTGTGGCCACGTTCGCTGGACCGAAGAGTTCCCTCAGATTTGGCCGGAACAACAACCACAACACTTAAAGCCCAGTGCGCACCGGATCGATCCTTGGAACGAGGAGAAGGACGGACCGGACAGAATAGACATTCTCATCAGATCTAGGAAATGCCATCGCTGCTTTACAAGCTATGTCTATCAGTTAGACGACCTACCCGATGGCAGTGGTCGGGTAGTTTCTCTGGCATCTTACAAGATTTTGGGTAGAGGCGAAAGTGTCAGTGACCCAAAATGGAATACTCACTTATGGCATGCGTCCACAGAAAAGCAGCCAAGGCTGTGGCGGAAGACTCTCACGGTTCTGAGGAGTTGGTGCCGAGCAAGGTGGAGAGCAGGAAGTTGTAGCAGATGGGGACTCGAACTGGAACCGTGGTGCTTTGAGGGTCTCGCGCGCGGTTAAGCCAAGATTTTGTTCAATTTGATCTTGCTTATCTGTAGTAGCTTATCAACTCAGAAAGAAGGCTCTGTTCCAAGTTGACGTACTCGAAGAGAACCAATCAAGGTTGTCTTACCCAATATAGTGGCTAAATTTTCCTACGCCTTCGATCATGCATCGCACAGTGTTTCCAGTTTTGAGAAATCTCCCGCGGCCAAGCCCGACGCCAGCTCCAGTTCCAGTCATGATCATGTCGCCAGGGTGTAAGGTCAGTTGATGAGAGAGCGCTGCAACTTGCTCGGCGACAGAGAAAATCATATTCGCGGTATTAGTGTCTTGCATGAGTTCATCGTCAACCCAAAGCCTCATTCCCAGGTCTTCTATGTTCGGGACCTGGTTGGTCGGCATCATCCACGGGCCGACCGGACAAGAGCCATCGAAGCACTTTTGACGGAACCAGTCAAATTTGAAGGCATTGCCAGGTTGAAGTTCCTTTCGCTGAATGTTTTGTCGAAAAGAAAGATCGTTTCCCACAGTAAAACCCGCTACATATCTCATAGCTTCATCTCGGGAGACGTGACGTGCGACACGCCCAATGATCGCGACGAGTTCAAGTTGCCCGCAAACTCCTGTGGTGTTCTTGAGAAAGAAAAAAAGGGGGCTCTCCTCTTTCCTTCAAATTTGGACCTGGCTTGGCGTCCAAAACGCGGCTCATTTCGTCGAGATGATCTGTGAAGTTGCCTCCCGCACAGAAAATTGTCGTCGGACTTGGAACTGGTGCCAACACCTTAACGTTTTCGAGGGATTGAGATGAAACATTTGCCGCATTTGGATCAACGGCAAAGATCTCTAATCCTGAACTAATCTGATCCCAATTTCGATGGGCATCCAGGGTGCTGACACACGTAGTAGAGACCACATCGCAGAGATCGTACACCATGCCATTCACGTGAATGGCGCCTCTGTGGCCTTTGGTTGTCTCGTAAGCAAGAAGTTGATATGAAATACCGTCCATGGTTGCGAGGCCGATATGAGAAATTGTCATTTGAGTTGCTGCTTCTTGACCGAGTTTCCCGAGGCAGGGCGTCTGCTTCAAATAGTTCAGACGGTCACGGTCTTGCCCGGCATTACCATCTCTACAGTTTACCACATAGTTTACACTACTCCAATCATGAGCATTTGATTGGACCTGTGGGTGAGGCATGCATGAGACGAAAGATGGCGTCGGCCGGACTGCGGGAAACAGCGGTCGATTGCCCCACCCGAGTATTCAATGGAGAACATGTAATCGTATTCCAAGCATACTGATCTCGTACTAATGAATTTATATGTTCTACACGTTCAGTCTAGAGCCAAATTCCTAGACCGGATGTTTGTTTGTAATCAGCGGGTGTATTGCTGCACATCCGCCGATCTTGCTTAACTTCTCCAGCAGCACCATTAGACTGTGGGACAATTTTCTCTAATCGATATATCGGATGACGAAAGGTACTGTTTCCGCAAAATCCCAGTCTTCACTTTCCGCGGTCGCCAAAAACCCGGAGGCCACTGAAAACGATCTTGTAGGTTCCCTCAGGCACAGCCGTCCCATCCGCTAGCTCTCCCGCAAACCCGAGCCTGGAGTTTCTCCTCACAACCCAAGGTTCTGGAAAGCCCGAAAGAAACCCAATGCTGTCGATGTCGAAGAATGCCGTTGTGGGAAGACCCGTCTCCGATATAGCCACCACATCGGCTCGAGCCATCTGCGTTCCAAATAGCAAACTGGCTTGGATGCTCGGATATTCCACATTTCCCGGCGGCGTCGTGCCAGGGCGGGGTATTGTGAACGTGGTGTTTGGAGCGGTGGGATTGTTGAAGTAGCCGAGAAATGTTCCATACTCAGGGCCCTCCAGGAACAGCGGGGTTTCTTTCATGCTGCCGGCAACACCGATATATGGGATGCTGTGCGTCTCGCCGTTATCGGCTTCGATCGTAATCAGACCGCTGTACACGGGCAATTGCGTCGCATTCACATTCCGCGGCGGAATCACTGTGACAGTCACTTCTGCCGACGAGCCTGCCGATATACTTATTGCCCTATGTCTCATGTCAGCTTTGTGGGATAGTTCTTGCAGCTGACGCCAACTTACTCTGATGAGAAAGAAAGCTTGGCCCAGTCATCGACGGTCGGATTCGGAAACTGAGAGGCGGATCGTGAGCCCGAGGCGAAGGTGTAGGCTGTAACAGCTTTGGTGTGCCCAAGTTTGTGAATCACTGCGTCCCCGCCTGTGTTACGGATACTGAAAGTATGCTGCGCGACGAAGTTTTCCGTGTCGTTGAACGAAATCTCGCTAACGCTTAGGATCGTCTTTGCATGAGCGGCATTGTATGCTTGGACTACGCCAGAACCTTGCTGGGGTACAGGCGCTAGTATGTCGTGGACATTCGTTCCATCAAACCAAGGCCGGGCCCTGGAGGTCGATGAGATGACGTTCCGCAATTCGACAGGATCTGTTGTCCCTCTCGCTTGACCGACAAGTGCAAATACTGCAGCAATCAAAGGTGTTGACATGGAGTTTCCGGAAAGCACGGAATATTCTCCCATGACCATGGGCCAAGGTGGGGGAGGATGTTTCCACCTGGAGCAGTGAACTGGGGTTTGGATACCACCTCCCACGTAGGCCCCCAAGCTGTGGTCAGACTGGTGAGATCACCAGATACGTCATTGGTAATAGCCTCATACCGGATGTCTGCTGCAGCGGGGTCAACGATGTAAATGTTGATGTTCGAACCTTGGTTCAATAGGTTTACCCAAGTGGCGCCCTGAGCCGGAGTGACAGTCCCAACGCCGGTGATGCCATCTGAATAGGCGTAGATTGTTGCAATAGAGCTTTAGAAGTCAGGGATGTGCAGAAAAGAATGTTGGGTCGACCTACGAGTTGCTTTGACTATAAAACAATAGATACCTGCCTCCTTTGGCAGCGACATTGGTGGCTTGTGTAGACGAGTAACATTCGGAGGTATTCGCTACCCGAAGAAGGACAATCTTTGACGAGAGATCAGGCGTGCTATCCGGCAAAGGACTGCAAGCATCGTTCGCGGAGTCAGATCTGTTGCTCACAGACCAAAGCGGCAAGGTGATGTTTTCCGCGAACTCCGGCCCACCGCTGATAAAACCAAACGGCTCTGAGATTTCTGTTGCGTTATCCACCGTATAGGAACCAGCAGTGAGCAAGAGAGGGGTGATGGTATTGCCAACAGACCCAGCAGCTGTTACATTAACCCTGGTTGCTGGTGACGACGACAGAAACATGCCAGATCTGCCAGAGTTGCCCGGGGCCATGATCACGGACACACCTTGTGCTGCAATTCGCGATGCAGCTATGCCCCAAGGATCGTTTGCCCATCCAGTGTACTGCCCCGCCGAGCAGGATATGATGTCGCTTCCGTCCTCGAAAGCAGTATTAAAGGCGTCAAGCAGGGTATCATTTGTTGTCAGACTGTTACATCCCCAAGCTCGGTAAGCTCCAATGGTGACGTCGGGAGCTGCTCCCGTGAAGCCCAACTCATTGGCCTGAGCTGCGATGATACCAGCCACATGAGTTCCGTGGCCGACGCACTCGTCATAAGGATCCGCATCAGGTTCAGGGCTATTCGGAGGAGAGTAGTTGTCGCCAGTGAGGTCCCATCCGTAGCTGACGAGGCATCCTTCTCCGAAGGAGCCCCCAAGAGCTGGATGCGTGTAATCGACACCGCTGTCAACGATTCCGATACGAATCCCCTTGCTAGTATATCCTTCGGCTCTCAGCTTGTCAACCTGGGTCATGACGTGTGGCGTGTACGTATCGGGCTCCTCGGCCTGCCGCTTGTTTACTCCAACGAACTGCCCCGAGATAGCCGTTCTGTTTTTCCCAACATAAAGTGGCTTCGCTGTCGGTATCGTTACCGTCCTAACAGGCCAAATTGACTTCACTTCGGGGCGTGCTGCGATCAGCCCTGAGATGTCATTGGATACATCATTTGATCCATTGACCATGCGGAAAGATGCGCCTTTGAACAGCTGGTAATTGAGATCCAGTCGATGCTCAACCTCCAGCCCAAGGCTCTGATAGAAGCCGGGTGCATCCGCCACATCAGTATCCCATTCCACGACAAAAGCTCCCGGAATTACAGTCGCGGAGTTTTCGGAAGATTCGCAGCTTTGATCGGCGAGGGGGGCAGCGGGGTCGACGGCGGGGACTGTCGACACGAGCGAGAGTCCAACGGCCGCGGCTGGCAGCGACAAGATCTTGAACCTCATGGCGGCAGTACCTTGGAAGCAGATTCCAATGGGTGATCCATTTGAGAGAACGACATATCCTTGGGACTTTATATACCACTAGATAGACATGCGAATCTTGTACTAGGTATTCATATTGTCGGTCAGCAGGATGCAGGCTGGAGTTACGAGGAACGTTGCCAAGCTCGTATCGACTAGCTTGACGAGGACTTCCTTGAAATGCGCAGCGCCGTTACTGCGATCGATTCGTTGATGATAGGCAAAATTTTGATTTATCTTCCTGTTTGGGGTGGTTTGTGGGTATTGATGTTACTCACCAAGCCAGCATCATGCAGCCGGGGTTGCATGGCGCCAGGAACGGACTGATGGGCTTCGTGATCGCAAACTCCAAATAATGAGAGGCCACTCAGAGGAAACTGTTTAGCAATTCCACTAACCTCTTGTCATCACACTTAAATGAAGATCGCCGAAAGCATCCGTAGTATTCATGCCCGTTTATTGATCCCACCGCAGCCATTAAAGTTGTAACAAGACCCCAGCAGTCGTGCCACATCGTAAGAAATCATATGTACAAGCAAGTTGTATGGTGAGAACATGTAAGGAAATCGCAAGCTCTATGTAAAAGAAATCATCGCCCATGAAGAAAGGAAACGTCGCCGTGGTCGCCCGTGAACATCATATCCCAGCTCAGGAATTGTAAACCGCGATGTACTCGGCTTGGAAGCTGGCACCAGACACAGTGGTAGCCAGGGGAGTAGTGCTGCCGTAGTTGTTGTTGGGGAATTCGCCGCCGATGGCAAGGTTTATAAGAATGAAATGGGGCTCGTGAACAGCTTGGGTCCAGACGTCGGCAGGGAGGTCATCCGAAGTGAGCTGCCAGAACAAAGTGTCGTCGACGAACCACCTAACAGCCTCAGGTGTAGCACTGCGGTCGACTTCGAGGGTGTACTTGTGAAAGTTACCCTGGCAGGTGGTGCCAGGGCATTCCCGGTTTCCACCAAGACCATCCTTCTCCTTGCAGGGGCCGCCGGGGCTGGTGCCGCAGTGCATGACACCCCAGACTTTGTTGATGCCGTTGACGTTCTCGAGGATGTCGAACTCGCCGATAGAGGGCCAGTTTCTAGAATGTTTGTTAATCCACATTGTCTTGAACTTGAAGAATTATCGAATACCTACTGGTAGTTTCCGCGGTAAGCGGCGCCCAGGGTCCAGAAGGCTGGCCAGTATCCAATGCCGTTAGTGCCGACAACGGGCAAGTTCAGACTGGCCTGAATTCTCATCTTGCCGCCAGCGGCGGCAACGAAGTTTGCGCGCTGGGTCTCGATACGAGCCGATGTCCAGGCACCGGCGGTATCTTTGATGGCGGTGATCGCAAGAGCGCCGTTTCCGTCAAGGTTGAGATTGTTGACGTTGCTGGTGTAGGTCTGGATCTCACCCGTGCCCCAGTTGGCGGGGCCTCCGGGGTAGCTGGTGCCGTTGTCGATGATCCAGTTGGCAGTGTTTGGCAGGGAGTTGGCGGCTCCGACGAAGTCGTCAGACCAGGTGAGGGTGAAGCCAGCAATCTCTGGGACAGCAGCCTGGATGGCTGGGAGACCGACGGCAAGGGCCGTGAGAAACTTGTTGGAGACCATGACTGTGATGTGTAAGAAAAGGTATGGGCGTGGAGGTATTTTAACCAGATAGACTTACTGAATGAGTGAATGAAGTCAAGTGAGTGAATAGTAAAGAGTGAATGAAGTTGGAATTGCTTGCTGTTGTGCTCTTTCTCAGGAACATTACCTGGAGGCTTTCATGTCTTATATACTTCATAAAAATGAGCTTATGGGGTGCTATCAGGGTGGTTCGTGAGCACGTGTTGTCGTCTTGGAGCTCACTCTTGCAATTTGGGACTGAGTTGGTGAACAACCCCTGAACAACCTAGCCATACTCATCGGTGTTCCCGCCACGATGCCACGCTGGGCGCACCGCGGGCGGCCTTTCATCATGGGCGGCCGAGAAGCCTGCCCACCGCAACCCCTGCCATGG
Organism: Colletotrichum viniferum; assembly: GCA_020226115.1. NCBI lineage: Eukaryota > Fungi > Ascomycota > Sordariomycetes > Glomerellales > Glomerellaceae > Colletotrichum > Colletotrichum viniferum. Next base: position 814,365 of record JAGFBE010000019.1, read on the forward strand.
TGTTGTCTCCTTGCTACCCCACACTCAAAAGCCGACGATGGCATATGACACGGGCCAGCAAACGGCCCTTCTCGATGTACCCGACACCCAATCGAGCAGAATAGGCATTAAGAACTGCCTCTCTTTTGGCCATTGGAGAATTATGGACCGTATCATTTCTCGAATATGGACACGCTAGTCATCAGACGGGCGTTCGTCTGATCTTGACAGGTAGTGTGGTGGTACTGTGAGCGGCCCCTGATAAGTCTTCACAGCGTTTCGGCAAGATTCCCCTGTCGACCTCAAAGGGGCGTTCTAAAAAACCACTCCCTTTTAGAGCTGAGCAGTGAATTGTTCCAGACCCTCGAGTCAAAAAGCGGAGAGGCCGACGACACCCTTCACCATATTTCAATCATTTACTGTCCAAAAAGACTGATGACGCTTGAGATTTCGTACTGAATCAATGCATCACCAAATAGTCGCATGCGGAGGACTTAAGATTTAGAGTGAGGGGGCTTTTAACTGAGAAAAAGGGCAACATGTGGTTGGGTTGGAAATGTAACCCCAAGACGAGTCTGCCCCTTTTCTCTCGGGGAAGTCGGCAGCGAGGCGGCCGGACTCTCGGCCGTCAAGCATCACTCCAGTCGTTTGCTTTCACTGGAGGAGAGAGATGCTAGCACATGCTTCCGGCAGCAACCTCTTGGTTGACGCTAGGCACGCGATGGCTACAGAACTTGCGGGGAAGATCCCGACAGACCATACTGAGAAACACATTTTAAGCTTGTTTGGTGTACCTGACGATCGGTCAATCATCGGCTCCTCATCCCCCTCCTTTCAAGTGTCGGACGATGCTTCATGTTGACAGCAAACCGGTTTATCTTCCGGATCAGGTGTCTTGGTCGTTCTTTTTCGGTGCTTCGCCGGCTTGATGTAAAGCGATTTTAGGCCATGGTGATGTCTGGCACCCTTGCGACTTTTACCGATGCTGACCTCCCCTGACTCACGCTGCCAAAATCACGCGGGCGGCATATGATGGCGAACGACTGAGAAATGAGCAGGGGCCAGCGCGGCATCCCCGCAGAAGCGATGGCCGGGTCTTACAGAGGGCGACCTTAAGGAGCCCCGCAACGGCCCGATTATCGGGCTTGGGGGCATCGGGGTTGCAGACCGCTAAGAGGACGGAGTCCGGAGAAGCTGACGAGGTTCTGCGTGGGGCGGGAGGTAAGAGCCGAAGAACGGTGGTCTGGGGAAACTGGGGCTGCATTCCATCCTCCACGCGCTCCTATGATGGCCAAGCGATGTAGTACACATCGTGGATTAGACGTGAGAGCCAAGGAGGACGTCCATCTAGTCTGGCAGGATTTCTGCATCAGCAGGATGTCGGCTGATCACCATTCTGCTCACGTCCGTAATGAAGCCGAAGGAAAAGCAGGTTTGAACCTCAGGGTCGACATTCGGCGTAGGTAGGTTTACAATTGATGACTGGCATATACCTTATGCCACTTCCTCAACTCGTCACCTAAGTAATACGTCTTGAAAGGGGTCTTTCTTCAATATGCACGGAACACAGGAGCAATGTTTGTGGCATGTGCGTCCCAGCGACATGTCGGAAAAGTAGTTTCTAATTCGGTCGTCAACAAATACATCATATGACAATGACGTTGTTGCTATGGGTGCAGTGGCTTCGGTTCGTTCCGTTGATGGCGTGCATTCGGATGTGGCTCGCTGCTTGAAATGGCAACATTGTCGAGGATCCGATCGTCGTGGCGTGTGTTGAAGAAAGGTCTAGAAGCCTCTGAAATGCGCGAGGAGCGTTGGACACGAACACTACATGTGCAGACAATAGAATGACTGATCCAGTTACAAAGCTTGGAGGAAGTTTCACAGACTGCCCCCTTCAAGCTCCACCAAGAAACGAGACCACCTATTTTCCCCGTGTCTACGCGGCTATTCCTGTGTACCTAGTACTCAATTACTCCTGTCCGAGACGTCGATTGAAGTAAGACGATAATTGAAGCGATAATAACAAGAGAAGCGACGAGGACGATAGAAGCACAACGATAAGGGAGAATAGTCACAGGAAAAGTAGTCGGCAAAACGCAGGACAAATAGGGGGTCTCCGAGAAACGGACCGCCGTTGTCTTTTCAGAGTGCTGACAGTCAGCCGGCATTCGAGCGGCACGGAAACGGGATCCTGCGGCAAGACATCCGGGGCGTAATCCACCGGTTGACCTGGCTCCGATGATCTGCTTCTTCGGCATGGAGCTGACAGTGCATTCTGGAATTTGCGGGAGTCTCTTTCAATTTAATCCATCAAAATTTCACAGTGCACTTTCATGAGTCGGTCCATCCACCCCAGTCCGAGCAGTGCGGAGTTTCTACTTGCCCCAAGCTCCCCCGTCCTTTTCAAGTCCGCTGCGCTGCTCCGCTGGGTTAAATCGGCGGGATTATTCCTCCGCACCACTCAGTCTAACTGACTTGAAGCTGGCGTCATTCGTGATTAGCGATACCTCGGCACAAGTTTCACAAAGCACAGTTCACGGGCAGTCTTCTCCGTCGGGTTGTGGAGCCTCCCGTTTCGCCGTGCCATGATGCGATAATATTCTGTCTTTGTAATCCGACTTTCCACCCGGTTTCGACTGGGATCGAGTCCCCTTTTGTGGGCCGAGGCCGTGCGATGGTGACAATCAAGTGAAGATAGAGAAAGAGAATTTTTTCAGTTGAGCAGATTGAAACAGCCAGCACTTCGTTAACCTAGCATCAAATAACAGCGTTTCGCTCTCGAGATAGAAGACAGAGGTTCTTTTCCGAGTTTCAATTGCGATCTTACCCGACAGAACTCAGAGAAACACAACCTAGCAGTCAATATGTCAAACACCGCTATCGCAAAGCCTCTGACCCTAAAATGCGGCCTCACTCTGCCGAACCGCCTCTCGAAGGCCGCCATGGCTGAGAATTGGGCTGACAAGGACGGATTGCCAGTTGAAGCGATGCAAACCGCATACTCAACATGGGCAGAGGGTGAATGGGGTCTCGTGATGACTGGTATGTACATCCTTTTGTCATCATTGAAGCTCTAAACTTGCTCACCAACAACAGGCAACGTGCAGGTTGATATCAAGTACCTGGGCTCACCTTCGGATGTCGCTTACAACGAAACGATCCCATACGAGCGCATGCTCTCGGCCTGGAAGTCATGGGCTGCCGCGTGCAACCGCAACGGCACCCCGACCATTGTACAGATCAACCACCCTGGCCGTCAATCGCCCCTAGGTGCTGGCAAGCGTGGTTTCCGCGAGAAGGCATTGTGCCCCAGCCCGGTGCCGCTGAACCTGGGAGATGGTTTCCTCCCGCGTCTGATCAACTCGCTCCTCTTCGGCACACCGCGTGAGATGACCATTGATGACATCAAGGACGTGGTCCGCCGCTTCGCGCTCACAGCCAAGCTCGCTTCCGACGCAGGTTTCGCGGGTGTTGAGATTCACGCCGCCCATGGCTACCTCCTGGCTCAATTCATGTCAGAGAAGACCAACCAGCGCACTGATGAGTATGGCGGCTCATACGCTGGACGCTCCAAGATTGTTGTCGAGGTCATCCGCGCTATTCGCGCCGCAGTCCCGAAGGAGTTCTGTGTCGGCATCAAGTTCAACTCGGTTGACCACCAATCCCAAGCCGAACTTGCTGGATGCATTGAGCAGTTAAAGTTGATCACGGACGCTGGCGTTGACTTCCTTGAGATTAGCGGTGGCACCTATGAAGATCCTTTGGTAAGTTACCGACAATGTCTAGAACAGAGAAGCATTATCACTTACGTTGGAATCAGATGTCTACTGGTGTCGCCGATGAGAAGAAGTCCGAGCGCACAAAGGCCCGCGAGGCATTCTTCCTCGAGTTCGCCAAGGCCATCCGCAATGACTTCCCAGATGTTCCTCTAATGGTCACTGGTGGCTTTCGAACTCGTCAGGGTATGGATGCTGCTCTCTCCAGCAAAGCCTGTGACATCATTGGCGTTGGAAGACCGGCAGTCCTCAACCCTTTGTTGCCCAAGAACACCATATTGGCTGCTGATGTGAAAGATGAAGATGCCAAGCTGTACGCGAGAAAGATTGAGGCACCTTGGATCGCTACTAAGCTCGGAATAAAGGCCATCGGCGCTGGCGCTGAGTCGGTAAGTTCTCCATCTCGTTGCGCATCAGACGGGAATATTGCAACAAGCTAACAAATCTTTGTAGGCTTGGTATGGAGGTGAGATTCGCAAGATAGGACTGAAGCTGTAGATGGGGTAATCGAGCGGTAGACCCAAGAGTTGGAGTTAGAGAAGAAGTAAAGTGTGATACCACGTGGATAGAGAGACTCTTTGCGACTTACTCATAAACCATGTCAGGACTTTGTGTGTTTCTGTAATTAACATGATGCTTTAGTCTTTGATTCGCTGGTTCCAGCGATTTGTCAAGCCTCTTACCGGGAGTTATCCGTACGCTGGAGATGAAAAAGGCTAGAAGATCGCAGAGAGGGCTTTTCATCCAGATCCTCGGTAAACTAACGGACTTGCATAAATCAAACGGCGGTCAACGATGCATTCGGGCAAACTCAACTCCGCAAATTCATCAGTAACAATCATCGGGCATCTTCACCCGAACTTGCAAATGAACATGGTCGACTAGAATCTTTCCCGCTTGGTAATGCCGGCCCTTCTTCCCCTCATTCTCTCCGCACAATCCACTTTTCCGTTCCCCGGACTTTTATCCTGCTCGCAGACAGTCACTCGGATCATCGTGAAGGATCCCAATTTGGTTGTGACGTTCCACTTAGGTTGGGGCACTTCGGGTTGCATGTAACCTCACAGTCCATTAAGAGAACTGTTGGCTCCGGTAGGTCGACAAGTCACCCCGCAGCCAAGACTTGCTCATCTCGCCGGAGGATCACATACCAACTTGAGAGGGACTTGAGTATAAATACAGGTCAATAGAGTTGCTTTTCGGGAATATTCAGACGCTGCATGTGAGCTCGCAACATCATTGTCCACCGCCAATATGAAGCCAAGGTTTCTGGTCCAGTTTGGCGCCTTGGTTTTCTCAGCCAGCCACGTGCAGGCTGACCTGTCAGATCTATTCAATGTCACGACTTTCCCCAACGAACAGAAGGAGAACGTTACAAAATGGCTAGCCGAAGCCCGTACTCTTGCTGGTCCAGATCTGTCTGCTCACTACGGACATCGATGTATCCTCGGTCAAGTCTACCCCGTCCTTTTCAACGCAGCTCAGACTCCTGGTTTCATCCAGCCTCGCGAGGTCTTTGATCGTTTCTACTTCGTTGGGCAAAGCGCCGTCTCAGTATGGGCCTATGACACGGGAGATGGGCTGGTGGTCTTTGACGCTTTGGACAACGCGGAAGAGGCTGAGAAGATTCTTGTCCCTGGCCTGGAGGCGCTCGGCTTCTCTGGCAGCGACATCAAGCATCTCATCATTACCCATGAGCATTTCGATCACTATGGTGGGGCACGGTATCTCCAAGACACATACAGCCCATCCATATACGCATCCGCCCCGGCTTGGGAGACTTTGAGCAAATTGGATGACGGGCCCGTCGAGGACAAAGTCATTGCCGAAGGAGACGAGCTTACCTTCGGCAACGTGTCAATCAAATTCTACGTTACACCGGGCCATACCCCTGGCACCCTTTCCTCCATCTTCAAGCTTTACGACAATGGCGTCGAGCACACAGCTGGTCTCTACGGTGGAGGCGGTATCCCAAGCACTGCCACGGACAAGGAAAAGCAGATCAACTCGTTCAATCGCTTCGCGGATTTGGCTACGGAGGCGGGTGTTGACACGCTTGTGGCAAATCATCAGACGCAGGACCGGTCTCTGTACAGCTTTGATCTCCTTGATCATAGACCTGCAGGAGGCGAGCATCCTTTTGTCATCGGGACTGACGCGTACGACCGCTATCTACGGGTGATGGCGCAGTGTGTGCGTGTTAAGGCCGCTAGGGATGGTCAAGATTTGCACATCTGAGGGTGGGAGGAGGTAGAAAGCTTGGTATCAACCACTTAATATGTATTTCGTCTCGGTTGACTGTAGATACTTACGTCCGCACTGTCCAAAGAAGTATTTACATGAAATCCCTCGAAACGATCTTTTTTACATCCGTGCTGTCGCTGGGATTGCCCTGAACATTGCCCTAGGCCGGCAGATTGCCACTGATAGACCAGTAGACATTGTAGTTAAATCCCTGGGCATCGTAGAACGGGCCAAGGTCTACTGCCTTTCCACCTGCAGTTGCAGTGAAAGCAAGACCAGTCGTATCGCTTCTCTTGACGGAGGCCAAATCCAAAGTCGGCACAGCAGAAAGCGTGTCGCTGCCGTAGTTACCGCTCAAGATTACCGGACCAAACGCCAGTGCCGCAATGCCGGGGTCGTCATTGGCGGCAATAGTCTGTAGCTTCATCGGCAACTTGACGACAACGGTGTCTCCGTCAGCCCATGTGCGATCAATCGCAGCATATGCGCCGGACGTCGCAGTGACAGCTTGTCCGTTGACGGTGACCTGGGCGCCTGAAGTCCACGACGGAATGCGGACTCTAAGGGACCACTGTCCAGAGCCAGAGACCTTGAGAGTAGTGGTGTCACCACGGGGGAAGTCAGTTGTCTGGGTGACGGTAACACCTCTCTGAGTCCAGCGAAGCACCGACGGGACGAACAGGTTGACGTAGAGAGCGGAATTGTCGTAGAAGTAGATGGAGTCCATCAGCTTCGTGTTGGTCTCAAGACCGGTTCCCTGGCAACACCAGAACGAGTCGTAGTCGGTACTCCAAGTGCCTCCGCCCCAAGCAGGGCCGACACCACGACGACCGCCAGGGTTCAATGGAGTGAAGTAAGTGATGTGACCATGGCTATCCGAGGGGTCCTGCTGGCCAAGAAGGTGGTTCAGGAGAGCTCTCTCGTAGAAGTCAAAGTAGTGAGTAGCGCTCGGGTTGGTCAACCACAACTCTCTAGTTAGTTTGAGCATGTTGTAAGTGTTGCAAGCCTCGCAGGTATCCGAATTCAGGAATCCAGCAATGGCATTGGGAAGTCTGAAGTGCTCCGCCTGACTGTTGCCTCCAATGGCGTACGAATGGGCGCTGACGGTGATGTTCCATGCGTTGCGGGCGATGTCCTGGTAGCGGCCTGTTCCAGTGGCCTTGTACTCACGAGAAGCCCCAATCCACTTGGGAACCTGCGTGTTCGCGTGCAATCCATTCAAGGAATCTTGGTTGGACGCAAGAGGGTCAAAGATGGCCGCGTGGTCGAAACGTTGAGCGACTGTAAGCCACCGTTGGTCGCCGGTCTGGTGGAAGATGTCCGCCATGACTTCGTTCATGCCACCAAACTCGGTGCTCATCATGTTCTGCATCTGAGCATACGTGAGCTTCCCCGTGCGGAGGTCGACCCAGGCAGCCATTTCCAGAAGCACGTCGCGAGCATTGGTGTCACCGATGTGGCGCCAGACATCGAGAAGGCCGGCCATGGTCTTGTGGATGGCATAGTATGGGACGTTGCCATTGGACAAGCTGCGGTCCTCCACAGCAGTAATCTCAGATTCAGGGAATCCGGAGAGGTAGCCAGTATTGAAGCCGACGTTTGCATTGTTTGCCTGGCACTTCTTGAGTTCGGCCGCAAAGTACGTCGCCCGGTCCTTGCACTCGGTGTCGCGTAGCTGAGCGTAGCAGAAAGCCCAGGCGTTGAGGAAGTGGCCTTGGAAGTGCGTCCGGAAAGGAAAGTCGGGGGCATCCCAGCCGCCGTTGGCCTGCGCGTTGTTCGTAGACAGACCGTGGTTCTTGCGGAAGTTGTAAAGCAGCCGCTCGACATCGACCCATTTCAGGTAGGTGAGGGTACGGGCTTGGTTGTCGAAGAGGCGACCGCTGCTGAGAGTGACTTGGCTCATCTCAAAAGCCCAAGCGGAGACTCCTTTCTCCTGGTTCACAGGAGGCACTGCCTGAGCATTCGCTCCTGTAGACAGCAGGGAGAGCGCGAGGGCTGCCAGACCCTGGCAGGTTTGCGCGTTGAACCACATCTTGCTAGCGGTAGACGCTGAAGCCAACGATGATCAGAAACCAAGAGAGTTGCATTGAAGAATTGTTAAGCCTAATAACATCACGGAAAGCCCATCGAAATAACGTGGACATCCCTGCTTAATATACTCGCTGGGCATAACGGGTAATCTCAGCGGTCTCTATCGTTCCCCGTGGGGAATACGAAGGCGAACTTAGCTTGGCTCAATAGAGCGGATCTCGTGATTCTCAGCGGTCCACTGCTACCGTTCAGACTCGTCGACTACTGGTGCGCATCCTCGGTAGCGGAGGTGAGGTTGCAGTCAATTACTGATGGCATGTTTACCAAGGACTTATGCAGGCTAACCCCTGACTGGTGTTCCCCCGCATATTGGCGTAGACGCGGGCCACGACTCAATTGGCGCGGCACTCAGCATGCTTTTGCCCGCTTTTGAGGATCTGCCTGAAAATTTGTGCCGATGATGGTCTCATTGATGTAACCGTTGACACTAAGCCAAGACAACTTGCAGCGATGGCAGTTGGCTTGCGGAAGTACTATTTCCATCGAGGACTTGAATGCAGACAGCTGAAAGACATGACGAGAAGGTTGCGTCGCGTAGATCAAGAGCTGAAAGCATAGAAATCATGTCCAGTCAATTCTCGCCGCTTAGTTGCGATAAGTAACATCAGTATTCCGCGTCTTGACTAACTGCATGTATGGCAACCATTCGGCACTGTCGGCACGGCGGTTGCTGTCACGACAGCATTGCTGATTTAATTGAGACCAAGTAAGGAGGTAATGCAGCTTTAGAGGGACACCAAATTCAGAGTTACAAGCGTAAACATCTAACTCGCACGCTCCAACTTCCCGTGGTGAGGGAAGGGGGCGCTGATAATAGCCTGTCCAGAGACTTACTATAATTGACGGTAATTGCCCTTCACTACTTCAGCTTTGGCCTCTTCTATTCTGAGACCCCCAATACAACTAGAGAAAACCTGGACATGCGTTGATTTGACTTTCCTCTATGCTATGCATGTAGAATTGACAAGGATATCTTTTGGTGGATCAAGTTAGGCGCATTGTTTTCCACTCGCAAGTTGGCCGCGGAATACTGTTGCTTTCAACTTCATCATATAGCACAAGTTTTCACCACCGTTCGGTTTTGCGGTATGCCAGAAAGACTCATATCTGGTCGTTGATCCAGGTAACTTCGATGCGCCCACAAGTAGAGCCGGTGAGCTCCCAAAAAGGGTTTGCCATGTGGGCAGATCATTCTCCATTCAGGCTGAGAGTCGGCATACACAGCAATGGGGACCATTGTAATGAGAATCAGAATGATGACGAGCAAAATTCGACAATGGACAAGAAATCAATAGCACCAACAGACCTAAAGTAGATATCCCTAGGTCTCTTAGCCAGAAGTATTCACGCAGGTGGCAAAGCCCTTCTCAAGCTGGCTTGTACTTGTCCGACGTTCATGTTTGCAGAGCTAAAAGGCCGTGGGGTGTCCTCGAACTGAAATTTGTCCGTGTTGGCTAGCGATCGGCTTCGGCTGCGATGCCTATGTGACAAAACCCGCATTGTACACCACAAATAATGACCGCTTCATGTGACTTATTAGTTCAATATGGAATAGCTTCGATGATAAGGGCTTGGCTAATATCAACGACACATCTGAAATGTGTTGAAAATGATTACCTGACGCGGCTTTTTGGTTGAGAAGTGAAGCCCTCAGTCCGAGGCTTTCAAGGTCAGATAGTGTGTAAATAGTGTGTAAATTTCAAACTCGAGATCAAGATAGGATTTGTTGAATGATTTGGAGATACTTGAAGGCCTCCATGAGCAGCTCGTGAGAGTAGGGGAAGCCTAGAAACAGCATTTTGAGAAAGGTGTGTGAGAAAGACTGGAGTTAGCCGTGCCGTAAGCCTCATTTACCTCGATTCAGATGCAAGAACTGATAAGCTTGATATTAGACTTGCTGCCCACAAAATGAAAGGCAGCCTTTCAATCTCCGGTACCCGGGCAACGTAGCAGCCCAAGTACAATCGATAGACGATCCTGCGCGCGTGGCTTGGGACCCGACTCACTAGAACCACAACGTTATTTCAACAACATGGAACTTTGTCAGGCAGTCACTTTCTCAAGTGGTGTTTTCCGAGTAACATCTGACTGCTGCCTGCATTTTTGGAGTCGCTTCCGATTCAACTGGTTGTTTGAGGGGCGCAGCTTTGCGCCCGCCCCACGAGTGAAGCGGGCCGTGTGCGGGTAACCAACCGCATAGGGCAGTGGTATTTCTTTTGCACATTTTATTTGGCGATTACAGGCTCTATGCCATCGATTTTTCCTTGGCAGTCTGCCCCGAAGCCCTGTATGCTGCCCAACTCAGTCTAGCCTGGTCCATCTCCATGGGGCTGAAGCCTATAAGGACAGGGGCTGAGGCGGCACAGCAGTCGCCCGGCCAGGGTGAGAGACCGGCTCGAACCGACAGCACATTGGTCCATGGCTGGATGGTGAATCGCCAAGATCGTGGTCTCACATGTCTGATTTTGATTTGGGGTAATACTTAAGCTTGTTGTCGACCCGGTCCTCTGTAACTTTGTTGCTCCATCACAATTTAAGATCGCCTCGGCAACAACCCAAAGTTCGACTAGCTTCTCACTGCAACACCATAATTCCTTAATTCTTAATTTACCACGACATAATTCGAATCGAGCGAGAGAATTCAACATGGACTGGCAACCGTACATAACAGGATACATAGTCCGAAGTGTCCTATCCGGACTAGTCATCCTCCCGGCCTTGGGGGTCTCTGCTGTTGCTCTTCGTAAACTCGGAGCCAAGCATGACCCCACGCGCCGATGGGTCGACTTCACCAAATCAGCCTTAGGACTCTGGAGCATGTGAGTGTCTTCTCTTCATTTTTAAGTGCGCAGTGTTCGACACTGCGGGCTATATGTCATACAAGCTCACGGGGCTCGAACACGCGTGGCGTAGCCTCCTTCGGTCGATAAGATGCTGACTTTGTCGATTTTCAAAAGATCCCAGCTTCTCATTCTCGTCTGCTGGATTATCTACGCGGTCGAGTACTCCCAGAGGCAAGACGGCAGGGGTTATTTTGGCCCTGATTATACCACTCCCTACATTCATATTGTCGGCTCGCTGCTTAGCACACTGGGTCAAGTCGCCCTTCTTCTTGCCTTTTTCTTCCTCGCCCACGCCCTGGCTCAGCTCCGTGGCATTACCACGACCGATGACTCCAGGACCTTTTCCGTGGGCAGAAAGGTAGTATTTGGCGGGTCAGCTCTGATTGCTCTCGTAGAGGTAGCAGTCTTCTGCTGCTATATCGCCTCTCAGATCATGTTCAAGGTTCTACCAGGGAGGGATCGCTACGTGCGAGGAGATTGGGACAACGCCATTAGGTTGTCATTAGCGTATGTGTATATGTCAGCTAGCGTTAACTGCATGTTTCTGATCGCTGCCGTCGGCATGACGATCTATGCTTTTCAGGCTCAGAGAAATGCCAGGGGTAGCCCTGTTCAGAAGGTGAGAGGCTTTCTGATGAAACGAACGACTAGATAGTTTGCAGATGAACTCTTTTTACTAACTTATTCATTTTTCATTAGGCTGCCACCCTTTCCCTTACCGCGGTATCCCTTTGGCTCGTTGCTAGAATATGGGGCTTTATCACCACCGTGATGTCGTTGGCGATGGTTTGGTGGGGCTCGGCTTACGTTGGAATCATCGACACTATCCTCGCTATCTGGACTACGTTCGCGGCTCTGATGCTTCTCTACACTTTGGCTTCCAACAACGCATACGGGTTGTCAAGGCTGCATTACCAGGAAGAAGAAGATGAGGGGCGTGTTTGGGAAGATCGAACATAAACCACATCTGAGGAAAATCTATCAACGATCACGGGTACGAAACCTTTGGACGGCTCTCATCTATTCTGATTGTATTCTCCTTTGTTTCCAGACTGTCGACTTGTGGACATCTGTTCCTGGAGAAGACTCTGAATGGTGCAAGACCACCTGGAATTAAATCGAACACGATATATGCCATGATTGGCTATGATGGCCACCTTACGCCGCTTCCTACTATGTTTGGATGGCCGTGAAACATTTTTCAAATGCGCTTAGAACAGACGGTAGGGGCCATCTTGTAGGAGCAGGAATCCATTCATTCGGTTACCAGGGGTCTACGTTTCAGCTGTTGCGTCAAGCGCTTCCGTCCCGGGAATGTGAGAAGATCTATGCACGATGGCGGTAGTCTCCGCTACCACACGACGTTGTTCTTCTTTCTACTATTCTGATCTCCGTTATTTACCCCGCGTGGGATCACATCAGTCTCCAAAGACTTTATGCCGGCCTCTTTGCCCCGGATGGGGGATTGATAACGCGCTACTCGCCCACACACGACTCCCGAACCGAACCGAACCGATAACCCGGCCCGGCCCAGACCTTCCCCGATCGGGACTCGGCACCACGGACACGTACCTTCGGGGGCTTACGTATGGTCACGAGGGCCGACATGAGACCTTCTTAGCGATAATGAAATGAAGCTGGAGGCTTATAACAGACGTCTGCCGCGATGCGAAGTGAAAGGCTTAGACTGCCAATCCTCACACCTGGCCCATCATCGAGTTCCTGGAGCTTTGCCCATCGTAGGACATATTACTTTCACTTCACAAGCATGGCCACGGAGACGCAGACAGTGACCGACGCTGAGGTCAAGAGGACATTCGCCACTCAATTCGAGACCAAAGATCTTGTCACATTTGACACAGACAAGCACTATGGAGACTGGCGCGACGAGTTTCACAAGAACGGCTGTGTGGTCATCAAGAACGTCATCAGCCCGGAACGAGCTCAGTACTATTGCGATAAGCAGATTGAGTGGTTGAAGAAGTTTGATCTTGGTTTTGACGACAAGGACCCTTCGACATGGACGGCTGATTATCTCCCTGTGAGCTTCAAGGGAGGGTGAGTGTTTACATTACAAAAGCCTGGCTCTCAATGCTGACTTCGTGAACAGTATGTACTCCGCATACGGCGCGTCCCACGAGAAGATGGCATGGGAAGCCCGCATGGAACCCAAGATCATCGAAGTGTTTGAGAAGCTCTGGGAAACCAACGAGCTCATCACTTCATTCGACGGCATGAACATCTCTATGCCGAACCGCAAAGACATTACCTGGAGCCCTTGGCCGCATTGCGATCAGAACCCCGAGAGGAAAGGGTGAGTTGAGCCAATCTTGTATCCTAGTGACGTCTCTCACACATATCAGAATGCAAGCCGTTCAGGGTCTTCTCAACTTCGCCCCCAACGGTCCCAAAGACGGTGGGCTCATGCTCATGAGGGGCTCCGCCAAGCTTTTTGACGAGTTCTTCGCGCTCAAGCGCGAGTCCGCCGACCACGAAGACGCCCCGCTCCCTGAGATCAAGTTCATGGACCTCTTCCTCTTCAGCGAGAAGGACGTCAAGTGGTTTGAGAGCAAGGGTTGCGAGCTGTTCAAGGTCAACATGGAACCTGGCGACTTCGTTCTCTGGGACTCGCGCACGATGCACTACGCCCGCTTCCCGGAGGGCGACCAGATCAGACACGTGCAGTACATTTGCATGACCCCACGCAAGTTCGCAACGGACGAGGCCCTTGAGGCGAAGAAGTTTTGTTTCGAGAACTGGTATGGGACCACGCATTGGCCTCATTGGTGAGTTCTTTCCTGCATTGCTCGGTTGGGCTCCCGATCTTGCATTAGCTGACAGCCGGTAGCAATATCCGCCCTTCACAGGACAAGCCAAAGAGGAATGGCGAGGTTTGCCCAAAGTACCGGTCAGAGCCGTTTGAGAAGCCTGAGATCACGGATAAGTTGCTGAAGCTTGCCGGTGTCAAGCCATACTGATCGATAGGCCGCCTGTTATATATAGCATAGCAAAGAAATTGTATTCGTCACAAAATATTCCCATCAGTAGTTGCATTTCCGCTTCTTTTGACGGCACGAATGACGGATGCCCCTGTAATTGGTGGATCGACTTGCCCCGGATCCGGCTCCGGCCCGATTTCCGGTGAGACCTGGTCGGCCGATTACCCCCCGATGCCCGCTGCATTCGTGCCAGTAGAGCTTCCACGAACACAGACCGCCACTGTAAATGGCATTTCTAAGGAATCCCATTAATAATTGAAACAATCGGTCAGGAGTCATGATTCTTAAATAATTGGGCCGTTATGCCTTTTCCGACCCAAAAACAGTAACTTCCGGCGAACCTGTTTCTTCCCGCCCCAAATCAGGCCGAAGTCGGGAAATCGGAAAATGAATGTAAGACCTTGATGCGGGGAACCCCTTCAACAACGAGAGTCGCCCGCAGTCTGGACCCCGGTCAGGTTGCAGTTGCAAACTTTTAGCGTTCCTGTGGACTGTGATCGTGGGAAATAAAGTTTGGTGTTGAGAAACCATTTGAGTTGAGCCTCACGCACACCAACTCATTCGCGCATCATGCAGGAAAAGTCGCATTCAGAAAGCACACCCAGTGCCGCGTCCGCGGCCTCGGGTGAAATTCCTGTTGAAATCGGGCCAGATGCTACCACAGTTCCCTCACATAGAACACTTAGCCAGGTTGCGTCCCGACCGAGTGCTATTGTTGATGTACCCCCAGATGGAGGACTCAGGGCGTGGATGGTTGGTAAGTCACAGCCACCACCGGGTATGATTTCCCGGCTGCAACCAAGCTGACAAAGTAACAGTATTGAGCACTCATCTTGTTGTGATGAACACATGGTAAGATTTATCTTAAAACTTGCTGCAAACTCGGACTCACTAATGATACTAGGGGCGTGGCCAACTCTTTCGGCGTCTTCCAACCATACTTCACAACTCTATTCGATCGTTCACCATCCGACGTATCATGGATCGGATCCTTCGAGGTTTTTCTGCTGTTCTTTGTCGGCACCTTTACCGGCCGCTGGACTGACATGGGTTTCTTCCGGCCCCTCTTCATCGTCGGCTTCTTTCTGGTTGTGCTCGGTATGATTGCCGCCTCGTTCTGCACCACATACTGGCAGTTCTTTCTCGCGCAGGGAATCTGTCTCGGCCTCGGTAACGGATGTCTCTTCTGCCCAACTATGGCAGTCACGTCGACGTATTTCGCCAAGCGCCGCTCTCTTGCATTCGGCATCACCGCCGCGGGGGCAACGGTAGGCGGACTGGCATTCCCGAGCATGGTTCGACAGCTCCTGCCCCAGATTGGGCTCGGGTGGACGATGAGAACCATAGCCTTGATTCAGCTGGTCACTCTGGCCATCGCGGGGCTTCTCATCAAGACCAGGATACCTCCCCGGCAGGCCGCACCTCTGGTCGAGTGGGCAGCCTTCCAGGAGTCCGAGTACAGCTTTTACGCCGTCGGGGCTTTCATGGTAACACGCACGGCTCCCTTCTCATCAACTCAAGCTGATAACGCGACAGTGCTTCTGGGGAATCTACTTCGCCTTCCACTACCTCGCCGCCTTCTCCCGCGACATCATGGGCCTCTCCTTCACCGACTCCCTGGACCTGCTGCTAGTTCTCAACGGCGTCGGCGCCTTTGGCAGAATCATACCGAGCCAGATTGGCGACATGATTGGCACCATCAACATCTTTGCCCCAATGGCCTTCATGACTGGCACCATCATGTACTGCTGGATGGGCGTTGCTAGCCTCACAGGGTTGTACGTATGGGCAGTGTTTTACGGCTTCGCAGTCGGCGGCGTGCAGGCGCTGTTCCCGGCGGTGCTGAGCAGCTTGACCGCGGATCCTCAAAAGCAAGGCACGCGGATGGGCATGGTCTTCACCATCGTTAGTTTCGCAAGCTTGACAGGATCGCCAATCGCCGGTGCGATCATCGACGTGCAAGGGGGAAAGTATTCTGGCGCCCAAGGGTTTGCGGGAACATGTCTCCTTCTCGGCATGGCGTGCGTCCTCGCGGCTAGGGTGTGCAAGACGAGGAAGATGGGCGTGGGCGCAATTGCATCGGTGAAGGTATGAGCTGGTCAGGTGGGCGAAAAATGGCGAGTCTCACATCCAGAAGCAGACGGTTGCAGACCTCGCGGTCACAATAGAATCAAATTGACTGTCCAGATCATTCTGACTAATAAGCACCAAGTTGCATCGTCTTTGCCAGCTGCGTGTAAAGCGCACAGTACCCAAATAACCCACTGTTCAATTACTGCCCAGCTCCGTTGAATGCAATCCTGTTCGGTGTAGTACGCTCCATGCCCTTGATCTTGTTCTTGGTAGACATGGCCACGATGCGACGTTTCAGATCCTCGGGGGAGCTCAATGTGATGTTTTTGGCACTATCCTTCCCGAGGAGATACATGGCGAGGCCGGCGACATGAGGAGAGGCGAACGATGTTCCGGTCTGTCGCACTGTTGCGCCCTTAAGCCCAGTGGTCATCACGTTTTCTGCGGGAGCGCTGACGTCGACTTCCGGGCCATAGTTTGAATGACGCCACCATCTCCAGTTCTCAGTAATGCCGCCGACGGTGATTGCATACAGGAGGCCGGCGGGCACTTCCTTTCTGGCGTCCTGGTTGTCGTTACCGGCGCAGACGACCACGTGGACGCCTTGTTCAACGGCGGTCTTCACAAGACGGCTGATAGCCATGGCATGCTGCTTATTATCTTTCACCTCAGCCGCTGAGAACTCCCGTTAGATTCTGAATCTGCACATAAAAAGCCACGCTGTGGCAGGGCGGGAAAGTCTTACACATAGACATGTTGATCACCGAGCGCCCCTTTCGCTCTGGAGTTTCCGTTGCGTTCTTGACCGCCCACTCGAGGGCTCTTAACACGTCACTCATCTTGCCTCCCGTACCGCCAAAAGGCTGTACGGACACAAGTTTGCCCTTCTTGGCAACGCCGTACGTCTTGCTGCCGATGATGCCGGCCACTGTGGTGCCGTGGAAGTGGCTCACTTTGTTGCCGTGCGCGCTATATCCGTGCTCTGCGCGGCCTTCGAACTCGGGGTTACTGATGTCGATGCCGTTGTCGATCACGTACGCGTACGTGCCCTCTCCGGCAGACTCATGGTATAAGTATTGCGTTTTTCTGCTCTGTCCGCGGTTCGCCATGCTGTGCAGAGCCCATCCGGCCCTCGCCTGCGTCTTGACTGTCGCAATGGAGACGACACTGTCCTCTTCGACGTATGCCACCTAGCACGACTGGTTAGTTCAAGGGAGACTTTTGCCTATTTGAAATACAGGGTATTCAACGTCAGGGTTGTTCCTCAGCTCTTCGACGGTCGCTTCATCGTAGTGGCCGATGTAGGCGTGGAAGTCGTCGCCAACGTCCAGCCTGTCCTCGAAGCCGGTGGTGTCCCGACGATTGAGACCGCGCGCGTGCATCGTGTCCACCCAGCCCAAATGGGATTTGATAGCCGCCTCCGAGATGTTCGGCAAGAAAGTAACGATATACCGGTCCTTAATGTCGATCGGCTCATCGACCCCGCTCATGTCGGACCCAAACATGGCATTGGCGGGGCCGAGAGAGGTTAGAGCGACCAAGAGGGCCGAAATCTTGCGGTGGTTCATCATTGTTCTCAATGGGATCTCGAGAGCCTTGAAGTCGAGGAAGCAGGGAGATGCAAGCTGTATCTGGAGGTTGAGATTAGATGGACTTGATTGATTGTAGATCTTCTTTCACGTTGAAGACGATCTAGGCCCTATGACTTATTTTAACTTGAGACAGAGAACGAGCAATATTTGTCCTGCAAATGTGGCATCTCAACAGCGAACCAAAACCAACGGCGTGGCGCCATCGTTTATCGTTCAAGCGTATCGCCGTTCTAAATCCCAATTATTGGCGCACGTCTTGAGTTTTCAACGGCCAACAAAAACCAATATGAAATAAAACGCCCATGCTGATGACGTCTTTGCTTACAATAGACGGACCTCAATATATTGAAGTAATTGCGAAGTCAATCTGGGGTCACGCTCAATTCGGAATGAAGGTTTCAACAGCGATGCATCAGCCACACTAAATGACCCACAACCCAACTTCCCCCTCTCTCATGAGTCTCTAAACATTGTCTCGGCATCACTGAAGCGGGATTCATCACGGGGAAATTCATGTGCGGAGGAAATACTCTCTGATATCATATTGCGTGCTACAACCATTGGCAAATCAACATCTCGAGCCAACTCTAAACCTCCGTCAAGGCTCTCTCAGCCTCCTAAACCTTCTCCAAGCCTTCTTTCTCCGCATAGTGGTCATTATCACCAATCTCGGTCCTGTTGTCGTCGGAACAGCTACCGAGGTACTCCCCAAATACTCTCTGCTCAATGTCCATGTCCTTCCAGGCGGTGCCATGAGCCTTCTTGTTCTTCTGGCGGAAGTAAACTCTCTTGCCCCACTTCCAGGCCTCAACGCCGGCGAAGAAGAGTCCTGCCGCAATAAAGACGATGGCCCACTCCCACGAAATCCCCTTGTGCTTGAAGACGACGGTGTTGATAACAGGGATGTACAACAGGGGGAAGAGGGTGACGAAGCCGAGCATGATTGCCCAGAAGAGGAAGCGGTTGCGCCAGACGTCGTACATCCACTGGGTGAAGTACTTCTTCGACCCAGGCTGCATGCGGAAGAAGGAGCGGCGCATATCAATCATCTCCCAGGCGAGGAACAGGGCGAACCAGGTCAGGCAAGCAAAGGTCGTTGCTCTGGCGCGGAACACCACGTCACAAGACTCGCTGTACGTCTCGTTGCACCCTTCACCCAGCTGGCCCCCACCAAATCCGTGGACAACCAAGACGAAACTGCAAAGGCAGAGGGCGGCAATCCACAAGCCATAAGCCACCATGTCGACAAGGAATTCCATTGTGAAAATACCTGTCTTGAGTGACTGAGGAGGGCGGCGCATGATGTCGGGTACAGCGCGCTCGAAGCCAAGTCCCATGTCGGGCATGCCCGAGGTAGCCATAATGATCCAGACAATTTCGACGGGCGCGAGGGGGAAGACGGAGAGGCCTCGGCCATCCTTGAATGCAAGACCGACCAAAAGCGTACCGGCCTGGGCGATGTTCTCAGCCAGGACGTGGAGGACGAACTTTTGAATGTTATCGAAGATGCGGCGACCTTCTTCGATGGCAGAGACGATGGAGGCAAAGTTATCATCGGTGAGGACGATATCAGAAGCGTCCTTGGCTACGTCGGACCCGGATTGTCCCATGGCGATACCGACGTCGGCGCGACGCAGGGAAGGGGAGTCGTTGACACCATCGCCGGTCTGTGGTTCGTTAGCTAGCTAGAAAATACCTGAACACGGAAACAGGGACTTACCATGGCGCAAAACTTCTTGCGACGATGAAGAGCCTCGATCATGCGAACCTTGGTGCTGGGAGCGCAACGTGCGATGACGAGAGGAAGCACCGGAAGCTTGTCGACGTCGTCGTCACTGAGAGCATCGAATTCAGAGGCGGTCATGACCATCGCGTCGGCAACGTTCCTTGCTACACGCTCCATACGGGAAGGAAGGATTCCAACTTCGATGGCAATGGCCTTAGCAGTCTCGGGGTGGTCACCGGTGAGCATATGCACCGAGATACCAGCCTCGTGGCACTGACGAACAGCCGGGGCGGACTCAGGACGGGGAGGGTCGTACAGGCCGATCAGCCCACGGAAGACCAAATCGCATTCCACGGAAGACCGCTCAACCTCGTCTCCTTTGTTCGGCTTTCCGTCATAAGGCTTACTGGCAAGGGCGAGCACACGAAGACCGAGACTAGCGAGGGCTTCCATATTGCGGAGGATCTCCTCACGGAATTCGGCATTGATGTCCACGAGCTCGTCCGAGTCCTGAGGGGTATACTTGGTGCAGGCCTGGATAACTCGCTCGACAGCGCCCTTCGTGTAGGCAAAGTATTCGCCAGAGGTGTTGTGCTTCATGATGACAGACATGCGCTTTACATCCGAGTCGAAGGGCAGCTCCGCAATCTCACTCCACTCGGGGCTGTCGCCAGTCATGAGGCGCAAACGGTTCCAATCAAAACGGGAGGCAAACACCTGGATAGCAATCTCGGTAGGATCACCGCGCGCGTGCCACTGATCATCCTTCTTGCTGATTGTGGCCAAGTTGGCGAGAGAGGCAACGTGGAGGAAGGCAGCCAGACCTGACTTGCTGTTCTGCAACAGCTGTTGTGTTTCAAGAACGGTGCCGCAAGCATCGCCTCCCTTCTTGAAGTCCAAGTGTCTGGGGGAACGTTCGTCGAAGCGAATGTCACCAATGGTGGGGTCTGTAGGCGTTGACGAGTTCTCGACGGTGTATGTTCCCATCCCAGGAAGCCATGCACCACGAGCCAACATCTTGCCTTGTGTAAGGGTACCGGTCTTGTCAGAGCAAATGTCCGTCACGGCGCCGAGGGCTTCGAGAGACTTGAGATTGCGCACGATGACGTTGCGCTTGACCATGCGCTTCGTGCCGGCGGCCATCGTGATCGTGAGCACGACCACCAGACTGGCAGGAATCATGGATAGACCCGTAGCGACGGCGTAGATAATGACCTCCTGCTTGGCCTCGAACTTGTTCGCGCCCAGGACAACAATGGCACAGACGATCGCGATACCGAAGAGAAGCATGGCCAGTTTGGACAGCTTCTGCTGGAGAGGTGTGCCTACGTTGACGCCCAAGAATCGGCCAATGGCATCAGTCAAGGTGAGGGTATACGCTTCGAGGTATCGGTGGGGGCCGGCGCGGCCATCGGGCTTTCGCTTGACCTCGCGAACCTTGGAGTCCTTCTTGCGCAACGCAGACGCGATGGCGCCGATCTCGGTGTAGACGCCGGTAGCGAAGACGATTCCCTTGGCGCGGCCCTTGGTGACATTCGACGAGCTGTACGCGACGTTGAGGCGATCGCCAGGTCCGGTATTGTCGGGGAAGGTGGCATCCTCATTCTTGCGGACGGGGAGGGATTCGCCAGTCAACAAAGCCTCGTCGGTCTCAAAGTTGACGGCTTCGATGAGCCTACCGGCCTACTTAGTCGCTTCCAGAAAACGAGGGGAGATGGAACATCTAACCTGACATCGGCGGGGATGGTATCGCCGGTCTTGATCTCGACGAGATCGCCGGGCACGATTTCACCAGAGGGCACGACCATGGACTCGCCGTCGCGAACGATGTTGGCAGTTGGCGAGCTCAGAGAACGCAGGGAGTCCATGGTCTTTTCAGCGGAATACTCTTGGAAGAAGCCGACAATGACGTTGAGAAGGATGACGAAGGTGATGACACCGCCCTCAATCCAGGACTTGATGCCGAAACTGACGGCCATGGCGAGGATGAGGACCTTTTGCAAGTGTTAGACGGGCTGGCAGGCATGTATCTGCGGTGACTTACCATGGTCATAGCATTAGCAATCTGGGCAATGATGATCTTGATGGGCTGGACGCCCTCGGCTTCACCGAGATCATTGCCGCCGAATTCCTCGAGGCGTGCCTTGGCATCGGCGGCAGAAAGACCGTCCTGAGCGTTGGCGCGAAGTTCCTCGGCGACCTGTTGGAAGGACAAGGCGTGGGCGGGGTGGGATAGGGGTTTGTTTGACTGCCCAGAGACATGACTCTCATCGGGCTTGGCTGCCTTTGAGTTGCCCATGGTGAGCGAAAGGCAGGCCTGGAAGGGGTGACAAAATGGATGTGGTCGTTTGACCTGAGCAAGAGGATTCGAAGACGGCAAAGACGACGAAGAAGGGCTCTAAAAAGACGACGGGCAACTGCGACGTGGCAGGTCAGTTGTCAATAGGGAAACGGGTGACCGATGTATGACACGGCGACGATAAGACGTCAGAGGAGAGACTCAGCAGGGACTTGCCAGTGTAGCAACGCAAAGGCAAGTGGCCAGCTTCGTGGTCATTGAATTGGGGATAGTTCGTAGGGAAGAGAACTTTGGAAGGAAAGCAGGACGAAGGCTGCTTTTGAGTTGTCGTGCGTGGGGACCGCAACGGCTGGCCAAGACAAACAAGCCACCGACGAATTCACCGACAGGACGGCGATAAGAGAAGAAGCAGATGCAGATGCTGGACGCAAGGCAAGATGCTCCTCCAACACGACAACACGACAACAACCCAAGAACCGGTGGGAGCATGGTTGCGACTGCTTGTCTTGTCGAGTGCAGGCTGCAAGCTGGAGGGATTGGGGCAAATTCTGACGGCGGTGATGTTCTAACTGGCTGCGGCGACGAAAGAGGATCCATCGAGCAAGCGTTAGAGGCATCTTGGCCCTCTTGGCCCTCTTGGCCCTCTTGGCTCGGCTTGGCGGAGGCACGGAGGACGGTACCGAGTGTCGATGACGGAGGCGGGCGGATTGTGATTCGCGCTGAGGAACGTCTTGGCTGTTTCTTTGGGTGGTAATAGTATTGTGTAGCTTATCAGTTCTCCATGTTTTGCAGAAGCCCGCAGAACGGCAGTTGGAGCGGTGATACCCTAGGGTGTTTGTGTTCTATGTATTCGTAGCTAGCCGTTCATGGGTGAGAGACTGCGAATGTGAGAGAGCTAAGACGGATGATGTCAATTGCCAAGACGCGGATTTGGAAGAGACGGCAGCGGACGCTAGCGCCCTCGGTTGTCTTTGAAGTGAGGCAGGCGGAATGTCACAGCCCCAAAGTGACACAGCAAATAGCCTGAGAAGGTGTACGGATACTTGCTGCCGGTTGCCGTCGTCGTCGGGGGAGGAGAGGAGAGGAGAGGAGAGGAGCCCGACAGGCGGGGGAAGGGTCGCGTCGGGGTGGGAGGAGTGAGGTGACGTTTAGCGGGCGCACGCTGCCTGGGCAGTCAGTAGCTAGCTACCTTGCCTTGCCATACCATACCATACCTGAGGTAGATACGGATACATACATAGCACAGCATCTCAAGGCTCACGGGTAGTTTCGGTGTGGGACGATGGACGATGGACGATGGACGATGGACGATGGACGATGGACGATGGACGATGGACGCTGAGGTGGACTCCGGGGAAGCATCCAGCCCTGCAGAAGTTCTTGGCCGCCCAAACATGTGCCCCGACCGCTGATGATGACTGGCTCAGTCTAGCCGTACCACCCCCGGTTTCTTCCCCAGCGGTGCCACAATGTTTCACGGAAGGGCTTGGTCGCGTGACCTGTTTCCCTCCCCTCTCAAGTGCCGCCGCAATCAGCAGCTCGTTGGCGTCACCAATTGCCAGTCGCCAGAAGCAGGCACTTTACCCCTGCGAATTGGTGTTTTTCTAGTCATGATTTTGTGTAAAGTCACATTCAGCACATAGCTGAGATGGGCCGGACACAGTACGGTACTAGCTATATAGACCAAAACCTGCTACTCTCTTGGCATTGCTAAATGGTCACTTTTGTCGCTAACACCAGTCGCTAAAGGCGCGCCGTCAGGGACACATCCAGCCACGCACAATGCATCCACCTAGAGGTTGGCAAGTGGCGACTGACAGCGACTACAGTCACATCCCTTTGACCGCGACAATGTGTAAATGGAAGAGCAGTGAATGAGAGAATCGGTCGCCGTCGAGCACGTACCTGTTCATCAAAAGTCGGAGGTGAGAACAAAAGTGGCTGTCCAGGGCAACTCAACTGCGCACGGAACCTGGCGAGGATGATACCGCAGCTTCCTCTACACCTCCAGCTCCTTACACATGAACGTGTGGTCTAAGCTGGACCGAGGAAAAGGCACATACTCTGCCATCGTCGACATAACGTACTGTTTTCCAGTTCGTCGGGCATCAAGTTTCGACAGGCTTATCCCGCCTCGCATATTCGGTGGAATTGATCGTAGATCTTTGCCGTCATTGCAAAACTGATCGAGATTCTCGACTGCTGATATATCAATTTGTGAGAAATCATATGTGCTTCCCAATGCCATAGTTGAAGCTAACGATAGTCAAAATTGCATTTTATCGTACAGATATGCTCTAGGAGAATATCAAAACTTCCCGACGGAAAAATGACTCGATGTAAGCTGAACCGCCCATAGAATCAACTCTGATGTAGTAGGAGCGGCAACGTGGAATAGGGAAGAAAACAAAAGAGCGGCAGCATGGCCCAAAAGGGAAGGAACAAGTTTTTCTTCACGATGTCGATCCGTGATCTCTTGCAGGTGAAAAGTGCTACAATACGGCACATGGTTGGAAAATTCCTACCCATACAGAACATCACAGGGAATAGGGAGCAACTAAAAAGCAAAAGCTGCAATCCGTGCCTTTGTTACCAAAAAGTTTGAAAGGGAAAAGAATCAAACGACCTCTGGCGAATTACGAGCTTCGGAAAGTTCCAGTGATTCCGCTAGCCATCAGCATACGCTAGATCACAGGTGGTATGGATACGGCGTATTGCATCGCATGCAACTGAGTTGCACGGCATACGGCCGTGGCAATCCAGCCAGGCCACGCTGATAGAGATGCCGACTCTTCTCTCTAGCAAATTCTAAACAAGTTTCATTCCCGCCCAATAAGGGGTTTCAACGGCGGCCCCTGCTTCTCCCCAGCAAATAAGTAATGTGGTCGGTCGAGACTGGAAGGTATTGCCGGGCCTAAGCAATGCACATCATGCCCGCTGAGCAGGAGCTTAAACCAAGGCACACCGGCGCGGGTTCCGACGACAAGAAAACGAGAAGTTCCATCCTTGCCAGGCTGACCGAGGCATCATTGATCCTGAGGGGTTGTTCAAGTCAGTGCGTAAGCTCCTGGACCCCATGACAGCTGGCACGGCCATATTGGGCCTCCAATACATGGGACGAAGAGGGACAATTCCCCCGGTTCGAGGGGGATGCAGGAATGAAGTCGGAAAATTACTCGCCATCGCCATCGTCGAGATCGCAATTTGTTCCGCTCTCGGTTTGGACATCGTCTTGCCGGCGGCCGGAAAGCGAGAATTTACTCCGTAGTGCGCCCGCTTGCTAGCGGCCACGAAGTTGTGGTAAATACGTGGGGTGATTTGACTACAGAACCAAGCAGAGTTCGACCGACGGCGAGGA
Organism: Colletotrichum viniferum; assembly: GCA_020226115.1. Taxonomy (NCBI): domain Eukaryota; kingdom Fungi; phylum Ascomycota; class Sordariomycetes; order Glomerellales; family Glomerellaceae; genus Colletotrichum; species Colletotrichum viniferum. The sequence continues at coordinate 839,348 of JAGFBE010000019.1, forward strand.
AGCTTCGATCGGAATCGTACAAAGTTCGAATGGTCGACGTGTCCTGCAAGGGCGGCCTCTGTTGAGCAGTGAGTGTTGTCCAACGCTGAGTAACATCAACGAGAGCGTATCTTGTTCGCGATGTCTCGTTCCGTCGAGAAGATGTGTAGAGGATGGTGTTTCCTCGATTCCGTGACAGGAGGTCTGGCGTCGCTTTTGTAGTAAATCTGCATCATCTCGAAAGCATTAAGCCAAGCAAACTTGGCAGCTTGAAGACGTCGCTTGGCCGCGTGGAAATGATGCTTGACCACGCGCTTGATCGCGCGGGAACACAAACGTCTTGGCTATTACGCGGACTCAAGCGGATCGTCAGGGGCATCAAGCTCAATCTCGTTCTCGACAGTGTTGTCTGCAGGAGGGCGTTCCAGGTCTGCCGCCACCTCGTCTATCCGCGGACTTGACCCAAGTCAGGTTCGTGGATATCCGCCTTCCCAACGCGAGTAATCTTTGGCTGTACACGCGTCTCCAGCTCCTTCATCCCACAGAAGCAGCAAGGTTAGAGTTTGCTACCCACCGACTCCCTGGCACCTGGGCGCCATTTTAATCTCCGAGCGACCGCGATTGGAAATCTGCCCAGCTCGTCGGGTTCTTTCTTTCAAGAACCTATGACGACTATCATCCTCTGGAGCTCTAGTTCCAGTTTCGCTTCCCGAGCATGCCCCCTGCCCCGCGGTTGTCGAACGCGCACCCTCATCAGCTCCACCTTCGGCATCTCCCCCGAGCGGCTCTCTCGTTCGTGAAATCTTTCCCATTTTCTGTCGGGTGAGGAGCCATGCGGGGTTCCTCGCTGTCGAGACCGTCCGAAGAATCGGGTGCTCTCGAGCTTATCAAGTCGAGCCCGCCCAACACCCCTCTTCCGACGGTCCTGGTGTTAAGTGTCAAGACTCCTTTCGGAAGTCAGTGTGCTCGGGAAGGTCCAGTATGATCGACAAAGATCCTGCTATCATCTAGGTTCCTGCATGTTCCCCCCAGAGCTCTTATCCTAGCTCCGGAAACTCACCAACAGAGCTGTCCTTTGAGTTATACCGTTTCGACGCGGCCGTTCGCTATTGTCATGGCATCTTACCAACCCTAAGTTATTAGAGCAGTACTCAATCGATCGAAGGGCTCCTCGACAACATGTTTCTCAAGCGGCTGCACGACACACGCCAGCGGGCAGGCATATCCCACCTGGACCGGGAGTCGTGGAGGCCGTCTCGGTCACCGAGGCTCTGCGATTGCACGAGGATGCAACCCACGTGAAGGAAGCTTTCGCTTCGCCTATATGATCTGCAGAGGTTCCAGCATCCCGGATCCCCGTCAGTATGTCAACTCAACAATGACTGATTGTCATTGACGAACGACATTTGACCTGAAACATTGCACTTCGGATCAGATAACGCAAGCAACAGCTCAACAACGCCGCTCTCATCAGTCGAAAACCGTCCCAGTCTTTGAGCTTGTTACTGCATGTCCGACTTCTTTCCACACCTGAACTAAATCGGAAAGCTGAGAGCTGATCTCCTCGAGTTCTGCTCGGCACATTTAGAAAGGTCTCCAGTATTCTCCGAGGTCAGAGAATGCGATATTCTACAGCAGTTAGTCAATGGAATTCGAACCCCAGTCAAGAATGGAGCTCACCTTCACGTCCTGGACCGGATAGCATGTTCTAAGCTTTTGCAACATGCATTCCCATCCAAGAACTCCCTGGTCTAGCTCGCCGACTAGATCGCATTCTTCGCGAAACCGCATTATTTGACTTCACTTAGGTCCACCGATACAGCGAGGGGCGGCCTATTTTCGACCTGCGCTTTAACGTTAAGTAAGCTTGTTAGTATTATGCGCAGCATGCATTGCAGATTGAAACACAAAAGACGCTTGCGTATGCCCGAAGCTTGTTGACTCACAATGACCAAGTTGGTTCCTGGATACCCCTTACCCAAAGCCGAATCCAGACCGAGGTAAAATCGGTTTGGTTCCTATACCCGACATCTATTCATCGTCGATCTACCCCGTTGCCGCCTTTGTTGATAAGGATTTCCAACAGCCCCCAGAAGTCAAAACCTGAATTTTCTCCGCCTAGCTCAACTCAAACTTCGTGCTAGGATTCACAAAGGTTGACTCACGATTACGACAGATTTTCCAAGCAGCGTGTTCCACGTCCCACGTCCGGAGGAGGCCGGTGAGTGAGAGCGTGAGTGATCATGAGATCCTCTTCCCGAATGCGGAGTTGTTTGGTGCGTCACCCTCATGTTCTCTCTCAAATGGAATTGAAAAGCATGTGGAAACGGCTCCCCGTTTTCTGCTTCTCACGGGTATAAAGCATGAAGTGTTTCTGCCCACACTCTTCTTTAATGATCTCATCCCTTGAGCCAATTTGACTGGTCCATGATTAGCACCACATCACGGCCTGATCATCCCATCGCCACCTGAATCAGATTTCACCCAGCTCATTGATCTTCACTCACATCCTCTTGACCACTCTACACAAGCACACTTCCAATATGCGTTGTCTGAGCACCTTCATTCTAGTTGGCCTCACGGCCAGCGTTTCCGCAACACCCGTCGCGCTGCCTCCAGGCTTCTTTCATCCTCCTGTTCATGCCTTCAAGGACGAGACTTCAGTCGAATCCATGGACGCTGAACCCATTGAGGCCAGAGGCGGCATCTCCGTTGATAAGGTCGATATAGAGCCTGTCCTCAACGCCAGAAGTGAGGACGCCATGGACTTCGTGGACGCAGAGCCAATCATCAACGCCAGGAATGAGGAGTCTGTCGATGACTTCATTGATCCACAGCCTCGCATCCAGGCCCGGAGCGAAAGCAACTTAGATCTCACTGAGTCTGAGCCGCAGATTGGAGCCAGGAGTGAGGAGTCTATCGACTTCGTGAACCCGGCTCCGGAGCCATACATCCAGCCCAGGAGTGAGGACGTTGTCGAATTTGTGAACCCCGCACCGGAGCCACACATCCAGCGCAGAAGTGAAGCCATGTACGATATGATTGATCCCGAGCCAAACATTGAGGCCCGGTCTGAGCCAGTCCTGGATGTGGTTAAACCGGAGCCAAACATCAAGTCCAGGTCTGAGCCAGTCTTCGACGCTATCGGGCTAGAGACCAAGATCAAGGCAAGGAGCGAGACCATGGTTGAAGCCTTTGACTCAGCAGAAGCCGTGGCACAGGAAAATGAAGAACCCCGCATCCAAGCAAGAGGCGACACCTCTGCCGACTGGGTCGACCCTGATTATCGACCCCCTCTGGGACCAGCAGACGAGTGGAAGTACCAAGACAACCTCAGAAAGCTTCACGCCAACGACTGTGGGATAGACTGCCACCGCTCCATCAACTCATACCAATCACGGGTTTCGCGCGCCAACCGCGCCAACAAGGGATACTATGACGGCCACGACTTCCAATACGACTACCGCAACAAGAAGGAGGTTCCTAAGTACCCAAAGTATGACATTACAACCGTCCAGAGGAACGCAGCCGGGCACAACCCAAACACATACGACCACCACCAGCCAACCACATATGACCACCACGACTACAACAACGGCTACACGGGGTCTTCTCGCGCTTCAAGAGGTGAACACAACACACCTGCCGACGACTGGAAGTACCGCGACAACCTTGTCAAGCAGCAGAACCATGACTGCGGTGTGAACTGCCACAGGTCTATCAACTCGTATCAATCGGTGGCATCCAAGGACTCGAGGCTCTCTCGGGAAGCTCGGGAACGCAATGGCTACTATGACGGTCACAACAATGGCGTCTACCACCCCAACACGTACGATCACCACACTGGTCCCGTCACTTACGATCCTCATAATGGCGGTAACAACCAGGGACTGTCGAGAGCTGAGAGCGGAGTACACAACACAAGGCAAGATTATATCAACCACGAATTGAATCACATAAAGGAAGACAATCACCAATGCGGAATTAACTGCCAGAGGTCCGATGCCTCCTTTCACTCAGTAGCCTCTGCAGACTCCAAGCGATCGAAACAGTCGAAGATCGCACATGGTGGCAGCTACCATGGCCACTGAGTGAGGGTTGCCTGTCGGATTCGACTTGATTTCTGAGGCTGCTAGATTTGAAAATTGAGGAGGGCGGGACAGTCTGTTTGGTCGCTCAATGGGCGCTGGAAAACTTGTAATTCGTGAGAGGTCTGGAACCTGTCGATGTATACCTAGGTGATAATAATTCAAAGTTACCCCAACTTCTAATTGTTTTGACTAAACGCACCACTCGCCTGTGAAGAATGAATGAGCATTTGCAGCATCCTAAAGGTTGATCGAGACATGGGGCTCAACGTTCCATCCAGCATGTTGCATCGACAATCACGTGGTAGGCTGGAACGGTATCTTCCCATGATGCTGCAGGTAACTTGGTAGTCCTTTGGCCAACTCTGGTAGCAACGCAAAGGATCGCGTGTGGCGGCCAGATTTGGGGCTGAAGATTGCTAAAGATTCGTTACATAGCAATCACCATATCCGCCCCTGTATTTATAATAGGCTGATGACCTCGTATCAAGATCCATTGGTAGCGGAAGTCCGCTGAGTGAGTGGGAACGAGGGGCGATAAAAGCCACAGCTCGGGAAATTCGCAATTCTCACGGCCCGTCCCGTAGGATTCGTTGAGCTAACCAAGAAGAGAGCAATATTAGTTGATCTGGGCAAGGGCATGCATAAGCCGCATGAACGCTTGCTAGCCCATTTGAATCAACGAGCTGAAAAGAAATTATATCTCAATTGGTCTGAGACTTGCGCTCTCACACCACAAACATCGCTGAAGGACTTGGGGACCTAATGATGCAGCGGTGTACTAGCGCGATTCTAGGAATACGATCTCACATCCGCCACCACTGTGATCTCACAAGAGTCTGGGAGATTGACATTTACTGAAATACAGACAGACGCCTCGTTCCAGAACCCATTGGTTTTATGAGCTGCATTTACGCACACCCACACTGCGTCATGGATTGGCATAGCCCAGGGTAGAAACAGCCCCGGTTGATTCAACTAAAACACAAGCAAAAAACATACAACACCGGGCATTCGCCGGTCGTCACCGACCCGACTACTACTCCAGCCCTCATTAGTTTATCTAGGGGAGAGCGGACGGGATCCCGAGTTTTCCAATGGGTATGGTCGTATGTGGTGGACATGGACCACCAAGACGTCCATGAAGCTATCGTGACGGCCTGCCAAGACAACACATCCCATCCACAAGTCTTGGCCACGCGAATCGACCGAACCGACGTTGAATACCATATACAGGCCTGCGTGTTAGCCAAGTTCTACAACCTGAGGTCGAAGTGGGAGTTCCCGTTCACACATGAGGGTTCACTAATTTCGGGCTAATCACGCGTAAAGGCATGTCGATGCGTAGTGGTCAAAAAGCTCGATGACACCCTATCCCTTATGAAGATTTTCATGACAATTGCCAAAGCACTTAAAGCCTTGGTCCGCTGTTAATATCCCCAGTGCAGTAACAGCCTGGCACCCGTCATTCCCAAAGAGGCCTGTCCCGACAGACGAACATCCATACTCGTGTCATGCGGCAGGCTGCCGGTCGCAACATGAATGAGCCCTAGCTGTTTTGAAGCGAAGTCGTAAAGTATATGTGTAAAGATGTGCTTGGTAGAAGATTAAAGATTAAGTCGTAACATCTTGGCTGGCCGCTCATCAAGGTCGGGCAATTACCACGCCATCAGGCTCGCGAGCAGGACTCCAATGACGATGGCCGCCTTGGAGTTGCCGCCTGACCTCGGCGCGGAGTTCTCGTCGGAGTTCTGGGTGCCGGCGCTTGACTCTTGAGCCGTGGCAGCCGATGTTGTCGGTGTGTAGTCCATAGCGAAACCTTCGATGGGATGGTTGTAGGCCTGGGCTGGGGTCGTGGTCGCGACCCATGCGATGGTGGTGGAGAGCTCGACGGGGTTGTAGACGGTGACGGTGGCGGTCTGGCTGAGGTCGAAGTTGCTGTAGCAGGTTCCGCCGTAGGCAGGACGGTCGCGGTCGGCGGTCTTGGTGGGAGCAGCAAAGGTGAAGCCACTGATTTCAGTTCATTAGCCTGCGTGTTCATATCGATATTCAGCAACGAAATCAGACTTACTCAGCGCAGCAGGCGATGTAGCCGCTTGACCAGGTGCTGCTAACAGTGTTCCATCCGCTGGGGCAGACCAGAGGGCTCATGACGGGTGCCATGGAGCTGGACTTGGACATGACGGAGGAGTATCCGTTGACCCATTCCGTAGGGTAGCATGATGTGACGGTCGAGTTGGGAAGGGGCACAGGCTCGTTGATCCAGATCTTCTCCAGCGCGCCGACAAGCATCGTCAGGTGGTTCTCGGTGCAGTGAGCGGGCGGGGTGAAGGTCGTCGTGAGAGCTACGGTCGTCGCGACCTGCTTGTCGCGGAGCTCGAGACCGGCCGCGGTCGGGATCGGGGTGATCGTCATGGGCGACACGGGCACGGTCGGGGTTGCGAGGACGGCGGCTTCCATTGTGAATGAGGTTTTTGCTTTTTTAGGTTATTAGGTTTTGCGGGTTAAACAAGCGGAAGTCGAGTGATAATATCGATGGTCGAGTTGATCGTCGCTGGTTTAAACTCAAAAGAGTGGAAGGCAGTTGATCAAAGGAATGACTTGCAGAAACGCAGAAAAGACCAAGGCGGCGACAAGAAAGAGTCAAGAAACGGGAGACATGGATGGCATGGTAAACACTCAGGAGTTTTAATAATCGAAAATCTTGCTTGGAAACAGCAGGCCTCTCTGCCCGCTTTGGCTACTACTCCGTTTCATTTAGATCGCCACATAAGTGGTCCGGAGGCCCGCTGCTGTTGCCGGAATGCACCCGCGAACTTGGAATTCGTGATATTCCCGTCCGCAGTTGCATGCAAAGCTGCGGGGATGGGCCCACCACACAGCCATAGAGGCTTCTGGCCACTCGCGACCGTTTGCTTCAAGGTCAAACTTCGAGTTCAGCTTCCTTCACCTCGAGAAAACACGAATGAGATTGCTTTTTGTGAGACATATGTTTGCCGTTGAGCCAGTGCTCGGCAAGAGGCCGTTGGCCTAAGCGAGATATGGAAATGTCGCTTTCAAGCTACTGTTGGTGTTGCGTAACACCGCGTGGAGACGTCAGGGATCCCACGACTCGACAATTGGTCCTTGGAAGCCCCCCCTGACGGCCGCAACGGCATTTCATCAATGTTGCAGTAGCGCTAAAAAGGGGGCGCTGGGGTTTCTGTGGGCGCCCGGTGTCGACACTGCCCAGTGATGAACAAGATCATGTGGACAATGACCGGGAGAGGCATTCAAGGCGGAGGATCAATGAAATAAAGTCGGACTCTTCCCGCAATCATTCTCATGCTGTCTTCAGATGAACCCCTTCTGCACGGCCTCTCTGGTGGTGGCTCTGTGCCAAATGGTTGCCATCTTCCCGTATCCCTCATCGTTTGGGTGCGTTCCATCGACCAACTCATCGAGCCTAGGTCCGTTTGAACCGTGCATATCCGCTAAGACTAGCCTCCGGTGCTCCGAAATTTTCTGCTGGGCTAGAATCTGGAATCGATCGTTCGCTTTGAGGATTCGCCTCTCTGTTCTTTCATCCGCGTTGACAAGCAGAGTTGACAGGATGATCGTTGCTTGCGGAGCCGCCGCCCATAAATAGTCCATTAGGCGGCCCATTCGATCTCCGATTCGATCAATCTCAAAGTCTTGAAGGCAGTCGTTTGATCCGGCATTGACCGTGAAGACATTTGGCTCGTGCACCGGCACGGATTTCCTGGCTTTCTGATCGATCTGGTCGACGCGGAACCCACGCCATCCCTCGTGAGCACTGCCCAGCGCCCCCACTTTCCGGGAGCCTACCATGTCAACCTTGAATCCGTCAGCCATCAGCAATTCTCGGAGTTTGCACCGGTATCCATTTCCGTCCGTTGATCCTTGGCCGAAGGTCACGGAGCCGCGCACAGGCATCAGCCGCAATTTGGTTCCGCGTGGAACGTGTCGGGAAGCTTCTGAGGTTCTTTGCGTCAGAAAATCATCACTCAGTCCCAGCGCACAAGTCTGTATGTCGTGTGAATCGCTCACCTGTGCCATAACGCCGAATGCTCCATGCAAATATTCGGCTTGCAGCCTGGAGAGATGCTGGACCTCGGAAGGCAGTAGATTGTTGAGTCGTCATCATCGCAGCACCGATTATGGAGAAAGGTCTAGAACTAAGGTGGCTGAAGCGTAAAACTTTCGTCGTCGGCTCCCAGCAAAACTCCGTGATTCGTGTCCACGGGGTGTGGTGGTATTGAAGAAGCTTGATGTTTCAAGCTGCCGAACTCAATTGAAAGCACGAGCCACCCTAAACAAAATGAAGGCGTGTGCTCTTACGAAGACATGGATTGAGTTGTCGCTGATTGAAGATGTTTGACCTCGGCTGGCCCTTCTTCAGAATCGGTATGTGAGTTTGAGCGACGAAATACAACGTCGCCCTGGGAATGATGATTTATCTATTTCGGTGAGGTTGTGATATCCCGAGATTCTGAGGTCACAGGCCACAAGTTAACGAAAGCGTTTGTTGTATTTTTCGGCGAAATGACTGGACGCCGAGCATAATACACTTTTCATTGGCCTAGGACGGCATGTGCTCTTCGAATTCGTCCTCGGAAAGACCCGTTCTATTCTTATTCAAGGTTCGTGGAATCTCCGATTTCTCAACATTATTTACGAGCATTTATAAAACGGTCATCGACATTTTTGAACTGCTAGAGCCAAAATTCTCATCAAAAACGGTTGTATTCGACCAATTGATGGTCCCCCCATAAAGTTCCAAAACAACAATATCGCCTATGTAATCAATCATAACATGCCATGCTATCCTATGCCTCATAAAATGCCCACATCTCTAGTCATTCTAAACATCCCATTCATCCCCTATTAGAAAGCAATCGCCTCGTCCAAGCATAGTGGTTTCTTCTCCTCCATTTTGCTCTTGTTCCTGCAGCAGTCGACAGCCGAGCAGAAGTTGGTGTCTTCTTGGCTTGCTGTGGCGGTCTTGGGAACTTGTTGCTGGGCAGGCCAGATCTGGGCGCCGAGTGCCTGCTCCTTCTTGAAGTGTGCTGTGAGGTTCTCGCGAACCTTTGACTGGAAGAACAGAGGGCCCTTCTCCATGGTCGGGTGCATCTCGCCATTGACAAACACGCCAGCGTTGATGTTCTTCTGGGCGTTGTCGCAAAGGTACTTGTCCTCAGACATGATGCGCTTGTACATGTCGCTGATGACGGTGAAGTCCTCATCGCTGGAGTTCTTGTTGCGGAAGACCTCATATCTCATGGCTGACTTGCCAGGTCCGCTTGGGACAAAGCGCTGGATGAAGAAGAAGTGAGGGCTGTGGATGTGTTAGCAACTGCGGCTGCTTCTCGATATCAGGTTTACTTACGAGACGTTCATGGAAGCATTGGGCCAGAAATAGGTGGCAGCTACACGGAAGCCCTTCTCGATCTGCTCTGGTGTGGGCTGGCCGAAGTGCTGGATGTAGGCGTCCTTGGTGTTGACGTAGTAAGAGTTGAGGTCGGCAATGGAAGGAATGTCGGGGTGGGCCACCTTGCAGTGGTAGCACTCGTTGTAGTTGTCGGCAAGGATCTTCCAGTTGTAGTCTCCCTCCATCTCCCATTGGTGGTCAAAGACGTAGTCGTCAAAGTTGTAGTGCTGGAATCTCTCCTGCTCGTCGATGCCGTAGAAGTCGTCGTTCCACGCAACCTCGGGCTGCTCGTTGGCGTCGAGGTTCACCCAGACGAAGCCATTGCGGTCAATGTGAACATGAATAGGAAAGAGACCGTTCTTAGACTTGTCGAACCCATCAAGGTCTTGGTAGCCAGGGGCCTTGGCCAGGTTGCCGCTAAGGCCGTATGACCAGCCATGGTACTTGCAAGAGAACATGAAGCTATTCCCGCCATCCTCGGTCACAACAGGGAAGGCGCGGTGTCTGCAGATGTTGTGGAACGCATTGATCTTGCCCTTGCGGTCCTGAACAACGATGAAAGAGTAGCCGGCAACGTTGTACTTGATCCAGTCTCCCGGCTTAGGGACTCTGGCCTTGTGGGTAATGAGGAGCCATTTCCTGGAGAAGATGGCGCGACGCTCAAGCTCGTACATCTCCTGGGATGTGTACCAGGAAGCGGGAAGAGCCCTGACGGCGTTCTTCTCATCCTGGGCAGGTGCAGCAGCCCCACCGAAGCCGATGTAGTTCTTTAGGAATGACATTGTAAGTGTCGATTTGTGTGAAAGAATAGATCAGGTAACTCTGATAAGCAGAATAGAAGGAATTAGTAGTTGCGAACTTCAGATGATGAAGCTGCTAGTGTCGTAAACTCTGCTTTGTATTGTATTGCTGGTTATCAATCTCACCCATCTCGGAGACGACGGTCCTTCTATATACTCAAGATAAGCACGCCCGTCAAGAGTCATTGTCTCACCCCTTATCCATCCAAACTCTGACTCTCGCACCGTCGCCGCCGCCCCCGGGCCACCACCGATCACTTCGGCACGGTATTCACTTTCGCTACACCGAAGGGGGCTATCACGATTTGGAGGCTGAATGCTATCGAATGGCTGACTCGGCGGTGCTGAAGCCGATCACATGACCGGCCACCCTGTTCGTCTTGGCCGCTTTTGCTTATCGGACGCCCTGGGCGCGGAGCGTGCGGAGACACCAGTCCGGTCCGGGCGACGCTGGAGCGCTTGGATGGCGTTCTGTTTACCCCAGAAAATCCTACACGATCATCACTTGATCTGGTCATCACTGTCTGAAGCTGTCCAATGCATGTGGCGCACATACCTTGAGCCTGAACTAGCGTCAAATTTTGCCTAATTTGGTGATGATTCTCGACATCTTCCGTCCACCGGCGCATACACCTCAATGGCTTCTTGAGATCATCGTGACATTATCGTCCACTCGATTTCGAGATGAAGTTTCGCAAGGTTGTCGCGTTGTCGGGAAAGAAACTCCAGACCGCGCAGCGTTGGACCAGGTCTTCATGCACGTGTGGAGGTTGCTCGTCGACGATGAGTCAAGCTCCTGCTCAATGTCGGTTCCTGGAGCCATGGGTTGGCCGTTGGACGGGCCAGCACTAGAATTGCCGCCGGTGTTCACGGTCTGGTTCGCGACATCACGGACGGTGACTTTTCTGGGTTTTGGTGTTTGGACGGCTCCCACTCCACAACGCTTATCGAAAGGACCCCTTGCACTTGGCAGCAGTTGGAAAACTCTCCTATCAACTGCCACCGAACCAAACATGTTGCGAGGGATTGCTATTGTTGGATAGCTAGATAACTATGTTCCGCCCATTGGTTGCATTGATTGGCGCCACACTTGCTGACCAGCGTCTTATCGACCTAGCTGGGCTTGACGGTTGTCGCCATTCGTCAACCGTCAGTCACCGCCCAAAACCTATTGAACGATAACGACGATCTCTTGCGTCGAGGTTGCATCCACGTCCATGGAAGAAGCTGTCACACCGGCACACGGCACACGAGGCACATTAGGGGTCCTATCTGTTCTAGAACACGCGGCCAGGCGTGGTCCCGTCTTGTTCTGCATGGCAAAAAGGTTAATGGCATTGGGTACAGGGGAGGAATTAGAGACTATCTGATACGTGGCATGGGTCCATTCTTATCACGATTCAGCTCTCGGGGTGGGGTTCCCTGTGCAGGGCTCCGATGTTTGGGCACCAAGATTCAGGACGAAACAGTTCAGCCTTTGTCTGATATCGTTATCGAGACGCCAGTTTGTTTCTAGAGTCTCCGAGCAATTCGTTTGCCCAATTCACTTTCGCGTGCCCTTGGAAAGAGGAAGAACACCCATCTAGACGGCTTCGGGCGTCACGTGATCGGCGTCGTGCGGAAGAGCAGCCGACATCGGGACCCTTTCCGGGGCGTTTGCCATACTTGTACGCGGGGAACCACCCACGATGCACCGATGAGCAGGCCATCGTGTCCGTTCCGTCCACGAGAAGATACGAGATCATCGGTGCATCATTTGAACTTATCTTCTGCCGTCTCCCATTACCGTCTCGTTGACTTGCTGCCGCCGAGACCGTCTCTGCTCAGTTGCGAAGAAACCCTCCTCTAAATCCTTTCCCTCCTTCCACCGATCACCCCCCCCCTCCCCCCTTCACACATCATGTCCTCAGACAAACCATCATATCTCATTGTTGGCGCGGGTGTGTTTGGCGTATCAACCGCCTATCACCTTATCCAGAAGTACCCAGATGCATCGGTCACCCTGGTCGACAGGGATGCGTTTGACGCCGATGAGCGTGTGGCCGCTTCCTGGGACTGGAACAAGGTGGTCCGCGCCGACTACGACGATTTTGTTTACTGCAAACTAGCTTTGGAGGCACAAGACATTTTCAAAAATGACCCCCTCTGGAAGCCCTATTTCCACCAGACGGGTGTCTACTGGATCTGCCGTAGCGATTACGCTCAAAATGTCATCAGCCACCACCACAAGCTTGGTCGCAAAGATGACATTATTGCGCTTCCCATTGCTGAGGCCAAAAAGCTTTATGGTGGCCTTTTTGAGGACGCCGACTACACTGGTGCCAAAGAGGTGCTGGTAAACCGCGCAAGCGGTTGGGCCGCGGCTGGAGATGCTCTCAGGGCTGTCACCCGCAAGTCCATTGAGTTGGGCGTCAAATACGTGGTTGCTGAAACTGCATCCCTGAACTTCGACAGCAAGGGAACTTGCAAAGGACTTACAACAGCAGACGGCCAGTCATTGTCGGCTTCACACGTGATTCTCTGCACTGGAGCGTACACCGCAAAGTTGCTGGAGTTGAGTGCAGCCAAAAGTGGCAATGCTGCCTTGTCGTCGGGAGACAGAATTCTGGCAGCAGGCATCACAACGGGTATGGCGCAGCTGGAGGAGGAAGAATACAAAAAGTACAAAGACATGCCTGTTGGATTCCAGGGGTACACGGCGGTCCACGGTAAGCTTAATCGCTCTGTCAAAATCCCTTGCGACTGAACCGACCACTTAACCGCTGCCACAGGTAAGCCTTTCATTGGCAGCATCCCGCCCACGGCGGACAGGGAGCTCAAGTGGTGGGGAGCTAAGATCTTCTCGAACACACGGGAAGTGTTGCCTGGGCGCAAGGTTTCAGCGCCGCCACCCGCAAAGGACTATGCCCAATGGAACGTTTCGCGACAACTCAAGCAGGACATCATTGACCAACGAAACTTGTGGTATGGTAAGAAGAGCGAGGGCTGGAATATGACCAAGCACCGCATCTGCTGGTAAGTTAAACACTTTCGACCGACGCGCCACTAGCTGACACACGAGAAGGGATGCTTTCACAACCAGCTCGGACTTTATCATCTCGCCTCACTCGGCTGCCAAGGGCCTCTATGTGGCAACTTGTGGCTCATTCCACGGCTACAAGTTTTTCCCTGTGCTTGGCAAGTACGTGACCCAGATGCTTGAGGGCACTCTGGAACCGGAGCTCGAGGGACGGTGGGCGTGGGACAGGGAACGTCCGGACTCTTCGGACAACTGCGAGTATCCCAATTCAGAGATGAACGATCTCTTGGACACAGTGTCAAAGTTGTAGAGCATCGCGAACACAAGGGTTTTGCCGCGGCGTTGGTAAGATATAGAAAGGGTGCGCATCACCGTAGTCTAATCTAGGTATGAATGATGATAGAGTCATGAAATGAGAACAAGGAACCTAACTCACAGACGCATGTTCACGGATCAGCTAGTGTTCCATTACGTAACGGACACGTGACCCGGATTGGTCCTATCTCCGTCATGCTTAGTGTGGCACTTGCCGTTTCTTATCGCATGGTCAGCCTTGTACCCAGATGTATAGGGAAAGGTGTATGGGAAGGGGTGTGAGGAGTGAGGAGGGGGGTTCCTCCACCCATTGGAGCGCCATGCATGCGGGGTTTGTGGCAAGGGATCAACTATTTAGTTGGAAGCACATACCTTCCAGGGTTGCTCAGTGACTTCACGTCGTCTTTTTCGGCTGAGAACCCTCCCAGTGCCGATATGCCGCCGCCAGAGGAGGGCACCAGTTCCATCAGTTCTCGGGGGAGACGACGCTCACACCATGCTTGCCTTACTTGCAGGTCTGTTATCACGATTGTGTGCCCTTTTGGGCTTATCGCACGGGCGGACCGGCGCTGATACGGCTGATGCAGACGGAAGAAGACGCGATGTCCCGGGGAGAAGCCGGCGTGCTCAAGCTGCGTCCGGCTACAGCAGTCATGCTCTTATCCCGTGATGAGGCCGTCCCAGAGCGGGCGATCGGTACGTCGATGAGATGCCGCTCACCCACTGCCAAAGTTTGCGCGTCTTAACCGGTGCTAGGATGAGAGACTGCAACACCTGGAAGAGAAACTGGATCTCCTTCTCAGTGGAGGCGGCTTGTATTGCGACACCGCACGCGAAATGAAACGTTCAGACGATCTGACCGGGTTCCTAGGATGAACCAGCGCCCGCGACAACGACAGCAATCACTCGAGGCGGTCACCGACACGTCAGAGAAGTCTTACTCGGCAACCCCTCCAGGGCGCAAGCAGAGCGTCAGCTATCCGTCTGACAATTCGTCAACGGCGGTCGTGTTCGACCCCGATGACATGGAGACGGGTCTTGACCTGTACTTCAAGTATTGTCACAGACAGCCGATCTGGTGCTTTGAGCGTGAGGAGATTGGCGACTACAGGACTCTCCCGGAAGACCTAGCCAGCAGCATCCTCGCCTTGACCTCACGATTCTCCGATAAGCGCGACCACTTGCAACTGTACAGTAATAACGCAAAGACTTTGATCATGCTGAGGATAGCAAACGGCACAGTAGACCTCACGACTATCGAGAGCCTTTGTCTTCTTTCTTACTCATCATTCATAGGTATGTTCATGCTTGGCTGACGTGATATGTGCTCGTTCCTAACTGGTACAGACGGAAACGTCCACCTTGGCCAATTCCACCTCGGCCTATCTCTTCAACTCTGTCGATCTGCTATGCTTGACATAGAGTCGGTGTATCTTTTAGATGATCCGACGACAGATCGCAAGAAGCGACTTTTCTGGAGTCTTCAGTTGCTGGAGCAATCGTACGGCCGGCAAGACGGTCTCCTCAGTGTGCCAACGGACATATGGCGACCGGCGTACTCTACGGGAGGCGTCAACCACACGGACGGAGAAACCAAAGCGCCACCATTACCCCGAGACAACCTCGGAACGTCAACACCAAGTGAGCCTGGAATCTGGAACACGAGTGTCCGTCTGGGATGGGTTTGGAGCCAGGTCAGGAAATACGTGTCCGATTGCTCCCATAACATCCTGAAGGAGCCATGGCGTCACGACTCCATGTACGCCAAGGTTCTCTCTGACTTCATGGAGACTGAGAACCGCATCCCCATGTGCCACCGTTACGATTCGGTCAAGTTCTACGAACGCAAGATCGATGAGCTGAAGGTGAACCGGGACTACTGGGCCTGCTGGTTGAAAGAACAGTTTACATACCATGCAATCCCTACCGTCTTGAATCATCCGTTTCTCTACATTGTCGGAGCACAGCACAATCCCAATCTCGGAATCCCTAATACGTTTTGGAGGAGATCATCTGAGCAAGCCCTTCTTCATGCCACTTGGATCGTTCGCATGATAGACATGGTCGTGGACAAGCAGGTCCCGCTGGTAGATCCGTTCTTTGGACATGTTGCGGCGATTGCAGCCACAGTACATCTGTATTACTGTTGTGCTGCAGCTGCGAGGTTGAAGCATAAGTCCAACACCGACTTCGCCAAGTGCAGGAGGTTTTTGAAGAGTTTCATACCTTGTTCCGCTGCTTGCGATGCCTTGGTAAGTTTTCCCAGTCAATGTTAGCCGCAGATGCAAATACTAACATGTTGCAGGATCGCAACCTCGACAGAATGACGCGCATTGCCGCCGGCTCAGAGGGTATGGACGTTGAAGACTGGATGCCCTCCAAGATCTACCTCAGCGTCCCTCTCATGTGGGAGATTCTGCAATTCAACTCGACAACAGACTCGCAAGAAATTCCCACCGCAGGGCTCCTGGACGCCTCTCTCACACCGGCACTTCCACCAGTTGACACCAGTGAGAACTCGACCCTGGAGATCATCGTGGCAACATCACCCGAAATCACAATCAACACTGCAGATGGAGGCCAAGAGGCGCCCACCTTGTCTTACAAACCGAGCCATAACAACAATAAGTTCAATAACACTAAGCACAACGTGTCTTCGGCCAACTCTTCCTCTCGGCAAAATGTCTTTGACACACCATCCGTCGAGCAAATTGACAGCCTTACCTTCAACACCACACCATGGCTGTATGCAGACTCTTCCCAACTCATCAACATCGGAGAACTGCCTGATCTGCAGTCGGAGCCTGGGAATGCGTGGTGGGAAGGTGACAACTTCAACAATATCATGTTTAATCAGTTCTAGCGATGCATTTTCTTCTGCTTGGGGGGCGTTTCGCGTACACAACGGGGTCTTGGTAGAGGACAAGAGGGTAAATTGGGGATTGCTTACATGCTTGCCTGTTTTGCGTGCCGGTGTCGGGGTTACGTGACGGCCGACACGAACAAGATGCTCAAGTTCCACTGCAGTTTTCCGATCATATATTGGCGACGGTGGACTGCTCCGCATATGATAGAGACATGGTTTAGGAAAAGGTTGACGGCATCAGGACCCGCTGCGAAACGTCTTGAAGACTGTGTTACATCATGTCGCTATTGGATCGTCAGGGCGGAGTATCCATTGGGCAATATAACGATGATTTCCTCACCGAGGGGAACCCACCTACTGCACAGAATGCCCGTTACGGAACGGCGCGCCTCTTGTGAGTCCAGACTCAAGGGTGGATCATGCGGAGGGAACAGGGATCATCCCGCACAGCCTGGTATCTGCAACTGAGGTGTCACTGTCGGACTCTGGGCCCATTGGGGCTAAGCGGGGGTCGGACGTGGCTGAGAAATGGACTCTGAGTGATAGGGTCAGGAGTGAGGCGTCTGGGCTGCTCGAGCGGCTTAACGGCAGTTGGGAGTTAGTGAGAACGGGTGTTCGTCTCGTTCCCCCATGACCGGCCATCCATCCTCTCTAACCACTTGTTTCTCTTCTGCGCCGGCTAGCTTCGCTTCCTCCTACCTTAGCCTCCTCTTGACAATTCAGGGTCCGCACTTGTTTGCGCTCACCGCCAGCACTTTCCCTTATCTGATCGTCTCTTCTTGGTGTCCTCGTGTCATGGCGTTCCCACCGTATGATAAACATCATGAAGGAGGTGGTTGGCTGGGGTGTGAGACGGTCGGTTCGGCATCCTGGTTCATCACATCAGTAATCATAGTGGTCTGGTTGGATCGCGGATCAATCGGACTCATCTAGCGTGTCAGCGGCATCATGATGTTTCCCAATTCCGACAACGGAGGTTGGTTGACGAGAATGTGATCTCGACGTGTGGGTATGTGGAAGAAGCATAAGCCGGGAATCGGGAGGGGGCTGCTGAGCCCCACGTTATCGTCACTCCACAGCGAGGGGCCGCTAATGCATAGTATGTACTGCATCAACCCGAAGAAGAATGCTTGATAAGTGCCCAACGAATGCTTGGAACCGGGTGATCTGAGAGGGGATCGTCTCGCTCGTCCCGCCAGCCATTGCCCGCTCTCTGCTCGCCGAACCCGGGGGTATGGTCAACAGATGTCGCGCTACCGGGGCTATCCGGGCTATCTTTGTTTGCGAAAAATGACCGTATCACGGCCGAATCGGGTGTGTATGAAGTTTACGTGGCGATGAGGTGGTGGTATTGAAGGTGCGCAGTCTTGGCCACGCGCGTCGAGACCGGTCGGCATCGGTTTCCTTAAGCCGATCATGTGACCGCTCCAGGTCGAGTTGACCGGGATACGTCTTGAAGTTACTATCAATAGCCGGGTTAGTTTCTAGTACCTTATCGGAACATGATGCAAACTAGTCTGATGCGGGGTTTGGAGACAGAGTGAGCTCTACCTGGTTGTTATAAGTCATCGTGCAACTTATAGAGCATGTAGTGCATTGAAGAAGGAAAGACTTTCATCATTCTTCAAACAAACTTCATTCGGTATCGTGATACTTCACTCATACGTGCCGATCATGGCTTCATCACAGCGCGTCGTCATTATCGGAGCCGGCATCGTTGGCACCAACATCGCCGACGAGCTGGTCTCGCGCGGATGGAGCAATATCACCGTGATCGAGCAGGGGCCGCTGGACATGCCAGGGGGCTCAACATCCCACGCCCCCGGCCTCGTATTTCAGACCAACGGCTCCAAAACCTTGAGTTATTTCGCCAAGTACACGGTGGAAAAGCTGCTATCAATCGAGTGCTTCAACCAGGTGGGCGGCCTGGAGGTGGCAGAAACCCCAGAGAGACTCGAGGATCTCAAGCGGAAACACGGCTACGCCTCGTCATGGGGCATTGAGGCACACCTCCTTAGCGCCGATGAGTGCCAGCAGATCTACCCACTTTTGAACAAAGACATCGTCCTCGGCGGCCTGCACATTCCAACCGACGGCTTAGCCCTGGCCGCCCCCGCAGTCCAGCTGCTGATTGAGCGCACCCGGAAGGCCGGTGTTCGGTACCTCGACCGGACCCCAGTCACCGGCATTGAGCAGAAGGACGGCCATGTCACCGGTGTCACCACCAAGAACGGCACAATCCCCGCCGATATCGTCCTGTCTTGTGCTGGCTTCTGGGGCGTCGAGGTGGGAGCCATGATTGGCCTACCCATCCCTCTGCTGCCCGTCGGTCATCAATACGCAAAGACGACCCCTGTCTCCGCGCAGAAGGGGAAGAACTCGGAGCCCAACGGAGCCAGACTACCAATCTTGCGACACCAGGACCGCGATCTTTACTATCGTGAACATGGCGACTCATACGGCATCGGCTTTTACGGCCACCGTCCTCTGCCCGTGGTCGCCGCTTCACTGGGCGAAACGCCGGAGCATGTTAACGAGGACAATATGCCCTCGCGGATGGACTTCACACCCGAGGACTTCAAGCCGGCATGGGACTTGACCAAGAAGATCCTTCCTGCTCTAGGCGAGACGGAGATCGCTTACGGTTTCAACGGCATCATGTCCTTCACTCCCGACGGCGGACCTCTCGTTGGAAGAGCACCCAATCTTGAGGGATTCTGGGTAGCAGAGGCAGTTTGGGTGACGCATTCGGCTGGTGTCGCACGCGCAGTTGCCCAGCTTCTCACCACGGGCAGGGCAGAAATCGACCTGTCTGAGTGCGACATCTCCCGCTTCGAGCAGGTTCAACTTACACCCGCGTACGTTAACGAGACGTGCCAACAAAACTTTGTCGAAGTCTACGACGTCTTGCATCCCCTTCAACCCAAAGAGTCCCCGCGCAATCTGCGCGTCAGTCCTTTCCACACCCGCCAGCGCGAGCTTGGTGCGTATTTCCTCGAAGCCGGCGGCTGGGAGCGACCACAGTGGTTCGAGTCAAACGCCGATCTCGTCAAGCAGTTGCCGGACAAGTGGAAGCCGAGGGAGCGCGATGCGTGGTCTGCGCGGTACTACTCCCCGA
Source organism: Colletotrichum viniferum (assembly GCA_020226115.1). Classification (NCBI taxonomy): domain Eukaryota; kingdom Fungi; phylum Ascomycota; class Sordariomycetes; order Glomerellales; family Glomerellaceae; genus Colletotrichum; species Colletotrichum viniferum. Next base: position 858,964 of record JAGFBE010000019.1, read on the forward strand.
TCGCCGCCGCTGAAGCGTGGAAGACGCGCACGGCGGCTGCGATGTACGACTTAACGTCCATCCGCCGGGTAGAAGTTTCGGGCCCTGGAGCTGTCGATCTGCTTCAGCGCGTGACAACAAGCGACGTCTCTAAAAAGCCGGGCAGCGTCACCTTTACCCTGCTTCTCGACGAGCAAGGCGGCGTCAAGAGCGATATTTTTGTAGCACGTCTGCTCGAGGACGTGTTCCAACTTGCTGTAAACGGGCCCATTGATCAAGCGTACCTGGCGAGGGAAGCCCGTCTTCAGGCTAAGAAGAACCCGACCAAGTGGGCTCAAGTGCGAGATGTTACCGGAGGAACATGCGGCATCGGACTATGGGGTCCCCGCTCCGCGGACATCGTGGCAGCACTTAGCTCAGACGACTTCACCAACAAGGCGCTGCCGGATTCACACGTCAAGGCCGCCATCATTGCGGGTATCCCGGTGCTGGCGATTAGACTGTCTTTCGTCGGAGAGGCGGGATGGGAAATTTACACGAGCGCTGAGAATGGCCAGCGTCTCTGGGATGCCCTTTGGCAAGCTGGCCGACCGCACGGTGTTATCGCAGCGGGTCGCAGTGCATTCAATGCTCTGCGGCTTGAGGCAGGGTTCCGGAGTTACGGTTCCGATGTCACGACGGAGAACAACCCGTTCGAGGCAGGACTCGCTTTTGCCATTGACACAAACAAGCAGGGCTACGTTGGCCATGCTGCAGTCAAGAAGCTGTCTCAGTCTGCGCCGGCAAGGAGACTACGCTGTCTCACGGTTGATGATGGTCAGTCTGTTGTGCTTGGAAAGGAACCGGTGTTCTTGGACGGCAAGGCAGTCGGTTATGTGACCAACGCAGCATTTGGATACACAATTGGCAAGCCAATTGCCTACAGCTATCTACCAAGTACGCTTAAGGAGGGAGACGGAGTTGAGATTGAGTACTTTGGCCGCCGGATCAAGGCAACTGTGACGGCAGAGCCTCTGTATCAGCTGGCTGCGGGCGTTAATGATGGATTAAGGGTGGCAATTAGGTCTCGTCTGTAATAACTCTAGTATTGCGGTTGGTTTTATAATGATTGATGAAATGAAATTTACCTTTAAGACTTACCCCTTGCTTCCGGTTGCACGGAGATGTGACTATATCTCAAAACATTCGGTTGCGCCTCATTGGCTTCTACTCCTCGAATCTACAAGCACAACATTTCAGCAACTAAGCACGCAATCACCATGACTCAGCATCTGAGAATGATTCTTCAGTCGGTTTCCCACACCCGGGCGTCTGCAATCATGACCTTGTACAGTATCCTGACGTTCAAGTTTTACCCCAAATTTCAGCAAAGGTGTGACGGCCGCCAGCCCTGTCAATAATCGCACCGGCGGAAGTCCAGCTAGAATGGTAAGAGGAATAATGTTGCAGACCTACCGAACCTGGTTCCAATTTATTGGGACATTCTGTGTGATTCGCGAGACATTCGGGGAATATTCTCCGCGGCGCACTGGCTGCCACGCCGTCGACCGCAGAGAAGGTATTCAGGAGAACTCTCAAAAGCCTCGACACAGGGATGTCCCGGTATCCTGGCTTGAAGCTTTCTGTTTGATGATTGCACTCGGAGTCTATAACGAAACACCGAGGCACTGACAGTAAGCTGACGGACTATCACACGCCTAGGGTACTGCCGAAGGCAAAGGGTGGGATCTTCCCTCGCCAGCGCCCGCCAATGACGATTCCTGACACTGAAAATTCCGAAGTATCGTTGAATCAACGGCATACAATTCACAAGCAATCCCGTCTGCCCCGATCACAAGGAACAGGGGTGGGTACAAAAAGCTGTAAAATACAGCCTGTGCCAACAGTATCAGGTTACGCAGCTGAATAGCGCTACACTTGCTCCAGGTCGACTTGATGAGAAGCAACTTGATTTTGTGCAGTATTATTGACGATTAAAGTAACCAAATGAATTGTGAAATGAGAGATTATCCGGATAACTAACTCACGTAACTATGCCAAGAGGGTTTTATCACTAAGGATGTCATATGAACCAGGCTACTAGAATTAAAAAAAAAAAAAAAAACATGAAGTATCAGTGTATCGGAGTGATTGCGTATCTCACTTCATTTTACTGTTCTTAGTTCATGACCCCTGCGGTAGGAGAAGAGCGCTTGCGACAATATAGCAACCTAAGCGGCTCTGCTCATGTCGCCGTGGTCGGCCATGTTCACCCATTCTCGATTAATGTTGTGAACAGCCCATTTAACAAACAACACAGACAAGCGTCATTTTCTCCAGACACCAATAGAAGGGGAAATGATAATACAAAAGGAATAGGGGCCCCTCGGTCTCTGCGCTCAGACCTGCAGTCCGAAGTCCAGCTCCGTGGGGGAACAAACGTGCCCCGGCGGCGTGTTTTGGCAGCCAATGTTGCCGCGGCAGCAGCCGGTTGGATGGTGCTTCGATAAGAAGGCCAGCGAAGAAGCCCTCGAGCCGCACTTAGATTCTTCCTCCGCATCGACGTAGAGTCCTTGCGCTGCTGCGCACTGAACCATTCTCCTGTCCATCCCACGCCGCCTGACAAAATGCCAAGGGTGACGGCGGCTTCACATTCTCAGAAATCTTCCGAGTGATCTGCTTCTAGCGCCGATTATCATGATTCACTGCCCAGAATAAAGCTGCATGCACGGCTTCTGCGCAACGCCAGCTGAACCGACTCGTCGGGTCGCTTGTTCGCCGTGCATCTATTCGTGCCAAACTTGGCAATTGCTTGACTCGCCGAGAGGTCAAGACTGCCCCTAAACCTCGCGGGGAGTCATAGTTTCTGCAGGAACGGCTGGGTTCAGGATGCGCTGACTGCCAAGGGATCATCCGATCACTGACGACCGCCAACGAAAGCCGGCGACAAAAGCCCAGATTCTCTCATCTTGTAGAAAAGCTGCAGTCTGAGCCACCACGCAGAATATTCTTCGTTTGCATGCACGTTCGGACTGCTGAGGCCGGGAGCACAACAGCAATAGTCTAGACAGACACGCAGCGCCACTCGGGTGTTTATTGGTGTTATACGAACTTGCTGAGGATCTGGATGAGGCTCTGCGGGGGAAGGGTGCTCTCGTCAGACGTATATAGATCCGCAAATGCCATCTCTCGTATGACATCTTTTGTGCTCGCCAGTGAAGTTTTGTTTTGTGACAAACAAGGTCCTGCTTCTCTCGTCTCTTCGATCTTTACCAACCTCGTCCAAAATGCTCTTCCGGGCTTCTCACCTCGTGGCCGCGATGGCCCTTTTCGAAGGGTCGTCAGCCAAAGACTGGCTGAGTCCCGAGTACAGGTTCTTTTACCAGTTCCCGTTGCCCATCCCGCCGGTGAAGCAGCCCAAGATGTAAGTTTGTGATGAAGTGACAAGTGATGTGGACCAGTTCTGACATTTTGTAGGTCAATCACCAACCCGGTCACCAACAAGCAGATTGATTACTACGAGGTCGACATCGTGCCCTTCAAGCAGCGGGTCTACCCAAACAAGGGACCGGCTTCGCTCGTTGGCTATGATGGACTTTCACCAGGCCCGACGTTTCTCGTCCCCAGAGGTCGTGAGACGGTTGTGAGATTCACCAACAAGGCCACACTGCCAAGCGCCGTCCATTTGCATGGATCCCCTTCGGTAGGATGCCCCAATTCAGAGTTGAGAATTAATAGTTGGGGCTAACACTGCTGAAGAGAGCCCCTTGGGACGGATGGGCCGAAGACAGGATCCGGCCTGGAGAATACAAGGACTACTATTACCCCAACAGCCAGAGTGCCCGCTTCCTGTGGTATCACGACCACGCCATGGATATTGTAAGACTCCCTCACACCACCTTTGAGCCAAGCTAACCCACCGCCACAGACTGCAGTCAACGCCTACTTTGGCCAGGCCGGCGCGTACATCGTCCAAGACCCCGCCGAAGACGCGCTCGGCCTCCCGACGGGCTACGGCGTCAACGACATCCCCCTCGTGCTGTCCTCGAAGCAGTACAACGCCGACGGCTCCCTCTTCTCGCCCGCCGGCGAGACCGACAGCCTCTGGGGCGACGTGATCCACGTCAACGGCCAGCCGTGGCCCTTCTTCAAGGTCGAGCCGCGCAAGTACCGTCTGCGCTTCCTCAACGCCGCCGTCTCGCGCTCCTTCATCCTCTACTTCAGGCGCCAGACCGGCGGTGCCAACATCCCGTTCCAAGTCATTGCATCTGACGCCGGACTGCTCACTGGCCCGATCACCACGAGCACCCTCACCATGTCCATGGCGGAGCGGTGGGAGGTCGTGGTCGACTTTTCCGGATACGCGGGACAGAACATCTCACTGCTGAACCAGAAAGACGTCGGCAAGGACAAAGACTACGGCTTCACGGACCAAGTAATGCGCTTCATCGTGGGCAAGTCCGCCGCCGCCGCAGACACCTCCCTCGTCCCCGCCAAACTCCGCAACGTGCCCTTCCCGCCGCGGCAGGGCGACGGCGTCGACCGGCGTTTCAAGTTCCACCGGTCCAACGGCGAGTGGCAGATCAACGGCGTCGGCTTCAGCGACGTGGCGAACCGCGTGCTGGCCCGCGTCCCGCGCGGCACCGTCGAGATCTGGGAGTTCGAGAACGGCGGCGGCGGCTGGACGCACCCGATCCACGTGCATCTCGTCGACTTCCGCATCCTCAGCCGGACCAAGGCGAAGCGCCCTGTGCTCGCGTACGAGGCTGCTGGGCTAAAGGACGTGGTATGGCTGGATGCCGGGGAGGTCGTCCGCGTGGAGGCGCACTATGCACCGTGGGACGGGGTGTACATGTTCCACTGTCATAATCTTATCCACGAGGACCACGAGATGATGGCGGCGTTTAACGTGACGGCGTTGGCGGACTTGGGTTACACTGAGACGTCTTTTGCGGACCCGATGGAGGCAAGATGGAGGGCGGTGCCGGTCTCGGCGGCGGCGTTTCAGGCGGATGCGGTTGTGCAGAAGGTACAGGCGATGGCGGCGCTGCAGCCGTATAATAACGAGGCGGAAGTGTTGCAGAGGCTGGATCAGTATTGGGCTGCTCGCGGTGGTGTGAAGATGAGGCGCGGAAAGAGATTGGAGCAGGTTGATGAGATTGAGGGGTGATGTTGCCGGGTAGGGGATGTAAGATTTTGTAAGATTAAGGCGAGGATATCTTGATTTATACATATTACAACGAGTGTAACCTAGAATTCTTAAACCATTCACACACAAACAACGAAGCATTCTTCTGTCAATGTTTTGGAGATGAATCAGGTGTCTTTGACCACTATTCAGAGGAGTGACTTCGTGGGGCAAAATATGTAGACTGTGAAGGCTTGTAACGAATAGATTTGAATTTGAAGAGCATTCACCTCAATTGAAGGTGAAAGTCGCAAAGTTCCTCATGAAACTGTATCTTGTGACGAACTCTAGTGCAAGTCTATTTCTTTTCATGTAAGTCTATTGTCATCTATGCGCAAAAGTCCTCAATAACGCTTGTCATCACGGCAGTAACCTCGCGAAGACTATCCACGCTAACCCACTCCTCCTTCCCATGAAGCCCAAAGCCCTTTGGCCCATACACTATCGACGGAATACCGACTTTATGCAGCAGCGCGGCATCGCACCAGAACGGCATGCCATTCGGCTCGGGCACACTGCCGGTGACTCTCGACACGTGGGAGACAAAGTCTGCGAGAAACTTGTCGTTGGCCGTCAGCGCGAAACAGGGGCGTTCGAATGTCACACGCGGCGGGGCGTACTTGAACTCCGGCGTGCTCGATGCTATCCCCGCGAGAATTCCTTCCACATCACGCAGGATGGACTCCCTCGACTGCGACGGAATGGTGCGAAACTCGACAGTCAGTGTGCACTTGTCCGGATAACTCGAAGGCTCCTCGCCGCCTTGGATAAGCCCGCCGTGCAACGACGCTTTGCCCAGACGGCCATCTGACGGCAGCCCCTTTGCATACCCCAAGAGGGCAGTCTGCACCGCCCCAGCAAGCAAGATTGCATCAACGCCCTTATCCGGCATGGAACCGTGGGCAGCGACGCCGAGAACATCAATCTCAACCCATAGAAACCCCTTATGCGCGAAGATGACCTCCTGCTGCGTCGGTTCGGGGATGATGGCCGCGTCGGCTCTCCACCCCGCCGCGAGGACCTCCTCGGTGCCAAAGGAAAAGTTCTCCTCGTCGGCCACGGCAGCCAAAATGACGTCTCCGCGGAGAGACGAGCCGCCCTCTGAGCTGAACTGCGCCATCGCTGACATGGCGGCGGCAACACCGGCCTTCATGTCCAGACACCCGCGGCCGTAGATCCTGCCGCCATCCTCTGCCTTTAACTCGCCGCTGAGAGGATCGAGGTCCGGCGAGTAGCTGCCCAGGCTGACGGTGTCAATGTGCCCGTTGAGCATGACTGACTTGCCGCCGCCCTTGCCGCGCAGGACACCGACGACGGACGGGCGGCCGGGTTTTGTGCTTTCCACCCAGTGTGCGTCGATATCACGGTGCTGCAACCAGGCCGAGATGTAGCTTGCAATCTCCGCCTCGCCTGCGCCAGACGCCTTGGAGAGGTCAGGGTTAGACGAATCGATGGTTGTCAGGATCTGTGTCAGCCCGACAGGGTCATGAACAGAAACATCAATAGGCGGCTTGTATTTCCTCCGACCCTCGGTGTTGAGCAGCACAACGACAGAATCCTCCGACAGACATGCCGGCCGCGGGCTCACCTCCGCAAGACGCCGGAGCGCAGCAACAGTCGCGCCGCCACAGGGCCCGCTCTGCACGCCCTCGGTCTCGAGATACTCAACTCCCCGCTGCGCTTCAAAGTCCGACACGGTGGCGCTTGCGTCAACACCAGCCTGCAGATCCGTCCATGCCGTAAGGGAGACGGTGCCGCAGTTGAGGCCGTCCATGATGGTGCTCGACGTGTGCACCGACGCGGGCTTGCCGGCGCGCAGGCTCCTCCACAGGCACGGCGCGGTGTCGGGCTCGACGGTCAGCACGGCGTGTTCGCGGCCGGCGGATTTGCAGTGGGAGACGACGGCGTGGGCGAGGGAGCCGACGCCGACGGGGGAGACCATCAGTGTCGGGGCGAGGCCACGCTCAGCGACCTGGTGCTCGGCCTCGACGACGAGGGTGGAGTAGCCCTCGACGATCCTGGCGGGGATCTGTTCGTAGCCTTCAAAGGCGTTGTCCTGGATGAGCAGGCCGCCAGGGACGGACTTGGAGGTGCGCCAGGCTTCGAGAACGGCGTCGTCGTAGTGGCAGTCGCTGACGACGACGTGGGCGCCCTCGGAGGCGATGAGAGTCGCCGCGTCGCCGTTGACGCCGCGCGGGACGTAGACGTGCGCTGAGATGCCGAGGATGCGGGCCATGAAGGCGACGGCTCTGCCGTGGTTGCCCTCGGTCGCGGCGTAGAGAGAGATGCCGTTCTGCTGGGCCGCCTGGGCGACATCGTCGAGAGGCGTGTCGGCGGGCAGGGTGAGGTGGGCTGTTATGGCGCGGTAAGTGCCCCATGATGCGCCGAGGATCTTGAAGGCGGGAAGGCCGAGCCTGTTGCTCTCGTCTTTGAGGAAGACGGCTTTGACGCCGAGGTCGCGGGCGAGGGCGTCGAGGGACACGAGAGGGGTGCGGTCGAAGGAGGGGAGCTGTCTGTGGAAGGCCTGCACGGCGGATGTGTCGATGTCGCGGCCGAGGGGCCCGGCACGGGGATTGATGTAGACGCTTCTTCGTCCGGAGGCCATGATGAAGGTACTCAGATGCGGGTTCGAAGGGGATTCAATGACGACGCGTGCGAGGACGCTGGTGGCATGTGTCATTTATGCGCATTTTGTGTGTTGAAGGTCAAAATGATGACCAGCGTGGGATTTGAGGAGCGCAAGAAAGCAACACCGATCGAAAAGGCGTTTTCGACAGTTTCCCGGGGCGGAGGACGGCAGACGGTTCCGCCCTTTCGTGACACCGGGCAGAGACCGGAGCCGGTCTTTAGTGTTTAAGACGGGGGCTAACCCATGTCCAAGTCCATGTCCAAGTCCATGTCATATGCCTACAATCGATAGATAGATGGACTTTTCATACCTATTTTCCTCTTCTTCTCTTCCTAAGCAGTGAGTAGGTGTGGCTTTAGTACCCAAGTAGTAATCTTTTCCGGCAGTAGGAGCTTTTTTAATAAGTGAGATATTTTTTTAGTGAGTGAGATCTTTCTAGTGAATGGGGGCTTTTCAGTGAAGGTAGTGAAGTTAAGTAAGTAAATAAGGACTCGTGACTCTCCAGTCACTGAGATGTTGCAAAGGAGGCGTATTCAGCGACCACACAGTTGAGGTGATGGCTTTTGTGTATTCGGCAGCCATAGCGCACATGTTGCCCGCCGTTTCAACGCCCGGACATGAATGGGAATAAGCCAGGCTATCTTCAGGTACCTACCTACCTACAGGCATCTGACTTCATTTGGCAGTCATTGTACATAAGGTATCTTGGCTGCCCACTGGACATGTCTATCCCCTATGGTCCCTAAGGAAACGCATTACAGGGCGTCTCTGTCACAAGACAAAGTGGAGAGGACATAGAGGAAGAGCAGGGGAAACATATGCTGTAGCATGAGGCATGCTGAAGAATAGCCCCCACTAACGAACATGCTTCAGAACGATGAGAGGCGGCTCAGTGAGTGACTCACTGTGAGTCAATCTTCAGCGGGGTCTGCCCGAGTTGAAATGACATGACATGCAAAGGCGCAAAGGGCGTGCCCGACGTGCACTTAAACCAGTGGAGGCCTTCCATCACCATCACCATCACCATCTCAAGCATCATCTTATACACAATCTGTCATCTGAGCCTTATTCAGGTACTGATTCAGTAAACTCCAAAACATGGAGCTCCCCTACACGACCGTCGACGTCTTCACCGACACGCCCTTCGAGGGTAACCCGCTGGCCATCGTCACGATCCCGGCAGCGGTGACCCTGACGCAGACGCAGAAGCAGGCCATCGCCCGCGAGTTCAACTACTCCGAGACCACCTTCGTCCACGAGACCGACGACGCCTCCTCCACCACCCGCCGCTTCGACATCTTCACTCCCGAAGAGGAGCTGCCCTTCGCCGGCCACCCCACCGTCGGCACCGCCGTCTTCCTGCAGCCCCGCGCCGTCACAGAGCTCCGCGCCAAAGCCGGCCCCATCGCCCTCGAGAAGACCGGCCCCGACTCCGTCCGCGCCGCCATCCCCCACAACGTCCGCCTGCACCAGCACCGCCTGAAGAGCCTCGGCCCCGGCCCCTTCAGCGATGCCACGGGCGATATTGCCGCCGCCGAGGAGAACGCCCCCATCTTCAGCATTGTCAACGGCATGACCTTTGCCCTCACCGAGCTGCCCTCCCTCGAGGCCTTGGGGTCTGCCAAACACGGCCCCGTCGACTTCCGCCAGGACGAGCTGCTGGACGAGGGCTGGCGCGACACCTTCATCTCGCCTTACTACTTTGTCCGCCTCGGGACTGAGACTGTCGACGGCCACGAGGTGCACAAGATCCGCACCCGCCTCATCACGCCTACCCTCGAGGACCCCGCCACTGGCAGCGCCGCCTGCGCCCTGTCCAGCTACCTCAGCATCCATGTTTTGAAAGAGGAGTCGCTCAGCTTCGAAATCACCCAGGGTGTCGAGATGGGTCGCCGGAGTAACATCTACGTTGATTCCACCGTCACCACCGCCGCCGACGGCACCCGCAAGCTCGAGACTCTGCATCTCGGCGGAAAGGCCACCAAGGTCATGAGCGGCGTCATCAGTCTCAGGCAATAAGCGCTGACGAGTCTTCATCTTCATCTACAGCGATGTAACAGAAACAGGATACAAAGAAGTGAAAGAATATATACCACACTCACTCTCCGGGAGTCATCTCACACCCTCCGCCTGTCCTCATACACTCTCCAATCAACTACAGGTTGATCCTCAAGCCGAGCGTGTTGTTGAACGTGACGGTGCCCCAGTACGGCTCCATGCCCGCGTTGCCGACGTTGACATACGTGCTCTCCGAGAAGACGCCCTGCTTCGCCAGCGCCCCGAGCCAGTCCTTGATGTCTCCCTCGAACGCGCCGCTCTCCAGGTCGCCAAACTGGCTGTCCTCCGGCACCAGCAGCGACGACACCGTGATGCCCGTGTCCGTGTTCTTGCCCTGGTACAGCTTCCACCCATCCTTGCCGTACAGCCCGTCAATCGTCGCCGTCGGCCCCTCCGCCCACCCGATCGGCACCTGCCCGCCCTCGTACCGCAGCCAGAGCATCAGCTCCTGCGCCGCCGACGACGTGCTGTCGCCCTTGGTGTCGGAAGTCATGAAGTCGTACACCACGTTGCCTATGTGCGTCTGTCAGTCATCATCCCTCTTGTTTGTCTTTCCATTGCTGGTGGCAGCACCACCCACCCTTGTATGCAGACGTGTTCGACACAGTCCAGTCGTACGTGCTCGGGATGCTCGCGATATCGCTCAGCCGCGTCTCCAGGTTCTGCGTGAGCCCGATGAACGAGTACCCCTTGACGACGTCCTTGTTCACCGTCGGGTCGATCTTCCACACGCTGCTCCACTCGATGCGCTGCGCGTCGCCCGAGCCCGACGTGCCCGCGTACCCCGTGCAGCACGAGCCGCTGATGGACTTGTAGTTGTAGTTCATCGAGTACACGATCCACGGCGTGCCCATGAGCACCTCGTAGTCGTTCGGCGCGCCGCAGAACTGCGTCTCCGCCGCGGCGGCGGCCGTGGCCAGCACGGCGGGGGCAAGGTACCGAGTGATTTGCATTGTTGTGGGAGAGGTTTTGAGCCGTAGAGACTGTGGGTGGTGGAAAGGAGTGTTGTTCGCCCAACACCTCCCATCACTATTACACGCAGCTCATCTCCTTTTAAACATCTCCTCGCCAGCTAATCCGAACCTTTCGGATACGCTTCTCATGTCTCGTGGAGACGTGTAGGGGGCGAGTATTATGCAGACCATGTTGTCGTCGTAAACACCGGACCATATTCGCTCGTCAATCTGAAACCCGCCCGCTGATCGGCGCAGTCCAGGAGGACGGCAGCGGCAGCGGGAGAGCTGCTGCTCACTGGAACGCTGGGAATAAAACCCCCGGAGCAATCATCTTGCATGTCGAAAGTGAATGACCCTGGCAATCTGACCACCCGCTCCCGCGAGGCTCGGAGGCAATCTCTCCTGCCGGGACCACGGGTTCCTAGCGCTCGGCAGCTTGATTGACTTTTGATTGTGGAGCGCGTGGCAGCAGGGTCTAGACTCGGGGGTGATGAAGGTGCATGGGAAATATCCAAGCAAGCGGTTTTCGCGATTTCCGAGGAGTGCCATGGTCGTGTCGTCCCTTCGTTTTAGTGTTTTAGTGCAACTCCACTGGATTGCGGTCGTGATGCTGTGGCTTTTTTCCGAGCAACGCGTGAAAATGATGGCATATACACTCGTGATGTGGCCAACTCTGTTGGACGGACGTCGTGAGGATGCAAATGCTCTGTCCGTAATAGGGCGATGAAAGACTGCCATTGAGCAAGCCCATGCTAGATTTAGACAGTCTCGCCCCTCGGTCGTCTGCAGCTTCTCATGCAGCTTCTCAATCACTTGAGGGCGTGGCCAGATCGACTGGCGAAGTCCAAACTTCGTCATCTTCTGCTGTCAAGATTGCCCAATCCGTCGTAGATGGGCACTCTAAGTTGGCATTCAATCATCGTTCTTCATCTAGGTTCCTGTTACATCCCTGGGTTGATGCAAACTTGCTGCGAACCATCCCAAGGCGGTATGAAGATGTCATAGACCAACCACCATCACACATGATTTCGGAGCAACAAGCGAGCATATCGACCTTATTGTACTCAGCCCTCCCACCGACCCATCTGAGGCTATTCACAGTTTGTCAGCAGGCGCATGCCAACCCCCCTTCGACCGATCGGCAATGCTTGATAATCCGGCAACTCGCCAACCCACAAACATGGACCTGCAGCACCGGCCCTACGACCATTCCAGAGACCATCGGCCGGCCGTCGAAGAATTTTTACGCATCCTCCACCCAAAACCAGCCCATCTTCTCCGCAGAAATGAGCCGATCGTCACCGCCCTGACGGCACCTCCTGCCACCAAACAGGCCCTGACAGGTCCATCCCACCCCGAGCCTGTGCTGGCTGTCAGTTTGGATTAATCAGACGAGGCGACATCGCCAACTGCCGCCCCTCTTCAACCACGATCCCCGAGCTTCAATTCCGAACAGCCCGGGCAAAAGGCGGGCGTGTTGGGCGGAACGGGGCCGCGACAGGGGGGCGACCGCTGTCGAGTCAGTCAAAACGGTTCGAGCAGTGTCGCATCGCGGGGTCCATAATGACAGCATGAGTTGAACATTGCGTCATGTCGACTCTGCTGGAAGCTCGGAGCTGCGAACCCCACGATTCGCAAAATGGCCTTCAAAAGTCGACGTCGCCTCATTCATGGAGTGGTTTGTGAACTTATTGAGCCTCGGAAATATCGTCTCTGAACAAGATCCAGCGGCGTAACACAATCATCAACACTTTCACCATGGCCCCGACGACAACAAACTCCTGGTCCATCACGGGCACCAGCAAGGAGAACTGGGACTCCCTCGTGTTCAAGAAGGACGTTCCCCTCCCGCAACTGGGCGACTACGACGTCCTCGTCCAGATCGAGGCCGTCTCACTCAACTTCCGCGACCTCGCAATCCCCAAGGTCAGTCCCATCTTGTCATGAACCGCCTCTTCAGAACACACACTAACATCACCCTCGCACGCAGGGCCTCTACCCCTTCCCCGTCAGCTTCCCCCGCGTCCCCGCCTCCGACGGCGCCGGCCGCGTCCTCGCCGTCGGCCCCAAGGTCACCCAGCTCGCCGAGGGCGACGACATCTGCACCCTCTTCAACCAGCACCACCAGTCCAACCCCATCACCCCGCTCGCCGTCCGCAGCGGCCTCGGCGGCGCCCTCGACGGCACCCTCCGCCAGTACGCCGTCTTCCCGGAACACGGCCTCGTCAAGGCCCCGTCCACCCTCAACGCCATCGAGGCCAGCACCCTCCCCTGCGCGCCCCTGACCGCCTGGAACGCCCTCTACGGCATCCAGTCCAAGGCCCTCAAGCCCGGCGACGTCGTCCTCACCCAGGGCACCGGCGGCGTCAGCCTGTCCGCGATCCAGTTTGCCGTCGCCGCCGGCGCGACCGTCATCGCGACGACGTCCTCCGCCGCCAAGGGCGAGCAGCTCAAGAAGCTCGGCGCGCACCACGTCATCAACTACAAGGAGACGCCGAACTGGGGCGAGGTCGCCAAGGGCCTGACGCCCGGCGGCGCGGGCGCGGACCACATCATCGAGGTCGGCGGGCCGGGCACCGTCGCGCAGTCGCTCAAGGCCGTCAAGCTCGAGGGCGTCATCTCCATCATCGGATTCCTCTCGCACGGCGACGCGCCCAAGGACCAGCCGACGCTGCTCGATGCGCTGGCCAACATCTGCACCATCCGCGGCCTGTTCGTCGGCTCGAAGCAGCAGTTTGACGAGATGAACCAGGCGATTGACGCGAACAAGATCAAGCCTGTCGTTGACCAGAAGATCTTTGGGTTCGAGGAGGTGAAGGAGGCGTACCAGTACCAGTGGGACCAGAAGCACTTTGGCAAGGTTGTTGTCAAGATCTAGACAGTATGTGTAGCTTTGGGAGTGCCAGCTAGACGGCGTTGCCAGCTTAATTAATGCAGTTATGACCACTATGTAGCTCATCCCGTGAGCACTGCCAAACTTATGCAATTTTCAAGCACTTTCTGTGACAAGCGTGTGTGATTGTACTGTGTTGTACCCAATCGAGGCTGCGCTATTGGCGCGCTGTGTTATACATCTTTCCCATTGCCATGACTCCGTTCTAAATATTCATCAACCTGTACAGCCCCCGCTAGATTCCTCCTTGGTATTTGCGGCGTCCGCTCTACGACTTCTGGTCCGATACGTCTTCGATACGGCCGGCGTCTCTTGGACCGCTCCGCAGCGCGCGGCCGTCTATGATCGGGCGTCCATGGGAATCGTATTGCAGGGTCTCGGTGTACATCGGGCCTCCGCCCTTCTGTGACGCGGTCTTGACCGTTGTGCCGTCGGGCGATCGCTGTGTCTGCTTTGCGTACCGCTGGCTGTTCTCCTTGCCGTTGACGGAGACGGAGGAGGAGAAGGAAACGAATGAGGAGCTCCAGATGGGCATTTTTGGGATGTTTCGGAGTTCGGTTTGGTTTTTGAGTGGAAAATGCTCGGTTTTTCTCTGATGCTTTGGTATTAGTGAGAGGCAGGAATCAAGGAGAGTTGCATGTGAAGCGGACGAGTTGGAAATACCCATGCCTTCGTCTTGCTTGCATCATGGGCCCACAAAAGCTGCATACGTCATGGCCGAGCCCAGGTGCCATCTCATTGGGAGACACAGAGAAATCGTGCGCCTGCAGCATAATAATCTGTGCTGCCTTTGTTACATGGCCCAGAGCCGACTGGTCCAAATGAAGTTGTTTATTGCTGTTTCTTCTATGCCTCAACTTTAAATGCCCAGGATGAGTCCCACACCAAGCTGGACTCTGGTCATTTTGAAATACGCATCTCATCACATACGAACCTTTGACCTTTGACATCCATGGATATTCAGGGATGATTAATCCTTTCGAGAGCCATGTGAGTCCAGTTTGCTTAATTAACCCAGCAGAGCCATCAAAGAAAGCGCAGAGTTCAGGTAAACAATCCCTTTCATTCGCAGATTACTTCCTGCCGGGCTTTTCTCTCTTGATCAATCCACACATACCTTGCTTCCCCAAAATCACCTGAGAGTAACGTCGCAGTGATGTCCGACCGGGCTGATCAAGAAAAAGTTTTGCATCTCCATCATATCGTCCGTCATATTGTCCGCAAGTCGCACGCCCCGACAGTTCCGAAAGAAGACGGCAGTGGCAAGTCGCAGCTCCATGCAAGCCAGGTGCTCCAAAGGGCGAGAACAGTTGCTCCTGCTGCTTCGAAAGCGACTCCTGGTCGAGGAACCGCCTCTCATCAAACCTGCGATGAAGTCAGAAAAATTGCGATGTAGCAATAGGAAACCAACTTACCTCAACGGATCGGGGTACACGTTCGGGTGCCGGTGAAGGGTGTACGCTTGCGTCTCAACTACGGTGCCTCCAGGGACGAAGAAACCTCCAAATGTTGCGCCACTGGGAGGCACTGATCGAGGAAGATTTCCTGGGGCAGCGCCATAGAGACGAAGAGTCTCGTCAATCACCGCATTTAGAAGCGGCAACTTCTCCAAAGCGGCGTCGTCAAATTCGTCACCCAGTCCGGCAAGCTCCTCCTCCAATCTCGCCTGTAGATCAGGTCTCCTTAGTACAACCCATACCAAGTACGTCAATGTCACGGACGTTGTATCGGACCCAGCGACGATGAGGTTCCCGGCTTCGGCTTGGACCTTCTCGGGAGTCAGGTCCGACTTCTCCCCGGCCTCGCACTCGGCGAGCATGTTGCCAAATAGGTTTGCGGAGTGCCCGTTCTGGCGCAAGTTTGCAGCGGCTCTGACAGCATGAGCGTCCACAGTGTTTTGGGCTTGCACTATGTTCTGCACCGACTGGATTGGGAGGAGTCGTGCCAAGAAATACAGCAGCGGCAATTCCTTGCGGAGGGTGGTGAAGATGAAGACGGATTCCAGGGCTTTGATGTAACTGTTTTTCTGCTCGGTGTAAGTGATGCGAAGGGGGCCTCACGAAAAAGCAGCCTTACCTCTCCCAGTTCCAGCATCTCAAACGACTCTCCAAAGGAAAGATGGGCAATGACATCGGTCGTCATCAATGTCCACCATTTCAGAACGTCAGCTTTTCCATTGAGAGCGTCAGCTTTGATCCGCTCAACAGCTCTCTCGACTTTCTGCCGGACGATACGCTCCCAATTTTGGCGCAGCGAGGCACTGGTGAACGCCCGAGCAAAGAGCTTTCGGCGCGCAGCATGTTTCTTCGGATCGACCATGGCGAAGATTCCCGGCTCGACGCCAGCGGCGACTGTCGAATACCATGGCCCCTTCAAAAAGCCCGAGCCAATCTTTTGAATTGTGTTGAAGCCTTCCGGGTCGGCGACCGCAACCTCGGTGGGCGAAATCCGGACAATGGGGCCGTATCGGTGGTGGAGAAAATGCACATAGTGCATGCGCCGGCCGGTGAGAGTTTGGAACTTCAAACCATAGTGTGAGAACCTCGTGTACCATGGGCCAGGAACATGGCTCAGCGAACATGTCAAGCCGGTGAACAGGATCTGTCAAATCATCATTAGTACTGGCCGTCGAGGTGAGTTCGTCAAAAGGGAATCTTGTTACTGACTCGAGCAACGAAAACGGCAAAAATGGCCGCCAGGCCGTAGCCAACGGCCGCGGAATTCAAAAGAAGCATGTCGACGAGCTTGAAGAGGCAACTACTGAAGTCAGAACAGACTTTCAAACCTGTCGTTCAGCGGCCAATGCCTCGCCTTTGAACATCGCTGACGGCCAAGGGAGGGGCCGGAAAACCCGCCCGGAACCGGTGAGGGATCGCCCACACCGACACCGACTACCGACCATGAATTGAGGCTTGTCGCTGTCTTCCCCGCGTTTTACAGCGGTCAGTCTAGACGACGGTTGAGATTCTAGTCGGACACGGGGTATCTGCTGAGCCCGATGTGGGATAGTTCCACTTGGAGGCCCAGCACCAGGACGGCCCGCGCGCTATTGTCCGAACACCGAACGCCGCAAAGGCATGTTTCTATTCCCACGAAATATAGATGATGCCCGTACACGTTTCCCCTTGTATTCTCTTCTTCATTCGATGATCAAATTATAGGCCGACAGTCGGATCGGAGTTGTCAATGTCCGCTGAGAACGTCTGCGTCCACGATTCATTCACTCGGGAGACTCAGACGAAGTAGCTCATTCGTATTGAGTTTACTATCCGCGCGGTAGTTTCTGGCTAACCGGGCGGTAATTCCATTAATCTCGACCAATCCGACTTTCAGTTCCAATCGCGTAGCTAATCACGTACAATGTAACGTTTTACACAACCAATATCGCGAAGTCGTCGATTACCCGCGCGCAGCTATTCAATCGACTTACGAAGTCCCGTTCGGCTAACCATATCGCTGGTTGATCGGTGGGGTATCGCCCAGTTGGCCAGAAACTACCGCCCGAGTAGCGAGATCCTTCGTAGTTTGATTATTCACTCACAGCAGGTACTTCATCTTACGACGGTTGTCGACCCGTCGTACAGGACAGAGCTCTTGCTACGTGAAAGCAAACACCGGCAACTGCTTTTACCAGGAGCGCGGCTTTTCCGGCGAACTCTTTCCCATCGACCAATCAAGACAGTAATATGGAAAGTTCGCACCCAAGAAAGTTGATTTCTGACGGAAAGAGTTGCACATTGGGCACTGCAGAAGGCCAAACTGACTGATTTTGATAGGTATGCACGCTCATCAGCGGTCCATTTATTCTTCTCAGCGTCCATTTCAGGCTAGCGCGCACCCTTAGGATGACCACGATAGATGACAGGGCGCAATGCTTCAACGTATTTGATGTGATCGGGCTGTTGCAGTTTACATAGAACAGTTCAATATTATTGCACAGAGCTTGGACAGGTGGCCAAACTTCTCTTCGACTCAAGCACCACAAGATAAAGATACTGAAGGAAAAGCAACAACTATGCGACACGCCTCGGAAACGCCGACTGCCGTCCTCTTGGTGGACATCCAAGAAGGATTCGAGCACCCGACGCACTGGGGTTCATCCCGCAGCACGCCATCGTTCGAAGCCAATGTCGCAAGCATTCTCCGCGCAGCCCGCGAACACAACTCCGCAATTGCATCGTCACAATCAACCGAAACGCCGATATCCATCATTCATGTCCACCACCACTCTCGCTCTCCGACATCCGCACTGCATCCTTCTCACTTCCTTGAAGGCTCATTGACGCCGTCCGTCTCTCCCTTGCAATTCGCGGCACCTTTGGACAATGAGATGGTTTTCGTCAAGAATTTCAACAGCAGCTTTGTGGGAACTCAGCTGGAGTCCATTCTTAGATCGGGTGGCATCTGACAGCTCGTGGTTCTCGGGCTGACAACAGATCATTGCGTGAGCACCACTGTCCGCATGGCGGCGAACCTGCAGGTTCTGGGAGATGATGGAGGACCAGACGGCAATGGGGAAGGTGTTCATAGCGTTATATTGGTGCGGGATGCGCTTGCTACTTATGAAAAGGGGGGTTTCGTTGCAGAGACGGTGCATGCTGTGAGCTTGGCAAGTCTCGATGGAGAATTCGCTCAGGTTGTCTCTGCGAAGGACGTCATGACGAAAGTAATCAGCGATATTTCTAACAGCTGAATTTGAGCAAATTAGCAATCTTTATTCCACAATTTGACTATTTTTGGACTATGCCCTGAGCTGCTTGCATTCTGTTTGCCTAAGATATTTGCCATCTATCGCCTGTTTACGGAGCTTGCCACACATGGAGAAGTTCAAATACTTACGCGATGTTAAGTCCGCTGCATATCTCGGTAATACTCGAATGGTCCGGCCTTGTGGACCTTCCCATTGATGACAATGACGTTGAGCCGGCTATGTTCCTGCAAAATACTAATGTCCTTGAGCGGATCACCATCCACAAGAATGCAGTCTGCAAGGTATCCTGGTCGAATTCTGCCCAATTCATGACTCCTCATGAAGAGTGTAGCTACGCCGGCGGTCGCAGCAATGATGCTTTCATGCGGCGTAAACCCGAGAAAGTTTACGAAGTGCTCCAGATCTCGAGCATACGTGCCATGTGGTGTCCACGCAAAGCCATAGTCCCTACACGTTCATGAGTATAGGCATCGTGTCAGGTATACAAACGAGGCTGTACTTACCCTCCAGGCAATATGACGATGCCGCGTCGATGCATCTCTCGAAGCCCAGCAACCGCAGTGTCAAGCTCTCTCACATATCCCGCCTTTTCAGCAGCTTCCTGCGTATATCCAAACGCTTCGGCTTCATATGCAGTGGCCACGAGCCAGTTGATCGCCGGTGCAACGCTACTCGTATGTCTGTTCTTCTCCAGCATTTCCATGCCTACATGTGTTCAGTATCTTTGGGCTTGTGGCAGACAGCCAAGCAAAAGTTCTGAAGTCCCACCTTCGTCGTCAACATAGGATGCATGGAATATGACATCCACCCCTTGACTGATGCACATCTTCACTGAGTCGCGAGCTCGGGCATGTGCGCATACTCTCTTGCCATGGCGATGAGCTTCCTCAACGCACGCAGCTGTTTCTGCAGCGGTGAAGTAGCAGTCTTCTGCCGCGCGGTTGCCTGTTATCTCCTCGCCTGACATGCTGATTTTGACGTTATCAACCCCAATGCACTGGATATTTGAGCGAACAACCTGTTGCATCTCTGCGTTTTATCAGCCTACTTCTTTTGGTGTTAAAATTGACGACGACATACCCTCGGGGCCCTCGGCAAATCTGGTAATGGAGGCTACCAGATCGCCTTCTGGTTTTGCGATTTCTCTTGCATTGGCTAGGTATCGGGGACCTGGAATGTCTCCGGAGTTTATGGCATCTCGGATAACAACATCAAGTCGGTCCTTTGCTGCGGCAGCTCCAAAACACCTATAACTCGGGATGAGACCCATCTGAATCAAGCACCAAGGGAATGCGTACATCGTGTATCCCGAGTCAAGAAAGCATTTGGCACTTTTGATTGTCAAAAGTACATGCTCCTCTACAGGCAAGTCTCCCAGGCGGGCCAAGTCGCCTCCGCTCCAGGTCAAATGTGCGTGAGCGTCACCCAACCCTGACATCAGCGTCCTTCCTTGCCCGTGGAACACCGTCACGCAAGGGTCTGATTTGAGCTCTTCCTTTCCGGGAACGGTTCCGACATGTGTTATTCTCTCGTCTTGCAATACCATCAGCACGCAAGAGTATATCTTTCCTGAGCAAAGTTGCCCACCTTCGATTAGAACATCGCCTAGGTATGGTTGACGACCTGTCGATTCCAATATTTGGGCCTCCGTGAAAAGAATCCTCGAGCCTTTGTTACTTCCATGGATATGATAGTCCCTTGGTTGTAGCTTTGGGTCCAACTTGAGGTTGTCGATGTATGCCACATTTCTTGGAACCGACTGGGAATTCTTCGTTGGTCCCCAAGCAGTATAACGACCTTGCGGCCATGAAACATGGCTTGAAGTTGCCATGGTCTGGGCGGATAATAGTCTGCGGTAGTCAGTCCAGCGCTCAACCGTCTCCTCGTTCAAACGATGCAATCGACCACTTTCAAGCCAGCACGCAAACACACTCGCTGTCAAAGCCTTGGGTTATCCACAGGAGGGATTCTTCACCTTTGGTTGTCAATGGATTTTGTTGGAACCGTTGTTGCTCCTTCGATATCCCTGCAGTTCATGTCTCACATACCCCGCATGGTTGAACATGAGCTCAGACAGCCGCTCTAATCGACCGCCCAATCAAGATCGCATGCTAACAACTGCCGAGATGTCAGCACCGCAGAAGCAGCGCAAATGTCACGGCTTGTCAAATTTCAAAGTTGACTGGTGGAAGATCCCTTTTTACTATTTCGCAGTACACCCACCTGTGATAGACACAGTCTTCGAAGTGAACAGGCATAAACGGTATAGAGTGTTCATATATGGGACCATGACGGAATAATCAATACCACACAAGCCTAATAGTAGCGATAAAAACAAAGCCACGTGTTAAACTTCAAGACAGATAAGCCGCCAAGCGTTTTACTGGAAGGACCTCTCGATCACGGTGTTGAACTCCCGCTCTGCATCTTGCGCATTCTTCAGCGCGTCACACCGCGCGTCTCCCATCCACTTTGCCGCCTTCTGCTCGGTGACACCTGCCACAAGTATGGTTTGGAGGTTCAAAGACTCGATCAACGCCGTTATGTTCCAAAAGTAGCTGCTGAGAGGCTTGATCAGAGCGCGCATCTCCATCTCCTCTCTGTCCTCTGCGGGAATGGTGACAAGAACCGGGTCAAAGTCCCCTACGTTCTCAAGTGTCGGGAAACTTTTCATCCAGTTCTTGTTGAGTTCGACAAGGTTCCGAAAGTCAGATACAAATGCTGCCCCATCCCGCGCGATATCGACCGCCTTCTTCGCCATCTTCTTAGCTAGCTCTGGTTTCTCGGCCATGAGAATGGTGTCGTAGAGCCTGTTGGCCTGAATGCAGTTGTTCATGGCGATGTTGACTTCATCCGTTGCATCGAGCACCTCAACATCTTCTTCGTCCAGCTGGACTGAAAAGTGTCGCAGGTGCCCACAGGGCTGTTCGTCGCATGCTTTGCACGGCCCGAGCTGGGGAGAGACCATCTCTGAGACGACGGGTTCCGGTGTAGATTCTCCTGGTATGACGAGATTCGGTACAATGCCCTGGGATGCGCTGTCCTTACCAGAGGAAATCTCGTGAGAAACGACTTCGACCGACTGCGTTGGTGGCTGGGTGGACATCGGAGTCGAGTCGGATGGCTGAGGCTCGCGAGCATGCGACCGAGTATTGTGTATCTTGGTCCACTTCAGCGGCCTGTCTGGTATGATGGAAGCTCCCTGGGAGGCCATGGAGCATCCATTCATGGTGAGAGGACGCGAAGTTCTCTTGGCCGGAGGTTCCACGGGATCATCATAGATACTTGGCCTAGGCCGATGAGGGGCGATCCTTTTCCTAGAGGCTGACTTGGCGGTACTCTCTTGAATCTGTGGTACGGATTTAGGGTTGGAGCGTGGACCTTTCTTGATACTACGACTTTGCAGCAATGGCAGTACCGAGGGCTGTGATGGACGGAATGGGTCGTGTGCGATATTGGATGCTACCTTTGTGTTACCTGATGCTGTTTTGTTCATGCTTCGGGAAGATGAAATTGAGGACGATGACGAAGCTGTCGATGAGCAAAAAGATGAATCGGTTGACGAGTCAGAGTCAGAAGATTGATCATGCGATGAGCGTGGCTGAGCCGGACTGGCTCCCTGCGTCAAGTGAATAGCGTCGATGTTTCCGGTATCTTGCTTGGGCTGGATGTCGATTGCGTTTAAATCATGATGCTTGGTGCTGCCCGTTGCAAACGATTTGAAAGGTTCAGGCTCGGATTTGAGGGTTGTTGTTTCGTACTTGGAATCTTCAGTTTTGGTGTCCCGGTCTGGCAATGGCTCAACGGGACGATTCTGAAAGATTTAGTGTCATATAGGAAATATTTGAAGATCAACGCGTAGTTCCGGGGGACAACTCACCGAAAAAGCGACAAAAGCATTCGAGATGTCTGCACACAGCAGGTGCGGTAAGCAGTCTGGCTTTGACTTCAAACGTTGCTCCACCTGTGCGGTGAGCCAATACTGTCCTTCTGTGCCAAGTTCTAGTAAAATACATACAGTGAACCGGGTAGCAAAATACGCACCATTGCAGTTGAGGCCAGTGACCCTGTAGAAAGTCTGAAGATGACCGATATACCGGTGGTTGTATCCGATTAACGGGATCCATTCGGGGTGATCGCAGCCGAGAATGTCGCTGTGAACAACAGCGCCGACTTTTGCGAAGAACGATTGTATTTTCCGGTCTCGAAACACTAGGGGCTTATTGAAGACGGGCGGTGGTCTTGCTGGAATCACGTTCGCCCCCGCCATCATGATTGGGCGATCAAGAGACGATTGTATAAGAGCCGGGTTGTGTAGCAGCTGAGATTTCTTCAGGCAAAGAATTCCTGATGGGGCGTCAACAACAACCTGGACATCACATATTATGTCAAAGTTATTCTTTAAGTGTATTTTATTGAGGGCTTCGACATCGAAAGCTGTTCGTTTTACACGAGCTTCTCAGTGGCTTGTTCGGCAGTTCGATTGTCTTGATTCCTTGGCATGGCTGGTCAAGATGAATCAGCGGATGATCCGACTATTTTGATTGGCTGACCTCTGATGAAACATCTCCCTTCTCGGCTCCCGCAACTCGTTTTCCAGCCCCTGACACTCATCTGATCGACTCTTCAACAAGCTTTTCAGCCCTACAACTCCTCGTTCTGAGTCCGTCTCTTGGACACGAACTGTCGCGCAACCATGGAATCTATCAAAAGCTCCGTGGATGTGGTGGATGGCACATGGTCTCATCTCAACGGGCTGGTTGCGGATGTACCCTGCTGGACGTGCAGACGGAGGCGCCTGAGATGCGACAACCTCAAGCCGGCATGCGTGAAATGCACCCGGGCGGGGTTGCAGTGTCTGGGGTATGGACCCAGCAAACCTCTTGTCTGGGTCGAACATGGCCGCCGCCGCATGATGGCTCACAAACAGACGCCACATCCAGCACCACCAACCCCAGCCCCTTCCGTCGAAATTAGTGACAAAGAATGGCCCAAGGCAAGCCGCTTCTACAGATTGTATTGTATGAATATGACGTGCTCATTATCAAAAGACCCGAAAAAAGCAAGATTCAAAACACGAAGACGTACAGCGGGCGCCAGAAGACGATGGTCGGCAAATCGACAGATTGGAGGTTGGCCCGCTTCTCAAAAGCCCAGCTGACCCCATCCTCCGCCAGTATGGCATCAAGTCCGTCGAGTACATATCGTATTGTGAGTCTAAAATTACGATATGGCTTAACACTGATTACGATACTCATTCATTTGCAGACGAACGACGCTGTTGTATGGAGTGTAGCATCTACGACGAGAAATCTGTAAATTCGTTCAGACGGTTCATGCCAATGGCACTGTCTAACCCACTCGTTCACCACACTATCGTATCCCTCGCGGCACATCATCGAGCGCGTTCTGAGATTACATTGGAACCTCCAGAGAAACATGGCTTGCTGTTTCATAAGGCAATTCCAGACAGCGTCGAACCCAGTGATCCTACGACGGCATTGCAACTCCGCTCCCGAGACTTTGCAGACGCTCTCATGCACAAGCAGCAAGCTATAACGCACATGAGATTGGCATTAACGGGCCCAACCCCTTCGGACGCAGTTATCGTGTCTACACTGCTCCTGATTTGGGTAGAGCTTCTCGAATCTGGGTATCGATCCTGGAAGTATCATCTTGGTGGCATGCGGGCCTTGCTGGTT
This sequence comes from Colletotrichum viniferum, assembly GCA_020226115.1. Lineage (NCBI taxonomy): Eukaryota > Fungi > Ascomycota > Sordariomycetes > Glomerellales > Glomerellaceae > Colletotrichum > Colletotrichum viniferum. Next base: position 883,059 of record JAGFBE010000019.1, read on the forward strand.
TCACGAACAAGCGCTGCCCTAAGAAGTGAGGTCGAAGCTAGGGGAGCGGGTTGCAGTGTGCACGCTTCATGATGCCACATTTTGGAATTTTGGTGCTTATTTTGAGGACATCTTTGTCTCGTAAGTCAAGGGCACAGATTGCGCAGGCAGTAAAGTAACCCCGGCAGGCTTCAAACATTTGGCTCAACATTGTGTCGCGATAAGCCAGACTTGTCTGAGACCTTCACCGACCCCGGAATTTACACGATCCTGAGACGTGGGGAACTCCGGGGTTGGACGGGATGTCCCGCGGAGCTGTCGCACATTCTCTATGGCTTCAACTCCCTTCTGTGCCCTTCGAGGGCTGGGAATCACCAAGAAGCCTTTGCCATACGCGCATCGCATCTGTTCCAGCGGCTCGAACAGTTCTTTTGTCAGCAGTGGGCAATGGACTATCCCGAACCACATTATGTGTCTCGGAGAGAATTTTTGGCGCATGCCTACAAATGTGCAATTGAGATCTACGGCCGCAGGGCTCTAGCCGGGCAACATTCCACCGAGCTTTCCCATGTTGCCCATGCCGCAGTCGAGTCTCTGCGATGCATTAGCCCAAGGGATTGCCACTTCAAAGGATGCCAGTGGCCGGCATTTGTCGCAGGCGCCGAGGCAAGGGACCCCTCAGACCGGATGGCGGTAAAACAAATCCTTCTCGACATGCACAAACTGGTCAGGACGCGGAACGTGGAACAGGCCTTACACATGCTCGAGCGAATATGGCGCCAATCAGAACTTCCAAACCCCAAAATATGGATCGAGTACGTGTATGATACAGGCGAAGAGTTACTTCTCGTATGAAAGGAGTACAAGCTGGCATGATCCCATCTGTGTTCGCGGCTGTGACCGACCACCCGTTTTCTCAAATGGCAAACCCACCCTGCTGTCGCACCTGCATTAAGATGTCGTACATGAGGTCCTTGGGCAGGGTCCGCATGACCTTCTGCGTCTCGGCCTTGTCCATCATCTCGCCATGACGGCAGATCATGCCGACAACCACGTCCTTCATCTTGCGGTCGTCGTCGCCGTCGGAGCACGAGGTGTACACCTTCTCCGCCGCGCGCAAGAATTCCTCCGTGTGCCACTGGCTGTCGGCCTCCGCCTGGAATTTGTCGAATGACAGGGACCGCAGGCCGGCGATTCCGTATTTCCTGGACAGCGCATACACGTTGGCGTGCAGGACGAGACTCTTGGTGCCACTGGATGCGACTGGTTCTATGCCGTTGGTCTTGGTGTTCGTCACGGATGCGGCTGCTGGCTTAGCATCGACGACGATGTTGCCGTTGCGAGTGGCGGGCGGCTTCGACTCGAGTACCGCACCACCTCCCTCGCTGTGGTTGTCATGACTGAGAGACGCCTCGAGGGCAACTGGGGACGCAAGGGAGTCGCCTTGGGGATCGGGCGAACCCAAGCCAGCCTTCGCCTGGGCTTTGGCGCGCTTCTTCTGCTTCTTGGTTGTTCGCTGTGGCTGGGGTGGCAAGAAATCATCCAGGGTTTCTCCTGGATCCTCCGCCTTGATGTCCTTGTCCAGAGGCACGTCGTCTGACTTGATGGATCCGTTGGGACCGTCGTCGTCAGTGGTGTGTCCATTTGCGTGGGCATGGCCGTTGGTCTGAGGCACGTATGTTGAGGGCTCCGAGGGATAGTCGAGCTGGTAGAAGTAGCGAATGACCATCCCGACCGCCTGAGGGTCATCGTCGGGAAGATTCAGGCATCCATCGGTGGCCGCCTGCGGAGACAGTGCTACATTAGCATCCAGATGGATAGTCTGTACCGGGACACGGATACTGACCCGGGACTTGGCTTCACGACATTTCTCGGCGAAATAGCTGGATCTTGGGCACACAACCGCCTTGTGGACGTGGTACTCATTCTCGCGACTGGCGATAGTGAGATCTGAGAACTCGGGATTGTTGTAAAGACTGTCTTGTGTGAGTCAATTGCGCTTGCGGCTTTTCCGGTTCGCCGATGGACTTACTGCTTCAGAGAGCTTCTCAGCTCCTCGACAGCGTCGGTGCTCATGATGATAGGCGTCGAGAGCAATCCTCCAACTCAAGAACGAGACCGTGAGGGATCTGGATCAACCAAACTTTGACATCGGGGCACGAGAGCAGCTATTTGTGCTTCAGCCATAGCCTCGTCAGCCCTCTACGACATAGCAGTGGCATGACAGCTCCTGGGCAGCTTCGTCCTCGTCGGAGAGTGTCCAGCACATGCCTCATCTCGCCCACCATCATGCATTCGATCAAAATTCAGGCAAGCCTGGGCCGCGATGAGGCGGTTTGGTTACCTCTCCCGAACCAATTGAGGGTGTGCAGACGGCCTAGTTTACGCTGTAAGTAAGATGGCGCACACACTTCTGCAGGCAGCATGCGACCGCGCGACGCAGCCTCGTCGTGAAATGCCCCCTTAACGCCTGGGAGCCTGGTGCCATTGGATTCTTCAGCGCGGTTTGATGTGGAAGGCTTCGTCATTGGAGCCCAAACGACCACACCGTCCGCCCCGGTGGTGTCGGGAACGCGTCGCACGACATGGTCAACGGCAGCAATGCATTGATACCTGGACAAGCAAACGGCCAGTCAATAAGTCCCGGGCAGCGCCTCGAAGTAGGCTCGGCTCGCTTGGTACCAATGGCAGCGCCGGAGGATGACACCCTCTTCAGCGAAGTGCGGGGAATGGGACGCCCTCCTTGAGTGGCCCGGATGCTGACACGAATTGGGCGTCGTGGTTCGCAAGAGGCAACGAGGAGATGAATTGACTTTGGTGCAATGCAGAGTAGCCCGCGTCATTGGACATATGGCTGGGCGCGAATTGAGAGACGGGAAGATTTCGCTGGCAGCTCTATGGCTTCGGCATCTGCAGGAGCGTCAATGTGCTCGAGAATGGTGGCGGGGAGGTTAAGAGTAAAACATTAATCAATATGATCCGTTTCCTCGAATGTTTGCATATCTTGTAATGGAGATTGTCGTATTTCGAATTCTATACTCGAAATCCATGCGAGGTAGAATTTCGGCCGACTTACATTCGTGCACTGGCTCCAAGCCGATGCGCCTCCCGAGTGGCGGAAGAGCCGAAACGGGGCCATGTTCACCGATCCGATGCCGGTTACCGCCGGAGTTTTCGCCATGCTATTTGACCGAAGCTGCCCAACGTGTCATCCGTCGACAGGTCACTCGGTGTACGCTGGTCCTGAGCCAGAGAAAGGCGGTGCAGTATTGTTCTCTGCGAGAAAAGGAAGGCCTAACTAACCATGAAGAACATCGCCTCCCACATCAGGCTTGGAAAGGGCATGACGTGAGGATTGGCCGGGTCAAAAGTCGGTGCATCATCACGATCTTTTGTCAATAATAGCAAACAGAAGTCTCCTTCTCAGCTGTTGATATCATTTAAGACACATGCACGAGGTTCCGGCCCACAACAAGCATGGGTCATCGTGTCAACCTGCTATTTTGCATCTGTCTCTCCGTGATCTTGGTTGCATCAGCTGCGAGACTGCCAAACTATGGCGTCTGGAAAGGGACAGCGACGTTGTTTTCTGCGCCTCGGAGCCCTTCAGAACGAACGGCACTTTTGACCATCCGAGATGGCAAGACCTACCACACTAGTCCCGTTCCTACACCGCCGCCAAACACCAACATACTAGCAACTGTCAGCATGGAAGCACCAGACATTCAGGACACTCGTATCGTGTATTGGATAGATCGCAACTTCACTGCTTCTCTCGTATCGGACAGCTTTTTGTTGGCGAACCTGAAGCCCGGATACCACGATATTCCATCAACTAAGGAGGACCCTCACAACGTCCCAGGACTTGACATGGTGGCAGACGGGCATATTGACATGAGAAAGGGAGTGTTCGGAGTACACAACGCTCCAGGACACGGAGAAGATGTTACCGACGTGATGAAGTCCTTTTTTGACCCGGCTATCGAGGCGCAGGCGGACATTTGGGTCTGGGGCCAACGAGGAGAAAACGGAAAAGGACTTGTTATGCATCATGTCCAAATGAATCAAGGGCATTCAGGGACACTGGCCGAAGAGAATGGAAGAAATCAAGACGGCGGTGTCATGGTCAGATACTACGACCATTGGGAGGCGCTGTTCATCGCGTTCCCTCAGCAGGCAGCCAACACCGATGAAGCGGGAGAGCCCGTTGGCGATGTCTTGGCTAGCATCACTGGTCGAGGTTAGCGACACAAGATGTGTTCAGCGAGGGGAGTGGCTCATCAATGGCATGGAGTTAACACGCAAAACGCAGACTGGGATCTGTCTCCAAAATCGGTTCATTTTGGTTGACGAGCTGATGAGACTAAAGCAAAGCTTTCCGCGTGCTATGAGCACCATATCAACAAGATAACGTTTCGGTTCACAAACGGTTATAGCAAGTGCGCCCCGTTATGAGAAGTCGTAAGAATAGCAGACCTGCACCGCGAAGCCTAAGCGCGGGCCAGCTACATGCCAGCCTTCAGGATCTCGAAGGCATCTTCACGATTGCCCCTGAACCGCTCCTCGGCAGCCGTCCAGTTAATGATCTTCCATACGTTGTCGACGTACGATGCTTTGCCGTTCTGGTACTGTAGAAATCGTCAGCCAAATCTCGTCGAGCATACCAAGGTTGTCAGACGTACCTGCAGATAGTATGCGTGTTCCCACATGTCGATACCAATGATGGGCACCTCCCCGCCAACGACGGGGTCTTGGTCCTTGGTCGTGACGATGCGAAGTCCACCGTCTCTTCCAGGAGCCTTAACCAGCCATCCCCATCCAGAGCCCTGAATACCCATCAAGCTCGAGGAGAAAACGGTTCTCAGGCCAGCCAGGCTGCCAAACGTGGACTTGATCTGTTCCATAAGCGAAGGAGCGGAGCCCTTGGGGTCCGAGGCGTCTTTGCTGTCTGCAGGGGCGAGGGTCTTCCAGAAGAGCGAGTGGTTGATGTGGCCTCCGCCGTTGAACTTGATCATGTTTTGCAGGGCAATTTGATCGGGTATGTTGGCCTCAGCCACGGCTTTGGAGTAATTGCCCAGGGCAGCATTGAGGTTCGTGACGTAGGCCTGGTGGTGCTTATCATGGTGCAGTGTCATGATTTCCGCCGAAATGTGCGGTTCGAGAGCCTTTGTGTAATGTCAGACTGTGGTGTTTTGTTGCCATTGAGTGACTTACATTGTAATCGTAGGGGAGGGGAGGCAGTGTATACGTCTGGACAGCCATCTTGGGCGGGTCGTCCTGGATCAGTGAGCGACGACGTTCCAGCGGCGATTACATGCGGCATCAAAGCCCGCGAACGACGACGAGGACGCTGAACAAACAGCACAGAGCACGGCGTGTCTGGAGAAAGGAGTCGACGCTGGGGAGAACCCACCATCTGCGCATATTGGACCTGTTGGGGGAACTCGCTGGGCATATAGGACGCCGCGCCCGATGAAGGGGTGGCTAGGACTGATGAGACGCTAGTCATGGCTCCCTTGTGATGATAGGGAAGATGCGGTGAACGACAAGCAGCGACAGCGGTTGCCGAGGGGGTGGATCGCCTGCCGAGACGTGTCAAAGGTCAGTGACGCGAACCATGACCAGGTTGACATGCGCATTATGCTTTGGGGCGGGACGTCGAAGTCGAGATCACGGCTTGGGTCCTTACCTCGCTTGGGGAGTTCTTGCGTTGAGAGGGGGTGCCGTTTGGCTTGACGGGGAGCGGGGAGAGAAAGTGAGAGCAACGGCGAGCAGATGAGACGGTGGGGGCGGGCCAATTAGTTTCCAGTCGGGCCGTCGCGCGAGGCAAGGTTCATGTTTTTACGGACAGAGTTGAAGCAATGGAAACAAAGTAATTAAGGTAGAGTATAATATGCACGGCTCGATGGCCACGTTGCGGTTTCTCCTCGCAGGGCGTCGATCGCCGCGTCCGGGGTCTTGGGGTCTTGGGGGGGGGCCGCTAAAGCCGAAGGCCTCCATCAGCTGGAGCTTAATATGTCCACGGGTACCTTAATGTGAGATGCCCCTGAAGAGCACTGCGCTGGACGCTGCCCATCGCGAAAGCGAAAGGCACCAACGCACACAGCGGCATTTATTTATGCTTATGTACCTTACTTCAACTACCTAAGGTATGCTTCTTACCATACCTACCTTACTCGAGCCATCAACCAAACACAATGTCAGAGTTGCATGAACTTTGACTTTGTCCTTTCTCGCAGCTTTTCTCTCATTCGGCATGGCGCTCACGAACCCAAATCTCGTCAATGGGGTCTCCTCTGCCCTGAACACACCTCCATTTGCCCATGCCGTACTCCTTGGGCGCAACTCGGCACCCTCTGCCACCGCCTCCCACGATTAGGTTTCCGGGACGGTATTTGGGATCCCTCTCCATCCTGCGAATGACACTTCCGTGGACCCTCACCTTATCCGGCACATCGCGCACTTCGCCCCGGGGTAGAGGCCAGCGGATGGGCTTCCAACTCCCATCAGGTCTCAGGTCCAGCCGACGGAAGGGTAGATGCTCCATCACGCGCCACATGAAGACGGTCGCAGGGTGCATTCCGCATTTGAAGTCAAGAGAGTCGTGGATATCCGCCTCGTGAGCCGTGTTAATCATCTTGCCGAACAGAGTTGTTGTCTCGGCATGGGTCATCCCGTCGGCCTCTTCCTCGGCCTGCACTGTGGCTGACCCGCTCGGAGACGCGCTCGGAGACCCGACCGGAGATGGAGCGTTCACATGGATCTCGGGGACTGTAGAGGGCGCACGTGACCTTTCAGGGGTCTCGTCTCCCCAGCGGAGGACGGGATTGAAGCCAGGTCCAGCGACTGATTCAACACATCCCAGGTTCTCGAGCTGGTCGATATCAAAAGTCAATCCTGCGCGGATGGCCTCGCGCACCATCCAGACCAAAGGGATGTGGCTGGCATTCTTGCTGCCGGCCTTCACATCCCATCCGCCGCCAATGTCGCCGTGGCCCCCGGCAAACCACACCTCGTCGACGCTCTGCTCCTCTTCGTCGTCCGAGTCGTAACCCAGATCCTCCATTGGCGGTTTGGAGTGGATTGATGAAGCATCATGTTCTGTGCCACCCGGGTATGACCGGTTCGTAGTCCTCGACTTGGACCTGGAACGGGAACGGGAACGGAATGGTGCAGGATGGTCTGCGTCTTCCCCCTGTGCCCGGGACTGGCGTCGCCCGCGGTCTTCCGCAGCGACAATGTCGTCTGGCGCGAGTGTTGATCTTCGGCCAGGCCTGTACTTCTCCTGGAACTCCTGCACCTTTTCGTTGATGGGGTGGTGGTATTCCATCATCCGCTTGGCAGCACTCTTCTTTCGGCACCTGTTGGGCTCCTGGTAGATGAGGTCCTGTCGGAACTTGGCACGCCGCTCGTCGATGCTCACGGCGTGCCTGATGACCTTTGCCGAGCTCCGAGCGGTGTACGGGAACTTACTCCGCTGCATCCACGCCGTCTCGAACCGGGGCACGCTGTTCACTGTGTCGAAGAGTCCGAGAAACCGGATTCTCCGGATTGGTCGCGAAAACGTCTCGCGGAACCCCTTGAGGAACTGGTACATCTTCTCGCGATCTTCCTTGCCCTGGGGCGTGGAGTTTGACCTGCGGGCCTGCCACTGGGAGAAAGAGTTCCACGCGAACGACACCATCTCCTCATTTCCGTGGGCAAGCAGGCCCACAAAGTCCAGCATCTCTGCGAGGAACCTAGCCACGTAGGCGCCTCGTGAGAAGCCGAACATGTAGATATCATCACCTGGTGAGTAATATCGCATCAGAAAGCGATAACCGCCCACGACATGCTGGTCGAAGGATGATCCCACCGCGGAATCTTTGGCCATCTGGTAGTATGACTTGCACTTGGCCCGCAGGCCGTTGTGCGTCAAGTTGTCGGAGACAACATACGTTCCGATACCAGCTGGGACAACGTCAACAGTCGCACGTCGACGTTTACTCGGGACGACTTACGTTGGTAATAGTGAACTATCGCTCGGGTTAGCTAGCTGGCAGAAAAGAAAGGCCGGCCAAGTGCAGAGGACTGGACGAAGACTCACATTGGTCGTTTGCGTTGCTGTCTAGCATGCGAAAGATTTTCAGGATATTGCTGTCGCTATCGTCCCCTCGGAATTTGTTTCCGGTTCCGTCAAAGCAAAGAATCAGCTTTCGCCGGGGGTTGCACACCTGCCCGGTCCGGAATGCGCCGTTGTCGAACGGGCTGACATCCCTTGACTCTCTGATAGTCGACTGGCCGTTTTGAGCGTGAGGATGCTTGAGAATATGAGGATGCATCGTTGACACTGATGTTCATACGTGAAGGTTGTCTTCTTTTCTAAGCTCTTAACACTCATGGAGTGCCAAGTAGCTACTTCTTCGTACGCGGGCGTGGGCGCTTTTCCCTTATACGGGTGGTTATGTTTCGCGATCTTTCGGCACCCCGTCGCATTCCATATGTTTCTCAAGGGGGCACGGCGGTCTGGCAAGTCCTGGTAGTCGGTGACAGGTGATATGCAACCGGTCAGATTTGAACTGATGTGCGTCACCAAACGACATTCCTATAGACGCTCGTCTTTTGCATGAGCCAGTCGTTGATCATCAGCGGCGCCGACTTTCCGCTCATGTCTTACACCATCTGCAATGCATTTCTAACCCAATGTCGTGAAATGATACCAGGATTGAATCAGCATGATCGTCGGCCTCGGTCAAAACCATGAGCTTCACTACACCGGCGGAGCCACCGCGACTCACACCGTCCATGAGTAAAACATCTTTGTGAAACAGATCTACACCTAACAGTCACTAGTAGGAGCATTAGAACTGCAAACCCCTCTTTCCAGCAAACTAAGTCATCTGTGGTATGAATGTTTTCGGACAAGAGCATCCTCAGCTTTGAGCCTAGAGACCAGGGAAAGAGACATGTCTCATGCCCAATCTCGAAAGATGCCCCTTGTTAAGGAATGGACTTGGGGCAAACCGCTCCTTTGGGCAGTCGCCCAAATCCGCTCGACCACTAGCTCTTCAGAAGCCGAGATAGCTCGCAGATGTGCGAAGGACTACTGGCACTGGGAATGTAATACAATAGTAGATCACTGTGAGACATGCGGCAGAGCTAGCAGTGCCACCAATCACCAACTGCCACGGAGTGACATCATCAATGGCTGGAGGCTTGTCTTGCAACTCTCAATGCCCATTCGGGAGCGTTTTTACCGTCGAGAGATATGACCCGCAATGTGCCAAGTCCTGTCGGAACGGGTCGATCTCATCAAGGCTAGGGCGCGGGGATCTGCGAGCCAGTTGGCTGGCTCGACGGTTACACAAGATTCTTATCTGTCTCTCTGGAATTGCGGAAACATCTTCACATGAAGGGGGGCTTGGCCTCAAGCGTCTACGCGGATTCAACTCACTGGGCAGCGCAATCAAGACTGATTCCCATCGCACAACATACACGAGCCGTGAATGCATGTCTTGGGGCGATGCTGTTGATCAGGAATGCCGGCACTCAGCCTTGTTGCAGATGATTTCTTCCCAAGAGGGCCGACGGCAGCTCGCATTGCGTGTGTCCCTGCCGTGAAAGTTAGTTCGGCAGTACGGCCGCATCCAACGGTCAGAAATGATTCGTCAACGGCATCCCGGCGGTTGCATCGCGGGCAGAAACCGCAAATTTTGAGCAACCTCGAAAGGAAGCATGGATCGGCAGACGGGCTGAGCGATGATCTTTCCCTAGTGCCCCCGAGAGGGATCACCGCCGATGGTTGCAGGGGCACATCCGGCCGACATGCCATCCGCGTTGGGGTCTAGTCCTAGACAACATCTAAGACAGTCGAGCGCTATCGTCGCGGTCTCACCCGTTGGTTATCGTGAGTGTTTTCACGTGCCCCAACATGAAGTGATACCGGCGGAGCGAGACGGCCTGAAACCCAATTGCAATGGAAGTCACCTCATTTGCGGCCGAGATGCTGTGTCCTTGATAAGAGTGCGAGAATACCCAGACGTAGAGAGGGCTTGCTCGCCTCGCGACTCTTTCTAACGGACGGACGTAAAGGATCAACAACACTTACACCAATAACTTGCCCGTCATGAAGCGAGGGAGCCATTCGAGCGGCGTGGCAGAGCATGAGCACGTCGAACTGCATTCCGCTAAACACGACCATGGCGTTCGCCCTCACGCAAGGAGCGTGGACAGTCCTAGCAAAGGCGATCCAACTTATGGCAAGCATGATGTCAAGTTGAGTGGTCTTCGCAAGGCTCTTGCAGAATCGAAGCGACCGCTGCCAGTCATGTTTGGTGACGGATCATACCCCGTGGACCAGTCTCGCCCAGGAAAGCGGCAAGAATTCAAGGCTTTGCAAGCTCGAGGTATGAAATTCGATTTCCAGCTCAAGGAGATTCATTGGCTGATAGTTTACCCCAGACTTCAAGACTTTGTACGACATTCTTAAAGGAAAAGTCAAGGACCACGGGATCCAGGATGACAAGACCATGATCATGGAACGCACCATTCAAATCGTCGCGAAGCTGCCGCATAGATCCAGACTTCGAGACATCCTTACCAATGTCTTCATAGAGCAGCTATGGGACTCTCTTGAGCACCCGCCACTGTTGTACTTGGATGGCCCTCCGGAAGATTCCAAGTTGGACGCCGGAAGACGCGACAAACTCGGCAACCTTAAGCCCGTGAAGTACATGTACCGCACAGCTGATGGATCTTACAACGTGAGTATTGTCGACTGCGGAAGCATATGGGCATACTGACCATCTCAAAGAACCCGTTGTTTCCTTTACGTGGTGCTGCGAAACAGCCGTATGCTCGGTCTGTCAAGCCTCGTCATGTTGCCCTTGGGGCCTTGCCCGACCCAAGCTTGGTCTTCGATTCAGTCATGGGCCGGCGCGAATTCAAGCCACACCCCAACAATGTTTCAAGTGTTCTATGGCACTGGGCCACGATCATCATTCACGGTATTTCGCCTCCGTTAAAGGTGCAACTGACTTATTCTGACAACTCCTAGATTTGTTCTGGACAGACCGCCAGAACTCCAACATATCAAACACGTCGGCTTATCTCGATCTTTCACCGCTGTATGGAAGTGATCAGATAATGCAAAACGAGGTGAGGTCGCACGTGGACGGGAAGCTCCACCCCGACGCGTTCGCCGACGCGCGACTGAACATCATGCCCCCCGGTGCCTGTGTCCTCCTCGTCATGTTCAATCGTTTTCACAACCACGTCGCGGAGAACCTAGCCGCGATCAACGAGAACAATCGCTTTCCGCGTCCGGCCGATGGCGATGCGGAGGCAGCCAAAAAGTACGATGAGGACCTCTTTCAGACCGCACGACTGGTCACTTGTGGGTTGTACATCAACATCACTCTTGTCGACTACGTCCGCAACATTGTCAATCTCAACCGCACCAACACGACTTGGACGCTGGATCCACGCCAAGAGGCCGGCGCAGGTGCTGGCACCCCGAAGGGTGCCGAGATCGGTACTGGAAATGTCAACTCGGCCGAATTCAACCTCTGCTACCGGTGGCACTCCTGTATCTCCAAAGAGGACACGGAGTGGATTGACAAGGCTTTCACAAAGAAGCAACTCCAGCATGTCCTCCCGAAAAAGGAAACAGATAAGATGGCCTTCCAAGAGTTCGCGGAGTTGGGCAAAACTTCCACCAGAGAACGGACTTTTGGAGGACTTAAGCGTGACGAAAACACCGGGAAGTACAACGACGATGAGTTGGTTCACATCATTACCAGCGCTGTGGACTCTGTGGCCGGCTCTTTTGGCGCGCGCAACGTCCCTCTCTCAATGAAGAACGTGGAGGTCGGAGGCATCAAGCAGGCGCGCGAATGGAATGTCGCCGGTCTGAACGAGTTCCGCAAGCACTTTGGTCTTAAGCCGTACGACACTTTCGAAGAAATCAACCCCGACACGGACGTGGCGGAGGCTCTCAGACATCTCTACCAGCATCCAGACAACGTTGAACTCTACCCGGGTCTCGTTGCGGAAGACTCAAAGAAGCCAATGTCGCCTGGCGTTGGAATCGCGCCGACTTACACAATCTCACGAGTGGTTTTGTCTGACGCGGTGTGTCTTGTCCGTGGTGACAGATACTATACCATCGATTACAACCCGCGCAACCTCACGAGCTGGGGCTTCAAGGAGGTTGAGTACGACCTTGGCGTCAATCACGGCTGTGTATTCTACAAGCTTTTCCTCAGGGCTTTCCCCAATCACTTCAAAGGGAACTCGGTCTACGCCCACTACCCCATGGTCACCTCAGCGGAGACGAAGAAGATTTTGACGGACCTCGGACGGCATGACCAATTTGACTACCAGAAGCCGCAACTTTACAAGACTCCCAAAGATTACACAACTCAGCAGGATTACGTTGAGCACGGAGAACCCTTCCGGCGACAGGTCAACGTCCTGTCAAATAGGGCAGCCGAGCACATCTCCAAGAGCGAGAATAAGTACAAAGTTACCTGGAGCAACGGCTTCAATCGTATCATGGGTACTTGGAACAAGTATTTGTCGTCGAGCGACAACGACTACCGCAAAGCACAGGCTTGGATGGACCATGAACTTCGCAAAGACAACGGCCAAGACAACATCAAGAGCTTCTACTTCCAGATCACCAAGAAGTTGATAAACGAAAGGTCGTACACCCTGGGCTACGATAATCCAGATATACCCTGTGAGTTGCAGACGCACGTTGATATTATTCGTGATGTGGGAAACATGGCGCATGTGCACTTCGCTTCTCACGTTCTCAACTTGCCCCTGAAGACCAAGGAGAACCCGAAGGGTGTATTCACCGAACAGGAGATGTATCGGGTTATGTCAGCCGTCTTTGATTCCGTGTTCCTCAACAGCGACCCGGTCAAGGCCTTCCCTCTTCAGCAGGAGGCGCAGAGGGGCCTGTCGGAGCTCGGAGCCTGGCTGGAGAAGAACGTCAAAACGCGATCCAAGCTCCCCGTTGACAGAGCGCCCGGCTCGCATCTTGCATCGTATGGATCGAACTTGGTCAAGAATCTTTCGAAAGATGGCGTCAACACTCACGACATCACCTGGAACTACATCCTGCCAACGGCCGTGGCAATGGTGCCAGCACAGGCGCAGATGGTAAGTCGCATTCACGTCACGATTCGCTCGATTGCTAAGCCCGCGTAGTTTGCCCAAGCAGTGAACTACTACCTGGACCATGCGGATCTTGTCATGAAGATTCATCATGTTGCGGTACAGCAGCAGAGTAAGGAAACCGACGCCGAGCTGCTAGGCTACGCATTGGAAGGTATCCGCCTAGCAGGCGGCTTCATTTCTTGTCGCGAGGCAACCGTCAATGAGACGATTGTGGACGAGAGAGTCGTCGATGGCAAGGTTGTGCAGGAACATGTGAGGATTCAGCCAGGCGACAGAGTCTCCCTCACCTTCGTGAGTTGCCCTTCAATTGACCTCATGACCAAAGACTAATATGCAGCGCAGACCGGCATGGCTGGCTTGGACCCGACGCATTTCCCCGACCCGCAGAGGATCAACCCGAGGAGACCGTTGGAGTCATACGTTCACTACGGTTTGGCGGCACATGGCTACCTGGGTACGAGCACTACTCATGCAGCGCTCATTGGCATGTTCAGAGCCGTATTCCAGTGCGAGAGACTGGAGCGGCTGCGTGATCAGACCAAAACAGAGCCTGAGCGTTACATTGAGCAGCCCCAGGGAATCATCAAGAAGGTGACAAGATCTGTGACCTCGGGTCACGTATTGCAGCGTTCGGACAGCCACGAGGAGCCTCAGGGAATCATCCAGAAGGTGACATCTGTGGCCTCGGCGCACGTGTTGCAGCGTCCGGGCAGCCGGGAGGGTGTTACGAGAACAGATGGCGTCTCGCAGTACCTGACGGAGGATTGGGGAACACTGCGACCGTTCCCTGTGAGCATGAAGGTCAGATGGAGACCTACATGAGGTTGACTTGAGGTTGATGAATACCCCGGATGAGATAGTATCGTTGCGTAGTCGATTTAAGTGTGTTGCTCAAGAGCTTGCGGTCCCTCGAGTGTAATCATGGTGATGAGACTGGCTGTTGACTGGCTCGTGAGTCGTGATCACTGAACAATGCGTGGAGTAAGAAATGACCACACTATTAGACCGTCGTGAATTCATTTCGTCGCCTGAGACGCACCCCGATTCGTACCCAGTCAACATTGGACCTCAGACGTTGAATCAATGGGGGCACGATGATAACCTCCATTCAATCGGTGCTCGTTGGTTGCATTCGCTTGCGCTACAAGTGGCCCGACCATGACCGTCGAAGGCACAGGAAATCCGAACATGGGTCTTTCTCCGCCTTGGTCGGAGGGGCCCGACAGGGGGTTCCGATGTGGGACGACCGAATTGCTGAGATGCCCTGTGATAACGATCATTTCTCCGCCCAAGACATGGGCGGGGCTGCGGTCTTGCCCTGAGTGCCAAGTCGCAGAGACATTGATTGCCACGCGTCCAAGGCCAATTGCAGGATGAATTTCTTTGCAAGGGATGGGATTGGCTTCAACCGACTCTGACAGGTCTTGGCCTAGATATTGCGACCGAGACAGTGCTGACGGTGATGGCGGGAATGAGGGGTCTTTGAAGGACAAGAGGAAAGAAGAACAAGAGAAGAATTGGATTCACATAGTCTGTGCCCCGCGGATCCGCCCTCGCTGCACCAGAGGATGTGCAGTGATAGTGATCGATCAACAACACTGTTCGGCTTCGAGCCGACTTGTTGAGTGCAACGCGGAGCCGCGTGCGCGTGGGATGTCGCATTCGCATGCTGCATCCCAGGTCATATCTTCACACAGACATCAATAGAAATCATTTGAATGTTGTATATGTGAGTCTGAACGGTCATCTATTCATCATCATCATATTGATTCCATGACACAGCATTTACACATAATAGTTTGTGGCTTGCATGTGGCTGACATGTGCTGTGTGTGTGGCTGGTGTTGGGATGAAAAGAGCGGCAAGGCAGCCGGCGACATTTTTGAAAATATTCTTTCAGATACACAGCAGACGGCTGAGCGTGCCGCCGATATTGTTTCAATGTGATTGCCAGTTGCAGAGAGAGCCTATTCTCGTAACTTGGTTCCGCCAAGAGGAGACGGCATGAGGGGGCGAAGACTTAACAACGGAGATTAAGGAGGATAAATGACGGTAGCCCCGTTGTGCCTGGCGGCGGATGGGTCAAGGGCCCCAAGAATACAGATTCTGGAACTCACTCACCTCCGGTTCTGGGCCACCGGCCGGCGCACGCGAGCGCTTCGGGAGGGCTTCCACGCTGTTCTGTCGGGTCGGAGCAGCTCCTAGTGATCCATCCCATGAGAGTGAGAGAGTCCATGTCCGGGTCCGACACGCTGTGTGGGTTCTATGTGGATAAGTCTTCTTCCAAGCCGTGGCTCTCATGCCCCCCCTTTCGTCGGCCATATCTTTGTAACAGGCTCAGCCCAATTGGACCGGCAGTCTGTTTTTGGTCCTCGGATGAACAAGCTCTCCACACTGGCCCCTGCGGCAGCCAGTGACGTTGGGCTGAGTTTATTAACTTCGGACGACCGTTCGTTTCCTGGCGTTTCGCATGTCGACACAACCCTGTCCGATCAATATATTCGCCGTCAAGTGCTTAGACCATCATCAAGAACGGGAGCGCAAAATTGCGTGAAAAATCCACCGAAGCGCCCTGCCTGCCCACGATGCTGTTGGCTGACCGATGAACCCATGCCTTTCCGAGGGAAACTTCCCTACCGCGGCCCGCCGCATGCCATTCCATCCCTTCGCAAGCCATCACCACGCTCGCATCCTCGACTGGCCTTTGACTACCGGGCCCAATGTTTGCACTGCTTGCCTAGCTCGGCCGGGCTCTGGACTTCGGACGTCACCCGACAGACCCTCACCTTTCATCTAACTGACTCGACTTACTATTGTGCGTTCCCCTATTCGTGCAATGCCCGAATCACAACCGCCATCATCGTCCCACTATGCGCCACTATCCACGTTGCCGGAACCCGACAGTGCCAACGTCCTTGGATGGATCATCATGGATCTCCGATTGTTGGCCCCTCGATGGGGCTGACAACCAGGGACGCGGTTGCATGGTCGTCGCAGTGCGTCCCAATTTGGGTCTTTCGCAGCCAGGAGGGCACCATGGATCACGATAGATATAATACTGCGACCTAATCCGGCCCCAACGCCATCTCAGTTTGCTCTCTCTCCTCATCGTTGCTACAAACTTCCTTTCTCTCTCTTTTTTGCGCTGGTTGCTGCTGTCTTTCTTCTGCCCTCTGTGACGGGTGTACTCTCTCTTTGACACTCTCGTGTGCCATTCATTTCTTCATCACAACTTTCAACGACGACTTACACAACATCATTCACACTCTCTTTCAACCAACGACACCAACACAATCCTTCACCATGTTCAAGTCCCTCCTCGCCACGGGACTGTTGGCTGCTGCCGCCACGGCCCAGCAGACCACTGCCTACACCGACACTGCCACCGAGATCAAGTTCCAGCGCTACACCGAAACGACCGGCTTCTCCTTCGGAGTTGCCCTTCCCTCAACCGTCGGCAAGGACTTCATCGGTCAGATCACCGCTCCCATCACCGCCGGATATGCTGCTGTCTCGCTCGGCGGTCCCATGACCAATAAGCTCCTGGTCGTCGCCTGGCCCAACGGAAAGTCCGTCCAGACCTCGCTCCGCAAGGCCTCCGGATACACCAACCCCGAGGTTGTCACCGACTCCAGCATCACCCTGAAGCCCATCGAGTCCGGTACCTCCGTCAACGAGACCGCCTTCACTTACACCTTCCTGTGCGAGGGCTGCATCACTGGCGACACCACCTCTTTCACCGGCACAGCCGACACCACCACCTTCGGCTGGGCTTACAGCACCACTGCTCTCACCGACACCACCAGCTCCTCCGTTGCCCTGAACTACCACGGCGCCGGCTTCGGTCTCTTCGGTGCCAACCTCGCGGACGCCAAGTCTGCCGACTACGACACCTGGGCCGCCAAGGCCTCCGACGCTGTCACCTCCCCCGGCACCGGCGGCAACGGAACCACTCCTGCCACCCCGGCCAACATCACCACCACTATCTCCAACGCTACCTACGACTACATCGTTGCCGGCGGTGGTGCTGCTGGTCTGATCGTTGCCGAGCGCCTCGCTGAGTCTGGAAAGAGCGTCCTCCTCCTCGAGCGTGGTGGCGTCTCTCTTGCTTCCACCGGAGGCAAGGCCACCGTCGACTGGAACAGCACCGTCACCCAGTACGATGTCCCTGCCATGGGCTACTACCTCTCGTCCGCCAAGGAGACCAGCGAGTACTGCACCGACACCGCCAGCATGGCTGGCTGCATTCTCGGCGGCTCTACCATGGTCAACGCCATGATGTGGGTTAAGCCCCCTGCCCACGACTTCGACGACAAGTGGCCTACCGGCTGGAAGTGGTCTGATGTCGAGTCTTCTGCCAACAAGCTCTACGAGCGCACCCCCGGTACCATCCTCGCCTCCAAGGACGGCAAGCGCTACGACCAGGGCGCCTACGATGTCATGTCTCAGTGGCTCGCCGGCAACGGATTCTCCGAGGTTGATGCTCTCGCTGAGCCCGACAAGAAGGAGGCCGTCTTCACCCACCCTCCCTGGTTGATCGAGGACGGTCTGCGTGGCGGCCCCGTCAAGGACTACCTTCCCCTCGCCCAGGCTCTGCCCAACTTCAAGCTCCAGCTCAACGCCAAGGTCATCCGCGCTGTCCGCAACGGCACCCACATCTCCGGTGTTGAGATCGAGACCGGCACCAACTCCCGCCAGATCATCAACCTGAACGCCGGTGGTGCCGCCATCCTCTCCGCTGGTGCTCTGTCTACCCCTCGCATTCTGTTCAACAGCGGTATCGGACCCAAGGAGCAGATCCAGACCGTCAAGAGCGGCTCTACCCAGGTCACTCTCCCCTCCGAGGCCCTCTGGATCGACCTCCCCGTCGGCAAGAACGTCAAGGACCACCCCATCTTCACCGTCACCTTCAAGACCAAGTCCACCCTTAACTCTCTCCCCAGCACTGCCTTCACTGCTCCCGACGAGACCGACATTGACCTTTTCGCCAAGGGCTCTGGTGTCCTCGCCCAGGCCGGCCAGCGTCTCAACTTCTGGACCAGCGTCGAGGGCTCCGACGGCAAGAAGCGCTACATCCAGGGTACCGTCAACTCTCCCAGCAACGACACCGTCAAGGCCAAGGTTTACCTCACCCACGGTCTGACCTCTGTCGGTGAGCTCGGCATCTCCGCCGACGGCTCCACCAAGTTCATCACCGAGCCCTACCTGACCACCGACGCCGACAAGGACGCCATCACCTCCTTCATGCAGCAGCTCATCAACTACGCCTCCAAGTCCAACAGCACCCTGACCATCACCGGCAACGCCACCGCTGCCAGCCTCATCTCTGAGCACACCACCGGCAGCCACTACGTCGGTACCGCCGTCATGGGTGCCGAGAACGACGGCAGCTCCGTCGTCGACACCAACACCAAGGTCTGGGGCACCGACAACCTGTACGTCGTCGACGCTTCCATCCACCCCGACCTTCCCACCGGCAACACCCAGGCCATTGTCATGGTTGCCGCCGAGCACGCCGCCGCTCAGATTCTGGGCGGTGCCACCACCGGTTCTGGTTCCGGCTCCGGCTCTAGCTCCGGCTCTGGATCCGGCTCTGGTTCCGGCTCCAGCAACACTGGATCCGGCAGCTCCGGCTCCGGCTCCGGCAGCAGCGGCAACACCGGCAAGGCCGGCTGCAAGCGCTCCGCCAAGCGCGCCGAGAGACAGCTCCAGCGCCTCCAGCGCTTCCGTCGCGCCCACCACATCTAAGTGGACCAAACAAATATCTTCCTGTTACTATAGCTTGTCATTTTTGACTTATTTTGTATGTAAATAAAAGCAACGGCCAAGTCCGAATTGTATGTATTAGTTCTCAAACCCGTTGAAGCTATAGGTGATCCATGCATTGTGTCAGTGCCAGGCCAGCACGTGTGCCTCCAGGAACGACATCCCCCGATCCCAAGGCACCGGAGATTTTCTGCTCCCCGTCTGGAAATGAAAGCGAGGCTTTTGACAGGCTCCCATGTCCGCAGGTCCCGGCCGTTGACTTGAGGCAGCCGGGGTGCGTGCGGAGAATTTAAGCCCTGGGCATGCCAAAAGTGGCCGTCAAGTCTTTCCTGGCTGGTAATTGACTCTCGGCCATGCATCTAGCATCGCGTCCGCACAGATATTCCCCCAACAGGCGAAACATCTTGAAGGGTGGCACGGCCTACCCAAAGACCACGGTTCCGAAATTACCTCACTAGCCAACACTTTATGTTGAATAGAGTTTGCCAGCTTCTCCGCGCAATGATGGCATCCCTTACGAGTTATTGCGTCTTTTGCTTTTTCTCCCTCGTCTTCGCACAGTTTCGGACGATTGGTGGAATCTTGTAGGTCGTCGCGACCATGAGAACTGGTACAGGGAGGTTTTGGAAGTCTTCATGACAAGAACATTCCGCGACTCGTTCGCTCTGTACCGTCGAAGCGATCTCTTCGCTTGGTGCCCACGATGGAGCTAGTTACCTCATTGACAGCGTCTCTCGTTCTTGCAATGTTTGTTGCAGGATGTCGCGGAGAAGTCGACCTGTCAGCTCGAGACAGTCGGATGCCTGACTGCGCGGTATGGATCAATGCAAACCATCGACGGCAAAATCTCGCTAATGGAGCAACTCCTTCTAGGTCGCTTGCTGGAGTAGGGCAATTCCATCCATGTGCGGCTCATGGGACAATGCACAATGCATCTGTCAAGATGCCGATTTCGACCTGGCCGTGACGCAATGCTTGGCCAAGTCCTGCCCTCGATTGTCGACGTTTGGTGTGTACCGCCCGACCCTAAGAAGTGGCCGGTTTCTGACGACGCCGTAGAATCATTGCGAGAATGGGACACAATGTGCGACAAGCCTCGCCGCGACCGCAAGGGAGACGTGGGGCCCTTTCTCCCGATCCATCTTTTCACCATGCTCTGCGTTGCGGCGCGGTTATACTCGAAATCTTGGGTCATTCGCAGATTCGGCTCGGATGATTCGGTCATTACCATCACCTACATCTTGTACATTGGCTGGTTTGCAACTGGCCACCATAGTTAGTAAGACCTGTGCGGCAGATGGACTAGCTGACGACTACAAAGTGTTCCAAAAAGCATTCGGGACAGACATCTGGTGGGCCGATGCGGATACGCTCACTTGGGCACTGAAGGTGACCATGCAAAGTTGCACATGACGGGGTATTCAAAGCGCTGACACTGCGTCAAGATATTCTACATTGACGCTCCGATATATCTCTTACTCCTTGGACTAACCAAGATCTCGATTCTGTGTTTCTATCTCAGGCTCTTTCCCTACGAGCGCTTCTGTCGGTTGTGCTACGCCATGTTAGCCATTGTCATCACGAGCACGACACTATGGGTGATACTCGCGATCTTCCAGTGCAGACCGATTTCATATAGCTGGGAGGGTTGGAAAGGCGAGTTCAAGGAACCAGTGAAATGCCTAAACTTGAACATCCTGTCATGGACCACAAGCGCGGTCAGCATCGCTCTCGATACAATCATCCTCATCATGCCCATGCCACTGGTCGTCAAAGTCAAATCCACGCCCCGGCGCAAAATCACCATCATCTCCATGTTTAGCCTTGGCGTCGTCATCATCATCGCAAGTTGTTTGCGTCTCCGGTTCAATATCCTATACGGGGACTCGGTCAACATCACGTGGGATTACGTCGACCTCGTGATCTGGACAGGAGTGGAGGTGGCCACGAGCATCACGGCGACGAGCCTGCCATCGATCCGACTGATGATGCACCGCCTGTTCCCCGGGCTCTTTGGCCGCATCTTCGCCTTTGGAGGCCACGTCAAGCAAGACCGCGAACACTATCTCGAGATCAGGAATACCCAGAGTCGGGACGCTGAGCACCTCGGCGCAAAGGGAATCATGCGCCGCCTCCGACGAACCCACGCAGACTCTGAGCGGCCCCCCACAATCGGAGGTGGACCGCCGAAAGATCGGCGAGCGAGCAAAGCGCAGCGCGACTCGGAGAGGCTCGCGAAGCCAATGCCATCCGAGGCAAGCCGTGTGTTGGCCAGCATCATGGGCAGTCTGAGCGGCTCGTCGAATCGGTCATCCATCTCCATCAGCGAGTCCTCGACCGAATCGATTACCGTCACTACGGAGATCACCATCACATCTGAAGACAAGCAGTGCCATTACACCACTCCAGCTGTCTGGGAGAGTGACTCTCGCAGCAAAGCATCGGACGGATCATGAACAAGACTTTGGCTGGGATCTCAGGCTCCATAGATGACCTCGTTTTTGCCCCGGTTCGCAGGTGGAGGCGTCTTGGGGGCCAGTGTGCTGGTTGGACAGATTGTCCGGAACCCCTTCCATTTGCGTGTCGCTTCGAGAAACACGTGTTGATGCTCCATTGAGTCCAAACTGGATCGGAGCCGGTCCGTCCCTGACGTCGACCCTCCGGAGCACTTGGCAAAGTGGCAGCAACATCAAATGGCGCCGCTCCCGAGCCAAGTGCGGGTTTACGAGTTATCATCTGTCCACGCTGAATGCGCATGCCTCTTTGGCGAGAAACTTGGTGGAACGAGTAGAGACTTTTGCGACTTGACTCGACGCTCGTCATCAAGTGTGAATGAGCGCAGCAAGAACACCAAGACAACTTGAGCGAGGTGAAGACGGAAGAAATTGCATGTGTTGCAGATTCTAATCTCGCAAGCGAACGACGATTTGGCTAAGCACATGAACTATAATCCATCAGGAGAGATGAAGCTCAATGCAACTGAGCACCAGCATCATTGCCACAACAGATGCTAGCGACTAATGACCCTTCGAGGCGGCCTGCAAACAAGGACTTTGTCACATCGGCAAACAGATGAGCCGTTTTTATTTACTGGTGAAGTAACAGTATCCACCACCACTCTGCTCCCACTTCCCGCAGTCGGGCAAACTCCGACCAATCTTCATCATCGTATGCCGTGCGGCATGCGGCACTCGGCCGGCCGGGAGGCCCGTCATCAACGACCGATTGCCGTACGAGCACGGCTCGGGGCACTGCGGAGCTTCTTCAGCGCACGATGTGGAGGCTAATCAACATTGGCTCGGGCGATGTAACGACGTATGCAGGTCGATCCTCCACATCACGGCAGTTTGCGGCAATTGATGGTCAAAAGTTATCAATCTCATCTTATCAGATGTAAAGATATGGAGACGCGCCAGACCGATCGTCCAGGGAGGCACACGGGTTCCTTGGAAGAATGCCTGATCTCATTCGTTTGTGGTGTGGGAACATTCACGGAAAATGCTGGAAACAGAAGGCCAAATGCCGAGGGAGGCCCAAACCCATGGCAACGACGATGAAATTTTTTGGATGAACCTGCGTTTAGTTTGCCGATGTCGGGAACCATGACGATGACTGCAACGTCGGGATGAACGATACAAAATGCTGGGTCGTCGCGCTCTCTCGCGGGATGTTCTTCTCCTCCCCTCCAGGCTTCCCTCCACCTGACAATCGTTCACCAGCCCGTTGACAACCATGGCGCGTCTCACCTCCTTCGCCGGAGCTACCGCTCTCCTCGGCCTCGGCCGCGTGGTTGCTGAGCAGAACAGCACCGTCTGGCCCTGGCAGACCTACCGGTCCGAGCCCTCTCTCCAGCCTCCCTCGCTCAAGATCACGCAGACCGGAGAGATCGCCGACGGCCACCTGTTCTTCGACCAGTCGGGCAACGGTGCCCACAACTACTCCGTCTTCATCATGAGCAACAAGAACGAGCTCATCTGGGAGGGCGCGTACGGCGACATCTCGGCCTACCGCGCGCAGTACCTGGACGGCGAGCCGGTGCTCACGTACATGACAGGCATCACCTTCCCGGAGCCCTTTGGCTGGGGCTACGGCGCCATCTTCATTTTCGACCAGACGTACAAGAATATCATCAACGTCACGCTGCCCCAGAACCGTGACGACCTGAACCTGCAGACGTTCGGCGGCTGGGACTCGTCCGGCCTGGCCAACGGAAGCTGGATCGACATGCACGAGGACCTCATCACGCCCGAGGGCACCATGTTCATCCCGGCCATCAACGTCACGCAGACCGACCTGACCTCCGTGGGCGGCCCCGTCGACGGATGGATCGCCGACTCCTTCTTCTTCGAGGTCGACGTCAAGACCAGCGACATCCTGTTCCAGTGGAACCACCTCGGCCACCTGGACGAGATCCCCCTCGCCGACACTGCCGAGGTCTACCCACTCGGAGACATGGGCTTCAACTCGTCTGAGCCTTGGGGACCCTTCCACATCAACTCGATCGAGAGGTTCGCCGACGGTAGCTTCCTCATCTCCTCTCGCCACTACTGCTCCATCTTCAAGATTGCCAAGGACGGCTCGGTCGAGTGGACCCTGAACGTGAGTTTCCTCCTTTGATGATTCAGCGAAAAGCAAAAGATACTGACAGGAAGTCCAGGGTCGCACAGGCGGCTCCTTTGCTCTGAAGAACGGCCTGTCCTTCTGCTACCAGCACGACGCGCGCATCCACGCCGAGGGCAACGGCACGACGCTCATCTCGCTCTTCAACAACGACAACAGCGCGGTGGAGTCGGGCGTCAACGAGACGTCGGGCATCCTCCTGACGGTCAACACGGCGACGTGGGAGGCGACGCTGACGCAGGAGTTCATCGACAAGGACGACACCATCTTCGCCGTGTCGCAGGGCAACGTGCAGGTGCTCAACGACGGCAGCGGGCACGTGGTGATGGGCTACGGCAGCATGCCCAAGATTAAGGAGTTCAACGCGGAGGGCGAGTGCGTCTTCACGGCGCAGTTCGGCGAGGACCGGCTCGTGCAGAGCTACCGCAACTACAGGTTCCCGTGGGTGGGCAAGCCGTACTACGCGCCCAAGGCGTTCGCGTGCAGCGCCGGCAACCAGACGGAGGTGTACATGAGCTGGAACGGCGCGACGGAGAACAAGAGATGGACCGTGTTTGCGGGCGACGCCGAGGACTCGTTGGTCGAGAAGATTGGCGTCGACAAGACCGGCTTCGAGACCAAGGCGACGTTTGCCGGGTCTGCGCGGTTTGTCAGAGTCGAGAGCGCCGGCGAGGGCATCGAGACCGGTGTCAGCGAGGTTGTTGCTGTTGAGAGCCAGTGCTAGATGGCTACTTTAGCTTCACCTGTTGATACATACCTAGCCACGAGACATTAATTTGCATATCATCTGGCCAATCCCATGTCTGCTGATGAGGTGAACCGGCGTCCTTTGCCCAATATCAAGGCAACAATTGGTTGTCGCGGCCTTGTCTATTGATCACTAGTGTCTCGGTGATGCATGCTGCGGATCATTGACATGGCCCGTGAGACGGCACAACAGATGCGGCGCGCCGTCCTATACGTGAGTGAGGCAATGAAAAGCTTACAAATGCAACGGGAAACCTCATCAACCAATACAAACGACCCCATGGTCCACGAGGTTGTCTCCCGGGGCCACCGGGCCGTGCCGGAGACCGTGTCGGAGGATGGGCCAGCCGCACCTAGGTGGATTCGGGGCTGGTGCATTACGACGCAGGCAGAATCGCGCTCGCGCATCCTCAGCTGTTCATGTCGGAGTATTGGTCAGCATTTGGATCATTACAAAGCATCATCGTCCGTCTTCCTTGTCGTCTGCTTGTCTCGGACACGATGCAGATGTGAATGCGTAAGGATCAGAAAAAGAAGAGCAGAGAGATGATTGAATGGTCAGTAATCAACCGCATCACGCCAGGAAGATAGCACGCAATCGCCCTACAGCATGACGAATGGGCAATTCCTCCGAAATCTGCCCCCAAAGCCCTCTCTGTTCGTCCGTTTAAGCTTCTGGGGCAGCGGCGACGGCAGTGGCCGATTGGCCATGTTGACGGTTGACAGGAGATCAATCCCTCCCAGCCCGCCAACTCAATCTCGCGTCAACTGTCGACCCCAGATTTACCCCTGAGATGGCGTGTTGGTGCATTAATCTCGGTTCATCTCAGTTCTCGTCGAGAATGTCCAACCTGTGGTGAACAGCTACGCCCATCGCCAACATCGTGGACTTCATCGATTAGCAGCCCCATTAAACACCCCTGTTTCCCCCCTTCACATCACATAACACAATGTACATGGATCTGACCTGGTCCGCAAAGGCTCGGATGCAAATCCGCCCGGGCCGCCTGCAATGCTGATTGCTGAAATCCCCGCCAGCCGCGACTCGGACCTCGTGCGGCGGAGGAAACACCACAGCAGCGTATTTTCCATTTGTCAGCGCCCACCGGGAGCTCGTGTTCCCCGGCAGCAACTCAATCATGAGACAGGGACCAGGCTGGGGGCAAGCATGCAAGTCCCATTGAACAACAACAGCAGCAGGAAGCAAACAGCCACCAGCAACGGGCCACAAACTGCCCAGTGAGTGAGGCGAGCACGGGAAGCAGTGGCGCATTAGTCAACCAGGCCCGCCCGTCGAACTTGACAGAAACGCCCGATCACCACCTCCTGGTTCCCACCGCTAGTTTGAGGACAGGTGGAAGGTTGCATCCTGTGTCCGTATCTGCTCCAGCTTTCCAGAGCCTGCTTCCCGCGTCTGTTGGACAAACATATAAACCCTTTGCCGTGACCCGAGACTCCATTTCCTTCCCGCTCGACAAGTCCACCTCCAAGCATAAACAGACGTCTTCATCTTTCGATCAACAACCACAACACCAACTCTCTTCCACACAACACCAACCAACTGAAACCGCCAACATGACCTACACGCTCTACGACGCCTCCGTCCCCCTCCTCACCGCGGGCCTCAACACCCTGCTCAACCTCCTCAACAAGGCCGAGGCCTACGCCGCCGAGAAGGGCATCGACGTCAAGACGCTGCTCGAGGCCAAGCTGGCCGAGGACATGTTCCCCTTCACCTTCCAGTACCACGTCGCCACCGACAGCGCGATGAAGATCATCGCCCGCGTGCAGGGCACCGACCCCGAGGCCTTTGAGAACAAGCTCGACAGCGTCGCCGACCTGCGCGCCCGCGTCGAGCACACGCTCGCCCTCGTCAAGGCCGCCGACCCCAAGACGTTCGAGGCCCGCACCGACGCCCTCGTGCCCCTTGGCCTCGGCTTCGGCAAGGGCGAGATGCAGATCCCCGCCCGCGACTACCTCGTCGCCTACGGCATGCCCAACTTCTTCTTCCACATCCAGGCCGCCTACAGCATCCTGCGCAAGGAGGGCGTCCCCCTCGGCAAGGCCGACTACCTCCAGCCCTTCATGGGCCCTCTCGTCGAGAAGCACCAGAAGGCGCAGCAGTAAACATGTCTCAGCAGTACAGAAAAGGTGTTGGTGTGAGGAGGAATTCAAACGTCACAGGATGGATGGCGCCCGGCATCATGACAATGGCCGGGATTGAGCACGATCGGATAGGAAAAGTTGTCAATTGAAAGTCAATAATCACGCATTCTGCCATGTTTTTCTTGTGTGCGACAGTGGATGTAGCATTGCAGCTTTGCACGATAACTGTCACATATGAAGCAGCCATTGATTTGGGTCAGGGATTATCTCCTGGGCTCTCAGTAAAACGACACGATGTCGCCAGATCCAGATGCTTCATTTCCCCTCCATGACCCCTCCACGACCCCTCATTCCCTTAATGAGGGGCTCAGGGACCGCTGACTAACCACAGCAAGCCTCCACTCAACTCCGCTCCTCACCAATGGGATGAAGCCATCTCCATCGTCGGAGAACAATCCGAACAGCCGCCGCCGATGCCGATAGGCGACAAGCTGCGAGGACAGATCCCGGCGCGACTGACTCCTCAGTACCTTAACGTGACCAAGCAAACATGAATCGAGCTTTTCTCTACATATGATGACGCGAAGTGCAGACTTCTAATGGATACATGAGTTGTTTCCGACATAGAGTGTCGTCCTGTGAGCAAAATGTCCGTTCTAGCATCGGACATGATGCTAGCCATGTGACTTTGTCATGTTCTGTTGTCACCGCACTGTTGTAATAGCACATGGCGTGACCTCGCTCAGCGCAAGCATATAGAATCCGACATGAAGCCGATCTCTCTTGGCGTATCATGGCATAGAGTTCGTATTAGTCTCTCCCGACCTAGAAATCGCGGCACACAAGATATGTGGAACAGAAAAAGCTGCTGTTGCGTGGCAATAACACCCATTCGAACTAATTCCCAAGTCTCGGCTTTATTTCAGCGGACAGACCTTGTTCCTGCGTCAGAAAGTAGGGGTCTTTCAACGGACTGAGTTTCTCTGGATTCGGCAGCCAGACGATTGTTTGGTGTTGAAATGTTTCAAGCTAAACCAACAGTGTCCTCGTGGCTAGAACAGTCAAGGCGAATGAAGGAAAGACCCTGAAGGCCCGAGCCGAACAGATTTGTTCCCAAATCAGCAGTCAGGCAGCCACGAGGCGATGTTGCTTCCGGCAATTAAGCTCAGCTAGTTCTCCAGACTAGCCGTATGCGTTTTCCTCTTCTCCATTCGTCGATGCTGACGTTGACTGTCGGAAGGTTCACGAATGCTGGGCATCCTGTTTCTGAGCAATATTGATCGTGGCAATGATGACAGTTTGCAACTTTGCAGGTTGTAAATGGCAAAACATCTACAGTCCACGTGTTGGTCAGGTCTAGTCAGCAAAGCTCGCGAAACCCGCTGGTCATCTCTGCAAGCTCAGCATGGCTTAAAGGGAAAACGATCACCTGAATCAATCCTTGTAAGCCACAGAGGCATAGTTGCATCTTTTTGCTCGTTACCTCTAGTAAGCAGTAAATGTGGTCGGATAGACCACTCATCAGAGCGTCGACGATACACCTTTTGAGGTTGTTCTCAGTCATTGCGAAGTTCTCCAAGGCAGATGAATTCCAAGTCATATACCAGAACTGATAAATACTGCCGCCCTCATTCGCTTGACACAAACATCTACCACCTTCAAAACCCATTCTCACCCCTCAACCGCGCTTGTTTATATCCAACGGAACTTCAATTCTATCGCTCCCAGTCAGATCTTGTCAATCCATCGTTTTCGTTGAGTCTCACATCCAACATGAAGATTTCCATTCCCGTCGTCCTGTTCACGGCTGGCGCTGTTGCCGCACCCTCCTCCCTCCTCCGTCAAGCTGAGTGAGCGA
The DNA here is from genome assembly GCA_020226115.1 of Colletotrichum viniferum. Lineage (NCBI taxonomy): Eukaryota > Fungi > Ascomycota > Sordariomycetes > Glomerellales > Glomerellaceae > Colletotrichum > Colletotrichum viniferum. Next base: position 911,302 of record JAGFBE010000019.1, read on the forward strand.
CAGCTCAGGGCGCTGACGCAGGTCCTGACCCCGGTCCTCCAGGGCCTTCAGTCCTTCGACGTCACCCTCAACGCCTACACCGGGGGACCTGGCCAGGGGCTACTCAATGTCGCCAACAATGTCATCGCGGGGGTCCGCGCTGCCGCCAACGCCGTTGCCCCTATCCAGCCGGTGTCTGAGTCGAAGGCTGGTGGTTTCGCCGGACTGGGCCAGCAGCTTGATATCGCCGTTTTCAAGTTCATTGCCGATCTCAACGCCCAGATTCCGGTGTTTGCCCAGAGTGGCATCTGCCCTGAGACTCTCAATTGGGTCACCCAAGTTGGTACGTGACTAGGGCAGGCTCATTCTGTTGTACGCGAGGGAGATAGCTAACACTGTACGGGAGATGGAGTTCTTGATCTGAAGACGGCCGTATTCAGCAAGTTTCCCAACAATGGTGGGGCTGCAAATGATGTTGAGGAGTTCAGGAAGCTCTTCTCTGCTGTTGAACAGCGACTGAAGGAATGCTCTGCTCCACCTTCGGCGGACTGTAGTGCGTATTGTGGCAAGGACCATCGTGATTGGAACAAGGGCGAGGATAAGAAGGGCGAGAAGGGTGAAAAGGGGAAGAAGGGTGCCAAGGATGACTGCAAGAAGAAATACTAGACAACAGCAGTAGATAGTGAGTTAACTAACTACCGGGGAAGAATTCAGTATGTGAAGAAGGTATGAAAGCAACTGAGTAGTAACAGGATGCTGAATTGCATGCAGGGCGGGAAAAAAGAGGACAACAAGAACTCACCTTCAACTTGAGGCCGAAATCACTGTATCCTGGATGTGTCTGGAGTGTGAGGCGCTGTGGAGTCATATTGGGGGCGGCATTGCCCCGCCCCCACCATCGTCGGACCCCTTCCTTAATTTTTTACGGAATTTTCCAAGCCCCGCGGCGGCATCACCACCTTCACCAGCCACACACCACGGAATCTCAATCCACATCGGCACTCATACTCACCCACATTCAGCCTCAATATCACATTCACCACCTTCACTCTCACCACCCTCGACCTGGACCAAGAACACACTCATAATGTCCGCCGATCTCAGCGAGGCCGAGGCCCTCGCAACCCCCGAGTTCTGGAACGAGCGCTACACGAAATCAGACGGCTCCAACCCAACCCACGAGTGGTTCCGCACCTTCGCCGCCCTGGAGCCGTACTTCCAGAAACATCTCTTCACACAACGAAGCCCCGAGACGTCGCCGCGCATCATGCACCTCGGCTCAGGCGACAGCGTACGTCTCTTTCCCCACACCCCGCGCGTCATCCCGCTCACACTCGCAGACAATCCCCGCCGACCTCTCGTCCCGCGGCTACAAGAACCAGCTCTGCCTCGACTTCTCCCAGGTCGTCGTCGACCTCATGAAGGCCCGCCACAAGCCCCTCGGCGGCATCGAGTGGCGCTGGGCCGACGTCCGCGACATGCCCGATGCCGCGCCCACCCGCTCCGTCGACGTCGCCTTCGACAAGGGCACCATGGACGCCATGATCCACGGCTCGCCCTGGTCGCCGCCCGACGACGTCAGGGACAACACCGGCCGCTACCTGCGCGAGGTCCACCGCGCGCTCAAGGACGACGGCGTGTTTCTGTACATCACCTACCGCCAGCCGCATTTCATGAAGCCGCTGTTGAACTCCGAGGGGCTGTGGGATCTGGAGATGGATGTGTTGTCGGGTGGCGAGAGCGCGTTTGATTATTACGGATTTGTTTTGAGGAAGAAGGCTCAGACATGAAGTGCGGTTGTTGATTAAAGAGAACGGATAGACAAAATTGCATGGGCGGTGTTTGGGTTATTCTAAGATGGACATGTTTAAATGTCACGAGATGAGGAAGCTATTGTGAGTTTGAACAATTGATATACGTAGACCATATCGTTCTCATAGACTACAAATGTACAAATATTACAACCCTTCAAGCTTCACCTTCATCATCCTCAAAAGCCCATGTACTCGTTGGCTCGCTTCAACAACGCCCTCTCTCCCTCGCCCTCCCCCGCAACCTGCAAAGCCTCAAGACCCATCGCCCTCCGCGCCTCCGGTGCGACGATGGCATCCTCACCAGGTCTACCCACATGATCTCTCTCCCCCTTGCCGCCAGGGAAGTCCGGACCAGGCAGTCCCTCCAAGAACGCCTCCCTCTGCCTCTTCAGATACCACACGTTCTGGTCCGTGAGGGGGCACACGGAGATGTACAACACACTGGAATCCCCCTTGCCCTCGTGCACCATGTCGACAGCGTGGATCTGATCCGCATGCCACGCCACAAAGTCGCCCGGCTTGATCTTGGGCATGTGCACCATCGTCCGTTCCAGCTCCAGATGCGGGTGCAGCTTGCCGTTCAGCTCCTGGCAGTGTCCCGCCGTCGCCCCGTGCAACTCCGAACTCATGCCCTCGCCCGCCGTAAACACCCAGTTCTCCTCCCTCAGGAACTCCGCCCCGCTGACGTCCTCCCGCAGCGGCTGGAAGAACGGCCGGAGCAGGAGATACGCCGTCGTGTGCTTCACCAGCGGGTTCACCAACAACGTCCCCTCCCGCGGCCCGGCGGTGCTCATGCTCAGCCACCCCTGAAACATGCGGAACATGCTGCACCCCCCGGCGCCGTTGTACAGGTCCTGCACGGCGTGCACGCGCGCGCTGACCTCCCACGGGTCGTACCCCTCCCAGTCGCCGCGGAAGATGGCGTCGTACGTCCCCGTCTTGCCGTACCCGCCGCGCTCCCAGCGCTCCAGCGACCCGCCGTCGATGTGCGGGCCGAGGGCGAACGTCGCGTCGCCGGGCTGGCGGATGCGTAGGCGGTCCGCGTAAGTCAGGGGTTGGAGCGAGATGGCTGCTGAGGGGGACTTGTTCCAGAGGTCGCGCATGAGCGCCGTCTGGACCTTGAGCAGGTTCGGGTGGCCGCGGGCTTTGAGCTGCGGGAGGGACCAGTACAGCTCGTAGACTTGCGGGTTGTCGGCAGGGAAGGCTGTGCTCGTGTTAGTGGTCATGTAAAATCCATCAGAAACCGTTGGCAGAGTATACATACCTTTTGTCGATGGGTTTTTGCGGACATATGCTTCCACCTCTTGCTTATATCCCCGCGCTTCCTTCTCATCCACGACGCCTCGAACAAGTACCGCGCCGCGTTTCTTCATCTCGTCTTTGAGGTGCTCAATGTCGCTGTCCAGGCTGGAGAACTCGACACTGGGGATGATGGCAGGGCCCTTGGCCGCGATGGTCTCGTTTTCTTCTCTTAGCGATTTCAAAAGTCTGGACCAAGACTTTACCACGGCGTCCTCATGTCCGGCCACCAAGTCCTGCTTGAGGGTACGGAACCGCTCTGGTAACGGTTCCCGCGTCTCTCCGGAGAGGGAGACAAAGACGGACGAGATATCGCCCTCCTTCTTTGGCGCGTGCGCGGCTGCCGCGCCCATCATGACAGTGCGTCGTTGTAGGCATGTTGGAGGAAGCCTAGTCCGCGCGTTCCGAGAAAGACTTAGGAGGCGAGACATGGTGGAAATGTGGCAGTTGCAAACGTCGCTGGCTTTTTTAATGTTGAAAAAGCACGGCTGATGCCGTGTAAGTCGCCCATGCACAGGAGACATCCAAAGACTCGAGGGCAAAGAATGATGCGCCAGGACGTAAACAAGACGCAATTAACCGATACCCCAATAAGCCAATGCGGCCGATTTCCGCCATCAACATCAAAGTCGTCGAGCTTCTCTTATACCTCCGTGAACCCAGCACCCGATCCAGTGCGACACTCCGCACCGTCGGCGTTTCCCAAAGTGGAAGTCCGACAGACTCCGCCCGGGCTCGAAAACGCGGGGCCCCGCCCGACAGCAGGGCCGCATATGACGCGCAGCACACCTTACCTGCGTGCATCCATGCGTACATCCCTTCTGCCGGATCCTGACCGAGGTGCTTTCGTCGAATAGTTGCGGAGCATTTGGTCATTGGTGGCTGTCTAGGGAAGTCCGACGACGGGAGGCGAATCCATCGGTTGAGGCTTCGGGTTGCCATACTAAGTAGATGTCAGTCAGGCTTGCTAACTCAGATTCTCGCAGGAACTCCACACACGTTTCACGAGCAGTGCGAGCATCTGATGCCGTGGAGAGAATACTGGCAGGCGTAATGATCCATATTAAAGTATCCCAAAAGGCGGCCGTTCTCCTCAAACTCCCCCAGATCCCCAGCTTCCACCATACGTTGCTGGACCGACAGATGCACAAAACAAGGGCGCAACGAAAGGTTATCCCGCTCCAGTTCTCCGGGCTCTAGTGATACAAAGGGTGAAATAGTACAAAAGAAACTTGGTTCGTTCCTGATTCGCCTCCGCCGCCTCACTCCATGGCCCCGTTGGCCCGGCGGATCCGCGCGACCTCGCTTTGCAGTGCGCGGTTCTCCGACTCCAACCCGCCGAGTCTCTGTCTCGCGGCGCTGCGATCTTGTGACCGTCCCTCGCGTTCCGCCTTGAGCTTGTTCTCCAGGTCGCGCAGCTTGAAGATCCATCTGTTGTCGGTGGTCACATCTCGCTCCGCCAACGCTGTCTCAAACGGATTGTGGTTCGTCGAGCCTGGCGTTGTCACCGTGTGGCTGGATGTGCTGCGCGTCATCGTCGACGTACGCTCGCCCTTGCGCGGCTTCCGTTCTCGGTCGCGAGGTCCGGTGGGAATGGACGGAGAGGGGCTCCCGCTTATAGGGTCCGCGGCAGCGGCGTTGGGGTCGTTGTTGGCTGAATACGCGGCCCGGCTTCTAACGTCCTGCGCGGTTCGGAGTGTCGCATTTTCCACCTTGAGCTGTCGGTATGCGTCTTCAAGTCGCGCCATTCTGGCCTGCTCGTAAGCACCAAGAGTCCCGGAAGCCATGCCGTTGCGGACGATCGTCTCGAGCCTTTCCAGCTTCTTGTTCTTCGTCTCGAGGTTTGTCTCCAGGGTCTGGTACTCGCGCCAGAGATCTCTCTCCACACCCTTGATGCGGGAGGAGAACCCGCCAATCATGCCCTCGATCGTCTTCACTGCGAACAAGAGGTTCTTGCTAAAGCCTGGAAGCATCGTGGCAACCGCCTCTAGTGACGGCAGCGCCCGGCCGTTGATGAGACTGTTGTCGTGGGCCCAGTCGGTGCCGCAAAGCGCGGAGAGGCGTGTCCACAAAACCAACAGCAAGTTGTTGCGTTCCGTCAGCTGATCCTTGAACGTCGACTCCAGCTGGGCAATCCTCTTCTTGTCCTGCGTGCGCGTGGACTCGAGTTCCGAGATCCGGAGGTCCTGCGTGCTGACGGTCCTAGTGACGTGCTGGTGTGTCTTTCTGAACGTCTCGAATTGGTTCTTCGTAGTGCTGTGTGCCTGAATCTCCTTCTCGAGCTCGACCGCGAGTTTGCGCGATTCCAAGCCGTGCGACTCCAGCAGAGCGTCACGCTGCTTGATGATGCGATCCTTCTCCACCAGCGACGCCTTGGTCGTGTCCAGTTCGCGGACGGTGTTCTCCAGCTCTCGCTGAAGCTTCGCAATCGACTGCTCCTGTTAGCGTGCGCATCAGTATGTCCGGATCCCTTGCTTACCTTGAGGAGACTGGAGCGCGTCCCGTTAAGGTCGCCCAGTGCCTCCCTGAGATTGTTCTCCAGCTCCATGAGCCGCTCCTTCCACTCGGTGGCTTCGACTTCGCGAGAGGTAAGATTCTTACGCAACCTACGCGCTTCGTCCTTGGCCGCTGACATCTCGCGATTGAGATCGTTGACAAACTGCTGCACCTCTTCCTTCTCCTTGTTGGCCACAATCTCACGTTGCCGACGCTCCGTCGCAAGGCGCTGCTCCAGCTCCTTGATTCGATCACGCTCATCACGTAGACTCTGCTCGGTGTTGGCGAGTGCTGCCTCGAGGTCGCCGATGCGAATCTTGTCGCCCTCTTGCTCTTCTCGCAGGAAGGCAATCTCGCCCTGGCTGGACTCTTGTTGCACACTGAGCCGTTGGGCCTTGTCGTTCGACTCGAGCAGCTTGGCCTCCAGTTCCTCCGATTCCTTATTAGCGTCCGCGAGTTCTTGCTCCAGCTGCTGGATCCTGCGGATCTTAGCCGCCTGGTCGTCCTCGAGCCGCACGAGTGCCTCGCTCATCTTCCGCATTTCCTCCTGCAGAGCGTCAAAGTTCTCTGTCCGATCGTTCAGCTCCAGCTTGAGCCTCTCGATCTCGTTCGAATGCTGATCGGCTTCGCCCTCGAGCGCGTCAATCTCCTCCTGTGCCTCTTTCCGCAGCGACTCAAACTCCGTCTCCATGTCGGCTTGCTCTCTCAACGCCTCGTCCCTCTCTGCCTGTAATGCCACCAAGTCGTTCATGGCGTTGTCAAGATCTTCCTGGAGGGCCACAGCCATGTCTTCTGCCTGCCGCTTGGCGTCGATTGCGGTTTCAAAGTCGTTCATGCATCCCTCGAGTTCACGCTGGAGCTCCTGGTTTTGGAGCTTGAGCTCGTTGATCTTGTCGCGGGTTTCAGCAAGCTTGCTCTCCAGCTCCTCGCGCTCGAGCTCGTCGATTTCCGTCATTTGAGTTCTGCCGGCACTGACGCGGGACATCGACCTGTGGTGTGCGCCAGCTCGGGATGCAGACCGCTCCAAGAGCGAGTCTATTGTTGACGGCGCTGGACCGCCGCGTCTCTGTGCCATCTTCAGATCCTCAATCTCCTGGTACAGACGCTCCTTCTCGCGGTTTCGCGATGTAAGCATGGACGTCTGCGCCCCCACCTCGCGCCGCAGCTCGGCGTTCTCGTGCCGCAACTGCTCGCTCTCCCTACGCAGCTCGTCCACCAGGGTGCTAGCAGCACTGAATCCGCCGTTCGTTTCGATGTCACCCGACAGTCCCGAGACAGGCCGGCTTGGTGAAGTCTGCCGTTGCTTTTTCGTAATATTGTAAATGTTGGTCGTATGATGCAGGCCGCCGTGGGCGCTGGACATCTCTTGCTTCAGTCGGAAAATCTCATCGCGCAACTTGCGATTGTCCTCGTCAGACTGTTCCCGACGTGCGGTTTCCTGTTCGAGAAGATCCTTCCACACGTCCGCCTCCTCCTGGCTTCCGAGGTTACCACCTGACCTCTCACCCAATGACTTGACCACCTCGGCGAGTTTGCGCTTCTCGGCCTCCTTGGACATGCTCTCTTTCCTGAGCCTCTCGAACTCGGTCTCGTAGGCTTCCATGCGCTCTCTCAGGTACAGAAGCTCCTCTTCACGCTCTTGGGCATCTTGGTCGGACGAGTCGTTAGACGATCCGCCACTCCTCGCCGTTCCGGGTCGCTCGTGGTCGTCCTTGAGCTGCTTTTCCAGCTCCTTGACCTTCTTCCGCAGCGCCTTGTTGTCGCGCTGGATGACGGCCAGGCTTGTCTTGAGCTCCACATTCTCCGAGATCATCTCCTTAACACCCTCTTCGGAGAGCTTGTCAAGTCGGTCACTCAAGAACATGACTTTGAGCTTCAGGTCAAAGTTCTCCTTGGACAGCCGTTCGATGGTGCTGCTCTGCTCCTTCAGCGTCAGGTTCTTACCCGACCGCGTGGAGGCGCCGAGCGGTGCTTCCGAGGGCTTGCGAGGCGTGACGAAGCCACTCTTAGATCTGTACTCCTGCGCCAGCGACTCGGGCACTTGCACGTTCCTAACATGGCGGGCGATTACTGTGTCGGTTGGGGCGGTCAGGTTTTCCTTGGACGGTTTCGGGGTGGCGAGGAGGTCTTCGTTCCTGTTCGGTCGACGAGGGGTGAATCCGGTCTCGACCTCGTCGAGCGTCTCCAGCTGGCTTGGCAGAGATTCAGGGTCGTCCATGCCTGAAACCATGCTGCCGATGCTGACTGAGCGTGACAGGATGCTGCTGAGGCTGCGGGGCAGGCTCGTGGTTGTGGCAGCGCCACCAGATTGGAGGGCGAAGTCGACACCGAGATTGGCCGTAGGTGGATCGCTTTCGAGATCGTCGTGGGAGTCGGGATTGGTGACAAAGGAAGAAACGGAAGATCTCTGGCTGGCGCCACGGCTTCGCAGGTACTTGGGCCGTGTGCCGTAGCGCAGAGCGTGTCCTGGCGTGCTGCCGGCGTCTACAGAGCCACCGCGCAGGCTGCCATCAGATCGCTTGCTCCGTAACGTCGTGGAAGTGGACTCGGCCTCTGATTCGGCGTGAGCATGTGAGCGCTCTTCGTCCATGTCTTCGGCGGCGGTTGGCTGCTGTGGTTGCTTGTCTGTTCGGTTGCTTGCGCTGGACAGGGCCCGCGAGATGGTTCGTGCGGCTGCTGCTGCGGCTGGAGATGACGACATGTGCTCGAGAGAGGAGGTCGTGTTGGAGATGTCGACGGAGGCAGAATCCTGTGGCTTTAGCTCGGTGAAGTCCCCAAGGCCTGACTTGTCGGCGGGTTGGGCGCCGGATCTGGGGCTGGGACTAGGACTCGCGGGGGGCTGGTTGCGAGCGGCAGACTTGGCGGAAGCAGCGCCGTCAAACAGGTACGTGTCGTCGGCGCCCTCGTGGGTTATCGTGGGTATGGGGGACAGGCGGGAGACGAAGCTGGACTCGACGTCCTGCAAGTGGGCTCGGACGGCGGATTCAGCGATAGAGTCGCCATGGCGGGAGTCGTCGTAGGCAGGACCCTCGACGAAGCTGCTGTCGAGGACGGCGTTGGTCTGTGGCCGAGGGGGAGGCAACATGGAGTCGTTTGGGGGTTTGCGGTCGTCTACGAAGTTGGAGGAGGAGTGGCGGTCGGGGGCAGACTCATGATGGGAATTGGACTTTGTGGGAGTGAGCTGCGACTCGTCCGGGGTCGGTGTGGTGCTGTTGTTCTCGCGGTAGTCTGAATGGTGTTGCTCGGGCTCGGGCTCATGGATGTCGATGCGCAAACTGTCGTCGTTGTCGCTGTCGTGATTGACACGGCGGGCGGTTGTTGGGCGTGAGGAGTCGTCGAGGCGGCTCCGGGGCCGACTCGCCTCATCGTCCATGGTGGAGTGTGGCTGGGCGACTCTGGAGATGCATTCGGCTGGTCGAGGGACCGAACTCTTTGTCTGGGTGTTGCGCAGCGGGTGATAGGTCGTCTGGCGGTCGAGGTCGAGAAAAGGTGGCCGGTCGGGGGCGGTTGTCCAATGCCGTCGAGTTGTCGGGTTGTCGATGTCGAGTTGTGTGGGCTGGGCGCGATGTTGCGAATTCGCTGACAGGGTCAATGGGCGAAGCAGCGACGGCGATCAAGCTAGAAGGTGTCAAAACCCAAGTCTTTTTTTTTTTTTTTTTTTCTCTTCCTCTCTTTGCTTCCTTCTTCTCCTGACGACCCAGTCCAGTGTCTGTGGTGCTTGTGGCACTGACTGCAGCGACGCGGCCTGGCCTGGATTGACTGGATTGGGCTGGGCCGGGCCACACACACCTGCCTGCTGCTCATTTGGCTGCATGGAACGGGAGGCATGCGCACGTACCTCTTTCTTTCGGTGTTTTTTTCTTCACTCCTGCATCCACCTCACTCAATGGCTCGAGTTTCTGTGTTCGTAAATGCCGTGGCCAATACTAATGAAGGGTCCCTGTCACGAACCATTCAAACAAAGTGCCAAATCGCGATTGCATCGGCCGTGGTCCCTGCCAGTCGTGCCTGGCTGCCCGCCCATCTGTCTGCCCGCCTTCCTCTTGGCTGAATCGACTGGTTGCTGGGGCACCCGCACTACCTTAGCCCGAAATGAGCAAGGTGGGGGACCCATCCCCCTGAGCACTTAGGTAAGATCGCTGGATTGGTCGACTGTGTGATTAGTCATTTGCCGGGTCGGAAAAGAGTGCTACCGGAAGGCGACGACACCAGACCCCCGGCCAGTCCTTCGCCCCGCCCGAAGCCACACGCACAGACCCCCTCTCAGCCGCCGGTGCCATCCCACGTCGCGCATCTTGTCGTGATCCTGCCGCAACCAGCTGCTTTATTGCCATTGGTGGAGCGTCGCTGCTTCAGTCGTGGTGGCACATGCAGGCAATAGGGGAAGCTGCGCACCAAACCCGGAGGGCCTTGTATTCTTGAATACTAGTGATACACAAGTGGTATTCACATGTACGATTGAAGTTTAGGCATGATTCCATCGTCACAATTACGACAGACATAAATCCCAAATGAATCCAGCTCATGATGGTTGTATTGCTATCCTCCATTGTATAGCAGTTGATAAAACGCTGAAAGTTCAAATAATATAGTATTATTGATCTCGACAATTCCGGTTGTCTATTTATCCATATCCCCTTTCATATTACAAGTCATGTCCGTCGTACATCATAACCGCCTAGTTGGAAATCTTAGGGTTGACCTTCTTGCTAAACACCCAAAACTATCAGCAAAGTTCATTCAGAGACCTACGTAGACCACTTACCCAGTCACCTTCTCGTACATGTTGTGACCAGCATCGGTGATCTTCTCATCCGTGCCGCGGGGCATGTCGTGGCCGGCCTTCTTGGAAGCGAAGTCAAACGCTAGGTAGGCTCCGTCAGTTTTGCTGTGGACAATGTGGACGGCACTACATCACATACCCTTATCGATAGGGTCCTCCTTAGACTGACCGGCAGCCTGGGCCTGGTTGTTGCTGCTCTTGAAGGGGTTCATTTTGGTGGTGATGTGTGATGTTTGGATTTTTCAAATATTTGGCATGTGTGGTGTTGGTCGTTGTATCTGACTTCAACACTGACCATTGCGGGAAACCTCCCTTCTTATGTACGATTACACCACCCTCGAATCTGCACCCAAAAACCTGCATCAAAACGACCTTGCATCATCGCCCCTCCCCCGCCTTCCCCATCGAACCTTCGCAGTGTTCCCACCATGACGCTAATCGCCTCAATCCCGGGCCCCCTCCAGACGCAGATTCCCAGTTTCGGAGCGCCGCCAGCCAATGCAGACCACTACGTCATCGCCAAACTACCGTCCGTCCGTCGATCCTCCCAACCAACGCACTTGGTCGGAGAAAACAAGCTTGATCAGCCTCATAATGCATGCATGCCAGTCCCTCCTCCCCAGCAAGCCACCCGCCCCTGGACAGTGTCTGTCACTGCTTCTATGAAAAGAAATGCCAAGACCAAGGGTCCTCACCCATTCAAGGCCCCTCCTGCGATAATCATGGATGGAGGCAGATAAGAACATTGCCGTGTGCCCTTGTGCGTCTACTTGGCCCGGCAGTTCGGCATCCCTCAGGTCCGCCCCAGGCCGGGGAGCGCCGCCGGGATGTGAGACTTATCTACGTCAGTCGGACCGGGCGTAGGGCCCCAACATGTGACGATGATGGAAGTTAGTCGTTGGTCCAGACGGGAACGGTTCATGCGCTGACGGACTGTCAACCGACCGTCTTTCGTCTGATGCTACGGGATTGCGTCAGTCGTTGCCCTTTGCCAGGCAGACGCCGGCAGTCCGCGCAGTCGCATTTCATCACGTAACACAACTTCAACATTATCTAGTACCTCGTCATACGGATGGGTCGCCCGTCTATCTTTGTCATAGCCTCGTTGAAACCAGAAAGAAAAATGTCCAGTGCTCGTAGACACCGCCGTATATGCAGTCGAAATCAAAGAAAACGCCGCCGCCATTAAGCCGTCACACATGTAGCCGCTGCAAATGCCTCCGTCGTCAAGCAATCTCACTCCATCCAAAAACTGTCAGAAACCGGCCTGGTGACTGCGTCCTCCTCATGATGCGGCAAAGACCTGGAACGCCATCACCATGATCCAGACCAAAAACAACGCCCCGACCAGCGCAAACGAAAACACGGCCTGCCAGGCTTGACCTACACTCACAGTCAGCAACCACCCAGGCGAGACTTGCGCACGCTGGAAAACCTACATATACTCCTCTGCTGCAGCCACGCAAGGGTATCCAGGCTCTGGCCCGTCGGGTTGCGATTGAACACGGCAAGGTTGCACGTACTCGAGACCGACCCGTCCGGGCCCCAGAGCTGGATGCTCACGACCACCAGGCCGACAAACCACAGCACGAACAGGATGAAGGCGCCAATCATGACGATGGCGGGCAGCAGGCGGCGCTGGTAGACGAGATAGAGTAGCAGGCCGATGAAGATGATGACGAGCGACGCGACGGTGATGTAGTAGGGGAAGTACCTGCGACCGTCAGCATTCCGTCCGCAGCAGCGCATAGGGGGGTTCCCGTCACGGACCATGGTATCGGCAGGAGCAGCTGGTTCTGGATCTCGATAAAGGACGCAAAGACGCCGATGATGAGGCACGACGCGACGAGCATGATGAGGATCCAGAGGTTCAGCTGGATGCCGGGCCATTGGTAGCTGTGAACGCGGCCGACGACGCGGCGGTCGTAGTAAGAACTACTCGTGAGTGTTGATGCCGCCATCCTCGCCGTGGCCTATTGGATCGTTGGGCTTCTTCGTGCGGTGGTCGTAGATCGGTCTTCGGGGATCGCGTACGTAGGCAGTGATTTCCGCGCTCTTGATCGTGATTTTGGACGTCGTTGCTTCGTGGCTTCGTCAATCGGGTGCGTGAGGTTCGCCAATCCGTTGCAGACCCCGAAAATGGTCGCGTCCTTGCCGCAATTTGCGCAGTGATAAAACGCGCAGGCCAAGTGAAGATGAAATAATTGGGAGGATGCGACCCAAGATGGGCGAGCCTCGACACAAGGCAGAGCGACGCAATATGGAGTGATGCGATGCGGTCGCAGCGTGGTGCTCCTGGACGTGTCACGTCAAAAAGAGAAAAAGAAACGGCCGACGGGAGCGCGGGCTGCTGCGACGGCGAGGCTCTATTCCAGTCTGGGCTGCACCGCTGAACCGCTGAACCCCCCCCCCCGGTCGCCGTAGTGTTGCGTTGTGTCGGGCTGCGACGGCAATTCGTTCGATCAGGGTCGCTCGCGTCTCGCCTCACCTCGGCGAGTGGCACTCGTAGCTGCAGCCCAACGCAGGTGAGATGCGGCAGGCTTCGATGGTGATGGTTTCTTGCTCGGCTTGGCTGGATCACGGCGAATGTCTCGGGCAACGTCGCGTCGAGTCGCGTCTCCTCAAGCCTTGAACGGCGGGGCGAATGTAGGAAAATAGGTGATGAAGTGTAAGGTAGGTAACTTGGCATTTACCAATTTGTTCGGTAGCGCTGTTGCAACCCCAAATGACTGCAAAACGGTCACCGCAACAGACAATCCAGAAAGTTCTTCTACCTGCATTCGAATATCGTTTGATCCCTCTCTCGGAATGTTTTCTCCCCTATCGCACGGATGCTGCAAATCAGGTGGCTGGGCGAAGGACCGCGTACAAAAATGGCGATGGCTGGGCGCCCGTACTAAAGCCAGTCGGCCGCCTGGAAGCGGCACCCGACAGCGCACACCATCAGGGCCAATGCCATGTCCGGGCCCGAGACCCACTGCTCCCCGCAGCCGGGGCGCATCCGAGCCGCTGCCACCGCTGCCACCGCTGCCACCGCTGTCACCGCTGTCACCGCTGTCACCGCTGTCACCGCTGCCTCGTGAGTGGGTTGGGCGTGCCGGACAAGTCAAAAAGCTTGGTACACACGGCCTGTCGGGCTCCCATACATCTGTGGAACTCATGTGCCGCGTGGAGAAAAGGATGAATTGGCATACAATTCGCCTTCCGCGTGGTATTATTGATACTCTTCTGTACTTCCACATCTCTGTCCGTTCATCTAAGGTGTTTCTACCTTGTCACAGACCATGTCTGCAGCCGGTTTTGGCCGCCATCTGTTCTTGTTCAACAAGTCCTCCTCTCTATCTTATTCTATCGCTCTCAAAACAACAACCCGACGCCTACAACAACGACTCTCCCAAAGCACATCTCACGAGAGAGCATCCTGCCCGAATCGTCTCGCTTGCACTGTCGGCCGCCAGCTGCGGGTTGACTTCCACCAGATCCACCGCCACGAGGCTGCCCGTCTCATGCACACACTCGCAGATGTAGTCGCCCTCGCGCAACGTGAGGCCGCCGCGGACGGGCGTGCCCGTGGACGGCGCCCACTGAGGATCCAGCGCGTCCACGTCGAACGACAGGTGGATGGGCGTGTCGGTGCCAATGTGCGCGAGCGCCATCTCCATGACGCGGCCGATGCCATAGCTGTACCACGACCAGTCAGTCAATCATCGCCCAATCTTGCTTCACAGCCTGCCGGAAGAACCTACCGGTCAATGTCAAACATGCTAAACGCCTTGATGCCGTTTTCCCTCAGGATCCTCTTCTCGCCGGCGTCGACGTCTCTCAGGCCAATGTAGACGAGCTTCTTGATGTTGAGCATGTGCTCGTCGCCGAGCCAGCCAAAGTATTCGGGCTTCTCCTCCTTGGCGAGGCCCGTCACGAAGGCGACGGGCATGCCGTGGATGTTGCCGCTGTCGCTCGTCTCGGGGGTGTTGATGTCGGCGTGGGCGTCGACCCAGATGACGGCGATCTCGCGGCCGAGACGCTCGCGGGTGGCCTTGGCCGAGCCGGCAATGGTGCCGATGGCGATGCTGTGGTCGCCGCCGAGCGTCAGCGTCAGGCGGCCGAGGCGCGACTGCTGGTAGACCTGGTCGGCGATGCGCTGGGTCACCGAGGAGACGGCCTTGGGGTTCTTCATGTTGCGGAACGGCGGGTCCGACTCGGGGATGACGTCGGTGTACGAGTGTACCTCGTCGTCGCCGTGGAGCTTGTAGCCGAGCTCGTCGCGCAGCTGGGTGATGAGGCCAGAGTCGATCAGGGCCTTGGGACCGGCGTCGACGCCGAGTTTTTGCTGAGGCGGGGTTGTCAGCTACCGGAGAAACGAGGAGCAGAGACGGGGAATGAGCAAGCTTACCTGGCCACCCGAAAAGCCCACAGCGACAATGCCGAGATCCTCAGGGTGGCTGAGGAACTTGGACTTGATCATGGAGGTGTGCATTGTGACGGAGAAGGACGATAACTGGGTATCAATGGAAGAGGGACGTCTTGCAAAGAAGAAGGAGAAGGAGAAGGAGGGAAAGGATGTGAAGGGGGAGCAAGGTGTTTTGGGCGTGGAAGGAAAGGGAAGAGGGTCAAGAGAAAAGAAGGTGGCACTCAAGGCATCTAAATCCTTTTCCGTCGTGCCCTCGGCGCCGGCGGCAGCGCGACGACGGCAGCGACGACGGCCATGAGACCTGACTTGGGGCTTGACTCGGCTCGTGGCGGTTGCGGAGATTCAGAGGGCGCGTGCCACGCATCCATCCCGGACGCAAGTGGCAGAGAAGCAGCTGTGCTGGAGACAGAGTGTGTGTGTGTGTGCCTCTTACACGCTTCAGTTCCAATCCAAACGCGTTCGGAGCGGCGGCGACGGCGGTGCGTGGTGGATGACACCAGCCCAGCGTTCCAGCAGTCCCTCAGGTGGGACCCTCGCCGAAACCCCACCGCGGGTAGACCTGCACTTAGGGGAACATCAGTGGAGCTGCCTCCGTGGCTAGCGGCGCCGACGGGCGACGACCCCGCTGGGGGCCGCTGGAGACCGCTGGGGCACCTGCACTTAGGGGTCTGGCGCGCCCGGAGCTGTGCCACTTAACGGCAGGTGAGCCCCGAGCGTGCGTGCGAGGCATTATTTAAATAGGCCCGGTGCCCCCCGTCCCACGTCCATCGCGAGTTGGTGATATCCCTAATGGCAGGGCGACCCGAAGTATTATCCGTACACTCGATAACTTTGCGCACACCGTCCGCCAGGAATTGTTGGGAGCACACGAATCAGCCGGCCCCCTCCCTCCCTCTGCTTCGTGTTCCCGTCTTCTCGTCCTTCATTTTCTCTGCTCGTCGGCTCTGTCGTCGCGGTTGGCGAATCGCTGCTGTTCGACGCTGCTCATCGTCATACCCCCCCAAAAGTGTCGATTTCTGGAGGTTCGCTCTTGGATTCGTTATCGTCAGCCTTATCTTATCGATCTCCAAGCACCCGGATCACTCACTCATATGGGATTACCTCAGCAATCTGTGCTGCCCAGCAGATTGAGGCCCTCCACCACACCAAAACCGCATCGCGAGGGCAGCCCCATCAGTCATGTACATCACACATCACACACTCCACGTCTCCCCCCCCAGCTCCGAGCGACGACAGGCTCACATCAGATTGAATCTCACCAGGCCGTCGGCTAAGCCGTATTCATCCAAGCGGCCACACCGCAGCTTTCAGTCTCGGCATTCACGCCTGCATGCCGTTATCAATCAGCTCCACGGCCAACTCTCTCAGAGGTCCCATGACGATGACGCCGCCCATCCTCATCTCCCGGCACAAACCGGAAGCCATTGCAATTCTTCTTCTTCTTTTCCCACACTGTAACCACCTTCTTGTCTCTCTTGGATCGGATCCGTTCCCCTCTTCTCATCGGATAGGGCCTGGCCATCACATCTCTGCACGTCCATACGACGACATGGCAGTATCCCTGGCGTTTACGTAAAACTTTGCATTCTCGAAACTAGTGCTGCTGCCTCACTGCGTCGCAAGCGCCACGATATTATTAACCCCGTGGCCTCGCCGCCGGCGACTGTGGTTTGTTGCTGTCTCTGTTGTACACTGTACCTGATAATGTGGCCCATGGCCCTCCTCTGATTCCCCGTTTTGTAATGCCCTGGTATCCGTAAACAAAACCGCACCCGAATGCGTACAGTTACAAATCCCCGTTCCGTTCAACTCCCAAAACGCCATGCCCAAGCCTCGTCTCATGAAAAGTACCCGCGCCCATATCTTGCATCATGTCGCCGTGCTCTCCGCCAGCAAGTCGTGGACCCAGCCCATCCTCTCTCTTCTCTCGTCCGTCACGCGCGCGTACTCGAGAAGCAGCCGCAGCGTGTAGATCTGCATGTCCTCCTTGCGCAGCGCCTTCTCGGCCCATGCCTTGCCGTCCATCGCAATCTTCTCCGCCTCGGCATCGTGCGCGGGCCTGTCGCCTCCGTAGCCCAGAAAGTACTCCATGATGCCGTAGTAATCGTTGAAGCGGCTGTCCATTGGCACGAAATGCTTCCACGCAACCAACCGGCTATCGTGCCACTCGCGCCAAAGGGTCGCCTTGATGGGCAGACTCGTGCTCCCCAGGAATGCCAGATACCGTCCGGAAAAGCTGTTGCCGTCAATGTCGGGGAGGTACTTTGACTCGTACATCTCGGTGAGCATGACACCTTCCGTGACGTTGAAGTGCGGGCTCGTGTAATTGCAAGTGCCGGCGGGGCCCTGCGGCTCGCACATGAGGTCTGTAAAGCCCACGTCTGCCCAAGAGCCAATCCATTCACCGAGACTGTTGATGGCCTGGGCCGCGAGGTTGTACATCTTGTCCGGGAGCGAAAAGTTGACGGGGTCCATGGTGCCATCCTCCGCGCCGGCGACCTTGGTCGCGTTGTTCATGGCGACGAAGCGGTGACGCTGAAATCCCCTCCAGTTGTTGACACGGTTGCGCCCGCCTGTTGCAACGCCGCGCCACATGACGGCGTCCTTCTTCCTGCTCCACGGCCCACCGTGGTACCCGCCGCCGCTGAAGCGTTCCTCTTCGGTCCAATACATGGCTGCGGGGAGAAGGATCTCGTTGTTGATGGCCAGCTTGGACCCCCCAAACATGGGGAAAAGGACGGTTGTGGCGGAGGTGCTGAGGGGCTCGATGAAGATGCCATTGAGGCCTTGGAGGTCAGGTTGGTGGCAAATTTCGGTCGACATGGTATAGTTCGCGACGAAGCCACCCCGCATGTGGGCTTTGGAGTATTTGGTGCCGATGCCTGGGGTGTGGTCGAATGATTTTTGGGTCGCTGCCAACCGGGCAGGGCTGTCTGGAGGACATCCGCGACGGGCAATGAGCCAATACTGTTCTGGAAAGAGTTAGTCCGAGACAGATGATCGATTCGATTGCCGAGGGGCGGCACGTACTTGTCTCTTCCCAGTGCTTGCTCTTGACCTTTACATTCCGATCGAGCTCCTTCTTATTGTTCGGCAGCGCCTGGAATGTGTTCATGACCTTTTTCGGCTCGGGCATCCCCTCCGTCAGGGCAGCGTCACGCATGTACTGGGCCATGTCCTCGTAGGGCACCACCATGCGGGGCTCGTCCATGGGGTTGAGAGCAATATCCATGTCGGGAAGCAGGTGCTCGATCGTCTTGATCATGTTCGTCCAGTGGACAGTCCAAAACCACTCGCTGATGCGGGTGGCGCGACCCTTGCGTACCTTGATGGTCATCTCGTACTCGGCCGCTTCCTTGCGGATGCGCGAAGGCTCCATTCCCCAGAAGGGGCGCAGGTCATGGTAGATTTGATCGAAAAAGTCCTCGACGATGACGGCCTTGCGCTCCTGGGCGAACTGGAACCAGGCGTCGAAGCCGGGAGGGGGGTGGCGACCACGACGGTCGCGGTAGGCCTTGGCGGCTGCTGTGAGAGTCTTGGACTCCTTCTTCAGTAGACCATTGAACCTCTCGTCGGCTTCCTTGATGAGCGTATCGATAGGGTGCGACCCTGCGGCGGCGGGGTGCGTCTCGGCGGGCTTCTTGGGAACGGCGCCCTCGGCTTGGGTGGGCTCGTCATCGATGGGGTGGACAGGCCTCGGCGCGGGCTCGGGGATAGGCTTCTCGGCGTCATGTTGTGTGTTAACCGGTGGGATGGAATCTGGTTTTGGCGGAGGTGTCTGTGGCTTCTCGGGCTGAAGCTGGGTCGTGGGGATACCGCGAGAGCGAGGGTCGAAGTAGTAAAAGAGGGCCAAGACGAAGACTGCGGCGATGGCATATCGTAGGAGGCTCGAAGGGCGTCGTGGCGGAAAGGCCGCGGGTGACAGGAGCTTGACCATGGTGGGCTGCTTCGCGGTCGACGATGTCCTTGGTGAAGCGAGAGCGCAAGTTGGTTGGCGCCAGCGTTCGTCAGGTTGGTGACGTACGAGGTGAGCCCGGTCGAGGGGTTGTCCCTGGCGGCTGGCTCAGCCAGGCCAGCTTCGAATGCACCTCGCAGCAAAGGGGCTTGACCGGCCTTGAGGTAGGTGAAGGCCTTGAAGTCGAGTCGAGATGTTGGGAAGGGGCGCGGCGGCGGGTTGTGGGATTGCTGAATCGTTTACTTGGTCGGATCGTCGGAAGGCGGGCGTCGATTCAGGTAGTATGAACGGATGACAGCAGGAAGCTTGGCTCGTGGGAGAGGAGGGCCTAGACGAGAGAGACGACGACAGGAGCGGCAATGACGAGCGCGAGGAGAGTGGGCGCGGAGGTCGGTCGTCAGGGTCAGTCAGAGGTCAGGGCCGTGCCAGAGATGTGAAGGAGGAAAAAGCGATCAAAGAGCGAGGAGTTCGAAGCGGAGAGCGAGAGAGAGAGAGAGAGAGAGAGAGAGAGAGAGAGAGAGAGAGAGAGAGAGAAAACACGATCGGCGGACGGCAGGTGGAGTTGTCAAAAAGAAGGGGAGCCGTCCACGCCAGAGCAAGATGCAGGAAGAAAGATGGCGGCCAGATGCAAGACGCGGTCTTTCTCGAGCAAGCCTAGTGTGGTCTGGGCGGTGCAGATGACTTGAGGTGATTGATGATGGAGGCGCTGCGTCGGGAGCGTGAGCGTATGTTCAATTAGACAGATACACCACTGGCACCACTCTCCTGTCACATCTTGAGATACCTTACCTTACCTCAAGGTGCCTTCCATGGCCTCTTTACTCATTACTGAGTACCGCCTCCTCCACGTCTTGTTGCTGCGCAGTGGATCCTGCATAGCGGGAAACCCGCAAACGCCCACGCCAGTTTCATCTTGGATGCACACCAACTAAGGTACTGCATAATTAATTAGTACAGGCACTTGAGAGCCACAGGAGTTGCTTAGCGGCTTATCTAATCATCTGAGATTCCCCAGGCCCGGGAGGAGGGACTTGAAAGGGGCTACGTTACGCTATAGGTAGGTAGGTACGGTAGGTACCTTGGGCTTGGTCGTCCGTCTGTGTCTTTGTTCTGGGTCGATGCCGCCTCTCCCTGCCTGAGATGAAGTCTTGGACTACCTTACATACATAGCACCTACATAGTACATACACAGCACTGAGGCACACCTGCACTATTGACGCTAGGCCCTTGCAGCTCTCGTGGCGGCTGTCCCAGCCCGCACAGGCGTCTGTCTGTCTGTCTGTCTGTCTCTCTGCAGGTCTCGGATGGTCTGGGCCCTCTCTACCTACAGGTGGTCGGCTCCCGAACGAAAGGGCCTGCGAAACAGAACATTATGTTGTCTATACCTAGGTACCTACCTGCCACTGTTTCTACCGCCCGTGGTAGCGGTGGTGGTGGTGGTGGTGGTGGTGGTGTGCATGTGCATCTCTACTCCAGCATTCGAATCTCGTGAGACTACAAATCTCAACTCTGCCTCCCTACATCATCAGCCTCACCTCACCTCACCTCACCTCACCTCACCTCTCCTCCCTCTCTGTCCCGGCTCACCCGACTTGAACGCGCAACGTGGCCATTACCACTGGACGTATGGATGGATGCCCGTCGACCCTCTGCCCTCCCGCAATGCGCACAGTCTCATCATAGTGTACTGTCACTTGTACCTACCTTATCCCATCCCCTCCTCCACCGCCATCACATCAAATCACCTCACCTCATACAGATGAACATGCACATCGCCCGTCGCGTCCCCATTTCCCCATCCATGGCTTCTTGCCCATTCCAAGTCATCAACCTTGGCTGAAGCAGTGGGCCCTTCCCACGTTCCCTCTCGACCTCCAATTGAGATCCAACAGTGAGCCGAGATTCAGACGCCTTTGCACCGCTACCCCGGTCTTTTCCCCTTCCACCGGCAGATTGCCCCCGCCGCAGACCTGACGGAGCCGTGCCTTCAGGTTTGAGAACCATCTGCCGTCGCAACTCGCCGTGGATCCCATCATGGCTGTGCTCGTCCAATCCTTGTTCCGGTCCTCAATTATTGCGCAAGCCCTCGTCAATCTGCTTCTTGCTCAAATTTAATCCACGCTTTTTCGCTTCCAGATGAGCCTCACCGCACCCACCGGAAGTCGAACCCTCCCGTCCATGGAACATTGCTCTCATCAAACCGAGAATCCTCTGCTTCGCACACACGCGTCCATCGCCCGTCCGTTTTTGACCAGACAACCCCTGTTCCGTTTGCAGACTATGTCGTCATAGCCTTCGAATCTTTATCCATCCTGTGACTTGATCGCGTTGGGCTGCCACCGACAGATTTTGCAGAATGTGGATATAATTTATTGATTGACCATCTTATTTTGGTATGTGCAGTCGATCGCGTCAGTATCCCCATGTGAGGAAAGTGTGTCTATGGTAGTCTACGTTGCATCTCGGCCTACTGCCGCATCTACGAAGCCCGTCAGTTCAGAGCACCCGCAGCCGAGAAACTACTCCCAGCTCCGACGTCGTCATCCTCATCCTCCGGCTCCGAGCTCTCCGTGAGCCGTCCGATCAGCTCCTCATACCGAGGCCGGAAAGGCCATGACATGAAGGCCTCCAGCAGCTCTGCCCACTGCTCCTGATTCATCATCCGCGGGCACAATTCCGCTTGTCCCGACCCGGCCAGGCCGCCCCGCGCCGGATCCCGCAGGCTCGGGCAGTGCGGCAAGATGCCATCCGACGCGCCGGGCCAGATCCGCTCGAGCGCCTTGCTGACGGGGTCGAGACTTGCACCCATCATCGACCGCTGGATGAGTTCGAAAAGGTCGCCTGCTCTTGACGACTCAGGCCCAATCTCCCTCAGCAGCGGGTGCATCGCCTTGGGTTGAATGTCAAGCAGCGTGCAGCCCACATTCGGGTAGAACTCGTTTGCCTTGGCTGCTATGGGCTCGTATGGACGCTTGTCCCAGAGCAGCACCGGGGGGTCTTGAAGGAAGATGTGCGCGTTGTCCTTGACGAGTCGAAAGTCGATCTTTTCGTTCTTGTTGAGAGCCATGACTTTCTCGTTCCACGCGCGTTCACGCTCCGAAATCTCTTTTTCGGGGACACCCTGCTGGCGCAGATGTCCAAGGTCGTACAGCTCATCCAGGAGGGCCTTGTACACCTCAGGCTCGGCTGAGTGCTTCTTCGCCATAGAGCGCAAGGTCACCAGCCGCTTGAATTTCTTCAGGTCTAGCTCCTTGGTGATCTTGCCGCTCTTCTCCTCTGCTGCCAACTCTTCCAGCTCATCGAGGTATGGTCGGTAAATGTCTGGCGGCATGGTCCCTGCGTACCGCTTGCCACCGGCAACATACGGTTCCGCCCGCTTGGTGCTCTCCATCTTTCGACCCTTGGGAATCGCCATTCCATTTTCCTTCATCCGCGCAAGCGTGGCCGTCGTGCTGTCCACATCGATCCATCTGTCTCTAGCGTACCATCCCGACTGCTCAGTAACGTCGGGGACGGCCACTGGGGCGATCCATTCGCATGTAGCCTCAGCTTCCATAGCAACCTTCTTCCTCGCCTGTATAAACTTCGGCAAAATGGACTGGTAGTCATCGGCGCCGGTCCAGACAAGCATTCGCACGAGGCCGTACTTTTGGAATAACTGGCCGGTATGTATGCTGTTCAGCAACTGAAATAGAACGAGTCCCGCAATCGACTCGAAATTTCCGTATCGCTTCTTGGGAAAGAGCGACAGATTTACCGTGACCAGGAGCGTGTCGTTTCGCTCCGGCGTTATGCCAGGCCCCTTGGGTCGCGGTGTCTGGTTGTCAACGTGTGCCAGAGCAGAGCCCAGCTCATTCCATAATAGCCCGGAGCTCGGTATCAGCTTCGTGTTCGGTCGCGCGACGAGCGGTTCGAGAAAAGATTCGTAAAGCCTCGCATCCGGTTCCATCAAGATGTGTTGGCGAGGCTTGAGGACGTCGTGGAGTTTGCGGCTCCAGACGCCTGCGCCAGGGTTGATGTCGACGAGGTCGCAGCCTTCATGGCGTTTGAGGGTCGGGCCGATGTACTTGAGAATGTCGTCTGCGATTGCTCGGGTTAGAGGTAAAAGATAACTAACGTCAAAATTCCATACCGCATAATTCATCGCCGACAATGTTGACGCGTGCCCTGTCAACGTCGGGAAACTGATCTGCCGGTCCCCGTGCCCCGCGACGACCCTTTCGCGTCGCCTGTGTTTCCCAAACGCCCGTTTCCGCTAGACGAGTAGCCGCAGGTGATGTTTCATTGAGGATAGAGGCCGATAATTTCGATTTAGCGGTCACTCTCTTGGTCTTCTTTGTCGCGCTCGAGGCGGATCGTCGAGGAAGTGTTCGGTCTGGGTGGATGGACAACCATGGCGACACAGCTGGCCGATGACGCAGATGCCGAAAAGTGAGTAGCATCGGCAGGGGAATGCAAGCACACGTTTTGTTGTGTTGGTAGAGTTTGTCCCGGAGAGCAACGATTGATTGAATGATTGATTGATGGCTGCGGGGCAGAAATATTCTCCAGCAGGTGTGCTGATAGGCGATAAGCAACCTTTCCCTTCAACAAGATCACCCGTGTCCGCGTGCATTGACACGTTCCGGCGGCGAAGAAAAAATTGTCGTCGCTACTCGCAACATCCGTTCATTATTTGAGACGCAACTTCACCGTTGCATAAACGGATTCGAAGCCCATTAATTCAAGCGGCACAGTCTCATCTTCCTCGAAGTTGCAATGCATATAGATTTCCATCTTATCAAACGAATACAGCTTCGTGATACTCAATCTAAAGGATGCAGGAGCACATGTACACTTTCACGAGGAGACTTGATATGTTTCCCCATCAATAACGGTCTTGGAAAATTTCAGCTATCTTTGTTGCCTTCTAACTTTTCCTTCGCATGTACCAGCCACAGTCTATGGCTCTGCTACTACTTGCATAGGCTTCTGGGAGGCAAGGGTATGAACGAAAGCAGAGACTATGTAGACAATCCTCTCAGCTCAGAATGGCTCAGCTACGGCGTGAAGGTGTGTAGCGCTCTTATACAGACGCTGAGGCTAGCAGCTGAACTGGAGCCATCTATCTCCACGGGGGGCATGTTAGTTCCCTAGATTCTCATCGCTTCACTCCATATAATATTCCTCTTGGGTTTGCTCAGATGAGAAAGTGGTATAGAGGGAGATCTTTAGACTTTGGTGTCTGGGACTCTAGCCGCATATACGAAAGCGTCTGCTGTACATCATTATGGGGATGGGCGTGTTGATAGGTTCTTCGTTGTTCATCCTAGTCTGACAAATTGCATCTGGGCACCTCTCTTCACAAAACCGAATGTATTCCTGAGTTCACGGCCTTCCAAGTTGCCATGATCTGTCCAGATGATCTATTACGGGTCCGTCGCAAAGTGCTCTGTTGTTCGCCTACACCCGGCATAGCCTGGCCTCACGGTCTTGGTGGCGGGTGCTTCTGGATCAAGAACAGCCAATCTTGCGTATTGGGCAGAGCTCCGCATTACATAGGAACACTGGGAACTGGAGACAGACATGCTGAAAAAGGACTGCGGCACTTCCTGTAATTGCCGCCACCAAGGTTTGAACGATGGCTGCTTGCGAAGGATATGACATCGACTTATCTGCTCTTATCAGCCGACGTCTTCCAATAATAGTAACGGCCTCAGGGCGCGTGTTGCGAGCAATTGAGGAAGGCACCTCAGGGGAAGCCGCTTCGTCTGCGGCGCCTTTGTCGTGCAGCTGTGTCTGCTAGATATGTCCTCTCCGCAAAGTTGTGGATTTCCTATCAGTCTCCTCTGCAAAATACTATGGTGGAGAAGTTGTATTTGGCCGAAAATCACTCCGCAATGCGCTGGAATAGACTTTTTCTCCAAATTCCCTGTTGCCCCAGACCACAAACTGGGGTAAAATTTATTTCGGTAATCCCGTTACATAAAGTGCGGCAACTGATCGAACAAAACAAAAGTTATTACTTCATAAGTACCACTCTTTTGACGGATTGACGACAGAATCGGGGAACCGTACGCCAAGAGTCTTCTCATTCGGAACGTCCATAGGGTTATAATCATCGAGTCGTGTCACCCCGCGAACTCCGTGGAGCACGGCGTGGAGCAGGTGCATTTAAGTCAGGCAAAGTCGTACGTAATTGTACAGAGGCAGAATGTGTTCTCCAACCAAGTCACCGAACAACTCTCTTCATTACTTCTTCTGCAGACTTTTTCTCCCTTGAGCCAAGAGACATCCGCTCGTCTCACTAGACGCGCCGACTCCTGGGCAGCCATGGCCGACTACCAAGTAACCACCGAAAAGAAGAAGACTCACCGAGTCGACTCGAACGACACCGAGGGTGAAGACCACCGCAAAGTTGCCACCGAGCCTGTCGATGTTTTCACCAGTGAAGATGGCGACGTCAACTTCCGCGGCGTCTCATGGCCCGCGGCGGCCGTTCTCGTTGCGAAGTTCCAGCTGGGACTCGGAGTGCTGAGTCTTCCCAAGACCTTCCACACTCTGGGCTTTTTCCCTGGAATTCTCTGCTTCATAATTCTCTCGACTATGACAACCGCCTCGGGTTACATCTCCGGCAATGCGAGACTTTACTACCCGCAAATCTATAGTGTCGCCGACGTGGCTGAGATGCTGTTCGGCAAGAAAACAAGGGAACTTGTCGGCTTCCTCTTCTACCTCTATCTCGCCTTGACAGCCGGCGCTGGCATGCTCGCCTCCTCCGTCGCCCTTAACGCGCTCTCAGGCCACGGCGCCTGCACTATGGTATTCGTGGCCGTAGCCGCTGCCGTTGCTTTTCTCATCGGCGGCGGTTTCAGAAGTCTGGACAAGATCGCCTGGGTCAGCTGGGCCGGTTTCGGCTGTATCTTCGTCGCTATCTGGACGACGGCTATCGCCTGTCTCGTGCAGAACAGGCCCGCCGCAGCCCCCCAGACGGGCACTATTGACCTCGATATCCGTATTTTCCCGGACACCACTTTCTCGCATGCAATGTCGGCCATCTCAAACCAGCTGTTCGCCGTTGGTGCTTCTGGGGTCTGCTTCTCTATCGCTGCTGAGATGAAGGAACCCAAACACTTTGGCCGCGCGCTGCTATGGGGCCAGGGAATTGTTATTGCGACTTGCATCGCCATCGCCTCCATCGTTTATTCGCAGGTCGGCCAGTACCTTGCCAGCCCTGCCCTCGGTTCTGCCGGTCCATTGATCAAGAAGGTCGCCTATGGTATAGGACTGCCTGGTCTCCTTGTAACAGCTATCCTCTACAGCCACACTGCTGGCAAGTACTGGTTCGTCAGAATCCTCCGCGGTACACGCCATCTCCAAACCAGTACCGCCAAGCACTGGCTTGTGTGGGGAGGCTCAATGTTCGTCACTGTCGTCTTCGGCTTCATTATCGTGGGAGTTGTTCCCTTCTTCAGCGACTTCCTCAGTCTTGTTGGCTCCCTCGTCAACCCCGTATTCACACACATCATTCCCGGCTTCATGGTCTTGTTCTACGTAGCAAAGAAGCCTCCTATGGTTGGCTTGGATGGAGCGCACGCACATGAGCACCACTCTTTCCCGGAGAAGCATTGGCTTCTTGAAGCTAATGATGCAGCTAAGAGCAGCAAGAAGGACATGGTTTTAGTTGTTGGTTCATGGAGCATGATTATCATTGGTGTCTTTATCACTGTGGGCGGCACGTATGCGACTATTCTAACGATTAAGGAGGGTTATGATAATGGTTCTATTGGCGGTGTGTTTTCATGTGCGGACAATTCATCAGGCTAAACAATCAACTAGGAAGTATTTTTTAGTTCTACTGTTAGAACTACAAGTCTACTTACCGCTTTTTCTAAAATTATATTCAAATAAGTTATGATTAGAGATCTCTCGATAGACTGTAGCTTTTTTATCAATGGTGGACGTTGGAGTCAGCTTCTCCTCCCTCTTGCGCTGCTTCGCGTCTTGCCAGACGCCTCCTTCGTTGCCCTCTTGTAGGGAGTCGTATGCTTCCTTGCACGTGATGCCCTCCTCGCTGTCTTCAGAAGGGCAGAAGAACTCGCCGACCGGGAGGCTGAACGCCGGACCGTATACACCACACCTCTTGACCAGAGACGACGTGGTCTCTGCCAGGTGCTGGCGCCATGCTCTTGGCGACGGCATACTTGCCCGGGCCGCAGCCCCTGGGCATCTGGAGGATGGTTCCCGGGACGCCGTGGCCAAGGCCGATCTTGTGACAGTCGCTGTCCTGTGTGTGGTCGTTGCAGACCATGCGAACGGTGTGCTCGCCCTCGGAGATGGAGTCGTGGCAGTCAAAGACGTCCCAGTGGGATCCGTCGCGCTTGTCAAGCGAGAACTGGAGCGCCTCGGGCAAGACGAGCACCACGAACTGGAACGCGGTCTCCGTTGGCCGACGTCTTGTCCGTCTCAAGCGTAAAGTCCGTATCGGAACCGCCCTTGGGCGGGTGGTCAAACAGGTTCTTGAGGTCCACGGGCAGGATAAGGGGCTCGTCGTCCGACTCGCAGCAGAATGTGCGGACGCGCGTCGTGTGGATGCTGCAGTTGTCGCTGCCGCCAAATTACGAGTCGGTGATCTGCACCGTCTTCATGTCCGGGCAGTAGCCGTCGAAGCAGTTGCCCGGCTTGCCGTACCAGGCGCAGTTCTTCCACTTCTCAACCTCCTTCTCGGGGCGCGTGTCGAGGTCCAGCTCGTAGAGAACCTCGAGCAGGACAAGACCAGTGAGGCCAGCGAGCGGGTACGCGCGGCCGACCACCCGCAGGATGATCTTGGCGACGTCGTCGAGGATGTCGAGGACGGTCCTAGAGAAGGTCAGAGGCAGCTCGCCGCTGTGGCACTGCTCGCTGACGCCGCGCCACTTGCTGATGTTCTTCTCGCCGAGGGTGCTCTCGCAGCAGTGCGCTATCTGGCGGCCTCAGCAGTCGTGGCCGCCGCCGTACTTGCTCATGTGCGTCATGACCTCGTCGTCTTTGCAGTAGCCGTTGCAGCATCTCGTCTCGCCGCCGCGCCAGGTGCACGACTTTGGGTCAGGGGGCCCGACAACGGGCAGCAGAGGGTGCTCTTCTGTTCATCGCCGCATTTCTGGTCGGTGATCTTGATTTCGCCCGCCTTGCAGTCTTCGACGCCGCAGCTGGTAACGTAGCACATTTCGTTGGTGCCCGTCCAGTTCTCGTCGCCCTTGTCGATCGATTTGAAGTCCCCCAGGGGCTCGCGGTCCAGGACGGCAGCCAACGCAGACATCTCGGCGTTGTCTTGGTCGATCGCCCAGATGAGATAGCCGCCGAGACCGAGCCTGGCCGCGAGGTCCTTTTTCTGTTTGAACGTCTCCTTGTCGTCAAACGACACCCACTCGTCGATGTTCCAGGTGATGTACTTGACACCGGTTTTCTTGTCTTGATCTTGTTGATTTGAATGACCTCCTGGGTCTCGCGGTAGCTGAGGATTCCAGACTCGCCACTGCATGCTCCTTTGGTGGCGCCTCCCTTGAAGAGGCACCCGGACTTGTTGCAAGACGGACCAGCCAGCTGGAAAGCGCGACCGTAGAAGCCGAGTCCCATGTTCAGCTTCTTGGCCGGGACGTTGTTCCTTCAGAAGAGGTCGAACGTTAGGCTCATCTCGTGGATATCTACGGGAATAATCGATCGCGAAGGGGGTTCAGACATCTATGCGAGAATCCCTGCTACGCGTGCCTTCGCAATATGTTTCCAGACAGCATAGCGGCTATTGAAATCACTTTTAATTGGAGGAATTGGATGGTCTTCCGTCTCTCTCAGCGAAATGCAGTGGGTCTAGTTAATCCACCCCTGTCATCTAAGAGGGACTAGATAACAAAAGAGGACACAGTAGCTCATTGCTTCCCATATGTCTTCGCCAACTGCATCACATACGAAACCGTTTTTCACAACTGTGGGAAAAATGACTATTGATCTCACTGGCGTGGACTCTCACACCACGACTTGGGACAGTTCCAGCCAATATGAGGAAGACTCTGAAATCGCACCTTCAGAAGTAAGTGTGGAATCAACAGAAGTCCGGGGTGAGGCCGAAGTAAGTTCAAGTCTTGCTGCAAAAGTGACGATAGGTAGGCTGATTCAGGAAGAATCTCAGAAGGGAGTCTGTATACTACGAATTTGCTACAGATCAAAAGAAGTCAATTGATTTTTTGGCTCGTCTAACAACTGTTGAGGTTGGCTGGTGCCGCATCAGCACCTTAAAACCTACAAAGACTGGAGGCTATGCCCAAGTATCAACACAAGGCGCTAATAAGTTTTGCACGTTAGGCGAAATGGTTGGATTTGCAAGCGGATTGCGAGTTCAAAATGGACTACAAATTTCTCACCTATGCAATCAACCGCTGTGCACTATACCTTCTCACGTTACAATTGAGTCTGCTAGACAGAATAATGCACGGAAGGGGTGTTTAGGATATATATTATGTCCTCATTGCGAGTTAAAGATTCTTATCTGTCAGCATAACCCACTTTGTATCTGCTGGGCACCAGGCTTTATAAACCAAGACGACTTCTTAAAGAATGGGATACATTAAATAAAGAATTAGAACTACTATATATATATTTATATATAGTAATTTTAAATATTTACTTTTATATAATATTTTAAAGTGACTGTTTTGCTTTATATACTTAGTATTCTAAAGAAATATTAATATTATTATATTTTATAACTTATTTTATTTATTTTAATTAGAAGTAAAAATAAATATAAGTATATATATAATATAGTTTAAATAAAAATAATTAATATAATATTTACTTACTAAACTATTAATGATTCTTATATATAAATATATATTATAATATTTATTTTAACTTTAATAGCTTTTTATATTATAAACTATAAATATTAAATCAAGTTATATATATTTAATAATATATTTTATTATAGTTACTATTATTAACTTAATACTATATAAGAAGCTTTATATAAAAATACTTAGTAGGCCTCTAGCTATTCACTATAATTTTATCTATTTAAAGCGACAGACCTCTTAGCTCTACGCCTCTTAATAATATATATAGCTTTTAGTTATATAATCCTCTCTTAACTTCAGCTGCATTTATATATATATATAACCTTATAATCTTTAACTTCACTTTAGTAATAATATAGTTTATAATTACTTAATTACTAACTACTGAACTATTAACTTATCCTCTCTTTTATATATTACTTATGCTACTATTAAATACTATTTTTATTACTATTTTACTATTTATTATTAGTCTTCTTATTTAATTAGGCTAGCTAACGCCTTTATAATAGCTATATTATTATTAGTAACGTTCTCTCTATATAATAGTTAGTATAAAACGCACTTATTAATAAGCCTTATTAAGCTTAAACTTAAGCTACTTCTACTTTAGTATTATAGAAAGCTGATATAAAGAAAGGCTACTCCTTAAAATAGCTAGAAATATATATAGGTTCTATTTAGAGACGTCTAAAGCTATTATTTATTACTTTATTTATAATATAGAGAAGGTTCTCTTTAGAGGTATTTATAAAGGCTTTAGTTATAGCTACTCTAATAATATATTATTAATTAGCAATTAAGTATTTACTAAATTTAAAAACTTTATTTATTATATAAATACTATTCTATATAGTGATACTTCTAGCTATTTACTTATAAAAAAGTATATTTTATAGGAGATTAGCGTTTTTATATATCTCTTATAGTATAAATATTATAAAGGATTTATTATATATTATAGAGGAAGAGGGATAAGTATAAAGCTTTATATATAGTAGGAGATTTTTTATATTTCTAGCTTATAAAAACCTCTTCTAATAACCTCTTTAGTTAAAAGGTTATCTCTTATATAGTAGTATTTATAAAACTTTACTAGAAAGTTTAATAAAGCTATTACTAAACTAAAAAAGCTTTAATAACTGTAACGATCCATCTTATAATATATCCTCTGCTTTACGCAGCCCCCTCAGTAAGCCTTACTAAGGGAGCAGGTTATATAAGTAATATAAGCCTTATAAGTTTATAATTTAAAGACGCTTAGGAAAGTAACTTCCTCTTAAATAATATATACTTTTTTATAAACTCTTTAATTTCCTCTAATTACTAGCTCTTAGTAGTTATAAACTTAACTTATTAAAACTTTAATTTTACCCCTTATTACTACTAGAATATCTTAAAGAGTAAATAGGTCTCTCTCTTCTCTTTTTATACTTCTACTTATTTATAACTTATTTTTTATATTTTATAAGATATCTCCCTTTTCTAATAAAGCTTCTAAAATTAACTTTTATCTTAAATATATATAAATTAAATTAAAAACTTATAAAGACTAATTAGTCTAATTTAACTATCTGAAACTTATTTCTATTATATTTAATATCTAAGATTTTATTAACCCTAATAGACCTAATATATTTACTTTTAAAAATATAAATAAGATAAATATTCTATCTTCTAAGGATTATATTAATATACTTAATAAAAAGAAATAAGATATATATAAAAAAGCTTTTAAGAAATAAGAAGTAGATAAAACTTAAAAAGAAAAATAGTTAAAAGTAGATAACTCTTAATAATAATAAAAGTTTAATAAAAATAAAATCTCTTAAGTTTTAGCTTCTCTTATACCTATATATTCTTTAATATCTATATACTCTCTTATATTTATATATACCTTAATACTTCTATATCTTTAACTTCTTTTTAAACTTATTAAACTAATATTAATTATATTTAAAAATCCTCTTTTTTAAGTTAGATATAGAATATTTCTTAAATAATGGTCTATTTTAGTAGCTAAAGCCTAAAATAACTAGAAAACTAAAAAATAGCTTTTAAAATAGATCTAAAACTAAGTTCTTGTAAATATTAATAAAAAACTTATAAATATAGTTAAGTTTTAGATCTTAAATAAACTAAATAAAAACAATATTTTATTTAGGCTTATACTAAGATATAAAGTACTACTTCTATTTAAATTATATACTTTAGATATTTCTAAATTATAAGAAAATATAGATCTTATTTTAGCACTTTTTCTCTTATAAAAACTTATAAACCAAACTATTTTAAATACTAAGAATAGTAGATTATTCTCTCTTTAAATAGTAGTTAAACTACTTAAAAGTAAACTTATAAAGGGTAATTTAGCTATAAGAACTATTATAAGAGAAAACTACCTAAAGATTGTTTATAAAGCTACTAGCGCTAATATTAGCTTAATAGACTTCTATAATAAATAGATTAATTATTACTATTAAATATTAACTTATAAAATTCTAGAAGTCTAAAAAACCTTTATAGTTAAATAACTTTTATAAACTATTAAGATTTAAATTACTTCTAATTAAGTATAAAGAGTAATCTAAGATCTTATTACTTATAAAGAGTTATTCTAATTAATTCCTAATTTTACAAACTATATAAAAATTCTTATAAGGATTATCTACTCAAACTCTTAATAGAAAAAACTTAAAATTAATAGAGTATTTATAATAATTAGAAGTAAATCTAATAACTTATAAGCTTTAAGCTTAACCTTAAGAAAATCTAATTTTAAAGGACTAAAATTTAAAAATAAAACGTTTTAAGAGTTTAGAGATATTTAAAAAGAGATTAAAAAATACTTATACTAGGAATTTATTAGTAAAAGATAATTCTTATATTATATTTAGCCTCTCGAAAATTATATAAAAATTAAGCTTATATTAATAAGTAAAATAACTTACTAACTAACTCTAAATATTACTACTAAAATCTAGAATAATATTAAAACTAAATTCCTCTTAAAGAAATAAAAACTAATTTATTAAAACCTTATAAATAAGAAATAGCTTAAGCTAGAAAATATTATAGAAATAAAAAAATATACTACTAAAAGTAAATTATACCTTAATAATATAGTTATTATTATATTCACTTTACTATATATAAGCTTAGGTACTTCTAAATAGTCTGAGGAAAAATTTAGGTCTATCTTTAATATAAATAAAGAGATTAATAGCTTTTTATAGCTCTTTATAGTTTATAGCACTATAGCTTTAAACTATATTATTAATAGTCTAAGCTACTTATAAGATTATAAACTACTTAAGAGGCTTAAAAAGGTTACTATAGAAGATTAAATTCTTATAGTTTATAAAATAGATATAAAAGTTTTTCTTAAAGCCTTTTATAAGCTTAGAGGAGAACTAATAGAGGATCTTACTCTTAAAAATATATTCTATATTAAGAGATTTAAAACTAATATTATTTTAAAATCCTCTTTTAAAAGCGCTAATATTTAACTAAATAGATATGCTAGTAAGATCTACTATAGAGAGGCTAAAACTCCACTTTAGATATTTATATATATTAATAATATCTTATTTTTTAAATATAAACCTATTTCTAATTACTCTATTTTACTCTTATTATAAATCTATCTTAATATAAGTTACTTAAGAGTAATAAACACTACTTAATTAGTAGTAATAACCTCCTAAAAATAACCCTCTTATAACTTTAAGTTTATATATAAAAATAACGCTTATTTTCAGCACTTATAGGCTAGACACCTTAATTAGAAAGCTTTTAAGTATTTAGTTTAAAACACTTAAGAAGTAAAAATTAAAGAACTAACCTATTTAAAATATAGAAATTATTCTACTACTTATATATAATAAGTTATCTTATAAAGACTATTTAAATTTAAAAGTAGACGCTTATACTAATATATCTCTTAAGACCTATTTATAAAGGTTTAGCTACCTAAACTAAAAAGGCTTAGGAACAGTTTAACTAGACTAGGCTAAAAGAGCAGAGAGCCTTATAGAGAAAGAGCATAAAACCCTCTATAATAAGAACTTAGTAAATACTTACTAAAGGTTCAAAAGAAAGTAGTATAGTAATACTAGACCTACCTTTTAAGTACTTCTTCTATTAGTTTAACCTAACTATAGCCTTTAGCCCTTAATACCTTTATAATTCTTTTGCTTCTACTCTACTTCAAAAAAGTTAGCAATAATAATAACGCTACGCACCTAAATAACACCTACTAATTAGGCTAAAAAGTTTTCATTTAGCACTCACTATATATTAAGCAAAACAGCCTATATAAGCCTATATAAAGAAAACAATCCTAGTAAATAATTAGAGAATGATATAAGTTAATAAGAAGAGGTAAAAAGCTATACTTTAAATAAGGCTAAAAGCTTTAAAAAAATAAGCTACCTATATTAAACGCTCACCTATTAGGCAACAAATATATATAGAAGAATAGGAAATATAAAACCTCCCTCTATAAATCAGATAGACTAGAAAGCTAGACGTCTATAGCTATAGCTAAAAAGCTAACTTAAGCTAGAAAGCTAGAAAAAGCTACTAGCTAAATACTAATATAATAGATTATAACTATAATAACTAACTAAAATAAACTAATTACCACTACGTTAAGTAACTAAACGCCTACTAAATAATCACCTAAAATTTATAAGAAACCTTTACACTATAATATAGCTTGCCTTATTAATAAATCTACTAATATAAAAAGAGAAGATTAGCTTATTATAGTAGACAAAGCTTATAAATATCACCTTAGCTACTTTAAAAGTTAGTATATCTAATAAGCCTTAAGTGTAATAAAACACACCTTATAAATAAAATAGTAAACTTATTAGTAAATACTTATAAACGCATTAAGAAAATAAGTTAACCTTATATAAAATAACTTTAGAATTTTTATAAGAAGGCAGTATATCGCTCCTAAACTCTAAAAATAAAACCACTATAATACTTTATAATAATACTATTAGAAAAATAATAAAAACCTTATTACATACTAAGCCTAATAAAAATCTATTAACTAAGCCTTTAGTAAGCTAAACATAAATAACATAAAAGCTTATATATTCTTTTAAAGCCTTATAAGAAGCCTAAAAAACAAACTTTTTAAGCAGAATATAAATCATACTAATATATATATAGTTCCCCTATATATATAGAAACTATAGGAAATTATAAAAGAGAGATATAGAGGAAAACCTACTAGCTATTCTAAGTTGTATAAATAACTATACTTAAGCTCCTTAGACTACCTTTATAAGAATAGCTTATAACCCCCTAGGTTAATAGACTAAAAAGAGCGCTATCTAAAGACTTTATTCTAGAATAACTATATTGCAAACCCTTGCGCAACGCCTAGGTCTAATAGCAGACTATTAAACTTTCAGAGAACCTAGTATTATAATTATAAGAAGTATAGATATATTTCCCCTAATTATACTTAACCTTATATGCAGCTTATAAATAGTAACTAAAACTTAAACCTAAAAAGAGGTAGAATTAATACTATCTCAGTTCTTTATATAATTAATACTAAAAACTTAAGAAATAAATAGATATAGAAGTAACTCTAAAAAGCATTACACTAGAAATCACCTCAGTCCTTATAGAGAAACCTATTAAAAGTTAAATAATTACACTTTAAATATATAATAAAGTAGAACTAGCAGTTAATATAAATATTTATGCTGCAGTTAAGTTTATATAAAAAGACCTTATAGAAAAACTCTTACTAAAAGAGGCTATAAGTATTATAGCTCTAAAGCTAGTAAATTTCTAGGGAAAACCTATACTTACTAGAAAAGTTTACTAGCTTATGTTCTTCTTAATTAATAGCTAAAGCTACCTATAGAAGATCTATTAAGCTTTTATTATAAGTTTATATCTTAAAAAAGCAGAAGATATCTTTTTATCTAATACCTCTATAGATAGAGAAAGTATTTATACAAACACTTATATTTATACTTAGTTATATAATTATATCTTACTCACTAAGCTAGAAGTAATAATATAAGAAATTATAGAGAACAGCTAAAAAGCTTATATTATATACCTAATAGAAGCTTTAACTTTAGATAAAAAAGATATTAATATTTTAAGCGAACGCTCACTAAATAGAGAGAATAAAAAGAGGATTCTATTAAACCTCTAATCCTTTATAAATATTTTTAATAAAGAAAATATAAAAAAAGTCTTTAAACTAAAGGGGGTAGTGTATTATATTAAATTAAAGCTTAGTAAAAGCCTTTATATAAGCTAATATATTTTATATTAGTAGAGTAACTATAGACCTTCGCTAAATGTATTTAGGATATAGAGGTAGCTAGATATATCTACTACTTAACTAGCTTTATAAAAGTATTAATCTTATTTATACTTAAAATAAATAGCAGCTTTTAGCTATATATAAATTATAGAGGACTAAATAAAATTATAGTAAAGAACTAATACTTTCTACTACTAATAAGTAAGTTTTTAAATAAACTTATTAATATAAAGTTTATTTTAAAGATTAATCTAAATAAGATATACTATAAAATTATAATTGATAAAATAGATAGATAGAAAACTATATTTAGAACCTAATATAGATATTTTAAATATATAATAATACTATTTAAGCTTATTAATACTTTAATAACATTTTAAGCGTATATTCACTAAACGCTTACTAATCTTCTAGATATATACTGTGTTATATACTTAGATAATATCTTAATCTATTTAGATACTAAAGAACAGTATATAAAAGATCTATATATAGTTTTATACTACTTAAAGATTATTAAGCTGTTTATAAAACTAAAGAAGTATAACTTCTATTAGATAGAAATAGATTTCTTTAGATTTTATATTACTTAGAATAGTATTAAAATAGACTTAAACTAAATCTAAGTAGTTACTAAATAGCTAATACTAAAATCTTTTTAGGATATCTAAATCTTCTTTAGCTTTTATAACTTCTACTATAAATTTATTATAAGATATTCCTATATTATAGCCCTAATAAATAGCGTACTTAAGGGAAGCTAAAACAGTATAAAGTTAAAAGCTTTTATCTAAATAGAGGAGATATAGACTATATTTAAAACACTTTAGAAAATATTTACTAAAACCTTTATACTAAAATATTATAACTTAACGTTAGAAACTAAAGTTAAAATAGATATACCTACTTAAGTAGCATTTAGTATATTTTTATAGAAGTATAGTATAGTTTAGTACTTAATAGCTTTCTAGTTAAAAAAGCTTTTAGATATAGAGAGGTGCTAAGCTATAAAGTAATAAAAGCTTTTCGCTATTATAGAAAGCTTAGATTACTAAGTATAGTACTTATAGAAACTTCTAGAGAAATTCTTAGTATTTATAAATTATATAGCACTAAAAGAAGTGCTTATTATACCTATATATAATATTCGCAGAAGGCTTATATAATAGGTATACTGCTTATTAGCATTTAATTTTAAGATTTAATATAGATTAGAAGTTACTAACTTAGTAGATAGGCTCTTATAGTACTTTAACTATATAAAAGAAGACTCTAAAGTAAATAATATTCTCCCCACTTTTATAAAAAAGCTTAAGCTTATTAGCTAGCTTTTAGCAATAAATCGCTAGTATATCGCTAAGCTTAAAAGAACTATAGCTACTATAAAAACTTATATCTAAGCTGTTTAGTAAAGCATATAAGAACTTTACTAGAAGGCTAGCTCTAAAGTTAAAAGATCCTCACTTTTAGGTTAGCACCACTTTATAAAAATATTAATAATATACTATATTAAAATATATATATTAGCGCTATTACCTACTTAAAATTATATATAACTATTATGCTAACTGCTCTATAAGAGAATAGCAATATATTAGAGGACTTAAGGGGAGCTAAAGTTACTATACTAGAACAGTATATCTTATATACTATAATAAGGAAGCTTATTTCAAATAAAATAGTATATATATTATAACTAAGTCTGAATCTTAAATAGATAGTTAGAGGACTATAAGCTAAAAACCACTTTTATAGAGAGCTTATAGCTAAAGTTTACTAAAACGCTAAAAAACACTAGAAGTATTAACTTAATAAGAATAATATTTTTTAGTTTAAAAGAAGACTTATTATCTTAGAAGAGGGATCCCTCTACTATAAAATTTTAAGAAACCACTATAATACGCTATAATTAGAATATATAGGAGTAAATAAAATAGTAAAACTAATTCTATAAAGGTTTTATTAGCTACACTTTATAGAAGATATATAGCAATATATCGCTAAGTGCTTATACTACTAAAAGGCATATATACTATAGCATAAACCTTATAAGCTGCTATAAATATTAAAACTACTAATATACTTATTTTAGTAGATCTCACTAAACTTTTTAACTAGCCTACTAGAAAGCTACTAAAGTAATAAAAACATCTATAATATAATTTTAGTAATTATATACAGAATAACTAAAATAGCCTAATCTTTAGCGATAACTAAGCAATTAGACGTTATAAGCTTAGTAAAGATCTTATACTAAGAGATTAAATACTAATATAATATACCTAAAGCTATTATAAGCAATTGAGATAAGTTAATCACTAGCTAGTTTTAGTAGAATTGAATAAAAGCCTAAGATATTTAAGAGCGCCTCTCTACAGCTTAGTACCTATAGTTAGATAGCTAAACTGAGAGAAGATATTAAACTCTAATAGTATACCTCTTAAAGTTTAGCGAGGGCTTATATAACTAATAGGTAACGTAATTAGTTAAGGCTAAATTTATATATAATAATAATAAACATACTACTATTAGTATATCCCTATTTAAAGCTTTTATAGGTTACTACTTTCAAATAATTAATTACTACCTACTAAGTATAGAAATTAAAACCTAAAAAGTTGGAAAAGCTTAAAAAGCTAATAAAAGTTTACTAAAAAGTAGCTAAAAACTAGCAGTATATTATAGAAATATAAACTAAAAATATAAACACTAAAAAGAAAGTATAAATATATAAAGTTAAAGAGGTTATAAAACTTTTAATAAAAGACTTCTGTTTTACAAAGAGATAGCAAAAACTCACTTCATAATTTATTTCTATACTAATTATAGAGGTTATAAACCTTAATACCTATAGAGTATAGCTTCTAGAAAGATATAATAGAGCATATAACGTTTTCTCTATTGCTTTACTAAAACTATAATATAGCTAAAAGCTTACTAAGAAATAGCTTCTAAACCTAGAAGAAAACCTTAAAGAATAAGAAGTTAAAAACATTATATCCTAAAAGGATATACTAGTAAGCCCTCTATATTTAGTAGAATAGAAAAACTAGCTAGTAAAATATAACACCTAAAAGCTTAAAAGATATTTAGTAAATATTTTATAAATCCTTATAAGATTTAAAAAGCAGCAGTATAAATCACACTATAAATAGAATAATAAATAGTATAAAGAAATAAGAAAAGTTAATTAACTATAGAAAAACCCTAAAAATTACCTTTTAAATATAATATATAAACCTATAGGTATCTAACTAAAAACTCCTATAGAAAAGCCACTATACGTCTGCTAAACACCTATTAAAAACCTCTATATATTATCTAAGTCGCTTAAAAAATTACTAATACTATTACTATTAGGACTAATATTAATATTATTTCTATTGTTATTACTCTCACTCTCTAATAACTTATCCTCATCCTTAGAGCTAATAAAGTTCTTATAAACGCTTATAGAAGTAGCACTAATATCTTTATAAGTATTCAGTTAGAGAGTAAGACTAAAGCTAATATACTTAAAGATTATAACTAGGGCGTACTTATAAAAGTTATAAAGCATTTAAAAAGCCTAAACTTTAAAAAGGTTCTAAGTAAGTAAGCTAGATATATAGGAATTACTACTTAAGAGATATTTCTCTAAAACCTTATTAAGCCTATTAAAGAAATAAGCTTAGTTAAAGATATAACTTTTATCCTAAAAATATTAAAATAGAGTGTTCTTAAGCTAAAAATAAGTCTAGTTAATAAAAGCTTTATTTTCTTTTTAGTAAGTATTCTATAAAAAACTATTAACTTTTAGGAAAAATATAACTTATAACAAATTACACACCTTAGGCTAGATCTATAAGCGTACCTAAGTATAATTAGTAGTAGTCTCCTCAGTATTTATCTATAGTAACTAGTTATTATACTGTTTTAAAACCAAACTAAAGTTTAGTAAGGTTTACTAACTACTTATAGAGCGTTAAGAAGAGTAACTAGCTATTAATAATTATAGTATATATATAGTAGATCTCACGTTAATAATACTTATTAGCTTTAATTTAGGTAGCATAGCGTTTAACCTAATTCTAATAGATCTAAATGCTATTAATAAAGCATTTAGAAATCTAGTAATATAAATAGTTAGCTAACGCCTTAGTAAAAAGTTTCTAAACACTCACTTTATAGCATTTAACGCTATATAAACGATATATCTAGCAGGTAACATCACCTATAGTTATATAGGTATATACTACCTCAGTAGTCTAATAAAGCTATAAAGTATAAAAGATATAAAGTTTATTACTATTAAATTAGGTATATTAGTAGATACTACTATACTTCGCTAAAACGTTAGGCTTATATAACGATAAGATGTAGGTAATTAGAGTCTTAATATTTATAATAGCAGATATAGAAGTAGCGTTAGAAGGGGGATATTCTATAAAGACTTAATAAAAGCATATAAAATATAAAAG
The DNA here is from genome assembly GCA_020226115.1 of Colletotrichum viniferum. Taxonomy (NCBI): domain Eukaryota; kingdom Fungi; phylum Ascomycota; class Sordariomycetes; order Glomerellales; family Glomerellaceae; genus Colletotrichum; species Colletotrichum viniferum. The sequence continues at coordinate 951,620 of JAGFBE010000019.1, forward strand.
CTGTTATATAGTAATATATTATAATAAGAAGAAAGAAAAATAAACCTTAAGTGAGAAAAAAAAACACTATTTTATAGATAAATATAAAATATTATTAAATAGTTATGGAAGTAGCTATAACTTTAGATAATAGAATAGTAGTTATTTACTGCAGTAGAAGCTACTAAAAATAAAACAATAGGCGTAGTAAATTAATAATAGTAGTTATTATTGAACGTTCTAAATAGCTTTATAACATACTTATTTAAAAAAGGGATAAATAGGATAAAAAGTAAGGTTATTATAAAGCTATTATTTAGAGAAAACTTACTAAATAAAAAACAGAATATCTATAAATAAAAGATATAAAATACGATAGAAAATAATCTCTTTTCTTAGAGAATAAAAATAATCCCCTAAAGAGACCTAAAATAATAGATAATATAGCCTTAAGGGTAGGATTATAGTTATTATAATAATAATAACAGTGCTAATAAATAGAAAAGCCTCAGTAAATATATAGCAGATAACTACTATATAGACGATAGAGGTTCTCACTCTACCTCTAGTTTAATCTATAATAAGGACTGCTATAATTAGAAGGGAGATAATTATAAAGGTTTAGCTACTTAGACTAAAAAGGCTTAAGGATAGTTCAGCTAAACTAAGCTAAAAGGGTAGAGAGCCTTATAGAGAAAAGGTATAGAACCCTTTATAATAAGGACTTAATAAGTACTCGCTAAAGGTTTAAAAAAAAGTAGCGTAGTAATATTAGACCTACCTTTTACATGCTTCTTCTATTAGTTTAACCTAACTATAGCCTTTAGCCCCTAATACTTTTACACTATTTAACTATTTAGAAGCTTACTTAGGAGCCTTATAGCTTCTTATAATTAGAGATAAATATATAGGAAAGCTCTTTAGGTTTTATTTTAGAAATAAAACTCACTATAAAGTCTTTTAAATGCTATAAACCTTTAAAAACTAGGTTTTTAAGTAAAAAGAACTCCTTATCTATAAGATAAAGTAGAATATTAATAGATCTATTATTATAATCTAAAGAATAACTAAATATTAGTAATAACCTTAAGAGAATAATATTAATATTAAGCTCCCCCCTCTTTATATAAAAAGGCTAGTTAGAAGGGGAGAGAGAGTAAACAAAAAGTAATTATATAAAGTATATAGATACTAAACTTAGTAGAACTTCTATTTAAGCTATAAGATAAATTAATATTTATAAGTATCTTCTTATATAATATAAGTCCCTATATATTAATAAACTAGAAGTCCCCTAACAAAATTAAAGAGGAATAGTTTAAAAGATATCTTAATATATAGACTTTAGCTTATAGTATACTTTAGAACCTTAAAACTTAACCTTATTAAAGAGAGATATATGTTTATAGTTATAAAGTATATATCTTTAAGAGAAAAAGAGAAAGAGAGATAAAGAGGAGAAAGTTTAAAATAGTCCTATATAGCTATATTAGATATGTTATAAAGTATATACTAAATATATATAACCTCTATAAGATCTAAGTTCTAATACTTAAGAGAGTTATTATTATATAAAATATTATATTTAACGAAAATAAGTTCTATTTAAAGAAGGATACTGAGGAAAGTATATAACTTATAGTTATAAAAGCTATTATAGAGGATATAGAGGAATTACTTTTAGCTTCTAATATACTTATAAGTTTTAGTATTTTAAATAAGAATAATTCTATAATTAATAAAAGAATTATAGTATATTAGTTACTATAAAGCGTAGAAAATAAGAAGATTATACTTAAAACTACTTAGTATAGTCTTCTTATTCTTAAGTAGTTTCTTAAATTTAATAGTTAGTTATTTAGAAATACCTCTTCTAAATAAACTTTAAAGCTTTTAAATAAGAGGGGTTTTAGAGGTAATATTACTACTACTACTCTAAAACCTTAAGAGGAGCTAAGAATAACTAATAGATTAGAGTTTTTATTAAAGGATATAGGAAACTTTAAACTAATAGATATAAATAGCTCTTATAAGAATTCACTTCTTCTTAAAGATTAGCCTAACCCTAAAGATATATAAAAAGAAACGTCTAAGCTAAAATAAAAGCGCTTATATATAAAAAAGACCTATACCTAAACTCGCTTTTATAAAAGGGGTAGTCTCTAAAATAGACTAAAAAATATTTTTACTACTTCTATTAATAATACTATTAATATAAAAAATAAAAACCTTATATCTAATAAATAGAAATAAAATAACTTCTTTATAACCTTTATATTAGAAAAATAGAAAACTATTAAGAAAAATAAAAAACTTCACTATATATTTTATAAAATAGTAAAACCTAGAACTACTAAACTTTTAAAAGATAAAGTTTATAAGAGGCTAGTTTTAAAACCTCCCTCTAACCCCCTCTTATAATCTAATAAGATATATTATACCTAATTATTACTACTCCTAAAGATTTAAAAGGAAATTAAAAAGCTTTCTAAATAGCTCTAGAAGTTATTTATTACTATCTACTATAAAGAGCTTAAAAGAATTATTAATTTTAGAACTTAGAGGGTTCTAAACCGCTTAAGAGCGTATTTAAAACCCCTTCTCTTAAAATAGGTTTTTATTTATAAGCTTAATATAAATAGATATCTTATAAATATAGAAGTATAGATTATTATAAGAGGAGACCTCTAACTAAGAGACCTTAAAATTACTTATATTATAACTCTTATTTTATAAACTTTTTAAGTTATAATAGTAATTACTGCGTAATTTAACTATAAAGTATATTAATATAATATAGTAAATATATTTTTAAATATAAAAATACTAGAGAGAGGAGATCTAGTTATTTATAAGATACTATAAAGTATTAGAGAATTTATAAAATATTTAAATTCTCCTACTAGCTATATTATTAAGCTAAATAGAGCTTTATATAGTTTTGAAGATATACCTCTCTTATAGTATAAAGAATTTAGCTCTACTCTTAAGAGATTTAGTCTATAAAGCTTAAAAAAAGACTTCTAATTCTTCTAAAACCTTAACTAAAAAGTTATAGTTATTTTCTATATTAATGACTTTTTAATCTTATTTTATAAAGATAATATAAATAAAACTTAAGAGGTTATTAATAAGATTAAAAAAGAGTATAAAATTAAGAAATGGAGAGATATTAAATAATATTTAGGAGTAAGAGTTATAAAAGACTAAAAAGCTTGAAAGATCTTTTTAATCTATAACTTATATATTAAGAAAGTTACTTAGAAGTTTAACTTATAAGATATTATATATCTATTAATACCTCTTTTTTAACTAAAACCTAAAAAGAATAAGAAATAAATAATACTATAAGAAGTTAAAGCTTTTTAAGAAATAGTTAGATTAAGACTTTATATAGCTATATTTATAAAAGTAGATATTATATTTATAGTAGTATTTTTATTTTAATTCTATATAAATCTATTTTAAGAATATCTAGCTACTATAAAATATATTATATAATATCTATATAGAACTTAATATTTTATAATTTGCTTTAGTATCTTAAGAGGTAAAGTCTTATTTATAGCTATAGATACTTTATTTATAGATAATAAGATTATATAATAATCTTTATAAAAATACCTTATAATACTATTTAGAGGACTAATCTAATAGAAAATAACTAAATAAATAATAGTTATAACTTTAATTACTAAAATAGAGCTTTTAAGCTTAATACAAATAGTAAAAAAGACAGTAGCCCTCTAGAAGCTATTTAAAAATGTTAAATTTAAACTTAATAATATATAGAATATTTACTACAATAACTAGTAAATAATTAAATTTACTATAAATAAAGGAGAGAGGATAAATACTTACTTAAGATCTATTGATATCTATAATATATAGTTAAAATAGAAATATTAGAAAGAGAGTTTTTAAGTTATTTATATACTAATAAATAAGATACTAGTAGATAGACTTATAAAAAACCTTTTATAAATAAAATTTAAATATTTTTATTTACTTCTAAACCTCATAGATATAATATATATAATTATAATATACTTATAAAAATTATAAAAGTAAATAGGTTTTTTTATCTAATATAAAACTTAATAAAAACTATAAAAACCTAAAATAATCTTATAAAATCTAACTTTAGTAAGTCTTAATACTAAAAAGGATAGCTTATAAACTAAATTAACGCTATTTTATAAGAAAACCTATCCTATAAAGATTTCTATATTCTCTTAAGTACTATAAAGAGTAATACCTATAATACCTACCTTATTAATATATATATAAATAGATTATATAAAGGAGTTCTTTAGAGGACTAAATCTTATAAGAGAAATAAGCCTTATAAGATTAGCTTTAATGAGAGATAGGTTATATAGGTTAAGCTTATTATAGAAAGCTTATATAAAGTTATAAAAAGTAATCTTTTTTAAGAAAATAGAATCCTCATAAAAAAGAGGTATAGCTTTATAAATAAGAAGCTTGAATAAATATTTAAGAGGGGATAAGTTAAAAGCACCTTTATAAAGGTTAGACTTTATTTTCTTAGTAGAACTTATAGTAGATTTATAAGAAACTAAAGAATAATACTTCTAGGTTTTAAAAGTAAGCTTCTAAAAGAAAGAGATATTTAAAGATTTATAATATTTCTAGAGAAATATAGATAGAGATTTATAGAAAGCTTATATTTATTATACTTTATAAGAGGCCTAGTTTATAAGATCTTTTTTCTCTCTTAAACTCTTAAAAATATAGATCTTACAAGAGGTAACTTTCTTAAGAGGTATCTTAAGAACTTTCCTATTTATATCTTTAATAACTAAGCTAAAAGAAGCCTAAAGAGGAGGGGTTATATAGTAAATATACTATTTTTAAGTGAAAGTTTTAACAGCTTCTAACTCTTATAAGATCTTTTTAGCCTTTTATTAGGATTTCTTAAGCTTTATATAAGTTTTAGTAATAGAACTATATTTCTTATAAGATTTAGATACCTTATAAGCTTTAAGGTTACTTATAAACTTAGTTTTATTACTATATTTAAATTTATATAACTTTTAAGTAGATCTTCAAATAGAATATATATCCTCAAAAGCTTTCTTATAAAGTTAGATAGATTATAAAGAAATAAATAGAGAGAACTTATTATTAGAGTGTTATTTCTCTACTACCTAGTTAATAGACTTATAAAATAGTAGATCTTAGTATAAACTCTATCTCTTAAAGGCTTTAGCTTAAGAGGAATAATATAATAAGTATTATAAAATATTTATTTATACTAATTATAATATCTATTATAAGAAAACTAAATATAGAGATAGTATTTATTTCCCTATAAATTACTAATAGTATATATAAAGTATTAGTATTTATAAAGCTTACTTTAATAGTAATCTTATTTAATATTAATAAGAGGGAGGCTATAAACGCCTAAAAGTAAATTAGCTCCTAAGTAAATATAGCGTTATAAAATATACTATCTTTCTTTAAGGATAAGAAGATATTACTCTTATAATTAGTGAGAATAGCTTTCTAGGGAGTGATAATTACTAAAGAGGAATTAGTTTTACTTATAATAAAAAACTAATAAACTTATATTTAGCCTTATACTTTTATTACTAGTAGAAAAAGGGTATTTTAGTAATAACTCCTATAGTAGAATCTAGCTTTATATCTCTTATAAATAAAAAAAAGATTTCTAAGTCTTAATAAAAAAAAACCTCTTAGATTTAGTTTTACTCCTTAAGAGAAATAAAAAAAAACTTAAGAGTATTATTAGAAGAGCGAAATAAACTACTATTAATATCCTCTTTATTATTAGTATTAGACTTAATAGATTAGATATTTACCTTATAAGAAGTATTAGTCTAAGTAGTAATAAACTTCTAAGTAAGCTATTCTCTTAGAAGCTGATCGTTATAAATAGAGATAAGCTCTTTAAAAAACTTAATAGCAATAAAATTCTCATGAGGATAAGGGTAAAATTAAATAGAAAGGGATAGCTTATACTAAGAGATAGAAAGTAGTAATAAGCGTTAGTTCTATAATAACTAGTATAAGTGAAAGTAATAGTAGGTTTCTTAGTATAGCAAAGAGTAATAGTAAAATAAAGAGCTATAGAAGTTATTATTATATTAGTTATATATACTAACTATTCTAAGTTCTTAATAACGTTAGGGGGACTAGTTAGTTATTATATAGACGTTATTAACCTATATTAGTCCCCATAAGGTTAAGTAGGTATTTTAGTCTATTTAGAATAACTGAAACTAGTAGGTTTCACTAGTGCTACTAGCTTATAAGCTAGTTTTAGCTTTAACTCTTATGCGTTAAGCTAGCGTAACGCTAGACCTTTAGCTTATAAGCTAGTTTCAGACTAATCTCCCTTAACAATCTAGCCTATTAGCTTAGTTATTAATACTCTTACTCTTAATCCTAAAGGTTAAAGGTTTAAGTCACTATTAGGTTACTAGTTTTTTCAGTTTATATAACTTATTAGACTTATAGTCTTAGTCTTATAAAAATCTTAGTTTATAACTAAGCCTCCTAAGATAATATCTCTTAAGTCAGTTTAATGCTTAGCAGCATTAGTAAAAACTTTATTATTAGAACCTTTATAAGTTTTCTCTTAATATTTCTTAAGAAAAAAGGAGTTTAATAGGCAGCCTTTAATAAGCTTTAGCTCCTAGAGAGCTATAAGTAGTTAGCAGAATTCTCTTAAAATAACAATTTAAATACTTATAATCTCTATAGTCTCTTTTAAGCTTAGCAATAATCTACTTAATAATAGCCTAGATATATAGAAAGGTTTCATATTACTCCTATAAAGTATAGTCTTTAATTAATACTAAAAGCAGCTTATTATTAGAAATCTTAGGAGATATCTTAGGTGTATTTATGAGGAATAATAAAAACAGCATATAAAAGAGGAAGTATATATAAAGATACTTATAAGAAGTAGTAAAAAAAAGAAAAGGCCTCATAAAAGTGTTCTAAGTATAGTTATAAAAGATAGAGAGGGAAGTAAGTAAAACAGACGCTTATAAGAAATATAAAGGGGATATATAAAGTAAAAAAGAATTTTATACGCAGCTTTTAGAAAATTCTTCCTCTTTATTTACTTTTTAATTAAATAGCTACCCTCACTTATAAGTATAAGTGTATAAGTTAGCGTATTTTATATATTTATAAGGCTAACTGAATATATTATAAGTTAAGGGGAGCTTATTAAGGTTCTTTTAACTACACTATAGAGAGCAAGCTCCTAAGCTATTCTTTTTTAAGAAGATACTTCTAATTTTCTATATATAATTAGTATTTATATATTATTTTTAGTTTATAAGTATTTTATATATATATAAAGCATTTTTAGCTATTCTTATAGCTAAGGGGGTATATAGCGATCTATCTTATAATACGTCCTCTACTTTACATAGCCCCCTTAGTAAGCTTCACTAAAAGAGCAAGTTATATAACTAGTATAAGCCTTATAAGCTTATATTTTAAGGACACTTAGGAGGGCAACTTCCTCCTAAGTAATATACGCCTTTTTATAAACTCTTCAGTCTCCTCTAACTGCTAGCTCTCAGTAATAACCTATTATTAAGCTACAAAAGCTTTAATAACCTATTTAGCTCTAATATAATTAGCTTTACTATATATAGCGCTACTAGCTTTATATTATATAGCTAGCGCTATTACTATTCTACTAGTCTATTTAGCTAAAATATATATTTAACTTTATATAATAATATTTAGAGAGTTTACTTATTAGTAGGAATATATAGGGTTTCTATACTGTTTTCTTTAATTAGTAGAGAGTATAAGTTAAAATACCTATATAGTGTTTTTAGAATTATGCCTACGTATAGAGTGAATTTTACTATAGTTTTTCTATAGGGGGGCTGCGTTATAACTATAAACTTAATATTTTATAATTATTATAAGTATTAGCTATTAGCTAAAAACTTAAATAATACCTAATAAATAATAACTAATAAGTTAGAAGATATTTAAGTTAGAATTTATAATTATTAATTATTAGTTAATAACTAGTAGCTAATATTTTATATTTAATAGTGAATATTTAATATCTAGTACTTAATAGTTAATTATTAATAGCTAATATTTTATAGCTAAAAGCTAATATATAATATATTATAGTTTTATTACTAGCTAGAGGCTATAATAAAGGCAGCTAAAACTATATAGAAATAAAGTGAATAATAATAATAGAAATATAAAGAATAATTTATCTTTTGGTTTTATGTTTTATAGTTTAAGAAGAATGCCTTTTTATATTTATAAGGTTTAAACTCTTATATATAATATATTAAGAGTAGCTATAGGTATATAATTATTTATATGTTTAGCTAACCTAAATCAAAAGTCTTATAATATAATAACTAATAAATAAATCTTAATAAACTAAAACGTTTTAATTAAAGGTTTAAAAATAATAAATAATAGTTAATAATTAGTAGCTAATAGCTAGTACTTAAGTTTTAAAATTAAAATATTAATAATTAATAATATATATTTTAAAGCTAATAGCTAATAGCAAATAATTAATAATTAATAAACATTAAGAAAGACTTAATAATTAATAACTAGAAGTTTAAAAATAATAATAATTACTTAATATTTAATAATTAATGTTTAATAATTAATAGCTAAAAGTTAAAAGTTAAATATTAATAACTAATAATTAATAGCTAAGTTTTAATAATAATAATTTAGAGTTAATACTTATTAGTAAATATTTAATACTTAATAACTAAAAGTTAAATAATAATAAATAGTAACTAATAAATAATAGCTAATAGCTAAAAGTAATAACGAATAAGTAATAACTAATAATTAGATAATACTAATTAATAACTAGAATATATTAGCTAATAACTAAAATATTATAGCTAGTATTTAATACTATATAATTAATATTAAATAATTAATACTTAATAATTCATAATTAGTAGTTAATTACTAATAAGTTAAAAGCTATTAATAAAGTGTTAAATAACTAATATATTATATTTTATACTTATAAACCTTTATTTAATAGCTTATAGCTACTAGTTAATAATTAATAACTAATAGCTATTTATGAGTTATATAATAATTTATAACTAGACATAAAATAATAATAAGTAATAATTAATAGATATAAGTTGATAGAAAGTAGCTTATAAATAACAGCTAATAATTAATAAATTAAAAGCTATTAAGTAAAACTTAGAAGTAAATAAGTTAAACTTTATAATTATTAATTAAATAATAATAGCTAATAACTAGAAATTGGAAGATAGTAAGTGATGATTGATACTAAATAATATATAGTAAATATTAAGTACTTAGTACTTAATAGTTAATAATTAATAATAAATAACAAATACTTAATATTTAATACTTAATAGCTAATAATTAATATTTAGTATTGAATAAACTAATAGTTAATAGTAAATATTTAATAACTAATAAATAATAGCTAAGAAATAATAAATACTAAGTTAAAGTTAGTTATATAACGTAAATGTTATGAGTAAAGAGCAAGAGGATTAGTTTAGCTTTTGCAGTTAATACTAGTTAAGTTTCATAATATAAAGCTAGTAGCTCTAACTAATAGCTAATATTTAATATTTAGTAAGTAGTAATAAATATTTAAAAGTTAATAACTAGAAATTATAATATAATACTTAAAATATAATATATAATTATTAATATTTAATATTTAGTATTTAATAACTAATTACTTATAGCTAATAGTTTAAAGCTAATAATTGATAGCTAATAAATAATAAGTAATAAGTTATAAATAATAGCTAATACTTAATACTTAATAAGCTAAAAGCTATTAATTATAAGTTAGAAAATAATAAAGAATATTTCTTAGTTATTAGTTAATAATTAATAGCTAATAATTAAAGGTTAGATATTAATAATAATAATTATAAACTAGTAACTAGTAGCTAATAGTTAAGAATTAGTATTTAGTAGTTAATAAATAAAAGTTTATTAGTATAAATATAAATATATATAAAGGCGTAGTATATATATTTATATAGTATAAGGTTATAAATAGACTTATATTATAATAAAAAGTAATAATCTTAAGTATTAATAAATATTTAATTATATAGATAATAGTAAGAGAAGTAATATACTATAATAATTCCTATTAATATAGTTAGTAGGTTATATTCTCTCATAAGAAAACGTGAGGAGAAAGATAACTTAAAATATAACTATTATAAGCTATACCTACTTACTACGACTAAGTAGTACTATAAACCTTAAGTAATTCTACCTCTAGTGACTACACTTATTTAATAAGCGCCCTATACCTATTTTTCTTCTATATAAGAAGTATTCTAGAAACTTCTTCTTTTAAGTTTAGATTACTATAATTAAAGTACCTCTAAGTTAAATCAACTAAAAGCTAGCCTTTTATATATTTAAGGCTATTTAAACGTCTATTTTATTAGCTATATAGCGTAATAAATAGTAAATAGAAAATAGATCTAAATAAACTAAGAATAACTACTCTGAAAGTGGGACTAACTAGTAAAAAAACGTTTAAAGCGATCTATATAGTAATTAATAAGCTTAATAACTAATATAATAATATATTAACCTTATAATAAGCTAGTAGTAAGCTAATTATAAAGCTAATATAAGTATTAATAAGTAACTATATTATAGCGCTATTTATATTATACTTTATAATATTTCTATTAGTATTATTACTTTTTAAGTTAAATATTATTTAAAGAATAAATAGTATTTAATATTAAAAGCTTTTTTTAAACCTCTCTAAGTTTAAAAGAAGTTATAATAAATATATTATATAGATATAATAAATATATAATAAGATCTAAATAGATTAAATTTTCTGTCTAAATAATTAAAACGTATAATATCTAATTAATACTTATTTAGTATATTTAAATTATATATATAATGATTTTAATATTAAAAGTAAAGCTTTTAGAAAATTATTAAAGCTTAAGATAAAATAGAATAAAGCTCTTATTTTATTCTTACTTTATTTTAAGCGTATTGTTATAGAGGTAAATAGTATAGTATAGCTAGATAGTATTTAAATTAACTACTTATAAAAAGTATTATTTTATAAGCTCTTTAATTACTCAGTTAACTATTTAAGCTTTTATAAATATACTAAATATATAAACGTTATATAAAATATTATATAGAAACTAAAGAGATTATATTATATTTATATTATTTAATATTAGTTTATAACTTTTAGAATAAAAGTATTATTTATTAAAGTAGATATAAATAGAGATATTAAGATAATAAAGTTAGTATATATTTTATATAATAGAATAGAATGGGGCTTTACTAAGGAAATATACTACTATTTTAAGTATAATTAAGTTAGCTATTTAAGAAAGATTATTAGAAAGTTAAAAAGTTAAAAAATAGCTTTAGAGTAGTAAAAACCACTAAGAAAGTAATATATTTAGATTTAAAAAAGGTTAAAAGAGAAAACATAATTCTAACTTAAAAAATGAACTACTTTAGTATAGAGTTAGATATTAGGGATAATAGAAGCAAAATAAGCTAAATAGGAATAGCTTTAGTTAGAATATAATAAAAATAAGCTTTTTATAATATTAGTTTTTAAAGTTAATAAAAGTATTTCTATTAACGTTTTAATAGATTATAGTTATAATATTTATATAATAATAGATTATTAATAATTTACTACCTCTATGTATTATATATTAACTACTAAATATAATAATTTTAAAGCTTTATTAATAATCTAGCTTAAGCTATAATAAAAAGTATAGCTATATTATATTTTAAAATTAAAGGATATATATAGTAACCTTTTATATATATAGTAAAAAGATTAAATATTAACCTCTTTATTAAGAAACTATAAATAGAATAACATAATATTATATATAATATAGTAGAAAAACAGATATTGTATAGAAAAATAGAGATTATTATTACTTTATAAAAATAAGAAAAACTATAGAAAGTAAGGGAAATCTAAAACGCTTATTAGTTAAACACTACTTTATTTATAGTAATCTATTAGAAGGTTAATAAGAGTTAGTTATCTAAATTAATTATAGATATCTAAACTATAAAGTTAAAAAATATTAAAAAAGCGTTTAAGTTAAAGAAAATAAAAAGCTATTTAAAAACACTTCTATAATATATTTATAATAGGTTTATAAAGCTTTTTAAGTTAGCTAAATTACATTTTTTACTTTTAAATTATTTTGATATAAATTATAAAATCTATTTTAAGTGGCATATTTCCAGTTAAAGGTTATTTTTATTTTAAAGCTTCTTTTATAATATATTAAGAGAGAAACTATTAATATTTAAGAAAATATTTATAGACGTTTTTAATAAAGGTTTTATTTAAGTTACTAAGTCTTTTATAAATAAATCTATATGTTTTATTAGAAAGCTAAATAGAGGATTATAGTTTTATTATAACTACTAAATACTAAATATAATTATGAAATAGAACTATTATTTATTTTTTTAATCTATATTTAGTAAAATAGTATATTAAATTAGATATTATAGCTATTTTCTATAAAGTTAGAGTAATAGAAGGTTGTTAAAACCTTTTTTTATATATAATATAAGTTTTTTAAGTAGTACGTTTATTTATTTAGGTTAAATAGAGCCTTTATAACGTTCTAGTAGTGTATAAATAATATACTTTAGAAGTTTTTTAATAACTTTATAATTATATATATTAGTATTATATTAGTTTATAATAATAGTTTATATATAGATTATAAGTAGAAAGTTTATAAAGTCTTTTAAGTTTTAAAAAACCTAATTTAAATTTCAACTTTATAAAGTGAAAGTTCTCTATAAAAATAGTAAAATATATAAGATTTATCTTAAAAGTAAGTGAAAATATTACTTTTAATATAGAGAAAGTGTAAATAATTATTAAGTAAGAAGCGCCTATTTTAATAAGAAGATTATAAAGTTTCTTAAGGCTTTTAAATTACTATTAAATATTTATATTAAAATATTTAGAAATTATAAAACCTCTTCCTCTCTTTATAAAGAAAGAAATACTATTTATTTAGAGTAAAGAATAAAATTATATATTCTAAACCCTTAAATATTATTTTTAAACTATATTAATATTATATTATTTTAATTTATAAACTTTTATAATAGTTAAAATAAATTATTTAAGCTTTATATTAAAAAGAGTATTTATTTAAGAGGATATATAAAGATAATGCTATTTTATTACTTGTTATTTATATAAATCAACCTCTATTTAATATAACTACTCAATTTATAATAAAAAGTTATTAATAGTAATTATTAGCAGTGTAGTTAACTTATATCAATAGATATCGCAGTTCACTCTATATTTTCTTTTATAATACTAAAACCTAATAGTAGTACTTTAACTTATATTTAATCTTAATAAAGTAAATAAATAAATCTTAGTATAACTAGTTATTAACGCTTAGTTTAATTTATCTCTAACTATATAGAAGAGAATAAATAAATAAGTAGTAGAGTAGTAAAATACACTAATAAGAGCGTTATTTATAATATAGACCGCTAATAGTATATAGCTAAAGCCTAGTAATAGCTTAAACCTATACTTAAAAGTATAAACTTAATAATATAAGTCTTCGCTACTATAGCTAAAAAAGTTCTTATAGCTATAATATAAAAACTTAACTATTTAAATAAAGCTTTAAGCTTATTCCTCACATCCTCTTTTATATATAATAGCTTTATATAATATCTTTTCCCCTTATTATACCTAAAAAGTAGCTAAATAAAGGTACTTTAAATAACTTAATTTATAAGACTAAAGCTAATAAAATTAAAAGCTCTAAATATAGTAACTTTATCTATACTACTAAAAAGACTCTACTTAAATTCACTTAGAAATACCTGCTTAAAATACCTAATAACCGCGATATATTAGAGTTATATAGTCTTAAAATTAAAATAGATATAGTTAAAGCTATTAATAATAGTCTTAACGCCTATAAATACTTTATAAGTTTCTTTAAGATAGCTAGAGTAGTTTAAGCTGTTAGTAAGTTAAAAAGGGCGAATATAATAAAGATATAGCTAATAGTAGTAAGGCTATTAAGGCTATATAGTAAGGTAGAAAATATTATTTATTATAGCGTAGATATCTAAATAGTAGAGGAGATAATAGAAAATAAATATAGATTAAATATAGTGTAAAAAGTAGATATAGCTTAGAGAAGCCTTAATAGATAAAAAAGACTAATAGAGATAGAGATAGCTAGAAGAAAGTAGTTAACTTAGCTTATTATAATATTTAAAGGTAGAAAAGTATAGAGGTAAAGATAATATCTAAATAGTTATATAACCTAAAAGCTATTAGCAGAAGGCGAGAAGACTAGTCTAGCTTTTATAGTTAATACTAGTTAAATTTTATAATATAAGGCTAGCAGCCTTATTAATAGTAATTATTTATTTAAATATATAGAATATTAAATTAAAAAGCTATTTTAGATTTAAAGTTTTAACTAATTATAAAAGCTTTAAATATTTTATATAAAATAGTACTTAATAGAATATTAAAGCTACTAAGCTAAATAGCTATTAAAATATAAGTTCTATTTAAAATTTTAACTAAGCTATTTAGTAATTATACTTAATATATTTTTATATTATAAATAGAATACTCTAAAAAGATAGAAAAATACATAAAAGAAAGAATAAGTAATATAAATAATCTCTAACTCTATTTTAAGAAAAATATAGAAGTTAATATCTATAGAGGCTTTTATTATAACTAGATTTAAAAACCTAGTTTTTTAATAAACTTAAAATAAAATATAAATAGATAATAACTATTACTAAAAAGCTTATTCTATAATAAAAAGAGGGGATTAAAATGTCTCTATTTAATTAAACTTAAAACTTTAAATTATTAAGTATAGTATTAACGCCTTTAACTAACTAATATTTAAAAACTAAATTTAAATATTAAGATTAATAAATAAAAACTATTTTTAGAATATATTTTAAACGTAATTAATCTAAAAATATCATAACTTAGTAATAATAAGCTATTTTAATTAAAGTTATATTTTATCTATAGCCTCTAGCTGTTTACTGTGATTTTACTTACTTAGAGTAACAGACCTCCTAACTCTATGCCTCCTAATAATATATACAGCCTTCAGTTATATAATTATAACTCTCCTAACCTCAGCTACACTTATATATATACGTTAATAACCTCATAATCTTTAACTTCACTTTAGTAATAATATAGTTTGTAATTACTTAATTACTAACTATTAAACTATTAACCTATCCTCTCTCTTATATATTACTTGCGCTGCTATTAAACACTATCTCTATTACTGCTTTGCTATCTACTATCAGTCTTCTTATTTAATTAGGCCAGCTGACGCCTTTACAGCTATACTATTATTAGCAATATTCTCTTTATTAGTTGGCATAAAGTATACTTACTAATATATCCCTAGAGGGCTGCCTCTGCTTTAGTATTATAGAGAGCCTATTTAAAAAAGGGCTACTCTATAAGGTGCATAAGTACCTTACTTACCTCTACTACTAAGTTTATGCGCTTACTGTTAATTAAGTTACGCGTTATGAGGTCCCTTATAGAGGTATTAATAAGAGCTCTCTTAAGCGTTATTCTAACTATATACTCTCTATATATCTTAGATTATATGAGGAAAGAGTAGGTTTTATTAATCTAATTAATATTAAACTCTATAGTAAGCCTTTACATGTTATTTGTATTAATAGGTACGCTAAGCTTAAGATATCTATATATAGGGTTAAATGCTAATATTATGAAGGTTTTTTATAGGTTAGTGAGAAAGAGGAAGAGGGATAAGCGTAAAGCTTTATACGTAGTAGTAGAGCTTTTTATACTTCTAGCTATAAAAACCTCTTATAATAACCTCTTTAGTTAAGAAGTTATCTCTTATGTAGTAGTGTTTATAGCACCTTGCTAGAAGGTTTAGTGAAGCTGTTGTTAGGCTATAAGAGCCTTGGTAACCTGTTTAGCCCTAATATGATCAGCTCTACTATGTGCAGCGCTACTGCTGCTAGCCTTATGCTGCATAGCTAGCGCTATTGCTGTTCTGCTAGTCTATTTAGCTAGGGTGTGCGTTTAACTTTATATAGTAATGCTTAGAAGGTTTGCTTACTAGTAAGAATATATAAGGTTTCTATACTGTTTTCTTTAATTAGTAGAGGGTATAAGTTAAAATACTTATATAGTGTTTCTAGAATTATGCCTGTATATAGAGTGAATTTTGCTATAGTCTTTTTGTAGGGGGGCTGCGTTATAACTATAAACTTAATATTTTAGCTATTTTAGTTTAGTAATACTTCTAACTAGAGTAATCTTTAACTATCTATTAAATTATAAAAAACTATAATAGGTATAGTTATAAAACGATATAATAATAAATAAGATATAAACTTCTATAACTATATTAGAAGCTATTTTAATTAAAGTAATATTTTAGATATTTTAGTTTAGTAATACTTTTAGCTAGAGCAATTAACTATCTATTAATTTATAAAAAGCTATAATAGGTATAGTTATAAAACAATATAATAACAAATAAGGTATAAACTTCTATAACTATTATTAATAACTAAATAGCTTTATTATAACTTCACTATAGATTTTATAATAAACCTTCTTTATATGATAAAAATAAAGTTTAAATACTTTTAAGTTATAATAAATAGACTTTCTAGAATAGTAACTCTAGAGGAAATATTAGTAATAGATATAGAAATATATATAGGACGTTTTCTTAACTATTGATATTAATTCTATAGTATACTTAAATTAATTACTAGTAATAAAAGAATAATTAGATAAACTAGTTCTAGCGATATTTCTATATACTTATAAATATTAAGTAATATTTAAATATTACTTTTTATTTATAAATAGATAGAGTATCTAAACGTTTTAATTAGGAGATCTAAATAGTTATATAAATAATAATTAATTTTACTTAAAATAACTAGAAGATTTATTTACTCTCTATTTAACTAGTAATAAATAGCTATAATATAGCTATTATAAAAATAAACCTTTTCTTTTTTATTTATAGTTACTATATTAATTTAGTCTTAGTAATCTAACTTATACTAAAGCTAGTAAATATATATAAATTAGCTACTAATAAGCTTATTAATAAACTAAAGTTAGCTTCTAAGTTAGCTTAAGCTATAATTACTACTATTTAATAAACTAGATAATAACTAGTAAATACTATAGAAAACGCTAATAAACCGTTATAAAAAGAATAATAAAGTCTTATTATTACTAATAAACTTTTAAATAGAGAGACTCTATAAAAGATTAGATTGATTATATTTAAAATATAAAATAACTAAAATAATCTCATTTATTATAGTTAGATTAAACGTTTTAAATAAGGTTTATAACTATTTTTATATTAACTTATTACGCTAAGATATAAATAACCTAGTCTTAAGTTAAGAGCTTAATAATTTATAATTACTACTTATTTTTAAAAATCGAGAGGATAAATAAAAAATTAAATTTATTCTAATAGTATAATAAAAATATATAAATAGAAGTAAATACTATAAATTATAGATTAAATAGTTAAAATATAGCTAGTTTAGTTAAAAACCCTTATTATCTTTATGGAATAACTAAGTAGTTAATAAATTTGAGAATAAATATACCTTAATAAATAAAGATAATAATAACCTTTAGTATATAGCGTTATAAATAAGAATAATAAGCAAATAATAGTATAAAAGAAGATAATAAGTTAGTTTATAAATAGAAAAATAAAAAGAGATAGAAAGACTTTATGATAGTCTAAAGCTATAAACAGAGTATAATAAAACTAAGATAAGCTTAAAATAAATATATAATAAATAAAATAAAAACTTTAAAAATAAACCTTCTATTTCTCCTATTTAGTATAAATAGTAATAGTAATATCAATAAACTAAAAAATAGTTAGAATACTAAAAATACTGATAAAATAGTTATAGAATATATTTTATAGAGAACTTTAGCTATATCTTAATAAGCTTAAATAGAATAATATAACTAAACTTTATTAAGCTTAACTAAAAAGGATATTATAATAGAAATAATAGTAATAATACTAAAAATAAAAATAGCTAGAGAACTAATAGAAAATATAGAGGAGGTATTAATATTAATAATAGCTTTAACTATAACTTTAATAATATATTTCTCTTTAGCTTTAATATAGATCTTATATCTTTAGATAGAAATAATATAAAGAAGCTCTATATAAACTTTAAACTATATAGAGAGCTAATAAAAAATCAGTAATTATACTAGAGCGATAGTATAATAGATATTTACTAAAGCTTTCTTAATAATATTATCATAAATAAAATAGTTATAGTTAAGCGAAATAAACTCCTTATAATAATAAACTAAATTATTATTACTTTTATAAGTTATTAGTTTTATAGAGATAGAATAATAAGAAGGTGATATCTATATTAATATAAATAAGCTTAATAAACTTATTAAAGTAGTAGATATACTAAATAATAATACTTAAAAAGGTATTAATTAAAAGCTATAAAAAATAGTAAAATAGTATACTTTATTTAAAGATATTATAATAAGCTATAATATTAATAAGACGTTTAGCTTTAATAATAGTAGTTATATATTTTAAATAAGAAACCTTATAAAGAGGTTTCTAGGTTTTATTAAAAAGATATTACTAAAAATAAACTAATATCTATAGAGGTTTTAATATAATATTAAAGAGATAACTAATAAATAACTAGAGAATATATGAAAATAAGCTTCTATATAGTAAAATAAGTAGAAAGAGACTAAATAAAGTTATAGAGGAAGTTATTTTTAAAGGTAAGGTTTTTAGAAATAGGTTTTTTATTATTAGAGAAGTTAATAAAATAATAATAATTAAAGAGTAAGCTTTTAATATTAATAAGAGGAGGAGACTTTATCTCTTTATTAGAGTTAGAAATAAAAAGCTATATAAAGTTAATTATAGTAAGATAACAATTCAAAGTAGGGAAATAATTTATAAATAGTGCTATAATAGAAGCTAAATAAATAGTAGTAAACTTTATATAGGTTAATAAATAATAGAGATCTAAATCTAACTAATTTATAGAAATAATAAACTAGAGATATATTAATAATATAGCTATAATAATATTTAATTAGTTAAATAACGTTATAAAAAGTTAAATAACTTATTATTATATAAATTAATAAGAGAAAGAAAACTTAAAATAAACTAAATATAAAAAATTATATTATTATATTATTTACTTATAGAGCGTAAAATAGTTAGTAGACTATATTAATATAGTTCTAAGCTTATTTTTAGTTTATACTAACTAGTTTTAGCTTATACTAAGCTTATATTTATATCAAAACTAAGAGGAAAGTATATATTATAAACTACGCCTATTTATTATATTTAAGTAGTATTATAAACCTTAAATAATTCTACCTCTAGTAACTACACTTATTTAATAAGCGCCTTATACCTATTTCTTCTTCTATATAAAGAGTATCTAACAAACTTCCTCTCTTTAGCTTAGATTATTATAAACAAAGCACCTCTAAGTTAAATAACCTAAAAGCTAGCCCCTCATAATAACTTATTAAACTACTAATTATATAAAATGCTTATATTAATATATATATTATATAATTAGTATTATAGTTATAAGGTATAATAAATAGAGTATTCTTATATAAAGCTTTATACCTTAAACGTTATTTATTTATTTATTATAGAATATTAAAATAAGTTAAGCGTTATTATTATTATTATATTATCATTATTATTATAAAGGAATACTATATTAATATCTCCACTTAAGGTATATATAGTGAATTAATACAATATAGCTTATTTATTTAATATATATATATATATTATAGGTATAAGAGACTTAAAGCTCTATAGAAAAACTAAGAGAACTATTCCTATAATATATATAATATATTTATAGCTAGTTAAAAATCTCTTATAAAATAACTTTATAAGTAGAAGAGTAAGAGAAAGACTAGTAAGTTATTTCTTTAATATAGTTATTATTATAATATATATTATTATTATTTTTTTTATTTTTATTATAACTAATTATTATATTAAGCATACTATGAGATATAACTTTACTTAACAGCTTAGTTAATATATCTATAATATTAAGCTTAGTATCTATATAAAATAATATTATATTTTTATTTAGTAAAGATTCTCTAGTAAAATAATATTTAATATTAATATACTTAGATTTTCTATAAAAGTTAGGAATTTTCGTTAGCTTTTTAGCTACTAAAGTATCTATAAAAGTCTTAGGCTTATTTATAGCTTTGCAACTTAAATTAGTTAAATTAAGATTATAACTATTATATAAATATAAAGCTTATATTACTACTTTAGTTAAAGTTATATATTTAGCGGTATAAGCAAATAGTATTACTATTTTTTATTTTATAATATTATAAAATATTATATTATATAATCCTTAATAAGGCCTCTAGTGACTTACTATAATTATATCTACTTAATAGAATAGACCTTCTAACTTTACGCCTCTTAATAATATATATAGCTTTTAGTTATATAATTATAACTCTCCTAACTTTAGCTATACTTATATATATATATTAATTAATAACTTTATAATTTCTAACTTTACTTTAGTAATAATACAGTTTATAATATTTAATTACTATAGATTACTGAACTATTAACCTATCCTCTCTTTTACATATTACTTACGCTATTATTAAATACTATCTTTATTACTATTTTACTATTTATTGGTCTTTTTATTTAATTAGGCTAGCTAACGCCTTTATAGCTATATTATTATTAGTAATATTCTCTCTATTTAGTATAAAGCGTACGTATTAATATTCTCTTATTAAGTTTAAGTTTAAACTACGTCTACTTTAGTATTATAGAGGGCTTATACAAAAAAGGCCTACTTTCTAAAATAGCTAGAAATATATATAGCCTCTATATAGAGGCGTCTAAAGTTATTATATATCGCTTTAATTATAATATAAAAAGAGTTCCTTCTAAAAGTATTTATAAAAGCTTTAGCTATAGCTATTTTGATAATATACTACTAATTAATAAAAGAATATTTATTAAGTCTAACGATTTTATTTATTATGTAAATATTATTTTATATAGTAATATTTTTAGCTATTTATTTATATAAAAGTATATTTTATAGAGAGTTAGTGTTTTTATATATCTCTTATAATATAGATATTATAAAACTTTAAGATTTATTATAAGTTAGTAAAAAAAAAGAAGAAGGATAAGTGTAAAGTTTTATATATAATAATAGAGTTTTTATACTTCTAGTTATAAAACCCTCTTCTAATAACTTTTTTAGTTAAAAAGTTATCTCTTATATAGTAGTATTTATAGAACCTTATTAGAAAGTTTAATAAAGCTATCGCTAAGTTATAAAAGCTTTAGTAATCTATTTAGCTTTAATATAATTAGTCTTACTATATAACATATTACTAGCTTTATATTATATAGCTAGCGCTATTATTCTATTAGTTTATTTAGATAAAATATATATTTAACTTTATAATATTTAGAGGGTTTACTTACTTATAAAAGTATATAAGGTTTTACTATTATTTCTTTTAATTAGTAGAAGGTATAAGTTAAAATAATTATATAGTCTTTCTAGAATTATACCTATATATAAAGTGAATTTTACTATAGTTCTTTTATAGGGGGAGTTTATTATCATTATAAACTTAATAATTCTTAGTAAAATATATAAACTAATATAGATCTTTTATTATTTAGATTTCTAGCCTGTTTAAAGTTTAAATAATTTATAAAATCGTATATTATATTATTATTATAATTATAATAAATTCCTCTTTTAGAAAGACTATTTAAGTATTTTAATAAGTAATCTACAGCTGAAATGCTTTTCTAAAGAGTTTATTATATATTTTAATAGTATTATAACTACTAAAGGTATATTATATTTAGTCGTTAGAGCTAGATATATAACAGCTCTAATCTACTACTAAAATTATAATATTTCCTTTTTAGTAGTAGTATATTTACTTATATATAGTTTTATATTATCTTTTATAAAGATTATAGATAGACTTTTATTTGTTTTATTATCTTTATTTAATATTCTTTCTATATACTTAGTTTAATATATATAAAAGACTTATTAGGTCTATCTATTCTGTATTCATAGCTTAAAAAGGTATTAAGCTCCCTTAATAGTTATATTTTTATATATTACTTTAGTTTAATATATATATAATTACTAATAGTAGTATTATTATTTATTAAAAGTATATTATGTATATAGTAATAAATTTACCTACTAGTAGGAACGTATAGGGCTTCTATACTATTTTCCTTAATTAGTAGAGGGTATAGGTTAAAATGCCTATATAGTGTTTCTAGAATTATACCTATATATAGGGTGAATTTTGCTATAGTTCTTTTATAGAGGGGCTGCGTTATAACTACAAACTTAACACTAGTTTTATAAATAAATATAAAGAAAAAGTAGTAATAAAATAGTTAATAATATTACTAAAAGGAATAATAAAAAGATTAGAAAACAAAATAGAAACTAAAAAAGTAATAATAATAAAAGTAAAAATAAAGATTAAATTATAAAAAGGCCTTAGAAAAAATAGAAAAGTTTATATTATAAACATTATAAAAATATAAACTATACTAAAGAAAACTACGCTTTTCTATATTTTGAAAAAGTACTTAATTAGTAGGAAAAACCTTCTATTAATACTACGAATACTAATAATAAGAAAAGGTAATTAATATAACTACTATAAATAATATTACATTTTATATATCTATTAATAATCCTAAAACTCTTATGAATTTAATAGATTAATCTTCTAATAAAAAGGAAGAAGATATTCTTTTTAAGAATATAAGCTATATTACTCCTATTAATAATATAAATAATACTAATAATCCTTTTTTAAGTTACTTAATGAACTGATATATTATTAGAAAAAAGAGAAAAAGTTATAATAATAAAATTGAAAATATAGTTAATATTTATGTTAATACTATAGCTACTTCTTATGATATTAATAACTATAGCTTATTGAAAAACAATAAAGAGATTAATAAAATAATAGAATAGAGAGAAGAAAAGACTTTTACTTCTATAATAAAAGGTGATTTAATAATATATCTAGATAATAATAATATAATACTAAAAGACGTTTATTATATATTTAAACTAGATATTAATCTACTTAGCTAATCTAAGTTAGATTCTTTAGGTATTACCTTTATTATATATAAATAACCTATTTGAAATAATATTAATAAAGACTATATTATTACTATAAGAGTAAAGGAAAATAACTTATATTTCTTATAATTTCCTATTAATAATAGTAATTGCTATATATATAATACTATAAATAATAATAATGTAAATAATAATAAAATATAGCCCTATAATGCGTATTTTTAAACTGAATTTATAATAAAGGCCAGTAAACCCTAAATTTATAATAAACATTTATATTATTTAGATTATATAGCTTTAGATTTATATAAACGTTTAACGCCTACTATATATAATAAATATCACTATTTTATTATTTTTATAGATAAATGTTCCTATTTTATATGGAGAAAGCTACTTAGAGATAAAGAGAAATATACTATTAGTAAAGCCTTTTTTAAATCTTAAGCTAAAATAAATAATAATAATAATAATAAAAGAATAAAAGAAATATTTATTAATAGAGATATAAAGTTTAATAATTATCGCTTTAAAGACCTCTTTATATATATAAACCTAATAGTTTTATAGAGTATATTAAATATATTATAGTTAATAAAATAAACACTATACTATATAATTTAAGTTTATTATACTATTTATAAAGTGAAGACTTTTATACTACTTTTTATATATATAATAAGACGTCTTATAGCTCTATTAAATATAAAACGCTTTACAAAATAAAGAATAATATTAAACCTAATATAAATAATATAAAAGTATGAAGTAGTATTTATTATTATAAGAATAAAGGTCTTTTTATAAGGAAACTAAACGTATAAACATATTAAGGTTATATAATTAATTATAGGTCTAATAGATAGAAAATCTAAAATATATAACTAAGAAGGGTTTTATAGTCTTAAGACGTTAAAATCTTTAAAAATACTTTTATTTCTTATTATAAAAAGCTTTTTTTAAGTATAAATACTTATTATGAGGATATAAATAGTAGTATTATACTTAATAATAATAGATATAATACTATTTATAATAGCCTATAAAAAGATATTTCTAGTTAATCTATCTCTTATAGAAATAATCTTATTATAAGTAGTGGTATTTCTAGAATACATAATGCTCTTAAGAATCTAAATAATAAGACTAGTATTAATAATAATAATAATTATAATAATATAAATAAGATAAATAATATAAATAATATAAATAATATAAATAATATAAATAATATAAATAATATAAATAATATAAATAATATAAATAATATAAATAATAATATTAATATTAGTAATAATAATACTAATATTAGTATAATTAGTTTATATATTAATAGTATAGAAACTACTAGTATTTATAGTAGAGAAATAAATAAATAAAAATCTAAGTTATTAATAGAGATCTCTTCTCTATTAGAAAAAGCTAAAGAAAACTACTAAAAGATTAATAATATAGTTTATAATACTAAACGTACACTATTATTTACTATAATAAACTATTTTACTCTTAGTATTTATAAAATAAATAATAATATTTTAACTAATAATAATAATATTACTAAAACAAGTACTATTAATAAAGCTTTTTATTTCTATATAGCGTAGTAGTGTGCGCCTAATATATCTATATATTACCTAAACGCATAGGCGTCAGTTTGATCCTAGCTATAAGAACCCTTTTTCCTCTCTTCTAATTAATTAAAAACCTACTATATATATAAGGCTAGGGCTCTATATATATAGTAAAATACTACAGCTACTAGCTAATTAAATTATATAGTATTATATACCTATATCACCTGTCTTATTATATACTGCGCATATAGCTTAAGTTTTCTTCTTATAAAGGGTTTCTCAGTAGCGTATAGCTTAGTATTAAGTAACAGTATAGTGTATTAAAGCTTTAAGCCCTCTTATATAGAGTGAATAGAGGGGGTATACCTTCAACCTATCTAATATAAACCTTTTTATATTTAATTAGTTATTATATTAAATAAGCTTTCTAATATATAATACGCTTTAAATTCTCTTTATAAACATAATTAGATTTAGACTATATTACTAGAAATAACTTAAATAAAAGATATAAAAGGTTAGGAAATTATATAAAAACGAAATAATATTTATCTATTAAGTAGTAGATAGATATATACTATAAAGTTAAAAGAAAGTTAATACTATATATATATATATAAAATATAATAAGTTACTTAACGTTATAATTAATATATTAGTATTAATTCTTTAAAGACTTTTTCTACTACTTATAGACTAAAGAACTATAGATTTATGGTTTTATTTACTACAAAAAAGGGTAAACCTTTCTATAGTATAATATTATTATAGCGTTTATATACGCTAATATAAATATAGATATATATATAATATTACTAGAAGGTTTTTTATATAATATTACTAATAGGTTTTTCATATAATAAAACTATAAATAAGTTAGAGTTAAATTTTAATTATAATTATAAGTCTAATAATAGTAAATATTACTCTAAGCTTTTTAAAGCTTTATATAAGTTAAAATAAAGCTTAAGACTATAAACTATTTAAAAGCTATATTAATAAAACTAAGATTTATTATTTCACTCTATAATAAAGCAGTATTTATATTATAATAAAAATAAATATAAAGCTATAATTTATTATTATATAGATAATATATTTTTAGTAGCTAATAATACTATTATTAGTAACTATATATATAATAAACTTAAGCAATATATAGAAATATAACTATTAGAAAAGCTTAATATCTTTTTAAGCTATACGTTTAATATAAATAAACCTAATAAGTCTTTTTTTATATATTAAACTAAATATATAGAAAAAAGATAAAATAAATATAATAAAACTAATATAAATCTATTTCTAACTTCTATAAGAGATAATATAAAACTATATATAAATAAATATATTACTATTATTATAGGCTACACCTACTTATTATATCTAGGCGTTACTATAGGCTTATAGAAATTCTACCCTTAGTGACTGCGTTCGCTAATAAACGCCCTATACTTATTTTTCCTCTATATAAGGAGTATTCTAGAAACTTCCCTTTTTTAGTTTAGATTACTATAATTAAAGTACCCCTAAGTTAAATAAATTATAAACTAGCCCTTTATATATCTAAGCTATTATTAAATACTTATCTTACTAGTTATATAGTATTATAGATGTTAAATAGGAAATAAAGCTAACTAAGCCTAAAGTAGCTAAACTAGAAGTAGTATTAAGAAGTATATAAATATTTAAATTAATTTATACTATAATTACTAAACTAAATAACTAACTTAACGTTATATTAACCTTATTATAAGTTATCAATAAACTAATTATAAATTTAATATAAATAGTAATAAATAGTAATACTTTAGCGCTACTAATATTATATTTTATAACGCTCCTACTAACGTTATTATTAATATTACTACTTCTAGAGCTAGATATTACTTAGGAAATAGGTAGTATTTAATATTTAAAGCCCCTCTCTAACCTCTTAAAGGTTAGAAGTAGTTATAATAAGTATACTACTTAAATATAATAGATATATAATAAAATTAAGATAAATTAAGCTTTTTACTTAAGTAACTAAAAAGCTTAATATTTAATTAACTCCTACTTAAAACTAAAAATATAGCTAATAGTTATAGCTTTTTATAAATCTAATAGTAGTAATAATCTATTTAAGCTAAACGCCTTCTTAATATACTTAGATTATACTTATAGTAACTTAAACGTTAAGAGTAAAGCTTTTAAAAAACTATTAAAGCTTAAGATAAAATATAATAAATCTTTTATTTTATTTTTACCCTACTTTAAATATACTATTATAGAAATAAATAGTATAATATAGCTAAATAGAGTTTAAATTAACTATTTATAAAAAGCATTATTTCATAAACTTTTTAACTATTTAGTTAACTACTTAACCTCCTATAAATATACTAAATATATAAACTTTATATAAAATATTATAAAAAAACTAAAAGGATTATATTATATTTATAACGTTATATATTAGCCTATAACTTTGAAAATAAGATTATTACTTACTAAAGTAGATATAGATAGAGATATTAGGATATTAAGGTTAGTATATACTTTATACGATAGAATAGATAAAGGTTTTAATAAAGAAATACGCTATTATTTTAAATATAACTAGATTAGCTATTTATAAAGGGATTATTAGAAATTAAAAAAATTAAAAAATAGTTTTAAAATAGCAAAAGCTATTAAAGAAATACTATACTAAAACTTAGAAGAGGATAAGAAAAAAGAGGATATTTCTAATTTAGGAAATAAATAACCTTAATATAAAATTAAATATTAAAAATAATAGAGGAAAAGTAGGCTAAATAGGAGTAATTTTAGTTAGAATATAGTATAAATCGGCTTTCTATAATATTAGTAGTTAAAGTTAATAAAAATACTTCTATTAACGTTTTAATAAACTATAGTTATAATATCTATATAATAATAAACTATTAATATATTTACTACTTCTATTTACTATATATTAACTACTAAGCGTAGTAACTATATAGTTTTACTAATAACTTAACTTAAGCTAAAATAAAAAATATAGTTATATTATACTTTAAAATTAGAAGCTATATATAGTAGCTCTTCGCTAATATAGTAAAAAGGTTAAATATTAATTTATTCTTAGAGAAACTATAAATAGAATAGAATAATATTATATATAATATAGTAGAGAAATAGATATTCTATAGAAAAATAGAGGTTACTATTACTTTATAAAAATAAAATAAGCTCTAAAAAATAAAGGAAATCTAAAGAGTTTATTAATTAAATACTACTTCTTCTATAGTAATCTATTAAAAAGTTAGTAGAGGTTAAATATTTAAAGTAACTATAGAAATATAAACTATAAGTTTAAAAAATATTAAAAAAGTACTTAAGATAAAGAAACTAGAAAGCTATTTAGAGAAACTATTAAAGTATATTTATAAGAAGTTTATAGAACTTTTTAAGCTTACTAAGTTATATCTTATACCTCTAAGTTACTCTAATATAGACTATAAAATCCACTTTAAGCCTAATACCTCTAGCTAAAAAGCGCCCTTACTTTTAAGCCCCTTCTATAGTATATTAAGAGAAAGGCTTTTAGTACTTAAAAATATACTTACTAACCTACTTAATAAAAGCTTTATTTAAGCTAATAAGTCTTTTATTAACGCGCTAATACTTTTTATTAGAAAACTAAATAGAGGATTATAGTTCTACTATAACTACTAAGCGTTTAACGCTATTACTAAATAAGACTACTACTTTTTACCTCTAATCTAAAAAGCTTTTTAGAAGATTAGTTTAATAAAATAATATATAAAGTTAGATATTATAGCTACTTTCTATAAGATTTATATAGTAGAAAGGTATTAAGAGAAAACTACTTTTTATATATAATATAAGCTTTTTAAATAACTAGTCTACTTATTTAAACTAAATAAAGCTCTAGTAATATTCTAGTAGTATATTAATAGTATATTCTAAGAATTCCTTAATAATATTATAATAGTATATATTAGTAATATATTAGTTTATAATAATAGCTTTTAAATAGACTATAAATAGAAGGTTTATAAAATCCTCTAAGCTTTTAGAGAGGCTAGCCTTAACCTTAACTCTATAAAGTATAAGTTCTTAATAAAAACAGTAAAATATATAGAGTTTATTCTAAAAGTAGATAAAAATATCCCTTATAATATAGAGAAAGTATAAATAATTATTAAATAAGAAGTACTTACTTTAGTAAAAAGGTTATAAAGTTTCTTAAGATTTATTAATTACTACTAAATATTTATATTAAAATACTTAGAAGTTATAAAGCTTCTCACCCTCTTTATTAAAGAAAGAGTACTATTTATCTAGAGTAAAAAACAGAAAAAAGTGTTTTAAATACTTAAATACTACTTTTAGACTATACTAATATTATATTAATTTAATTTATAAGCTTTAATAACTATTAAAATAAACTACTTAAAGTTCACCTTAAGAAGTATATTAACCTAAAAACATATATAAAGATAACGCTATCTTATCACTTTTCACTTATAGAAGCTTACTTCTACTTAATATAACTACCTTATTTATAATAAAGAATTATTAGTAGTAATTACTTATCTAAGTATATAAGACGCTAAATTAAAAAGCTCCTCTAGGTTTAAGGTTTTAACTAACTATAAAAGCTTTAAATATTTTATATAGAAGTAGTATTTAATAGAGTATTAGAGTTATTAAGTAGAATAGTAATTAAAATATAACTTCTATCTAAAATACTAACTAAGCTACTTTATAGCTATACCTAACGCGTTTTTATGCTATAAATAAGATATTTTAAAAAGTTAAAAAGATAAATAAGAAAGAAAACAATAATATAGATAATTTCTAACTCTACCCTTAGAGAAATATATAGGTTAACTATAATAGAAGCCTTTATTATAATAATATTTAAAAACCTAGCTTTATAGCGCGTTTAGAATAAAATATAAATAAATAACGCCTAATATTAAGGTACTTATTTAGTAGTAAAACAAGGAGATTAAAGCTTTTTTTCTTAGTTAGACGTAAAACTATAAATTACTAAGTATAGTATAAACTGTTAATATATAACATTCTTTTATAATAATAATAATAATATAAGAATAATAATAACGCTTAACTTATTTTAATATTCTATAATAAATAAACGAATAACGTTTAAGGTATAACACCTTATATAAAAATACTCTATTTATTATAACTTATAACTATAATATTAATTATATAATATATATATTTATATAAGCACTTTATATAATTAGTAATTTAGTAGGTTACGTTTTAGGTTATTATTCCCCTCACTTTTCCCTACTAGGAGATATAACCTACTAACTATATTAATAGAAATCATTATAATATATCACTTTTCTTATTATTATCTATATAATTAAATACTTATTAATACTTAAAATTATTACTTTTTGTTATAATATACACCTATCTATAACCTTATACTATATAGACGTATATACTACGCCCCTATATACACTTATACCTATATTAATAAGTTATAAGCCTAGCTTAGAAATAACCTCTATTTTTATTATTTCTTTACCTCTCCTCTACTTATTTATAAAACTTTACTTCTATTTAAAGGTTATATATACTAGAAATCTATCTTTTAAACGCTTTTCTATCTATATTACCTTTATAGAACTAGAAATATTAGCTAGATTAGTTATTTAGTTTTATAAAAAGAATTTCTTTTAAATCTATATATTAAACTTTATTTAAATTAATTGTACCTCTATTAATCTTTCTCTAAATAGATAAGCTTTTACTACTACTTTATTTAATCTATATCCTTTAGATTATCTTTTTAAATTATTTTTTAGTCTATTACTAATCTAGCTTAGACTTATACTTATAGTATAATAGATTTCCTCTTAACTAATTAACTATATAGGATATATATCTCTTTAGTTAGATATTAGTCTAACTAAAGAAGATATTAATTAAGGAGAAGGAATAAAAACTACTTTTTTTTATAAGTTAAACCTTTAACCTCTAGGTTTATAACTATTATAACTTTATTATAGGAATTACTATATTATATATATAATAGTCTTTTAGTTAATAACCTCACTATTATTTATTTTGTATAAAGTTTATAACTATATACTATATCCTATTAAAGTAATAATAACTAATCTTAAGGTTTAGTTTTTTAAACTTATTAGCTTAGAAAACTATAAAGTATAAGCTATATATATTAAAGTTTTACTATATAGTAAAGATATTATTATACACTTTATTAAGCTTATTTCTTTTAGTAATAAAGATAGAAACTATAAAACTTTAAGCTATATATAGTTATTCTATAATAATAAGCTTCTAAGGGTTATAAAAAATAATAAAAACGCCTATATAGCTTAGGAGTATCTAAAAGCCCTATATAAACCTATAGGTTTTATAAATAAGTTTTTAACTTATAAAGAGTTTTTTAATATTTCTTTAGATAACTTTAATTCTATAGAAGAATATATAAATAAGATAAAAAGACTTATAGATAATTTATCTTATAATTAGCTTAAACTATTTAATTAAATAGTTATAGTTTATATATTGAATAGTTTAAATAAGATTTATAAGGCTTTTATAATTTCTATAACTTAGTTTCTTAAGATTAATTTTACTGCTTATAACGTAGACTTTTTAAATATTAGTTTTATAGATAGGTATAAGAGAAAAAGTAGTAATAAAGTAGTTAATAATATTACTAAAGGTAATAATAAAAAGAATAAAAAATAAAATAAAAACTAAGAAAATACTAATAATAAAAACAAAGATAAAATTAATAAAAATAAAGATAAGATTAATAACAAACCTTAAAAAAAATTGAAAAGTTTATACTGTAAGAATTATAAGGGAATAAACTATACTAAAGAAAACTACGTTTTTCTATATCTTAAAAAAGTATTTAGCTAGTAGAAAAAGCCTTTTACTAATATTACTAATACTAAGGATAAAGAAAAAGAAGTAGTTAATATAACTATTTTAGAAGGAATTACCCCCTATATATCTATAAATAATTCTAAAAATCCTATAGATTTAATAGATTTATTTTCTAATAAAGAAGAAAAAGATATTCTCTTTAAGAATATAAGCTAAACTACTCCTAATAATAATAATAATCTAAATAATACTGATAATCCTTCTTTAGGTTATTTAATTAACTAGTCTATTATTAAGGAAAAAGGAAAAGTAAGGAGTTATAATAATAAGAATAAAAATACAGTTAGTATTTATATTAATACTGCAGCTACTATTTATATTATTAATAACTATAACTTATTAAAAAACTATATAAAAATTAATAAAACTATAAAATAAGGAGAAATAAACACTTTTACTTCTATAATAAAGGGTAATTTAATAATATATCTAAATAATAATATTATAATACTTAAACACGTTTATTATATACTTAAGCTAAGTATTAATCTACTTAGTTAATCTAAGTTAGATTCTTTAGGTATTGCTTCTATTATATAGAAATAACCTATTTTATATAATATTAATAAAAGTTATATCATTGCTATAGAGGTAAAGAGAAATAACTTATATTTCTTTTAATTCCTTATTAATAATAATAATAACTATATATATAATATTATAAATAATAATATAAATAATAATAATAATAATAGCTTATAATTATAGTACTAATATCTTAGTTATATATATTTATAAAGTCTTTTAAAATTAAAAGATAATATTATAATAAATATAAATAATAATAATAATAATATAACTTTATAGCCTTATAAAGCCTATTATAAAGGTAGATTTATAACTAAGGCTAGTAAGCTATAGGTTTATAATAAAAATCTAGATTATCTAGATTATATAGCTTTAGATCTATATAGGCTTACAACGCCTATTATATATAATAAATATATATATTTTATTATTTTTATAGATAAATATTCCTGTTTATATAGGGAAAATTACTTAAAGATAAAAAGAGGTATACTGTTAGTGAAGCCTTTCTTAGGTTTTAAGCTGAAATAAATAATAATAATAATAATAAAAGAATAAAAGAAGTATCTATAGATAGAGGTATAAAATTTAATAATTATCGCTTTAAAGCTATGTATACTTAAAGTAGTATAATATATAATAAAGACCTCTTTAAGTATATAAACCTAATAGTCCTATAGAGCGTATTATACGCACTATAGTTAATAAAATAAGAATAATATTATATAATTTAAGTTTACTATACTATTTATAAGGTGAAGCCTTTTATGCTATTTTTTATATATATAATAGGACTCCTTATAGCTTTATTAAGTATAAAACGCCTTATGAAATAAAGAATAATATAAAACCTAATATAAATAATATAAAAGTGTGGGGTAGTATTTACTACTATAAGAATAAAGATCTTAAAATGAAAGAACTAGACGTATAAGTATATTAAGGTTATATAATAAATTATAGATCTAATAGGTATAAGATCTAGGATATATAACTAAGAAGAGCCTTATAGTCTTAAGACGTTAAAATCCTAGAAAATACCTTTATTTCTCATTATAAAGAGCTTCCTTTAAGCATAAATACCTGCTATAAGGATATAAATAGTAGTGTTATGCTAAATAATAATAGATATAATACTGTTTAAAAAAGTCCATAAAGAGATATTTCTAGTTAATCTATCTCTTATAGGAATAATCCTACTATTAGTAGTAATATTTCTATAATAAATAACGCTCTTATAAATCTAAGTAATGAGACTAGTATTAATAATAATAATAATAATAATATAAATAATAATATTAATACTAGCAATAACAATACTAATATTAATATGATTAGTTTATATAATAATAGTATGAAAACTACTAGTATTAATAATAGAGAAATAAATATATAAAAATCTAAGTTATTAATAGAGATCCCCTCTCTATTAAAAGAAGCTAAAAAAGACTATAAATAGGTTAATAATATAGTTTATAATACTAAAAGTGCACTATTATTTATTATAGCAGATTGTTCTACTTTTAGTATTTATAAAATAAATAATAACGTTTTAACTAATAATAATAGTATTGCTGGAACTAGTACTATTAATAAAGCTTCTTATATTCTATCAGTTATTATATTAAATAAGCCTTTTAATATACAGTAAGCCTTAAATTCTCTTTATAAAGATAATTAGATTTAGGCTATGTAACTAGAAGTAACTTAAATAGAAGATATAAAAACTTAAGAAATTATATAAAAACTAGATAATATTTATCTATTAGGCGGTAGATAGGTATATATTATGAAATTAAAAGATAAAATTAATAATATATATAAATATAAAGTAAGATAGGTTGCTTAAGGTTATAATTAATATGTTAGTATTAATTATTTAGAAACCTTTTCTACTACTTATAGACTAGAAAGCTATAGGTTTATAGTTATATTTGCTATAAAAGAAAGATAGACATTTCTGCAGTATAACGTTACTATAGTATTTATACACGCTAATATAGATATAGATATATATATAATATTACTAATAGGTTTTTTATATAATAAAACCACAAATAAGTTAGAATTTAATCCTAATTATAACTATAAATTAAATAATAGTAAATATTGCTATAAGCTTCTTAAAGCTTTATATAGGTTAAAGCAAAGCCCTAGACTATAGTATAACTATTTAAAAGCTATATTAATAAAATTAGGATTTATTATTTCACCTTATAATAAAGCAGTATTTATATTTAATAAAAATAACTATAAAGCTATAATTTATTATTATGTAGACGATATGCTTTTAGCAGCTAATAATACTGCTACTAGTGACTATATATATAATAAACTAAAGTAATATATAAAAATATAATTATTAGGGGAGCTTAGTACTTTTTTAGGCTGTAAGTTTGAGATAGATCGACCTAATAAGTCTTTCTTTATATATTAAACTAAATATATAGAAAAGATATTAAACAAATATAATAAAACTAATATAAATCTATTTTTAACTCCTATAAGAGATAATATAAAACTATATATATATATATATAGATATACTACTATAAAAGAAGAAATACTATATTTTTAGTAGTAGATTGGAGCCTTTATATATCTAGCTCTAAAGACTAGGTATAATACAGCTCTAGTAGTTATAACATTATTAAGATATATAATAAACCCTTTAAAAGAGCATTTTTCAGCTTTAGATTACTTATAGGGATATATAAATAATTTTCCTAAAAGAGGAATTGATTATAATTGTAATAATAATATAATATAGGATTTAATAGGTTATTCAGACTCTAATTAGGCTGGAGACCTAGATAATAGAAGATCCATATCAGCTTATATATTTTGCTAGGGATTATATAATATAATATCTTATAGTACTATAAAATAAAAAACAGTAGTACTATCTATTTATAAAGCTAAATATATAGCTTTAACTGAGGTAGTAAAAGAAGCCTTATATCTATATAATAGTTATAATTTTAATTTAACTAATCTAGGTTTTAAAGCTATAAATAAACCTAAGATTTTTATAGATAATTTAGCAGCTAAAAAGCTAACTGAAAATCCTAAATTTCATAAAAAATCTAAGCATATTGATATAAAGTATTATTTTGCTAGAGAATCTTTATTAAATAAAGATATAATGTTATTTTATATAGACTCTAAGTCTAATATTGTAGATATATTAACTAAGCCTTTAGGTAAAGTTATATTTAATAATATACTTAATATAATAAATAATAATAACAATAAAGAAAATAATAATAATATATATAGTAATAATAACTGCATTAAAGAAATAATATATTAGTTTTTCTCTTACCTTTTTACCTATAAGGTTATTTTATAAGAGTTTTTTAACTAGTTATAAACATATTATATACTTTATAGGAATATCTTTCTTATTTTTCCCACAGGGCTTTAAGTTTTTTATACCTATAACGTATATATATATTAAGTGAGTAAGCTATATACTACAAATCAACTATATATACCTTAAGGGGGGATGTTAATATATAACATTCTTTTATAATAATAATAATAATATAAGAATAATAATAATGCTTAATTTATTTTAATATTCTATAACAAATAAATAAATAACGTTTAAGGTATAAAACCTTATATAAAAATACTCTATTTATTATACCTTATAACTATAATACTAATTATGTAATATGTATATTTATATAAGCACCTTATATAATTAGCAGTTTAGTAGGTTACGTTTTAGGTTATCTTTCCCCTCACTTTTCTCTACTAGGGGATGCAACCTGCTAACTATATTAACAGGAATCATCATAATATATCACTTCTCTTATTATTATCTATATGATTAAATGCTCTTTAATGCTTAAGATTATCTCTTTTTATCACAACATAAGCCTATCTATAACCTTATACTATATAGGCACATATACTACGCCTTTATATACGCTTATACCTATGCTAACAACTTTTATTATTAAACTACTTAGTATTTATTAAAGTATACCTTTAGCTTTTTTACTAACTATTCTATAGCTTTTGCTTTTTATATTATCTCTAACCTAGATATCTTTAATAAAGCTTAATACGTTTACTATATTCTTAAGGAGGAGAAAAACTAAAGGCTATTACTATTATATTTAGTATAGTAGTGAGTATTAACATATAACATTCTTTTATTATAATAATAGTAATATAAGAATAATAATAACGCTTAACTTATTTAACTATTCTATAACAAATAAATAAGTAATATTTAAGGTATAAAACTTCATATAAAAATACTCTATTTATTACAATCTATAACTATAATATTAATAATATAATATGTATATTTATATAAATACCTGATATAATTAGTAGTTTAGTAAGTTATACTTTTGGTTATTTTTCCCCTCACTTTCTCCTATTAGGGGATATAACCTACTAACTATATTAATAGGAATTATTATAATATATCACTACTTTTATTATTATTTATATAATTAAATATCTATTAATACTTAAGATTATTACTTTTTATTATAATATTAGCCTATATATAACTTTATAGTATATAGGCATATATACTACGCCCTTATATATATTTATACTTATACTAATAGGTTATAAGCTTAGCTTAGAAATACGCTCTATTCTTATTATTTCTTTATTTCTCCCCTATATATTTATAAAGCCCTATCTCTACCTAAAGGTTATATAGACTAAATATTAATTCTTTAAACGCGTTTCTATTTATATTATTTTTATAGAACTAGAAATACTACCTAAACTAATTATTTAGTTTAATAAGATGTATTTTTTTCAAATCTATAAATTAAATCCATATAAATTAACTATATTTCTATTAACTTCTCTCTAAGTAGATAAGCTTTTATTACTATTTTATTTAATTTATATCCCTTAGATTATTATCTTAAATTACCTTTTAGTTTATTATTAATTTAGTTTAAACCTATATTCATAGCTTACTAGATTTCTTTTTAACTAATCTACTATGTAAAATATATATCTCCTTAGTTAGATATAAATCTAACTAAAGAAGATGTTAATTAAAAAGAAAAAAGAAAAAGTACTTTTTTCATTAGTTAAAGCTTTAACTTCTAGGTTTATAACTATTATAATTTTACGATAAGAACTACTATATTATATATATAATAGCTCTTTAGTTAATAACTTCACTATTATTTATCTTTTATAAAGCTTATAACTATATACTATATTATATTTAAGTAATAATAACTAATCCTAAAATTTAGTGCTCTAAGCTTATTAGCTTAGAAATCTATAAAATATAAACTACATATATTAAAACCTTACTATATAGTAAGAATACTACTATAGACCTTATTAAGCTTATTCCTTCTAATTATAAAGATAAAAACTATAAAGCCTTAAGTTATATATAGTTACTTTATAATAATAAGCCTCTAAAAGCTATAAAGAATAATAAAGATATTTATACTACTTAAGAATATCTAAAAGCCCTTTATAAGCTTATAGGTTTTATAAATACGTTTTTAACTCATAAAGAGTTCTTTGATACTTCTTTATATAACTTTAATTCTATAGAAGAATATATAAATAAAATAAAAGAATAAATAGATAACTTATTTTGTAATTAGCTAAAGTTACTAAATTAAGTAGTTATAGCTTATATATTTAATAGTCTAAATAAAACTTATAAAGCTTTTACAACCTCTATAACTTAGCTTTTTAGGATTAACTTTACTACTTATATGTTAAACTCTTTATATACTAGTCTTATAGATAAATATAAGAGAAATAGTAGTAATAAAGTAGTTAATAATACTGCTAAAAATAATAATAAGAAGAATAAAAAATAAAATAAAAGCTAGGAAAATAATAATAATAAAAATAAAAATAAAGATAAAATTAATAAAAAGCCTTATAAAAAGCAAAAAGGTTTATATTATAAGAATTGCAAGAAAACAAACTATATCAAAGAAAACTGCGCTTTTCTATATCCTAAAAAAGCATCTAGCTAGTAGAAGAAACCCTCTATTAGTACTATAAATACTAGAAATAAAGAAAAAGAAGTAGTTAATATAGCTACTATAAATAGTATTACCTCCTATATATCTATAAATAATCTTATAAGTCCTATAAGTTTAATAGATTTATCTTTTGATAAAAAAAAGAAGATATTCTTTTTAAGAATATAAGCTATATTGCTCTTACTAATAATATAAGTAATACTAATAATCCTTCTTTAGGTTATTTAATTAACTAGTCTATTATTAAGAAAGAAAAAGAAAAAGAAAGTTATTATAATAAGATTAAAAACATAGTTAATATTTATATTAATATTATAGCTACTATTTATATCGTTAATAACTATAAGTTATTAAAAAACTATAAAACAATTAATATAATAATAAAATAGAGAGAAGTAAAGACTCTTACTTCTATAATAAAAAGTGATTTAGTAGTATATCTAAATAATAATAATAATATAATACTAAAAGACGTTTATTATATACCTAAACTAAGTATTAATCTACTTAATTAATCTAAATTAAATTCTTGAGGAATTGCTTCTATTATATAGAAATAACTTATTTTATATAATATTAATAAATATTATATTATTACTATAAAGGCAAAGAGAAATAACTTATATTTCTTCTAATCTCCTACTAATAATAATAATAACTATATATATAATACTTCAAATGATAATAATATAAATAATAATAAGTTACAGTCCTATAAAGCCTATTTTAAGGTGAATTTATAATAAACGCATATACACCTTAGGTTTATAATAGAAATCTAAATTATCTAAATTATATAGCTTTAGATTTATATAGGCTTATAACGCCTACTATATATAATAACTATATATATTCTATTATCTTTATAGATAAATATTCCCACTTTATATAGGGAAAACTACTTAGAAATAAAGAGAAATATACTATTAGTAAAGTTTCTTTTTAATTTTAAGCTGAAATAAATCATAATAATAATAATAAAAGAATAAAAGAAATATCTACTAATAGAGGTATAAAATTTAATAATTATCGTTTTAAAGCTATATAAACTAAAAATAGTATTAATATATAATAAAAAACCTCTTTATATATATAAACCTAATGGTTTTATAGAGCGTATAATATATACTATAGTTAATAAAATAAAACCTATACTATATAATTTAGGTTTACTACACTACTTATAGAGTGAAGCTTTTTATATTACTTTCTATATATAAAATAAGACTCCTTATAGCTTTATTCAATATAAAGCGAATTTTAGAATAAAGAATAATATAAAACCTAATATAAATAATATAAAAATGTAGAGTAGTATTTACTATTATAAAATTAAAGATCTTTTTATAAAGAAACTAGACGTATAAGTATATTAAAGTTATATAATATATTATAGATCTAATAAGTATAAGATGTAAGATATATACTTAAAAAGAAACATATTAAAATTCTAGAGAATACGTTTATTTCTTATTATAAAAAGCTTCTTTTAAGTATAAATACCTACTATAAAGATATAAATAGCAGTATTATGCTTAATAATAATAGATATAATACTGCCTATAATAGTCTACTAAGAGATATCTCTAGTGAATCTATCTCTTATAGGAATAATCTTACTAGAAATAGTAATATTTCTATAATAAATAATACTTTTAAAAATCTAAATAATAAGACTAATATTAATATTAATATTAATAATAATAATAATATTAATATTAGAATAAGTAAATATAAGTCTATCTTTAACTCTTATAAGAGATAATATAAAACTATATATAAATAAATATACTACTACTAAAGAAGAAATATTATAATTTAAGCAGTAGATTAAAGCCTTTATATATCTAGTTTTAAAGACTAAATATAATATAGCTCTAATAGTTATAATATTATTAAGATATATAATCAACCTTTTAAAAGAGCATTCTTCAGCTTTAGATTATTTAGAGGGATATTTAAATAATCTTCCTAAAAAAAGAATTTATTATAATTATAATAATAATGTAATATAGGATTTCATAGGTTATATAGACTTTAATTAGGCTAGAGATTTAAATAACAGAAGATCTATATCAGCTTATATATTTTACTAAAGATTGTATAATATAATATCTTTTAGCATTATAAAATAGAAAATAGTAGCACTATCTACTTATAAGGCTAAATATATAGCTTCAACTGAGGCAGTAAAAAGAAGCCTTATATCTATATAATAGTTGTAATTTTAAGCCTCTAGCTGTTTACTATAATTTTACCTGCTTAGTGCAATAAACCTCTTAACTCTACGCCTCCTAATAATATATATAGCTTTTAGTTATATAATTATAACTTTTCTAACCTCAGCTGCACTTATATATATATATAACCTTATAATCTTTAACTTCATTTTAGTAATAATATAGTTTATAATTACTTAATTACTATAGACTACTAAACTATTAACTTATCCTCTCTCTTATATATTATTTATACTACTATTAAATATTATCTCTATTACTACTTTGCTATCTACTATTAGTCTTCTTATTTAATTAGACTAGTTAACGCTTTTATAGTAGCTGTATTATTATTAGTAATATTCTCTCTATTTAGCGTAAAGTGCACTTATTAATAAGCCTTATTAAGCTTAAGCTTAGACTACCTCTATTTTAGTATTATAGAGGGCTTATATAAAGACAGGCTACTCTTTAGGATAGCTAGAAACGCGCGTAGCCTCTATATAGAGGTATCTAAAGTTATTATTTATCGCTTTAATTATAGCGTAAAGAGGGTTCTCTCTAGAAATATATATAAAAGCTCTAGCTATAGCTACTTTAATAATATACTACTAATTAGTAAAAAAGTATTTACTAAATTTAAAGCCTTATTTTATTATATAAATGTTATTTTATATAGTAATGCTTTTAGCTATTAATTTATAGAAAAGCGTATTTTATAGAGGGTTAGCGTTTTTATATATCTGTTATAGTGTAGATATTATAAAGCTTTAGGATTTATTATAAGTTAGTGAGGAAGAAGAAGAGAGATAGATATAAAGCTCTATATATAGTAGTAAAGCTTTTTATATTTCTAGCTGTGAGAA
Source organism: Colletotrichum viniferum (assembly GCA_020226115.1). Taxonomy (NCBI): domain Eukaryota; kingdom Fungi; phylum Ascomycota; class Sordariomycetes; order Glomerellales; family Glomerellaceae; genus Colletotrichum; species Colletotrichum viniferum. The sequence continues at coordinate 993,094 of JAGFBE010000019.1, forward strand.
CTTCTTATAATAACCTCTTTAGTTAAGAAGTTATCTTTTTTTATAGTAGTATTACTATAAAAGCCTTAGTAACCTATTCAGCCTTAATATAATTAGCCCTATTATATATAGTACTACTAGCTTTATACTATACAGCTAGCAGTATTACTAATCTGCTAGTCTATTTAGCTAAGGCGTGCGTTTAACTTTATATAAAGATTTACTTACTAGTAGGAATATATAAGGTTTTTATACTATTTTTCTTAATTAGTAGAGGATATAAGTTAAAGTGTTTATATAGTGTTTTTAGAACTATGCCTGCATATTAGGTGAATTTTGCTATAGTGTCTTTATAAGAGGGCTGCATTATAACTATAAACCTAATAAAATAGACCTATATAAAATAGCTTTAATTTTAATTCTATATTTATTTCTATTTTAAGTTTTATAATAAATTAAGATATTTCTAGTTTAATCTCTTTTAAAGAGAGAATAATAGTATTTAGTAAGATATAAAAAAATAAGATATTTTACATCTTATATAAGGTAAGAATAAATCTATTTAATAGTTTTAGAAATATTAATGATATATTATTTATAATAACCTCTTTAAAGCTAAATAAATAGTTAATGCTTACTACTATAAATCTAGCCTTATTTATTATTTTAATCTTTATATATTAGTTTTTATTAATTATAACTAATATTCTTTTAATATATATTATAGGCTACGCCTACTTATTACGTCTAGGCGTTACTATAGACCTATAGAAATTCTTCCCTCAGCAACCACATTTACTTAATAAGCGCCTTATACCTGTTTTTCCTCTATATAAGGAGTATCCTAGAAACTTCCCTCTTTTAGTTTAGATTACTATAATTAAAGTACCCCTAAGTTAAATAAACTATAAGCTAGCTTCTTATATATCTAAGCTTATATTAAATACTTACTTCACTAGTTATATAGCGTAATAGATAGTAAGTAGGAAATAAAGCTAATTAGGCTTAAAGTAGTAAAACTAAAAGTAGTATTAAGAAATATATAAGTATTTAAATTAATCTATACTATAATTACTAAGCTAAGTAACTAACTTAATAATATATTAACCTTATTATAAGCTGTTAATAAGCTAGTTATAAGGCTAATATAAATAGTAATAAGTAGTAATATTTTAGTACTACTAATACTATACTTTATAGTACTTCTACTATTAATACTACTAGTACTACTACTTTTAGAGCTAAATATTACCTAAGAAATAAGTAGTATTTAACGTTTAAAGCTTCTCTCTAACCCTCCTAAGTTTAAAAGTAGTTATAATAAATATACTACTTAAGTGTAATAGATATATAATAAAATTAAAATAAATTAAGCTTTCTACTTAAGTAACTAAGAAGCCTAATACTTAATTAACTCTTGTTTAGAACTAAAAGTATAGCTAGTAGTTATAGCTTTCTATAAATCTAGTAGTAGTAATAGCTTATTTAAGCTAGACGCCTTCTTAGTATATTTAGACTACACTTATAGTAACCTAAATATTAAGAATAAGGCTTTTAGAAAGTTATTAGAGCTTAAAATAAAGCATAATAAACTTTTTGCTTTATTCTTATTCTACTTTAAATATACTATTGTAGAAGTAGGCGGCGTAGTATAGCTAGATAGAGTTTAAATTAACTACTTATGAAGGGTATTATCTTATAAGCTCTTTAACTGCCTAGTTAACTACCTAACCCCTTATAAGTACGCTAAGTATATAAGCTTTATATAGAATATTACATAGAAACTAGAAGGTTTATATCATATTTATAACGTTATACATTAGCCTATAACTTTTAGAATAAGATTATTATTTACTAAAGTAGATATAAATAGAGATACTAGGATAATAAAGTTAGTATACGCTTTATATAATAAAATAGATAAAAGCTTTAGTAAGGAAATATGCTATTATTTTAAATATAACTAGATTAGCTACTTATAAAGAGATTATTAAAAGTTAAAGAGATTAAAAGATAGTCTTAGAGCAGTAAAAGCTATTAAAAAAGTATTATACTAAAACTCAGAAGAGGATAAGAAGGAAGAAGATATTTCTAACTTAGGAAATAAATAACCTTAGTGTGAAATTAAGTATTAAGGATAATAGAAGAAGAGTAGAATAAGTAGAAGCAATTTTAGTTAGAATATAGTATAAGTAAGCTTTTTATAATATTAGCAGTTAGAGTTAATAAAAGCACTCCTACTAACACTTTAATAGACTATAGTTATAATATTTATATAATAGTAGACTACTAGTATGCTTACTACCTCTATTTACTATATATTAACTACTAAGTATAGTAACTATATAGCTTTACTAAAAACTTAGCTTAAGCTAAAGTAAAAAGTATAGCTATATTATACCTTAAAATTAAAAGCTATATATAGCAGCTCTTTACTTATATAGTAAAGAGGTTAGATATTAATTTATTCCTAGAGAAGCTATAAATAGAATAAAATAATATTATATATAATATAGTAGAAAAATAGGTGTTCTATAAGAAAGTAGAGGTTACTATCACTTTATAAGAATAAAATAAGCTCTAAAAGGTGAGAGAAATCTAAAAAGCCTATTAACTAAATGCTACCCTCTTTGTAGCAATCTACTAGAAAGTTATTAGACGTTAGATATTTAAAGTAGCTATAGAAATATAAATAGTAAGCTTAAGAGATATTAAGAAAGTATTTAAAATAAAGAAACTAAAAGACTATTTAAAGAAACTACTGTAATATATTTATAATAAGTTTATAGAGCTTTTTAAGTTTACTAAGTTATATCTTTTACTTCTAAGTTGCTTTAGTATAAATTATAAAATCTACTTTAAGTGTGATACTTCTAGCTAAAAAGCACTTTTACTTTAAGGCCTTCTCTATAGTATATTAAGAGAAGAGCTTTTAGTACTCAAAAAGATACTTACTAACTTGCTTAATAAAGGCTTTATTTAAGCTAGTAAGTCTCCTATTAGCACGCTAATACTTTTTATTAAGAAATTAAGCAGAAGATTGCAGTTTTATTATAACTACTAAGTATTAAATACTATTACTAAATAGAACTACTACTTTTTACCTCTAATTTAAGAGACTTTATAAAAAGTTAGTTTAGTAAAATAGTATATAAAGTTAGATATTATTACTATTTTCTATAAGATTTATATAGTAGAAAGGTACTAAAAGAAAACTGCTTTTTATATATAATATAAACTCTTTAAGTAGCTAGTTTACTTATTTAGACTAAGTAAAGCCTTAGCAACATTCTAGTAGTATATTAATAATATACTCTAAAAGTTTTTTAATAACTTTATAATAGTATATATCAATAATATATTAGTCTATAGTAGTAGCTCTTAAGTAGACTATAAATAAAAGGTTTATAAAGTCCTCTAAGCTTTTAGAGAAACTAGCCTTAACCTCAACTCTATAAAGTATAAGTTCTTAATAAAAATAGTAAAATATATAGGATTTATCCTAAAAGTAGGTAAAAGTATTACTTATAATATAGAGAAAGTATAAGTAATTATTAAGTAAGAAGTGCCTACTTTAGTAAAAAAGTTATAAAGCTTTTTAGAGTTTACTAATTATTACTAAATATTTATATTAAAATACTTAGAAGTTATAAAGCCTCTTACCCTCTTTATAAAAAAAGAAGTACTATTTATCTAAAGTAAAGAATAAAAAGAAGCGTTCTAAATATTTAAACACTATTTTTAAACTACACTAATACTATATTACTTTAACTTATAAGCTCTAATAACTATTAAAATAAACTGCTTAAGGTTTACTTTAAGAGGTATATTAACCTAAGAAGATATACAAAGATAACGCTATTCTATTACTTTTCACTTACAAAAGCTCACTCCTACTTAATATAACTACTTAATCTATAATAAAGAACTATTAGCAGTAATTACTTATTTAAGTATATAAAATACTAAATTAAAAAGCTACTCTAAGTTTAAAGTTTTAATTAACTATAAAAACCTTAAATACTTTATATAAAAGTAGCATTTAATAAAGCATTAGAGTTATTAAGTAGAACAGTTATTAAGATATAACTTCTATCTAAAATACTAACTAAGCTACTTTATAGCTATACTTAACACACTTTTATACTGTGAATAAAACGCCCTAAAAGGTTAGAAAGATAAATAAGAAAAAAGAAAGGTAATATAAATAATTCCTAACTCTACCTTTAGAAAAATATATAAATTAACTATAGTAGAAGCTTTTACTATAATAATATTTAAAAACCTAGTCTTATAGTGCGCTTAGGATAAAGTATAAGTAGATAACGCTTAATATTAAGGTACCTACTTAGTAGTAAAATAGAGAAATTAAAGCTTTTCTTTTTAGTTAAGCTTAAAACTATAGATCGCTAAGTATAGTATAAACGCCCTTAACTAATTAATATTTAGAAACTAGATCTAAGTATTAAGATTAATAGATAAAAACTACTTTTAAAACGCCCTCTAAATATAGTTAATTTAAAAATACTATAACTTAGTGATAACAGGTTACCTTAGTTAGAATAATATACTAGCTATTCTAGCCTAATAGTACTTCTAGTTAGAGTAGTTATTAATTATCTACTAATTCATAAGGAACTATAATAGCTATAGTAAGAGAACAATATAGTAGTAAATAAAACATAAGCTTTTCTAGCTACTATTAGTAATAGAATAACTATATTATAACCTCACTATAGACTTTATAATAGATCTCTTATAAATAGTAAATATAAGGTCTTAATACTTCTAGGTAATAATAAATAGATTCTTAAAAATAATAACTTTAGAAGAAATAATATCTATAAATATAGAAGTATATATAGAATGCTTTATTAACTATTATTATTAGTTCTATAAAGTACTAAAGTCTATTATTAGTAATAGAAGTAGTAACTAAATAAGCTAGTTCTAGTAATAGTTTTATACGCTTATAAAGGTTAAATAGCGCTTAAGCACCACTTTCTACCTATAGATAGATAGAGTAACTAAACGCTTTAACTAGAAAATCTAAGTAGTCTTATAGATAATAGTTAACTTTACTTAAAACGACTAAAAAGTTTATTTACTTTCTATTTAACTAGTAATTAATAGTTATAATATAGCTATAACTAGAGTAAGCCTCTTCTTCTTTACCTATAGATACTATATTAACTTAGTACTTATAGTTTAGCTTATACTAAAGCTAGTAAACTTATATAAATTAGCTGCTAATAAGTTTATTAACAAACTTAAGTTAACTATAAAGCTAGTATAAACTACTATTATAGCAGCTTAATAGATAATAGAATAATTAGTAAATACTAAGAGAATACTAGCTAAATACTATAAAATAGGTAATAAAGTTTAGTTATTATTAGTAAATTTCTATATAGAACAGCCCTATAAGAAGTTAAACTAATTGCACTTAAAGTATAAAGTAACTAAAGTAATCTCACTAACTATAGTTAAGTTAAATATTTTAAATAAAGTCTATAACTATTTCTATATTAGCTTATTATACTATACTATAAATAACCTACTCTTAAGCTAAAAAGTTAATAACCTCTAACTACTACTTATTTTTAAAGATAGAGAGAATAAATAAGAAGTTAAGTTTATTTTAATAGTATAATAGAAGTATATAAATAAGAAAAAGCATTATAAAGTATTAGTTAAATAGATAGAGTATAGCTAGCTTACTTAGGAACCTCTATAATCCTTATAAGATAACTAAGTAGTTAATAAGTTTAAAAAGAAGTATAGCTTTATAAATAAGAATAATAGCAACCTCTAGTATATATTATTATAAATACATAATAATAAGTAAATAGAAATAAAATATAAAAATAACAGTAAAATAAATTATAATTAAGAAGTTAAAGAGAGATAAAAGACTTTATTACAGTATAAAGCTATAGAAAGATATAATAAAGCTAAAATAAGCCTAAAATAGATAAATAATAAGTAGAATAAAAACTCTAAAAGTAATCTCTTTATTTCTCCTACTTAGTATAAATAGTAATAGTAATATTAGTAAACTAAAAAGTAGTTAGAATTTATAAATAGAAGTAGGATAAAGATATAATAAACTTTATAGAAAGCCTTAGCTATATCTAAGTAAGTTTAAGTAAAGTAGTATAACTAAGCCTTATTAGGCTTAACTAGGAGAGATATTAAAGTAGTAGTAGTAATAAGAGTACTAAGAATAAAAGTAGCTAGAAAACTAGTAGAAAGTATAAGAGAAGTATTAATACTAGTAGTAGCTTTAGTAATAACTTTAGTAATATACTTCTTTTTAGCTTTAGTATAAATCTTATAATTTTAGATAGAAATAGCGTAAAAAAGCTCTATATAAGTTTTAATCTATAGGGAGAGCTAGTAGAAAAGTTAATACTTATATTAAAACAGTAAAATAATAAAAACTTACTAAAGTCTACTTATTAATACTATAGTAAGTAAGATAGTTATAGCTAAAAGAAATAAACTTCTTATAGTAGTAAATAATATCTTTATTACTTTAATAGAACGTTAGCTTTATAAGATTAAAATAGTAAGAGAGTAGTATATATATTAATATAAATAGATTTAATAAACTTATTAGAACAGTAGATATAATAAGTAATATTACTTAAAGAATAGTTAGTTTTATAATAACTAAAAAACAGCTAACTAATATATTTTACTTAAAGATATTATAATAAGCTATAATATTATTAGGTATTTTAGCTTTAGCTATAGTAGATATATATTTTAAATAGAAGACTTAATAAATAGGTTTTTAGGTTTTATCTAAGAGAATACTACTAAATATAAGCTAGCGTTTATAAAAGCTTTAGTAGAATATTAGAGAGGTAATAAGTAAGTAGCTAGAAGATATATAATAGTAGGCTTCTATATAGTAAAATAAGTAGAGAAGGACTAGAGAAGGTTATAGAAGAGGTTATTTTTAAAGTTAAAGTCTTTAAAGATAAGTTTCTTAGTACTAAAAAGACTAGTAGACTTAAAGTAGTTAGAGAGTAAGCTCTTAAAGTTAATAAAAAGAGAAGACTTTATCTCTTTATTAGAGTTAGAAAGAGTAAGTTATATAAAGTTAATTATAGTAAAATAATAAGAAAAAGATAAGTAATAATAAATAAGAGGTAGCGCTATCTATAGAAGCTAAATAAGTAATAGCTAGATCTATATAAATTAGTAATTAATAGGGATTTAAGTCTAACTAACGTATAAAGTAAATAGACTAGAAGTATAATAAAAATACAGCTATAATAATAATAAATTAGTTAAATAATAGCGTAGAAAGATTAAATAACTTACTGCTATATAGATTAATAAGAGAAAGAAAAACTAAAAGCAAACTAAGTGTAAAAAATCAAATTATTATATTATTTCCTTATAGAGTGCAGTATAGTTAGCAGTTTAAATTAATAAAGCTTTAGGCTTACTTTTAGTCTATATTAACTATTTTTTTGCTTATCTAGCTTAACTTATGCTTATGTGAAGGCTAAAGGGGAGGGTATATATTATAAGCTATACCTACTTATTACGTCTAGGCGTTACTACAAACCTATAGAAATTCTACCCTTAGTAACTGCATTCGCTTAATAGGCGCTTTATACCTATTTTTCCTCTATATAAGGAGTATTTTAGAAACTTCTCTCTTTTAGCTTAGATTATTATAATTAAGGCACCTCTAAGTTAAACAAACTATAGGCTAGCTCCTCATAATATATAGGAATATACTTAATATAGATAAGTCTTTTAAATCTTTAAAAGCTATAGTTACAGCTTTTTTATTTAGTAATAGTATTTAAATATCTTATTTATAGTTAGATAAATAAATAGAAAGCTTTTAGTTTCTTTCTTTACTAAATAAAATAGTAGTATAAAATATTAAGTTCTATTTATATTAGTTAAATAGAGTAATAATATATTAATTATTTTAAAGGTTAAAATAACCTTTAGGTTTATATTACGCTTAAAGCTATTTAGTATCCTCTTATATTTATTTCCTTTTATAGAAACACTTAAAAACACTTAATAGATAGTTATCTTTTTTAACTCTTTTCTATTTATTTAGAATTATAATATATTTAAATCCTTTTTAAAGCTTTTAGCTTTTTACTTTTCTCTATTTTTCTTTATTTAGCTACTTTTTAGTTTAGCTTTTATTATATAGGTAGTTATCTCTCTAAAGGTATAAGAGAAACTATTTTATAATATAAATTTAAATTACAAAAAGTTATTTATAAAGATTACTATAGATATTCTACTAAAATATCTATCTAAAAAGCTATATAATATCTTAAACTTTTAGTTGATATTATAAAATAAATCTAGCTTAGATATATTAACCTTATTAATAATAAGAATATTATATTTATATTACCTCTTCTTTTGCTTTTTCTAAGCTTTTTAAGATAGTTAAACCTTTAGAAATTCTATCTTTATTTTTAAAGTTTAGCCTAAATACTAAGTATATAGTTATACCTTTTATTTTAGTGGTCATTATATTTAATATAACTATAATAACTATATTATAGTTTCTCTTTTTATTAGTTAGTATTATTTTTAATATATTAATAAGTTATAACTTATTAGTTTTCATATTACTCTTAATATATTAGAGATATTATTTCTCTTTAAAAATGCTTTATTTATCTAAAGTAGGATAAATTAACTTTAAAGTAACCTTTTATATTTAGTTTAAAGTTCTCGCTATATTAATAACTTTAGCTATTTATAAAAAGATATTACTAAAAGTAATTTTAACTTATATATAAGGCTTTATAAAGAGATCTATAGAGAATAACCTATTATTATTCTCACTAAACCTAATATTAGTAGTAAAGCTATTTAGCTATTTATCTCTTTTAATTATTAATATTCTCTTTTTATTAGAGTATTAATAAGTACTACGTAGTATACTATATATTATATAGTATACTATAATACTACAGTTTATAGTATATATTATAACTACACTATATATAGTTATAGTGTAGTTATAGTACTAAATTTTAACTTATAATATACTACATCCTATAACTATATATAGTTTGTAGTATACTATAAGTACTATAAATATTATATATTAATTATTAATTATTAGTTATTAGTTATTAGTTATTAGTTATTAGTTATTAGTTATTAAATACTAGCTTTTAGCTATTTACTATAAATTATTAATTATTAATATTTCACTTTTAGTAATTAGTTAAATATTATTAAGTATTAAATATTAATTATTACTAAATAATTATAAAGAATTATCTACTATAATTCATTTTTAAACTTTAAATTAATAGCCTTTAGTTTATTAATTTAGCTAAATTTAGTTATATAGTATAGGTTTAAAGTGTTATTCTAGATTAGATATACTATTATTACTGTTTTCAGTATTTTATATACTTATTATATTAATACTAGATTTTTTCTTTTTTTCTAGACTTTTAAATAATTATTTAAAACTTTAGAAATATAAAATAATATTCTATTATCTTTCCTATTTAGAGGTATTTAGAATTACTTAGTAGCTCTAAAAATATAATAATAAGAAGTTATATTTATTTAAAATATAGTATTAATAAGTACTATTAGTATTATACTATATAATACTATATACTATCTTTAAAAAACTAATTGTCTAATTCCAATTAATTAACTAATAATGACCTATAATACGTTTTTAGTTATATAGTTAATAAATTAGTAATTAATAATTATAATACTAGTTAGTATACTATTAATTATAATATATTATTAATAATAATTAATATATATATATTATTACTTTATAAATCAACTAATAGAGATATCTTAATACTCTTATAATATTAAATAATATATAAGCTATAATAACTAGTTATTGAAAACATATAAATATTACTATTAATATATAATATTATATATAATATTATAATTAAAATATAGTATAATTTGTAGTATAATTTATAGTATGTAGTATACTATATACTATAACTACAGTAGTATATAGTGTAGTTATAATACTAAAATGTAACTTATAGTATATTATATACTATAGATATATACTCTGTAGTATACTATATACTATAAATATATATAGTATATAGTACTATAGTACTATAGTAGTTAATACTCTGCTTTTTATGTAATTAATCTTATACTATTTTAGTAATATTAATTTTATATTTTATTATAATAAATAGTTTAACTTATTTAAAAAAGATTAATAAGGGATATAGTTCTATTTTTATATTTTCTACTATATTAATAAACCTATATTTATTAAGAAACTTTAGAAAGCTATAAAGGCCTAGAGACTTAATAGTTATATTCGATTTATTATATATACTACTAATTATATTATAAAAAATATTCTAAAGGTTAGTATTTCTAAATTACGCTAAATATTTAAAGATTCCTAATACTATTAAACTTAATATTTTTATCACTTTCACTATAGCTAGCTGTAGCAAAGCATTTAGTAATATGCTATACACTTTATAAGGGAGCCTTAATAAGTACTTACTGAGGAGTGGATTATATAAGCTAAATAGGCCTACTACGCTTAGAATATAAAGTGTGCTAAGAGTGTAATATCCTCTTAGAAAAGACATACCTTTATTTAACTTTTTAGTCTCCTCTAATTATTATTTATATAATAGTTATAAGCTTAGTTTATTATAGAAAAACCTTTTCTTTATTTCTATTTCTATTAGTAATATTATAATTACTTATAAAAGTGAGTAAAACTCTCTTTTTTCTCTTTATTAACTATTTTTATTTAACTAATTACTAAGATATCTATTTTTATTATAAACTAACTCTTAAGTTCTAAATAGTTCTTAAAAACTTAAGAAGACTAGGATAGCTAGATTATCTCTCTTAAGTTTAATTACGTTTTTATAGGAGTTTACAAATATATTAATTTAAACGCTTTAAACGTTTTAAACCTTTTTAAAGATTAATATCAAACTTTTTCTAATATTATTTCTTTTATAAAAAAGAATTATATTTAACGTATAAGTAAGTATTTAGAATATTATTATCGCTAAATAACTAAGAATTAAGGTTTTAAGGGGATTTCACTTCTCTTTTCTTTTTTTAAACCTAAGTATTTTATAAAGCTATTAATTAAGGATTTAATACTTTTTAATTATTATAAACTATATTTTTATATTTAGGAGATTTAAGCTAAATATAAGAGAGATATTCAAGTAATAGATTTTTATAAGTATTAAGAAATCTAAAATTAAGTTATAAAAACAGTTAATAAGGATCTTTTAGATTTTATTTAGCTTAAACTTTTAATAAAAGTTGAGTTTAAATAGAAAACTTAAAGAAATATCGTTAGAATATTTTAGGTTTTTAGAATATCTTAGGAGATAGTTATAATTTAGAGGATAGTTATAATTTATAATAAACCTTAAGCTATTATTACTTTAGCGTTTAATAATAAAACTTCTTATTATATTCTCTAAATAGTAATTTATATTTTTAAGGAATATTATATAAAACAGGTATTAATAGGTATTATAACTATAAGAGAGAAGTATTTTAATATACTTAAAAAAGCGTCCTATTTATTAATTAACTTTAAGGATTTCTATACTCTTTAGTTTATAGCTTTTAATAGTGGTTTAAACTATAGTATTCTAGAAGTATAAAAAGTATTTATAGTATAGAATGTTTTTTAAGCGATTAAAGTTTAATTTATTTCTAACTAAGCTATGTAATACTTTTAAGATTACGTAGTTTTTAAGAGAAATAGCTAGAAAGTACCCTCTTCTAAGGAAATAAAAACCTTATTTGCAAGAGTTATAAATCTATAAATATAATAGAAAAAGAGGTAATTACATAGCTACTTTATAACGCTTAAGGGAAAACCTAACTTATAGCTAAATTTAGCTTATATTACAGTATACTTTAAGCTTTAAAACCCCTTAAATAATATCTAAAACTACCTCTATTTTAATTATATAAATTCAGACTTTAAGGTTTAATATATATCTAGTCTACTATAGAATGTACTTCAGTAGAGTTCTTTTTTATAAAAAGATATTTATATAGATATATATTTTAATTTATCTACTAATATAAAAGTAATATTAAGAATAAAGCTTTAGGTAAGAAGTATAAAGCCTTTTATAAAACCTTTATTAAAAATAAGTAAGCTATTACTAAGAAAATTAATAAGTTAAAAAGATAAAGTTATATCTCTATAAGTGTTTCTTTAAATAAGTTTATTACTATAGCTATTCTCTAGTCTATTTTAAACCTTTCTCTTTTTTAAGAAGAGAGAGGATTTTTAATTAAAGCTTTCTCTATAAACATTATTAATCTTACGTTTTCTTAGTATTTAACTATTTTAGATATTAAGATATCTACTTATTCTATTAATAATCTTAATGTTTTTAAAGATTACTATAAGCTAAATAAACTAAACTAAGTTATAGCTAGTTTATAATTTCTTTATATTAGAGGAGTAAATATAAAGGTTTTTAGGAACTTTCTAAATAAGCTAAGAGAGGTTAGTATAGAGGATTTTACTCTAAAGAATATCTTTTATATAGAGGGTTTCTATATTAATTTAATCTCTTAATATTACTTTAAAATCGCTAGTATTTAATATTATAGAGGTATTAATAAGCTTTATTTTAAGAATAGTGAGGGTTTTACTCTATATAAACTTATCTATAATAATAAGAAAAGTCTTTTCTTAAATATAAGCTTTCTTTTAATTACTTCTCTATTCTAAGTTGCTCTTAATTATATATTAATATAAACTACTCTAGAGAAATTAATTTTACTTATATAGCTATATCTAATAAGCCTTTATAACTATCTTTTAAGCTAAAACTTATATATAATAAGTCTATTTAGCTATAGTATCTTCGCTTTAGATATCTTAAGTCTAACGTGTTTAAGTATTTAATTAAAAACACTTAGAGGGTGAAAATTAGAGGCTTAATATAGTTAGAAAATAAGGAATATATAATAATTTATATATAATAAGTGATCTTAAGATAACTTTTAGAAGACTACAGCTTATATTTATATTAGAGAATATTATCACATCTTTTTAACTATTTAATTACTTTATTAAAAGCTTTATAGCTTCTATTTATTAAAAATAAATATTTTAGAAAACTTTATAGCTTCTATTTTCACTTAAAAATCCATTTGAAATAATTTATATATTTTTAAATTTTAAGGATTAAGTTTTTAAATAGAAAAGAGTATTTATTTATAGAATATAATAAAATAATAAAGGCCTCTAGCTGTTCACTATAATATTACCTACTTAGTGCAATAGACCTCCTAACTTTATGCTTCCTATTAATATATACAGCCTTCAGTTATATAATTATAACTCTTCTAACTTTAGCTATACTTATATATACACGTTAATAACCTCATAATTTTTAACTTCACTTTAGTAATAATATAGTTTATAATTTTACTTAATTACTAACTATTAAACTGTTAACCTATCTTCTCTCTTGCATATCACCTATACTACTATTAAATACTATCTCTATTACTGCTTTACTATCTGCTATAGTAGCGTCTTTAGAAGTAAGTTATTACTATTATTATCTTCTTTTTTAATTAGGCTAGCTGACGCCTTTATAGTAGCTATGCTATCATTAGTAATATTCTCTCTATTAGTTAGCGTAAAGCGCACTTACTAATGTTTAAGCTTTATTAGACTAAGGCTTAGGCTACCTCTACTTTAGTATTACAGAAGGCTTGCGCAAAGAAAGGCTACTCCTTAGGATAGCTAGAAACGCGCGTAGCCTCTAAATAGAGGCGTTTAAAGCTATTATTTATTACTTTAATTACAGCGTAGAGAGGGTTCTTTCTAAGGGTATTTATAAAGGCTCTAGCTATAGCTACCCTAATAAAATACTACTAATTAGTAAAAGAGTACTTACTGAATTTAAAGGCTTTATTTATTATATAAATATTATTCTATATAGCGATGCTTTTAGCTATTTATTTATAGAAAGGCGTACTTTATAGGGAATTAGCGTTCTTATATATCTCTTATAGTATAGATATTATAAAGTTTTAGGATTTATTATAAGTTATAAGAATAAGTTATTAATATAGGTTTAAGGGTGAGGAAAAGGAAGAGAGATAGGTGTAAGGCCTTATATATAGTAGTAGAGTTTTTATACTTCTAGCTATAAGAATCTCTTCTAATAACCTTTTTAGTTAAGGAGTTATCTCTTATATAGTAGCGTTAACCTTACTAAAAAGTTTAATAAAGCTATTATTAGTTAGGTTATAAGAGCCTTAGTGACCTATTCAGCTCTAATATAATTAGCCCTACTATATATAGCGCTACTAGCCTCACGCTACGCAGCTAGCGCTATTACTACTCTGCTAGTCAATTTAGCTAGAGTGTGCGTTTAACTTTATAATATTTAGAGGGTTTACCTACTAATAGGAACATATAAAGTTTCTATACTATTTTCTTTAATTAGTAGAAGGTATAGGTTAAAATACTTATATAGTGTTTCTAGAATTATGCCTGCATATAGAGTGAATTTTGCTGTAGTCTTTTTGCAGGGGGGCTGCGTTATAAATATAAGCTTAATAATAAAATAATAAATAAGTGGTTATTAAGATCTTTAGTTATACTAAATATAAGAAATAAGCTAATAAAAAAGAGATTAACTTTAAGCTTTTTTTACTTCATATAAACAAGCTAATAAGAGGGATTAAGAGAGCTAAAAAAGAAATGATCACTAAAAATATTAATATACAAATAATAGTAAACCTATTAGAAAAGCTTTAAAATAGATTAATATTTATAAAAGTATTAATATTTAATATAAGCTTATACTTTTGAATAAACTAAAGTTTACTAAATAAAATTAAATAGGAATAGTTTAAGAAATATATAGACTTATAAGTATTAGCTTATAAGGACCTAAGGTTTTTTAATCTTTAACCTCACTAAAGAGGGATTTATATTTATAGTTATAGAGTATATCTTTTAAAAAAAGAGAAAAAAAGAAGGATAGAGAGGAGAGAGTTTAAATAAGCTTTATATAGATATATTAGGTATTTTATAAGAGATATACTAAACATATATAATCTCTATAAAATATAGACTTTATCTTTTAATAAAGTTATTATTATTTATTATATTATATTTAATAAAAGTAAGTTCTACTCAAAAAAGAACTTTAAAGAAGCTTTATAAGTTAAAAAAGCTAGAGTAACTATAAACCTTATTAAAAAGCTAGTTAACTTCTCTAACCTAATTCTATAAAGTTTTAATATCTTTATAGAGGATAATCTTATTTTAGGAGAAGAGGTTACTATATATATATTATAATAAAACGTGATAAATAAAAAGTTAATTAAGAAAGTTCAATAAAGTCTACTTATACCTAAATATATATCTAATTTATCTAGTTAGAGATATCTTAGAAGTAATATTTTTATCACTACTTCTAAAACAATAGAAGAGCTATTAATCATAAATAGAGAACAGTATTTAACTATAGGTAAAGTTAGCTTAGAACTAATAAGAGAGTTACTTAAAAAATAGGACTTTTTAGATTTAATTAGTAGCTTAAAAGAGAGCTTTTTTTAATTTTAAAATTAGTTTAACTTAGAGAATATTAGTAAAAAAGCTTTATAGCTATTATAAAAGCGTTTATATATTTATAAAATATAGAATAAGCTATATTTAAGTTAGTAAATTACCTCTTCTTTAAAGAAAGTGTTTATACTTATAGCTAATATATTATCTATATTTTATATTACTAAAGAGCAAATAAGAAATCTCTTTTTATTATTTTTATATTATTCTAGTAAAAAGAAAATAAAAAAGATTTATAATATAATATATTATACTTAGTAGTATAAAATACTATATAGAGATTTCTAAAAAGAATTTCTTTATAAAATAGATTTATAGAAATAAGAGCTGAAATCCCTTCTTAAAAGAAAAGATAGACTATATTATATTATATTTTTAGCTCTCCTAAAAAGCTAAAACGATTTAGAGAAACTATTTAAAGATATATAAACGCTATTCTATATAGCTACTAACAAAAAGATTAAAAAGTTACTCTATAAAGGAATATAGAGGTTAATAGACTATAGATATATATACTTAAAACTCCTCTTTTTAAAATAAATATTTATTTATAAACTTAATAGGAATAATTACTTAGATTAATATAAGATAAAGATTTATATAAGAGAGGATCTCTAGAAGAGAGAATTAAAAGAGATATATATAGTGATATTTATAATCTATATATTTAGAGTTATTATAGTATTTATAGTAGAATCTAACTTAGAAATACTCTAGTTTAATATTATTAATATATTTCTTAGTATAAATATAACTAAAGATAAAGTGCTAGTTACTTATAAGCTTCCCCTTAGAAGTATAATACTTCTTATAGACTATATTATTAAGAGCTTTAATAGTAAATATATTAAACTTAAGAGAGTATTCTATAGACTATATAATATATTACCTTTATAGTATAAAGAGTTTTATTTAATACTCTAAAGTCTAAATCTTAAGGCTTTAAAAGAGGATCTATATCTTTTCTAAATTTTAGACTAAAAAGTCTCTATTATCTTCTATATTCATAATATCTTTATATTCTTTTATAAAGATAATAAAAAATTTAAATAGAGTGATTAATAAAATAATAAAAGTTTATAAAGTTAAAAAATAAAGTTTTATAGAATAATATTTTAGAGTATAAATTATTAGGGATTATATAGCTTAGAGGATCTATTTTATTTATAACTTATATATATAGAGGATTGCTACTTATTTTAATCTCTATAATAGAGTTTGTTTTTTTATATTACTCTCTCTAGGGAAGCTTAAGAAGAATCAAAAGTAAATAACTCTTTAGTAAGTGAAGTTATTCTAAAAGATAGTAGATTTATTTTATCTATAGCTATCCTCTTAAAAATAGATATAGTTTTTTAACTTTTAGTTTTCTTATAGTTTTTTATAAACCTCTCTAAAGAACACTTTTATATAATAAGGTATATAATTTACTATTTCTTTAGTATTTATTATTTTATAGTTTACTTTAGTAGGTTAAAAGGTATATTTAGAAATATAATAGCTTTTCCTCTTACTAGAGCTATATTATTTAAAGATAACTTAAAGTCTTATTATTCTTTATAAAGATATATAATAATAATATTCAGAGGAGTGATCTTATAAAAGGCTATTAAGTAAATAATTATCACGATATTAACTATAGAAGCTAAGCTTTTAAGTTTTAATAAGACTATAAGAGAAATAGTTCCTCTATAGAGATCCTTTAAAAAGGTTAAATTAGATTTTAGAGGTATATAGAAGACTTGCTGTAATAATTAATAAATAATTTAATTTATTATAAATAGTAGAGAATATATCTCTATTTATTTTTAATATATAGATATTTATAATATATAGTTAAAATAAACTATAAAAAGAGTAGCTTTAAAGTAGTTTATATACTAAATTATAAGATATTAGTAGATAAGTTTATAAAAACCTTCTTAAAGGTGAAGTTTAAAAGCTTTAGGAGTTTTCTTAATCTATAAGATATAAGATATTTAATTAAACCTATAGAGTTATAAATAAAACCTATTTATAAAAGCTTTATTTCTTAAAACTTAACAAATGCTAAAAAAAGGTATAAAACTCAAGGATTCCCTATAAGTATTAAGCTAATATAGCTATTAATAAAATATGAAATAACTTTTTTCTCTAAAAACTAGAAATCTATAAATATTTAGGGCTTTTTATATATAATATCTAAAAACTTAAATACCTATTTAAGCTTTTCTACTTAGTTGAAACTAAAGAAAATGCTTTTTAGAAGCGTAATAAAATTATAATTAGTATATCTATAAGTACGCTATATATAAATAGGATAAATAATTATAATATTTTTTTAAATAAAACTGAAATAAAAAGCATTTTTATAAATATTTAAGTAACTAATAAGAGAGGAATTATAGCTAGAAGCTATATTAAAGTGAGATATATTAGAAGTACTTATAATAATAGAGGTTAAATAGATAGAAATACTTATAGTAATAGAAGCTAGGTAGTTAGAAGTATTTATAGTAGTAATAACTTCAATATAAGAGATAATATAAGAGTTTCTTTTGGAATTATATAAAGAAATAATAAAAACTAAACTAAAAGCGTCTTTAGGAATAAAGCTTAAAGTATTTAAGATTATAAGAACTATATCTATCAAGCTTTTAATATAAGAGGTATTTAATTTAGGTTTCTTAAAGGTATTTTTAGTTTAGCAGTTATAAACCTCTTTTCTTTTTTAGTTTACGCTTTTTTTTAAGGTTCTTTCTATTTATAATAAATAGCTTTCTAGGAGCTTTTATATATATTAATAGGAGAATACTTAAATAGGTATCTTTTAAGTATTTTATTAAAATTCCTTCTATAAAAGCTTTAAGTATTAAGAGAGAAAAAAAAGTATTAAATATTTATAACGTTAAGAGTAGAGGCTTAGATAAGAGGAATATTTATAAGCTAATAAGCTAGAGAAAAACTATAAAGGTTTAGATAAATAGAGAATTTATTTTAACTTTAAATATTTATTTTATTTAGTTTAATGTTTTTATTCTTTTAAGTATCTTTTTTTTATAAAAAGGTTACTTATTTTTTAGACTTTAGCTTTTTAATAAGTAATAAGAAGTATTTTTAGTTAGAGGGATAAATAGGTTTATAGAAGTAATATAATTTAGAGATTTAAGTTTATTTATAGAGAGAGAAAAGGGGATTAGTCTAAAAGTACTCACGCTAAAATACTAAACCTTTATAGTAAGTTAAGAAGGAGTTTTATTAAGAGAATAAAGTATAGGAGATAGAGATATATTTACGCTAGAGGTTTTCTTAAAGTAAGTAATTTTATTAAGAGCATTTTTAAGTGTATTTATAAAAGGTTTTATATTAATAACTTCTCTTATATAAACCTTTTTATAAAGAGTTAGACTTTTACTTTTATTTATAAGTTTTTAGTTATATTCATATTATTTAAGTGTATTCTTCTAAATATTAATTTAAGTTAAGTAATATTATTTATAAATTAGTAAGAATAATAAGCAAAAGATTTATAAGAGTTTTTATAATATTAGTAGTTTTAATAGGTTATTTATTCATTATATTAGTTTAGTAATAAGTAGCGTTATATACTTTATAAATATATTTTAGAGCTTTTATAGAATAGATTTATAGGGATTATATCTTATATACTTATATAAATCGCAGTAGTTAATTTTATATAAATAGAAAAGACTTTAAAGTAGTAGGTATTACTTATAAAGCTTTATATATATTAATTATTAAGAGAGTTTCTCTTATTATAATTATATAGGTAGTATTTAGGATTAAGTCTCTTAATTAAAAAGTTTATTAAGAAAGATTTAATAAGTATAATATTATTTTATAAATAGAAAAAGTATTTATTTTAAGATTTATTTTGATTTTATTTAGGATAAAAGTAGTCTATTTATATTTATAATTAGTAGTATTAGTTCTCTTCAAGGTATAGATAGAAGTAAAAGTAAGCTTCTAAATAGGCTTTTAAATAGGCTTAAGAATAGAAGTTTTATAAGAAGTAGGAGCACTTTTATAAACAAGCTAGTTTTATTTATATAGATAGTATATAGGTTTAAATCTATAAATAAGTTAATTTTATTTTTAAATAATATTAAGCTTTAAGAGATTATATTAAGAAGTAGAATAGAAGCTTTTATTACTAGAAGATTTATAGAGAAGAGGGATATCTTTAAGATTAGGGTTTTTATTGTTAATATTAAAACTATTCTCTATTTATAGAATAGTTAGCTAGTAGCTCTAGAAATAGGTTAATAGTATTTATAATTATCTTTATCTAGAGAAAATAAAATCTTAATAGTAGTTTTATTATTCTTATTAATAAGCTTATTAGTATTATTATCTTCATAAGCGTAAGAAGCGTTTTTAGCTTTATAGTATATTTATAACTATTTTATAGCTTTAAAGCAGTTTATATAGCTAATATATATCTTTATATAAGTATAATATTATAATATAAAGATTAAGAGTTTAAGAGAAGTAAAAAAGACTTATAAAGAGGTAAAAGATAGTAAATATAGAAGAGGAATAGATTACTATATAGATAATTAAAAAGGTCTTATAATCAGTAATAGAATAGTATTTCTAAAATATAAAAATTAAGATATATAAAGAAAAGAGAAATTCTATAAGAAGGTTTATAAAAGATTCTAGTTTTATTTATATTAAGAGAGCGCCTATTTATTAGTTTATTTAACGCTAATATAGTTTATATATTTATATAGTATTACTAAGACTATAAGTCTAATAAGTTATTTAAACTGAAAGAACTAGTAACCTAATAGTGACTTAAACCCTTAACCTCTAGGATTAAGAGTAAAAATATTAATAATTAAGCTAATAGGCTAGATTGTTAAAAGAGATTAGTCTGAAATTAGCCTATAAGCTAAAGGTCTAGCGTTATACTAGCCTAATATATAAAGGTTAAAGCTAAAACTAGCTTATAAGCTAGTAGTATTAGTAAAACCTACTAGTTTTAGTTATTATAAATAGACTAAAACATCTATTTAACCTTATAGGGATTAGTAAAGGTTAATAACGTCTATATAATAACTAACTAGTTCTTTTAACTTTATTAAGAACTTAGAATAGTTAATAAATATAACTAATATAATAATAACCTCTATAGCTTCTTATTATATTATTACTTCTTACTATATTAAGAAACTTATTATTACTCTTATTTATATTATTTATTATAGAACTAACGTTTATTACTATTTTCTATTTCTTAGTGGTTATAAGTTTAGCTACTTAAAAGGATCTATAAAAGCTTTATAACTTATAACTTCTTTTTAACCTTTAACCTTTTAAGTAAAGTAATAATGTATTATATAACTTAAAGAGTTTCCTTTATTATCCTTTTTTTAAATCGACTAATTACAGCTTTTCTTTAGAGAAACTCTAAGAATAAGCTTTATTAAGGATAAGGCTTTTACTTCTTTTTATATCTTTCTTTTTAAGAATTAGCCTTTGAGAGATTTTATTTAATATAATTAACTTTATACTTTTAATTATATTATTATTCTTAATAAACCTACTCTTATAGTATAATATTACCTTTTTAACTAGCTTATAGCCTCTTAAAAGTCTAATATACTTTTTTATATCTTAAATTATTTTCTTTTTAGTAGAGTTTATTTTATTATTAAGAAGTTTCTATTTTATATATTAAGAGAGGTTTTCTATAAGATTAGAGACTTTATAAACTCTTCTATAATTTCTATAGTTACTTATCAATAGGATCTCATCTTTAAAAACTTAGAATAATAGAGTTATTTATTCTATATAGTATAGTTTTAGATTTAATTAGTTATTTAGTTATTAATATAACTTTATTCCTATACTATAGAGAAATATATTTTTTATTTTATAAGAAGTCTTAACTATTACGTATAGATAACCTATTTTAAAGCTTTACTTATTAATAGAGATATAAAGTTTAGCTTATTAGATGAGCTAGTAACTTTAACTTAGAGAATAGTAGACTTAAAAGTCTTAGTATATATAAAGCTTCTATATAAAGATTTACCTTCAAAAGTTATAAAAGACTTAATAACTAGTTTTTTTATTTAGTTAAAATAAAAGATCTATATAAGTTTATAAGATTTACCTCAGAATATTTAATTTATAATGAGTTTTTTAATATTTCTTTAGATACTTTTAATTTTATAGAAGATTATTTTAATAAACTAAAAAAGCTACCTAACGATTTTACTCTTAAAGCTATAGTTTTACTTAAATAAGTTATTGTAGTTTAAGTTTTAAATAGTTTAAATAATAGGTATAAAGGTTTTATAACTAGTATTACTTAAGCTTTTAGAAAAAGCTTAACTTTCTATATTATTAAGTCTCTATTTATTAATCTTATAAATAAAATAAAGAGAGAAATCTCTATAATTATCTTATATATTAACTTTAAGATAAGTTTATGTAAGAAACTTTAGAGAAAAACCAACAAACTATATTATACTAACTATAAATTAAAAAGCTATAAAGTTAAAGATTATTTCTTTTTAAATCTTAATAAAGCTCTTAATAACTAGAAAAATAAAAGTAAAATCTCTAAAACTAAACCTAATTCCTAGAAATAAAAGCTTTATAAAGTCTAAAAAGCTTTAACAGCTAAAAAGACTAATATAAAGTCTTCTAATAAAAAGAGCATAACTCAAAAAGTTAATATAACTATAGTTAACTCTATAAGTATTAATTAACTTAAAGAAAGTATAAAATAAGAGAATATAAGTTTAACTTATTATAATAATAATAATATAAATACTAATAACCTCTTAAATAATCTAATTATAGATATTATTAAGGATACAAAATATATAGATAATCTAAAGAATAAATCTAAATTCTATCTTAATACTAATATAACTATATATATAATATCTAATATTTCTCTTTTTATAAAGACTATTATAATAAAATATAGAGTAAAATAGAGTAAAGCCTGTTATAGATATGTATATAAGAAAAGAGAAATTATAGTTAAAATCCTATTTAGTAAAACTATCTTTATATTAAAAGATTATTATTATATATTTAAGGTAGAAATTAACTTTATAAGTTAGAAAAAACTTAAAAACTATAAAATAGTTTTAATATTATACTAAAATTATACTATATTATATAGTATAATTAAAAATAAATCTTTATATAAAAAGGCTATTAAGTCTAATTTATATAATATACTATTATAGACTTTATATCTTAAGTAACTAAAAACTATAAATAATAGCAGAATTACTACTCTATCTATAAAAGATTTAATAACATATAAATATAAAAAGATATATAAAGATAATATTAAAATATAAAATAACTTATATATAACCTAGTATAATAGATTAAGTTATATTAGTAGTAAAGCTTTAGCTAAACTAACTGATAATATAATAAATAATATAAATAAAGCTAACTATAAACAAGTAAGCTTAAATAGTTATAAAACTTATCATAAGGCTAAGTTTATAGCTGAAATTAATAAATAGGTAACTAATTATAATAAGGAATATCCTTTATATTATAAAGTTACTTTAGATTGATATAGAATATAAGAAGTTTTAGTTTTATTTCTATTTATAGTTGATATTATATTTAGAATAAAGTAGGTTTTTATAGTTATAAGAGCTTTTCCTTTATCTACTACCTATTTATATTATTCCTATTTCTCTTTTAATATAGTAAGAGTTTCTACTATTATATTACTTATAGTATTTTTTAGAGGGTTATTATTGATATTATTATTATTATTAATAATATTACTTTTTAGATTTAAATCTATAAATCTATTTTTATTATATAGATTTTTATATAGATTATTATATTTTTTAGAGTTTTATATAACTTAGGGTTTTTTATATTCAGAATTAATAAATATATTTTCTATTATATTTATATTTTTAGTCTAAATAGATTTTCTCTTATTTATATTAAATAGTTTATATATATTATTATTATAGTTTATTATAACTTCTTTATTAGCTCTATTATTTAGCCTTTTTATTAAAAAGGTTTTGTTTTTATAATAATAAATACTCCCCTATATAGCTATATTAGATATATTAAGCTATATATTAAAAACTATTTTAAAAGGTGTTTAATAGCCTATAGAGGTATATAGAGTTCTATTATATATATATATAGCTACTAAAGCTGCTTTTCTTTATAAGTAGTGAGGTAAATTTAATATTTTTAAAAACACTTTTATTTTATTAACTATAGTATGTATAATTCGCTTTTTAATATTATTAGGCTTATAAGTATAAACAATTTTAATATTATAATTTATTTGTTTTATAATATAAATATAGTTTATTTTATTATTATTAAATTTATAACTACTATCTATATTAAATTCTTTTATAGAGTTATTATTTATATTAACTTTATTATAATATTATATAACTATAATATTAACTTTCTTAGCTTCTTTTATTTTTAATAGCTTAATATAAGCTAATCTAAACTTCTTTTCTATAAAGATTATAAACTATTAATAATTATTATAGGTTATTAAGGTTGTAGGTCTATATAAGTCTAAAATAACTTTATAATATAAAACATATTCTTTATTATAGTTAGTTAACTGTTTATTAATTCTAGTTATAAATTTAGCCTTATTATAAACTTTATAACTATTTAAACTTATTTCTTTATAATAAGCTTTATTTATATTATTTATTATATTACTTTTAATATTATCTTTATATATCTTTTTATATTTATATCCTTATGAGAGATTAAAGTGTTTAAGCTTTAGGGGGAGTATAGTTCTAAGGCTGAAACTTAAAGAAATTAATAGAAGGGCACTACTAGGGGTAAATAAAAGCTATATTGCTCTGCGCTATATAGTAAGCCTGTTAAGGGTTTAGTAGTTTGCTTCTATTAAAATTACTAGTTATTCTCTATAAGTAGTAACACCTTTAAATTATAGGAAACCTTTAAAAGATAATACTACTAAGTAAGGCTTAAAAGAGCTATTTTATAGCAGTAGAGTAACTACTACTAATATAGTAGGAATATATCTAGCTATAAGGCTATTTATAGCTAAGCTTCTATATATATATTATTAAAAAAAACCCTCTCTTAAAGAATTAGATAAAATATTATTTAGATTTCTAGATAAAAATAGTTAGTAATTTAATAGAGTTAGTTTTTATCTAAAGTGAAGTTAGTGATTTAATATATTTATATCTTAAGTGATTTATATATATAAGTCTATATAACTAGTATAAGTGATTTATAGATCGATCTTAATAATAATTTACTACTATATATAGAGAAGGTTTAGAGATAGGGGTGGGTGAGATCTATATAATAAACTATAATGTTTATATCTTAACGTCTTTTTAGTATTATCTTCTATATTATATCTTAAGTAATATATATAGGCTTATTTAATAGTTATTTATTATAAGTATCTTAAATAATAACTAGAATATAGGTGAGATTTAACGTTATAATAAGGTAGTTAAAAGTTATCTTACTAATCTTAAGAAGTTATATAACTTAGTCTATATTAAGTATATTAATATAGTTAATATGTTTTGAATAGGCTTTTATAATACCTTAAAGGCTTTTGACGAAGAGAATACTAAATTAACTTAGAAGCTCTAAAAGGCTAAATAGGTTATAGTTCTACTTTTTTATCTAGTAAGCTTTATATTAGTTTAGGCGGTATATTAAGCTATTACTAATACTATTATAGTTATTAGTAATAGTTTTTTCAGAGAGCTAGCTTTTAAATATAATTTAGTTTATCTCTACTTTTCTTCTTAATTAGGTATTAATAAGATTAAGTGAGTAGCAGATTAGAACTAATTTGCTAAGCTACTAAATAGATAAATCTGCTCTCTATAATAAAGGTTATAAGAAGAAAAACCTAGTAAATCTTAAGTTCTCTAGCTTAGGTAGTAAGATAATTAGAGTGAATTTATACCTTTATTAGCTTGTTATTATTATAAAAGGTTAAGCCTCTTATTTTAAGAGTATTATATAGTCTATAAACTACTAAGTTAGTAGTATTATATATTCTCTTCTATTAGCTAAGCTAATTTAAAGTTATAGGTGTTATATCTCTACTATAATATAAAATGCTTTAATTTAAACTATGTTGTTATAAAAGAGTTAAGACTGAACGCTATATATAATAAATATAAGCACTACTTTATTATTGCTTTACCTAATAGCATTATAATTAATCTTCACCTAAGATAAAGTTTATACTAAGCATAAAGATACTAAGTAGATATAATTATATTCACTATATATAGCAGTATTTTTTTATAAAGAAGCCTATAGCTTAATTTAACTTAATATAAGGAAACTTATTAGGTTTAGATATAATGAGGATTAATAGATTAAGAGCTTTTTTTTGATTTTATTAGTGGTAGTATATAGCTGTTTTTAGTTAATAGAGTGATTTATCTGCTTAATTATAATAATAAATAAGACTTTAACTTATTAAATAGTTTATATTGCTTTAGTAGTATATTAGCTTTTTAGAAGGACTATTAGCTTAAGCTAATAAAAGTTTGAGGTAATAATAAGTTAAAATATTATAAGCCTATTAAAGTAGGCTTTATTAAAAATAACTACTAGTTTAGCAACTTAGTCTCTATAAGAGAAATCTCTAACTATTAAGTAAAGAGATACTTTTATATTTATTATAAGTAACACTATTTAGTATAAAGAACGCCTAACTATCTTTATAGATAGTAGCTGATTTTATAGTAAGCTTAAGTAATATTAGGCTATTATAATATGCGTAAAAAGGTAACCTCCTATAGAAGCTTAAAGTATATACTAATCTTAGACGATAAGTCTACTCCTCTGAGAAAGCCTAATAAGCTAAAGTAGAGAGGGTTTTATAACTATAAAATAGTAGCCTTTAAAGTAGAGTAATATCTATACTAAAGAGGCTAAAATACTATAATACTTTTAGATATTTTAAGCTTTATATGCGTTATACTAATAGAGTTAATAAGTACTTCTTTAACTTAAAAGTCTAGGTAATTCTATTAAACTTTATTATATTAAAGATAGAGTATTATAATTATTACTTTTTAATAAAAGATCTTTAGTAAGTATAAGTTATTAGCTTATATTAATTATATCTCTACTTTTTATATATACTACTTATTATTACTATTAATTAAATAACTTAGTGAGGCTTTTAGACTAATTTAAGAGAGGAGATAACTTTTCTTTTTAGTTAGAAAGTTATTTAAATTTAGTTATTTAGAGGAAGTAAAAGTTATAATAAAGTCTCTATTAGTAAACTAGTAGAAGGATTATTACTAAGTTTATACTCTATAACTCTTTATAAATATATTTATAACTATTATTTTAGTAAGTAAGGTCTTTATAATTTTTCTAGCCTCCTACTTCTAAATAAGTTAACACCTACTAAAAAATAACTAAACTTTAATTTAACGATATTTCTTCTAAATAATATAAGTAAATAATTAAAACTTTTAATAATAGATCTCTTAGTTTTAGTATTAATAAAAACATAGTGAAATATAATATGTAATATAAATTATAGAATTTAGTGAATTATTAAATCTTTAAATATATATTATACTTATTAGTATTTTAATATATATATCTATTTAAGCGTTATTTTAACTTTTAAGCTCTATATAATATTAAAGCTTTATAGCTAATATAGGGTTTTAAAAGTAGTAGTAAACCCTCTTAAAGCCTCTGTTATATAGTAATTTTATATCTTATACTAAGATTTAGAGGGACTTTTACTATAAAACCTTTTAATTTTCTAAAAGTTAACCTTAAATTAAATAGAAATATCTACTAAACTTAAGTATATTAATAAGTAGAAGAAAAGAAACTAATAGAAATTACTTTAGTAATAATAAGTAAAATAGTAATAGTTTAAATTTAAAATCTAGCTTTAGGCTTAAGTTATAATTTATAGAGGATACTTTTAGTATAGTACTTTCTAAGTTCTCTAAAATAGAACACTAAAGAGGGTAAAAGCTTTATATAGTTAGATATTAAGCTTTTATAAAGCTCTTTTAATAAGTTAAGTAGTTTAAGAATACTACTTAAAATAGGAGGTATATTTCTTCTAAAGCTAAATACTAACTAGAGACTAATAGTATATAAGTAAAGTAATTAAAAGATAAAAAACATTTTAAAAAAAAAGTTAAATAGTATGTGAAATTATTAAAAAAGAAGCGTTTATAACTAAACTTATATTTAGTAAATTACTTAGCTTTTATAGCTAGAGCATTTTGCTAGCTTAAGTTAGTATTAGCTTACTATTAAAAATAAAAGCTTTAGAAATATAGCTTTCTTTGAGAAGTATTATAACTTATTATATAATACTTTTTAGTAAGCTAAAGTATATACTTTATAAGAATACTAATATAATAGTTATTAGTAACTTATTTTGAAATATAGACTAAAGAGTTAACTTTATATATAAATGTTTAAGTGTTAAACCTCTATATATAATGAAAATAAATATAAGTGAAAGCTTTAGTATATTATTAACTAATCTTAATATTTTTAAATAGATTTAAGTAAAAGTATATAAAGTTAAACCTAAAAAAAAGTAAACTATATATATATAAAGTGAAGCTAAAAGAAACTTTAGTAGAGGCTTATAGCAGTTTTAATATATAAATTAATTATTAAATATATATATAAGAGTAAAAGACTAATTAAACCTTCTAGTAGCTAGTTTCTACTAAAGTTTCCCTTAGGATAGCAATATTAAACTTAGTTTTATAAAATAAAGTAAATAATTAAAAACTTAAAGGCGCTATATTGCTTTTATTTATTTTTAAACTTTAAATATATAAGAAGCCTTTATTATTTAATTAAATATAAGTATTTAAATATATTAATATTAATAGGCTATTTTTAGTAAATAGAACTAGTAATATAGAATAAACTAAATATAAAATTAAAATGCTAGAGTAGATACTTATTAAATACTATAAAAAGTATTAATATATCTTAATAGTAGGATAGTAGCTATAGAAATTAAAATCTACTAAAAACTATATAATAACTTACTTACTAAATATACTAGCTTTAAAAATAAATAGCGCTTAAGCGTTTTATTTATACCTTACTCTTAGTATAGAAATAATATACTGAGAAGTAAATAGATATAGAGGTTATAATAAAGCTTAAAATATAAGTTTAAGTAGAATAGCCTTTAGTATAAATCTTAGTAGTAGTAGTAAATATTTTAATAAGAACTTAAAAAACTAAAGTAGAGAAAAGTTCTATATAAATAGTGGTTAGATATAAGTTAGTTAATTTTAAGCTATAGAGAAGTTCTATTTTAAAGAAGTACTTATGCCTTATATAGTAAAAAAGAAGCTAGTTAATATTCTAATACTTAGATATAAGTTTTATATAGTAATATAACTAAATATAGAGATAATAGTAGAAGCTTTAAATAGAGTTCTCTTTTTTTTTAATAGTTTATCACTTTAAAATCAGTTTATTTAGAGCTAAAGTTTAATAGCTAGAAAAGCTTAATACTTCTATTAGGTTTAGTATACTTTTAATATCTCTTAAAAATCTATAGAAAGAAATAATTCTTATACTAGGTTATATTTATAACTATAATAAGTCTTTAAAGTAAATAGCTTCTAATTAATAAAATAATATAAATAAAGGAAGTTAGTAAAATAGATCTATAACTTTAAGATAAAGATTAGCTCTAAAGGTTAGATATATTAAGTTTTAAGTAGATAGCTTAAGAGTAAGTTACTACTAGCTAGGTTTTTAGCTAGAGATTTCTAATATCTAAGTTCTAATACTTTTAGTAAGCTTTAGCTATTTAGTATATAGTTAATAACTAATTTAGAACTAGTATAAATAAAAGGAATTTAACTATTTAATTAAAATATAGTATTATAATAGCTAGAAAGTAGTATTAATATAATATAATTTCTACTTAATATTTTAAATATTAAAGTGAAGTAATTTAACTAAGTATAAGTAAATAGTAAGAGTAACTATAACTTAAATAGTTAGCTAGAAGGTTTAAAAATAGGTTTCTCTATTAAGAGGGTTATTAGAATAAAAGTAAAAAGCTATTTATTAGTGAGGTATCCTTTAAAGCGCTTTATAATACTATTAAATTAATAAGAAGTTTCTAACGCTTAATAGTATTATAGCTTAAATAAAAGTCTTTTATATCTATATTAGAGGTATATATTAGAGTTAATAGCTTTAAGGATAGTAATAAAACGTTAAAATATATAGATAACCTATAGCTAATCCTTAAGTTCCTCTTCTAAAGAAATATAAATATAGTTTAATAACTAAACAGTAGTAAGCTTATTAGAGAGAATACCTCTAATAAGTTTAAAATATAGTTTATAGTATGCTTAAAATAGTATTATTTGCTTAAATGCTCTTAAAGTAGCTAAATACTTTATTATCTAATTAGTAATATATATAAATAGATTAATAAAGTTCTTACTGTTTTTATCTACTATTTAGTAAAACTATAGTTAAAAGAATAAGCTTAGTAAAATTAGTAAAGAAAAAAGACCTTATTAAGCTTAACTTTAGTTTAATATTATAAAAAGATATAAGAGGTATAAAATAAATAGAAGCTTTAGCGCTAGTAAAATACTACTACTCCTATTATTTTTTTACTTATTTAATAAAGTAAAACTAGATTTATATCTAACTGCTAGTTTTAAAGTTCTTTATAAGCTAACCTAAATTAAAGATATTATTAAGTAGAAAGTTTAGCTAAAGTAGCATATCTATTAAACTATAATATAAATATCCTAAAAGAAGCTTATAAAGAATAGAAATCTCTAGTAGAATAAAAAGGTAAAAGTCCCTTTAATTTTAATTTTCAGTATAAATATAAACTATAAAAGTGTAGCTTATTAATCTTTTAATCCTTTGAAATTTAAAGCTAGAGGTACTAAAAAAAGTACTATAGAGATTAACTATTAGTCTAAAAAAGTCTGCTATAATAATAAAGCAGTAGCTAGTCTTCTATTCCCTCTATAATACTTAAAAATAGGTAGGCAAAACACCTAAATATAAGAAAGTCTCACTAAGTTAGTAGTAATAAACTATAGTAATAACACTTTATAGTAAAATCCTTCTAAAACAGCTAATAACCTACTAAATAGAGACTATCTATAGCTAATTAAGCTATACTAAACTCCTTATAATAAAATAAAAAGTTTAGCAGTTTAACGCTTAGTAAAGTATTAAAAAGCTAAAGCTTTTAAAGAAAAGCTCTATTTCTACTTAAAGTATAAACTACACCTACTTAAGAAAATACTATATCTACTAGCTATATTAGCTAAAAAGTATAAAGTAAGCTACTATATATAGCTTATAGGTATTATAAAACTAGCTTATAATAGCTAAGCGTTTATAGTAATATCACTTTTTGATCCTTTAATATTAGCTCTTCTTATTATACTAAAGTAGAATTTAATAAGTATTAAATTATTTACTTACTAATAAGAAATATAAGCTAGATTTAAACTATTATAAAATAAATTAGTTTTACTCTACTAATAACCTTATTATAATAGTAATTAAGCTTAATATAAGAAAAACTACTTATTTAGATAATTAGTTTTTATAGCTATTTAACTAAGTAGTACTATAAAGCTATTATCTATTAGATAATAGCTAAATACTTTTAAGTTAGAATTTATACTAAAATATAATAATACCTCTTATATATATAGATAGATATAAATAAGCTTTAGCTTAGCGTTTTAGTAAGTAATTTCTCTACTACTTTTAAAGTAAGTAGTAGTATTTTGCAGATTATAATTTTAGTATAAATAAAGTTAAATCCTTTATAAATAACTTAGATATATAAAAAAGTTCTATAAGTAGTAAAGTAGCCTTATTATTATAATCTACTAAAAATAAGCTCTCTTTTACCTTAATTTCTTTATAAACTTAATAGCTACTACGCTATAAAAATATAAGGTTTTAATATATAGAGAGAAAGAAAAAAAGAGAGAGAAAAGACCTAAGAGGGCCTTACTTAGAGAGACTACTTTATATAGTTATTTCAGCTAAGTTTGTGCAAATACCTCTAAAGAGACTCTAAAAAGGTTAATAAGTATAGTAACTAGCTAAATATACAGCTAGTACCTCTAAAAAGCATATAAGCTATATACTAAAGCTTAAAATACCTCTAAAAGCTTTTATATAGTTATAGCCTCTCTCTTTTCTTTCTATACTTAAGTCTATATAGATATTCTTAGTACCTCCTAAAGGTAGAACTATAAATACCCCTAAAAGGTATAAAGTAAGTACTCTTAAAAGGAAAACTAAGTTATAAAGTGAGGCTATAGAGGCTTACTTCTAATTTATAGAAATATCTATAGTAGTTTTAAAAGTGTAAAGCTTATAGCTATAGTATCTATAGTTAAGAAGTTATAGAGCGTTAAAATTAAGCTACTATCTATTTATAGCTAAGTCTATATAAATACTTCTAAAAAGTTAAGCCTAAAGTACTTCTAAGAGATCTAACTAATTATAAGCTAAGAAAGATAAATACCTCTAAAGAGGTGTAAAAGAAGTACTTCTAAAAAATCTAACTAATTATAAATTAGGAAAAATAAATACCTCTAAAAGGTATAAAACTAGTATCTCTAAATGAAAAAATAGATTATAGCGTAAAGCTATAGAGGTTTATAGCCTACTTATAGAGCCTTTTATAGTAG
Organism: Colletotrichum viniferum; assembly: GCA_020226115.1. Classification (NCBI taxonomy): domain Eukaryota; kingdom Fungi; phylum Ascomycota; class Sordariomycetes; order Glomerellales; family Glomerellaceae; genus Colletotrichum; species Colletotrichum viniferum. Next base: position 1,025,428 of record JAGFBE010000019.1, read on the forward strand.
TTTTAGTAGTATAAGCCTTATAGCTATAGTATATATAGTAAGCGAGAAATCTAAGTTTAAAGTTTAAAATACTAGCGATAGATAGGTGTAAAGCAGACACTAAAGGTATATATATTATGCTATAGCTATAGAAGGTGCTAATAGAGCAGCAGTATATTAAGATTTATAGCTATAACACTTATAGTAAATAAGCTATAAGGTATTAAAGTTAAATAGTAGCTACCTATAGCTAAATCTATATAAATACCTCTAAAGAGATATAAAACTAATACCTTTAAATAATCTAACTAATTATAAAGTAAGAAAAAATAAATACCTCTAAAGAGGTATAGAACTAATACCTCTAAAAAGATAATTTAATTAAGTAAGAAATCTATAAGTTAATATAGTAAAATAGAGTTTAAAATAAGTTATACTATAATAGAATATAAATAAGATATTACTTTTTTTTATTTTAAAATAGCTAAAAGTAGGTTTTTTCTTTAAATATCTAGCTAAAAGTTTATATTTAAAAGGGGAGAAAAAAATAGATTTATTATATATATAAGTAATTTTATAAGCTTTCTCTTCTTTATATTTATATAGATAGTAATAAGTAAGAAATAGTTATCTATAATAAATAAGTAGTTTTAATAGAAAAAAAAGAGAATATATAAAATATTATATATATAAAAAGAGAAATAATAACTCTAAAAATAAGCTATTATATAAAAGAAATATTTTATATAAATAAATAGTATAAAAAATAAATATAAAATTCTAAAGCTATAAAAATAAATAAAAAGAAAATAGAGAAGATATAAATAATAGCTTTTAGAATAAATAAAATAGTGAAGTAGTAATATTTTCTATATAGATATAAGAAAAAGTAAGTAAAAAAATAAAATATCCTAATAAAGTAGTACTATATATAGAAGCACTATATATATAAATAGAGTAGAGTAAAAGGTCTCTAAAACACTATATAATATATCTATAGTATTAATACTTAGTAAGATATAAAACTTTAAAGCTAAAATAGCACTTCTTACTACTAAGTTTAAAGGTGACTTTCTAATACTCCTAAAAGTAAAGCCTAAAGTACCTCTAAAAGTAAAGCCTAAAGTACTCTTAAAGAATCTAACTAATTATAAGCTGAGAAAAATAAATACCTCTAAAAGGTTAAGCTTAAAGTATCCCTAAAGGGTTAAGCCTAAAGTACTTCTAAAGGGTTAAGCTTAAAATATTTCTAAAAAGTATAAAACTAGTACTTCTAGACGAAAAACTAGATTATAGCGTGAGGCTATAGAGGTTTATAAGCCCCCTTATAGAGCTTTTTATAGTAGTTTTAGTAGTATAAGCTTTATAGTTATAGCATATATAGTAGGCAAAAAATCTAAGTTTGAAGTTTAAAATACTAGTAATAGATAGATATAAAATAGGCCTTAAAGGTATATATATTATACTATAGCTATAGAAGGCGCTAAAAAGCCTACAGTATATTAAGCTTTATAGCTATAGTACTTACAGTAAGCAAGCTATAAGGCGTTAAAGTTAAGTAGCAGCTACTTATATCTAAGTCTATATAAATACCTCTAAAGAGGTATAAAATAAATACTTCTAAAAGATCTAACTAATTATAAGCTAAGAAAAATAAATATCTCTAAATAGCTACCTAACTTATACTCTAACTAATAGCTACTATAGGCTTCACTTAGCTTAGCTATATTTATAAACACTTCTAGAAGCCTTAAGCAGTTAATTAAAATATATATAGCCTTTTTCTAACTAAAATTAGCTATAAGTATATTTTTTTGTTTTTTTATATAAATCTAATTTATTTAGGTTAAAAATCCTAAATAAAACAGTAATTAGTAGAGCTAAAGCTAAAAAAGTATTAATAAGCTTATAAAAAAAAAGTAGATACTAGTAAAATAGTATATAGACTTAATTTCTACCCCCTTAGGATAAGCTACTAATAACTATAGCTAAAAATATTCTATATCTTTATAAATTTAGAGTAGTATTACTTCTCTTAGCTTAAAGTCTAACTTTATATAGAGATTTTAATATATCTATATCTTTCTCTTTACTAAAGCTACTATCTATAATATACTAAGCTAGAGGATACCTTTAAGTATTTAAAACCTTTATACCTCTATAGTACTAATAGATAGGTTCTATAGATAAATAGCTAATAGCTAACCTTATATTAAGAATTAAAAGTAAAACACTTATAGAGGATACTAAATAGTAAATACTATAAAGTAGTTACTCTTTTTAAAACTTCTAATCTATATAACTTTTTCTAGAAAATATAGTATAGTAAAAAGCAGCTCTAGAGAACTTAAAGTAAGAAACTAAACGCTTTTAGGGTACTATAAGCTTAGTTAATAAACTACTTCAGTATGCTAAATTAGTAGTAATTACTTTTTAGTAGCTATTTATAGTATTAATAGCTACTCTTATAGTATTATAATAGTTATCTAATTAATTCTACTAGTAGTTATATATTTATTTTAAAGATTAAGCTATATATATCTAAATATAAGTAATTATATAGTAAAACTGTAAATAGCTTATTATATAAGTTATTATTTATTTAATAGTATTTTACTACTTAGATAACTATAGTAATTCTAAAGCTAATATATATTAAAAATCCTAACTTATAAAGAGATATATTTATTAGATTAAAAACTAATACCTTTTAGAGCTTACTAGTAATTTATAATAACTTCTTAAATTATATAGCTTTATACTAGTAATAGTTTATTTAAATTTCTTCTCTATTAACTTTTAATACTAAAATAGTGTTTTAGTATAGTTATAATAGGTAATAGAAGGTTAAAGCTTAACCTTAGAGAAAAAGCCTAAAAAACAGCTACTATATCTAAAAAAAGCAGTAGGCGTATAAATTACTTAATCTTAATATAGAGAGGTAGTAATAATAAATACTAATATAAAGCTTTTTTAAGTTTTATAATTAGAATAAGTATAATTTAAATCCTTTAATGAGGAATAATTAGAAAGTAAGTCTAATACTAGCAGCTATAGTAATTCCAGCTTTAATAGTATATATTAAAGTTATTATAGTTAAAAAGCTTATAATAAAACTTTAAGTCTAGCTAGCTAGTTTACCTCACTATATATATTAGTCTAGCTAGATCTTTCTCCCTATAGAACCTTATATCTTTTACTAAATATATAGAAAAATAGAACTTTTATTTTGAAAAAATTAGAATGCTCTAAATAGGCCTATACTTAAATATATTAGTATAGAATAATAGAATAAGACGTATAGTTCTATTTTATTAATTTCTAAGACTACTATAATAATTCATAAGAATAGTTAGAAGCATTAGTATTTAATTATTAGAAATAAAATTCTTAGATTTATTAAAAACTAACTACTGTAAAAGCATTTGCTAAAAATGTTTTCATTTATTAAGAATAAAAGTTAGAAGATTAAAGATAATAAAATACTATTATAATCTTAACTATAAACTATACTAACTAAAGATTAAATAATATTATTTTTTAACTTATTTAGTATTTTATAAAAAATCAAAATATTTAAACTCTAAGAGGAGTATAGTTATAAAGCTAAAACTTAAAGAAATTAATAGAAGAGCACTACTAGAGGTAAATAGAAGCTGTTTCACTCTACTCTATATAATAAGCTTATTAAAGGTTTAGTAGTACTATATATAATTACTAGTCACCTCTCTAGTAGTAATATCCTCAAATTATAAAAAACCCTCTAAAGGTAATACTATTAAGTAGAGCTTAAGAAAGCTACTTTATAGTAGTAAAGTAATTACTACTAATATAATAAGAATATATCTACCTAAAAAGCTACTTATAGCTAAGCTCCCTCTAACCTAAAGAGAAAGTTTAGAAATTTAATAGAGATAGATTAAGCTATTATAGCTCTACTTAAAATAAAGTCTATACCTATTAGAAATAGCTAGAAATTGAAAACTTATACTAGCCCTCTAGCTAGTAGCAAACTACCCTAAAAGAGAGCTTATAGCTTAATTTGACTTAATATAAGGAAACTTACTAAGTTTAAATATAATAAGAATTAATAGATTAAAAGCTTTTTTTTGATTTTATAGATAGTAGTATATAGCTGTTCTTAGTTAGTAGAGTGATTTATCTATTTAATTATAATAATAAATAAAACTTTAACTTACTAAATAGCCTATATTGCTTTAGTAGTATGCTAGCTTCTTAGAGAAACTATTAGCTTAAACTGATAAAAGTTTAAAGTAATAATAGATCTATAATATCTTTAAATATTCTAAGCTATATATATATTACACTAATAAAGCTAGTAAGTACTTTTTTAACTTAAAAGTCTAAGTAATCTTATTAAACTCTATTATACTAAAAATAGAGCATTATAATTATTACTCTTTAATAAAGAATCCTTAGTAAGTATAAGTTATTAACTTATATTAATTATATCTTTACTCTTTATATATACTGCTTATTACTACTACTAATTAAATAGCTTAGTAAGGCTTTTAAATTAATCTAAAGGAGGAGGTAACTCTTCTCTCTAGTTAGAAAGTTATCTAAACTTAGTTATTTAGAAGAAGTAAAAGTTATAATAAGATCTCTATTAGTAAACTAGTAGAAGGATTATTACTAAGTTTATACTTTATAACCTTTTATAAATATACTTATAACTATTACTTCAGTAAGTAAAGTCTCTATAACCTTCCTAGCCTCCTACTCCTAAGTAAGTTAGTGCTTACTAGAGGATAACTAAACTCTAATTTAATAATATTTCTTCTAAGTAGTATAAGTAAATAATTAAAACTTTTAATAATAGATCTCTTAGTTTTAATATTAATAAAAAACATAGCAAAATATAATAAGTAATATAAATTACAGAATTTAGTAAATTATTAAATCTTTAAATATATATTACGCTTATTAGTATTTTAGTAGATATACTTATTTAAGTATTATTTTAACCCTTAAGCTCTACTTAATATTAAAGCTTTATAGCTAATATAAACCTTTAAAAGTAATAATAAACCCTCTTAGAACCTCCTTTATATAGTAACTTTATATCTTACACTAAAATCTAAAGGAACTCTTACTATAAAACCCTCTAATTTTCTAAAAGTTAACCTCAGATTAAGTAGAAATATCTACTAAACTTAAGTATATTAATAAGTAAAAAAAAAGAAACTAATAGAGATTACTTTAATAATAGTAAGTAAAGTAGTAATAGCTTAAATTTAAAATCTAACCCTAGGCTTAAGTTATAATTTATAGAGAATACTTTTAGTATAATACCTTCTAAGTTCTCTAAAATAGAATACTAAAGAGAGTGAGAGCTCTATATAGTTAGATATTAAGCCTTTATAAAGCTTCTTTAATAAGTTAAGTAGTTTAGAAATACTACTTAAAATAGAAAGTATATTTCTTCTAAAGCTAAATACTAGCTAGAGACTAATAGCATATAAATAAAGTAATTAAAAGATAAAAAGCATTTTAAAAAGAAGGTTAAATAGTATATAAAATTATTAAAAAGGAAGCATTTATAACTAAACTTATATCTAATAAATTACCTAGCTTTTATAGCTAAAACATTTTACTAGCTTAAGCTAGCATCAGCTTACTATTAAAGATAAAAGCTTTAGAAATATAGCTTTCTTCAGAAAATGTTATAACTTATTACATAATATCTTTCAGTAGGCTGAGGTATATGCTTTATAAAGATATTAGTATAATAGTTATTAGTAACCTATTTTAAAATATAAACTAAAAAGTTAACTTTATATATAAGTGTTTAAATATTAAACCCTTATATATAATAAAAGTGAATATAAGTAAAAGCTTTAGTATATTATTAACTAATCTTAATATTTTTAGATAGATTTAAGTAAAAGTATATAGAGTTAAACCTAAAAGAAGGTAAACTATATATATATAAAGTAAAGCTAGAGGAAACTTTAATAGAGGCTTATAGCAGTTTTAATATATAAATTAATCATCAAATATACGCATAGAGGTAAAAGACTAATTAAACCTTTTAGTAGCTAGTTTCTACTAAAGTTTCCCTCAAAATAGTAGTATTAAACTTAGTTTTATAAAGTAAAGTAAATAATTAGAAACTTAGAAGCGCTATATTGCTTTTATCTATTCTTAAATTTTAAATATATAAAAAGCTTTTATTACTTAATTAAATATAGGTATTTAAATATATTAACACTAATAAGCTATTTTTAGTAAGTAGAACTAGTAATATAGAATAAACTAAATATAAAGTTAAAATGCTAAAATAAACGCTTATTAAACACTACAAAAGGTATTAGTATATCTTAATAGTAAGATAGTAGCTATAGAAGTTAAAATCTACTAAAAACTATATAATAACTTACTTACTAAATATACTAGTCCTAAAAATAGATAGCGCTTAAATATCTTACTTATACTTCACTTTTAGTATAAAAATAATATACTAAGAAGTAGATAGATATAGAGGTTATAATAAAACCTAAAGTATAAGCTTAAATAGAACAGTTTCTAGTATAAATCTTAGTAGTAGTAGTAAATACTTTAATAAGAATTTAAAGGATTAAAATAGAAAAAGGTTCTATATAAATAGTAGTTAGATATAAGTTAGTTAATCTTAAACTATAAAGAAGTTCTATTTTAAAGAAGCATTTATGCTCTATATAGTAAAAGAAAAGCTAGTTAATATTTTAGTACTTAGATATAAGTTTTACATAATAATATAACTAAATATAGAGATAATAGTAGAAGCTTTAAGTAGAGTTTTCTTTTCTTTTTAATAATTTATTACTCTAAAATTAGTTTATTTAAAGCTAAAGTTTAATAGCTAAAAAAGCTTAGTATTTCTATTAAGTTTAGTACGCTCTTAATATCCTTTAAAAATCTATAGAAAGGAATAATTCTCACGCTAAGTTATATTTATAACTATAGTAAGTCTCTAAAATAAATAGCTTCTAATTAATAGAATAATATAGATAAGAGAAGTTAGTAAAATAGATCTATAACTTTAGAATAAAGATTAGCTCTAAAGGTTAGATATATTAAGCTTTAAGTAGATAGCTTAAAAGTAGGTTATTACTAGCTAGGTTTCTAGCTAGAGGTTTTTAGTATCTAAGTTCTAATACTTTTAGTAAGCTTTAACTATCTAATATATAGTTAATAACTAACTTAGAACTAATATAGATAAAGAGGATCTAACTATTTAATTAAAATATAGCATTATAATAGCTAGAAAGTAGTGTTAATATAATGTGATTTCTACTTAGTACTCTAAATATTAAAGTAAAGTAATTTAACTAAGTATAGGTAAATAGTAAGAGTAACTATAACTTAAATAGTTAGCTAGAAGGCTTAAAAATAGGTTTCTCTATTAAGAAGGTTATTAAAATAAAAATAAAAAGCTACTTATTAGTAAGGCATCCTTTAAAGCGCTTTATAATACTATTAAATTAATAGGAAGTCTCTAATGCTTAATAGTACTATAGCTTAAATAAAAGTCTTTTATATCTATATTAAAGATATATACTAAAGTTAATAGCTCTAAAGATAGTAATAAAACGTTAAGATATATAAGTAACTTATAGCTAATTTTTAAGTCTTCTTTCTAGGGGGATATAAGTATAGTTTAATAACTAAATAGTAGTAAGCTTACTAAAGAGAACACCTCTAGTGAGTCTAAAATATAGTCTATAGTATATTTAAAATAGTATTACCTACCTAAATGCTCTTAAGGTAGCTAAATATCTTATTATCTAATTAGTAATATATATAAATAGATTAATAAGATTCTTACTATTTCTATCTACTATTTAGTAAAACTATAGCTAAAGGAATAAGCTTAGTAGAATTAGTAAGAAAAGAAGACCTTATTAAGCTTAACTTTAGTTTAATATTATAAAAAACCATAAGAGGTATAGAATAAATAGAAGCTTTAATATTAGTAAAATATTACTACTCTTATTGTTTTTTTATTTATTTAATAAAATAAGGCTAGATTTATATCTAACTTCTAGTTTTAAGGTTCTTTATAGGCTGACTTAAGTTAAAGATATTATTAAGTGGAAAGTTTAGCTAAAGTAGTATATCTATTAAACTATAATATAGATATCTTAAGGGAGGCTTATAGAGAATAGAAATCTCTAATAGAACAAAAAAGTAAAAGTCCTTTTAATTTTAATTTTAGTATAAATATAAACTATAAAAGTATAGCCTATTAATCTTTTAATTTCTTAAAATTTAAAGCTAGAGATACTAAAAAAGTTACTATAGGGATTAATTATTAGTTTCAAAAAGTCTACTATAATAGCAAAGTAGTAGCTAATCTTCTATTCCCTCTATAATACTTAAAAGTAGGTAGGTAAAACACTTAGATATAAAAAAGTCTCATTAGGTTAGTAGTAATAAACTATAGTAGTAACGCTCTATAGTAAAGTCCTTTTAGGATAGCTAATAACCTGCTAACTAGAGACTATCTATAGCTAATTAAGTTATACTAAACTCCCTATAATAAGATAAAAGGTTTAGCAGTTTAATACTTAGTAAGATATTAAGAGGCTAGAGCTTTTCAAGAAAAGCTCTATCTCTACTTAAAGTATAAGCTATACTTACTTAAGAGAGTACTATATTTACTAGTTATATTAGCTAAGAAGTATAGAGTAGGCTGCTATATATAACTTATAAGTATTATAGAACTAGCTTATAGTAGCTAAGTATTTATAGTAATATTGCTTTTTAATCTTTTAATATTAGCTCTTTTTATTATACTGAAGCAGAATTTAGTAAGCATTAGATTATTCACTTACTAATAGAAAATATAAGCTAGGTTTAGATTATTATAAAATAGGTTAGTTTTACTCTACTAATAACCTTATTATAATAGTAATTAAGCTTAATATAAGAAGAACTACTTATTTAGATAATTAGTTTTTATAGCTATCTAACTAAGTAGTACTATAAAGCTACTATCTACTAGATAATAGCTAAACGCCTTTAAGTTAGAATCTATATTAAAATATAATAATACTTCTTATATATATAGATAGATATAAATAAGCTTTAGTTTAGCGTCTTAGTAAGTAATTTCTCTACTACTCTTAAAGTAAATAGTAATATTTTACAAATTATAATTTCAGTATAAATAAAGTTAAATTCTTTATAGATAACTTAAATATATAAAAAGGTTTTATAAGTAGTAGAATAGCTTTATTATTACAATCTACTAAAAGTAAGCTTTTTTTTACTTTAATTTCTTTATAAACTTAGTAGCTATTATACTATAAGAATATAAGATTTCAGTATATAGAGAGATAGAGAGGGAGAGAGAAAGAGAGGACCTAAGAAGGCTCTACTTAGAGAGACTGCTTTATATAGTTATTTTAGCTAAGTTTATATAAATACCTCTAAAGAGACTCTAAGAGAGTTAATAAGTATAGCAACTAGTTAAATATATAGCTAATACTTCTAAAAAGCATATAAGCTATATATTAAAGCTTAAAATACCTTTAAAAGCTTTTATATAGTTATAACCTCTTTTTTTTCTTTTTACGCTTAAGTCTATATAGATATTTTTAGTACTTCTTAAAGATAGAGCTATAAGTACTTCTAAAAAGTATAAAGTAAATATCTCTAAAAAGAAAACTAAGTTATAAAGTGAAGCTATAAAGGTTTATTTCTAACTTATAGAGGTATCTATAGTAGTTTTAGAAGTATAAAGCTTATAGCTATAGTATCTATAGTTAAGGAGTTATAGGGCGTTAAAGTTAAGCTATTACCTATTTATAGCTAAATCTATATAAGTACCTCTAAAGGGTTAAGCTTAAAGTACTTCTAAAAGATCTAACTAATTACAGGCTAAGAAAAATAAATACTTCTAAAGAGGTATAAAAGAAGTATTTCTAAAAAGTTAAACCTAAAGTACTCTTAAAAAGTATAAAACTAATATTTCTAAATAAAAAATCAGATTATAGCGTAAGGCTATAAAGGTTTATAGCCTACTTATAGAGCTTTTTATAGCAGTTTTAGTAGTATAAGCCTTATAGTTATAGTATATATAGTAGGCGAGAAATCTAAGTTTAAAGTTTAAAATACTAGCGATAGATAGATATAAAGTAGGTATTAGAGGTATATATATTATGCTATAGCTATAGAGGGCGCTAATAGAGCAGTAGTATACTAAACTTTATAGCTATAGCGCTTATAATAAGTAAACTATAAGGTATTAAAGTTAAGCAGCAGCTATTTATAGCTAAGTTTATATAAGTACTTCTAAAGAGGTATAAAACTAGTATTTCTAAACGATCTAATTAATTATAAGGTAGGAAAAAATAAGTACTTCTAAAGAGGTATAAAACTAGTACTTTTGAAAAGATAATTTAATTAAGCGAGAAATCTATAAGTTAATATAATAAGGTAGAGTTTAAGATAAGTTATACTATAATAGAATATAAATAAGATATTACTTTTTTTTCTTTTAAAGTAGCTAAAAGTAGGTTTTTTCTTTAGATATCTAGCTAAAAGTTTATATTTAAAAGAGAAAAAAGAAATAGGTTTATTATATATATAAGTAATTTTATAAGCTTTCTTCTCTTTATATTTATATAAATAGCAATAAGTAAGAAATAGTTATCTATAATAAATAAGTAGTTTTAATAGGAAAAAAAGAAAATATATAGAATATTATATATATAAAAAGAGAAATAATAACTCTAAAAATAAGCTATTATATAAAAGAAATATTTTATATAAATAAGTAGTATAGAAAATAAATATAAAATTCTAAAGCTATAAAAATAAATAAAAAAAAAGTAGAGAAGATATAAGTAATAGTTTTTAGAATAAATAAAATAGTAAAGTAGTAGTATTTTCTATATAGATATAAGAAAAAGTAAGTAAAAAAATAAAATATCTTAATAAAGTAGTACTATATATAGAAGTACTATATATATAGATAGAGTAGAGTAAGAGGTTTCTAAAATACTATATAATATATCTATAGTATTAATATTTAGTAAGATATAAAACTTTAAAGCTGAGATAGTACTTCTTACTATTAAGTTTAAAGGTGACTTTTTAGTACTTCTAAAGGTAAAGCTTAAAATACTTCTAAAGGATCTAACTAATTATAGGCTAAGAAAAATAAATACTTCTAAAGGGTTAAGCTTAAAGTACTTCTAAAAGATTAAGCCTAAAGTACTTCTAAAGAGTTAAGCTTAAAATACTTCTAAAAGGTATAAAACTAATACTTCTAAATAAAAAACTAGATTATAGTATAAAGCTATAGAGGTTTATAGGCTTTTTTATAAAGCTTTTTATAGTAGTTTTAGTAGTATAAGCTTTATAGTTATAGTATATATAGTAAGTGAGGAATTTAAGTTTAAAGTTTAAAATACTAGCGATAGATAGGTGTAAAGTAGGCCTTAGAGATATATATACTATATTATAGCTATAGAGGGCGTTAGGAGAGCTATAGTGTACTAAGTTTTATAGCTATAGCGCTTATAGCAGGTAAGCTATAGAGTGTTAAAGTTAGGCAGTAGCTATTTATAGCTAAGTTTGCACAGATATTTTTAAAGAGGTGTAAAATAAATACTTCTAAAAGATCTAACTAATTATAGGCTGAGAAAAATAAGTATTTCTAAACAGCTATTTAATTTATATTCTAATTAATAGCTGCTATAGGTTTTACCTAGTTTAGCTATATTTATAAGTACCTTTAGAAGCTTTAAGTAGTTAATTGAGATATATATAGCTTTTCTCTAACTAAAATTAGCTATAAGTATATTTTTTTGTTTTTCTATATAAATCTGATTTATTTAGGCTGAAAATCCTAAGTAGAATAGTAATTAGTAAAGCTAGAGCTAAAAAAGCGTTAGTAGGCTTATGAGAAAGAAGTAGATACTAGTAAAATAGCATATAGGTTTAATCTCTACTTTTTTAAAGTAAGCTACTAGTAATTATAGTTAAAAACGTTTTATATCTTTATAGATTTAGAGTAGTATTACTTCTCTTAGTTTGAAGCTTAGCTTTATATAGAGATTTTAGTATATCTATATCTTTCTTCTTATTAAAACTGCTATCTATAGTATACTAAGCTAGAAGATGCTTTTAAGTACTTAAAAGCTCTATATTTCTATAGTGCTAATAGATAAGTTCTATAGATAGATAGCTAATAGCTAACTTTATACTAAAAACTAGAGGTGAAATACTTATAGAGGATACTAAATAGTAGATACTATAGAGTAGTTATTTCTCTTAAGGCTTTTAATCTATATAACCTCTTTTAGAGAGTATAGTATAGTAAAAAGCAACTTTAAAGAACTTAGAGTAGGAAACTAGACACCTCTAAAATGTTATAAGCCTAGCTAATAGACTGCTTTAGTAAGTTAGATTAGTAGTAATTACTCTTTAGTAGCTGTTTATAGTATTAATAGCTACTTTTATAGTATTATAATAGTTACTTAGTTAATTCTACTAGTAGTTATATATTTATCTTAAAGATTAAGCTATATATATCTAAATATAAGTAATTATATAGTGAAACTATAAATAGCTTATTATATAAGTTATTATTTATTTAATAGTATCTTACTATTTAGATAACTATAGTAGTTTTAGAGCTAATATATACTAAAAATTTTAATTTATAAAGGGATATATTTATTAAATTAAAAACTAATACTTTTTGAAGCTTATTAGTGATTTATAATAACTTCTTAAATTATATAGCTTTATGCTAGCAATAGTTTATTTAAATTTCTTTTCTATTAACTTTTAATATTAGAGTAGTGTTCTAGTATAGTTATAATAAGTAACAGAAAATTAAAGCTTAACTTTAGAGAAAAAGTTTGAGAAATAGCTACTATATCTAAAGAAGGCAGTAGGTATATAAATTACTTAATTTTAATATAAAGAGGTAGTAATAATAAATATTAATATAAGGCTCTTTTAGGTTTTATAATTAGAATAAGTATAATTTAAATCTCTTAATAAGAAATAATTAGAAGATAAGTTTAATACTAGTAGCTATAGTAATTCTAGCTTTAATAGTATATATTAAAGTTATTATAGTTAAAAAGCTTATAGTAGAACTTTAGGCTTAGCTAGCTAGTCTACTTCACTATATATATTAATCTAGCTAGGCTTTTTCCTCTATAGAACCTTATACTTTTCATTAGATATATAGGAAAATAGGACTTTTACTTTAAAAAAATTAGAGTACTCTAAATAGGCTTATACTTAAATATATTAGCATAAAATAATAGAATAAGATATATAGTTCTATTTTATTAGTTTTTAGAACTACTATAATAATTAATAAGAATAGTTAGAAGTATTAGTATTTAATTATTAGAGGTGAAATTCTTAGATTTATTAAAGACTAATTACTATAAAAGTATTTACTAAAGATGTTTTTATTTATTAAGAATGAAAGTTAGAGAATTAAAGATAATTAGATATTATTATAGTTTTAACTATAAACTATACTAACTAAAGATCAGATAATATTATTTTTTAATTTATTTAGCACTTTATGAGAAATTAAAATGCTTAAGCTTTAGGGGGAGTATAGTTATAAAGCTAAAACTTAAAGAAATTAATAGAAAAGTATTATTAGAGGTAAATAGAAGCTGTTTCGCTTTACTTTATATAGTAAGCCTATTAAAGGTTTAGTAGTACTATATATAATTACTAGTTACCTCTTTAGTAGTAATATCTTTAAATTGCAGAAAACCTTCTAAAAGTAATACTACTAAATAGAGCTTAAGAGAGCTACTCTATAGTAGTAGAGTAACTACTACTAGTATAATAAAAATATATCTACTTAAGAGGCTATTTATAGCTAAGCTTCTCTTAATTTAAAAAGAAGGTCTAAAGACTTAATAAAGATAAGTTAAGCTATTATAGCTCTACTTAAAATAGAGTTTATACTTATTAGAGATAGCTAGAAATTAAAAACTTATACTAGCCTTTTAGCTAGTAGTAAGCTACTCTAAAAGAGAGTTTATAGCTTAATTTAACTTAATATAGAGAAACTTATTAGGTTTAAACATAATAAAGATTAATAGATTGAGAGCTCTTTTTTGATTTTATAAGTAGTAATATATAGCTGTTTTTAGTTAGTAGAGTGATTTATCTACTTAATTATAATAATAAATGAGATCTTAACCTGCTAAATAGTTTATATTGCTTTAGTAGTATATTAGTTTCTTAGAGGGATTATTAGCTTAAGCTAATAGAAGTTTAAAGTAATAATAAGTTTATAATACCTTTAGATATTCTAAGCTATATATATATTATACTAATAGAGCTAGTAAATACTTTTTTAACTTAAAAGTTTAAGTAATCTTATTAAACTCTATTATACTAAAGATAGAGTATTATAATTATTACTCTTTAATAAGAAATCTTTAGTAAGTATAAGTTATTAGTTTATATTAATTATATCTCTGCTTTTTATATATACTACTTATTACTACTACTAATTAAATCGCTTAGTGAGGCTTTTAGACTAATCTAAAAGAGGAGGTAACTCTTTTTCTTAGTTAGAAAGTTATTTAAACTTAGTTATTTAGAGGAAGTAAAAGTTATAATAAGGTCTTTATTAGTAAACTAGTAGAGAGATTATTATTAAGTTTACGCTCTATAACTTTTTGTGAATATACTTATAACTATTATTTTAGTAGATAGGGTTTCTATAACCTTTTTAGCTTTTTACTTCTAAGTAGGTTAGTGCTTATTAGAGAATAACTAAACTTTAATTTAATAATGTTTTTTCTAAATAGTATAAGTAAATAATTAAAACTTTTAATAATAGATCTTTTAGTTTTAATATTAATAAAGAATGTAGTAAAATGCAATAAGTAATGTGAATTGCAGAATTTAGTAAATTATTAAATCTTTAAATGTATATTGCGCTTACTAGTATTCTAGTAGGTATGTTTATTTAAGTGTTATTTTAACTTTTAAGCTCTACTTAGTATTAAGGTTTTATAGCTGATATAAGCCTTTAAAGGTAGTAGTAGACCTTTTTAGAGCTTTTTTTATATAGTAATTTTACGTTTTACACTAGAATTTAGAGGGATTTTTGCTATAAAACCCTTTAATTTTCTAAAAGTTAACCTTAAATTAAGTAGAAATACCTACTAAACTTAAATATATTAATAAGTAGAGAAAAAGAAATTAATAGGGATTATTTTAGTAATAGTAAGTAAAGTAGTAATAGCTTAAATTTGAAATCTAGCTTTAGGCTTAAGTTATAATTTATAGAGGATGCTTTTAATATAATACCTTTTAAGTTTCTTAGAATAAGATACTAGAGAGGGTAAGAGCTTTATATAGTTAGATACTAAGCTTTTATAAAACTCTTTTAATAAGTTAAGTAGTTTAGGAATACTACTTAAAATAGGAGGTATATTTTTTTTAAAGCTAAATTCTAGCTAGAGACTAATAATATATAAATAGAGTAATTAAAAGATAAAAAGCATTTTAAAAAAAAAGTTAAATAGCATATAAAATTATTAAAAGGGAAGCGTTTATAACTAGACTTATATCTAGTAAATCACCTAGCTTTTATAACTAAGGTATTTTGCTAGTTTAAGCTAGTATTAGCTTACTATTAGAAATAAAAGCTTTAGGAATATAGCTCTCTTTAAGAAGTATTATAGCTTATTATATAATACTTTTTAGTAAGCTGAGGTATATACTCTATAAAGATACTAGTATAATACTTATTAGCAATCTATCTTAAAATATAAACTAAGGAGTTAACTTTATATATAAGTATTTAAATGTTAAACCTCTATATGTAATAAAAGTAAACATAAATGAGAGCTTTAGCATATTATTAACTAATTTTAATATTTTTAGATAGATTTAAGTAAGAGTATATAAGGTTAGACCTAAAAGAAAGTAAACTATATATATATAAAGTGAAGCTAGAAGAAACTTTAGTAGAGGCTTATAGTAGTTCTAATATACAAATTGATTATTAAATATATATATAGAGGTAAAAGACTAATTAAACTTTTTAGTAGCTGGTTTCTACTAAAGTTTTCTTTAGGATAGTAGTGTTAAACTTAGTTTTATAAGGTAAAGTGAATAATTAGAGATTTAGAGGTGCTATATTATCTTTATCTATTTTTAAACTTTAAATATATAAGAAGCTTTTATTATTTAATTAAATATAGGTATTTAAATATATTAACACTAGTAAGCTATTTTTAGTATGTAGAACTAGTGATATAGAATAAACTAAACGTAAGGTTAAGGTACTAAAGTAGATATTTATTAGATACTATAAAAGGTGTTAATATATTTTAATAGTAGGATAGTAGCTATAGAAGTTAGAATCTACTAAAGATTATATAATAACTTATTTACTAAATATATTAGCTTTAAAAATAGATAGCGTTTAAATATCTTATTTATATTTTACTTTTAGTATAGAAATAATATACTAAAGAGTAGGTAGATATAGAGGTTATAATAAAGCCTAAAGCGTAAGCTTAAATAGAATAGCTTTTAATATAGATCTTAGTAGTAATAGTAAATACTTTAATAAGAACTTAAAAAACTGAAATAGGGAAAGGTTTTATGTGAATAGTAATTAGATATAGGTTAGTTAATTTTAAGCTATAGAGAAGTTCTATTTTAAAAGGGTATTTATACTCTATATAGTAAAAAGAAAGCTAGTTAATATTTTAGCACTTAGATATAGGTTTTATATAGTAATATAACTAAACGTAGAGATAATAGTAGAAGCTTTAAGTAGAGTTCTCTTTTCTTTTTAATAGTTTATTATTTTAAAATTAGTTTATCTAAAGCTAGGGTTTAATAGCTAGAAAAGCTTAGTACTTCTATTAGGTTTAGTATACTTTTAACGTCTTTTGAAAATCTATAGAAAGGAATAATTCTTATACTAAGTTATACTTATAACTATAATAGGTCTCTAAAGTAAATAGCTTTTAGTTAATAGAATAATATAGATAAAGGAAGTTAGTAAAATAGATCTATAATTTTAGGATAAGGATTAGTTCTAAAAGTTAAGTATATTAAGCTTTAAGTAGATAGCTTAAGAGCAGGTTACTACTAGCTAGATTTCTAGCTAAAAGCTTTTAGTATTTAAATTTTAACGCCCTTAGTAGGTTTTAGTTATTTAATATATAGTTAATAACTAATTTAGAACTAATATAGATAAGGGGAATCTAACTATTTAATTAAAATATAATATTATAATAGCTAGAAAGTAGTGTTAATATAATGTGATTTCTGCTTAGTATTTTAAATATTAAAGTGAAGTAATTTAACTAAGTATAAGTAAATAGCAGGAGTAATTATAACTTAAATAGTTAGCTAGAGGGCTTAAAAATAAGTTTCTCTATTAAGAGAGTTATTAGAATAGAAGTAAAAAGCTACCTATTAGTAAGATATCCTCTAAGGTACTTTATAATACTATTAAATTAATAGGAAGTTTTTAACGCTTAATAGCATTATAGCTTAAATAAAAGTTTTTTATATCTATATTAAAGGTATATATTAGAGTTAATAGCTTTAAGGATAGTAATAGAATGTTAAGATATATAGATAACCTATAGCTAATCTTTAAGTCTTCTTTTTAGGGGGATATAAGTGTAATTTAATAATTAAATAGTAGTAAGCTTACTAGAGGGAATACTTCTAATAAGTTTAAAATATAGTCTATAGTATGCTTAAAACAATATTACCTACTTAAATGCTTTTAAGATAGCTAAATGCTTTATTATCTAATTAGTGATATATATAAATAAATTAATAAGATTTTTATTATCTCTATCTACTATTTAGTAAAACTATAGCTAAAAGAATAGATTTAGTAGAATTAATAAGAAAAGAAGACTTTATTAAACTTAACTTTAGTTTAATATTGTGAAAAGATATAAGAAGTGTAGAATAAATAGAAGCTTTAGCGCTAGTAAAATACTACTACTCCTATTATTTTTTTATTTATTTAATAAAGTAGAGCTAAATTTATATCTAACTTCTAGTTTTAAGGTTTTTTATAAGCTAACTTAAGTTAAAAATATTATTAAGTAGAGAATTTAACTAGAGTAGTATATCTATTAAACTATAATATAGGTGTCTTAAAGGGGGCTTATAGAGAATAGAAATCTCTAATAGAATAAAAAAGTAAAAGTCTTCTTAATTTTAATTTTTAGTATGAATATAAACTATAAAAGTATAGTCTATTAATCCTTTAGTTTTTTAGAATTTGAGGCTAGAGGTACTAAAAAAGTTACTATAAGGATTAACTATTAGTTTAAGAAAGTCTACTGTAATAGCAAAGTAGTAGCTAGTCTTCTATCTTCTCTATAACGCTTAGAGGTAGGTAGATAAAACACTTAGATATAGAAAAGTTTTACTAAATTAGTAGTAATAAATTATAGTAATAACGCTCTATAGTAAAGTCTTTTTAAAATAGCTAATAACTTACTAAATAGAGACTATTTATAGCTAACTAAATTATATTAAACTTCTTATAATAAGATGAAAAGTTTAGCAGTTTAATACTTAATAAAGTGTTAAGAGGCTAGAGCTTTTAAAAAAAAGCTTTATCTCTACTTAAAGTATAGATTATACCTACTTAAAAAAGTACTATATCTATTAGCTATATTAGCTAAAAAGTATAGAGCAGGCTGCTATATATAGCTTATAAGTATTATAGAACTAGTTTATAGTAGCTAAACGTTTATAATAATATTGCTTTTTGATCTTTTAATATTAGCTTTTCTTATCATACTAAAGCAGAATTTAGTAAGTATTAAATTATTTACTTATTAATAGAGAATATAAGCTAAGTTTAAACTATTATGAGATAGATTAGTTTTACCCTACTAATAACCTTATTATAATAGTAATTAAGTTTAATATAAGAGGAACTACTTATTTAAATAATTAGTTTTTATAGCTGTCTAACTAAGTAGTGCTATAAAACTACTATCTACTAAATAATAGCTAAATGCTTCTAAGTTAGAATCTATACTAAAATGTAATAATACCTTTTATATATATAGATAGATATAAATAAGTTTTAGCTTAGTATCTTAATAAGTAATTTCTCTACTATTCTTAAAGCAAGTAGTAGTATTTTATAAATTATAATTTCAGTATAAATAGAGTTAAATCCTTTATAGATAATTTAGATATATAAAAAGGTTTTATAAGTAGTAAAATAGCTTTATTATTATAATCTACTAAAAATAAGCCTTTTTTTACTTTAATTTCTTTATAAACTTAGCAGCTACTACGCTATAAAAATGTAAGGTTTTAATATATAGAGAGATAGAAAAGGAGAGAGAGAGAGAGAACTTAAGAGGGCTCTACTTAGAGAGACTACTTTATATAGTTATTTCAGCTAAGTTTGCATAAATACCCCTAAAAAGACTCTAAGAGAGTTAATAGGTATAGTAACTAGCTAAATATATAGCTAGTACCTCTAAAAAGTGTATAAGTTATATACTAAAGTTTAAAATACTCTTAAAACCTTTTATATAGTTATAGCCTCTCTCTTTCCTTTTTACGCTTAAATCTATATAGATATTTCTAATACTTCCTAAAAGTAGAGCTATAAATACTTCTAAAAAGTATAAAGTAAATACCTCTAAAAGGAAAACTAAGTTATAAAGTGAGGCTATAGAGGCTTACTTCTAACTTATAGAGGTATTTATAGCAATCTTAGAGGTATAAGGCTTATAGCTATAGTATCTATAATTAGGGAGTTATAAAGTGTTGAAGTTAGGCTGCTATTTACTTATAGCTAAGTCTATATAAATATCTCTAAAGGGTTAAACTTAAAATACTTCTAAGAGATCTAACTAATTATAGGCTGAAAAAGATAAATACTTCTAAAGAGGTGTAAAAAAAATACTCTTAAAAGGTTAAGCCTAAAGTACTCCTAAAAAGTGTAAAACTAATACCTCTAAATAAAAAACTAGATTATAGCATGAAGCTATAGAGGTTTATAGCTTATTTATAGAGCTTTTTATAGTAGTTTTAGTAGTATAAGCTTTATAGCTATAGTATATATAGTAGGTGAGAAATCTAAGTTTGAAGTTTAAAATACTAGTAATAGATAGGTGTAAAGTAGGCACTAGAGGTATATATACTATACTACAGCTATAGAGGGCGCTAATAGAGCAGTAGTATACTAAGTTTTATAACTATAACGCTTATAGTAGGTAAGCTATAAGGTGTTAAAGTTAGATAGTAGCTGCCTATAGCTAAGTTTATATAAGTACCTCTAAAGAGGTATAAAACTAATATTTCTAAACGATCTAACTAATTATAAAGTGGGAAAAAATAAGTACTTCTAAAGAGGTATAGAACTAGTACTTCTAAAAAGATAATTTAATTAGGTGAGAAATCTATAAATTAATATAGTGAAGTAGAGTTTAAAATAAGTTATATTATAATAAAATATAAGTAAGATATTACTTTTTTTTATTTTAAAATAGCTAAAAGTAGGTTTTTTCTTTAAATATCTAGCTAAAAGTTTATATTTAAAAGGGGAGAAAGAAATAGGTTTATTATATATATAAGTAATTTTATAAGTTTTCTCCTCTTTATATTTATATAGATAGCAATAAATAAGAAATAATTATCTATAATAAATAAGTAGTTTTAATAGAAAAAAAAGAGAATATATAGAATATTATATATATAAAAAGAGAAATAATAACTCTAAAAATAAGCTATTATATAAAAGAAATATTTTATATAAATAAGTAGTATAGAAAATAAATATAAAATTCTAAAGCTATAAAAATAAATAAAAAAAAAGCAGAGAAGATATAAATAATAGCTTTTAGAATGAATAAAATAGTAAAGTAGTAGTATTTTCTATATAGATATAAGAAAAAGTAAATAAAAAAATAAAATATCCTAATAAAGTAGTACTATATATAGAAGCACTATATATATAGATAGAGTAGAGTAAGAGGTCTCTAAAATACTATATAATATATCTATAGTATTAATACTTAGTAAGATATAAGACTTTAAAGCTAAAATAGTACCTCTTATTATTAAGTTTAAAGGCGACTTTTTAGTACTTCTAAAGGTAAAGCCTAAAGTACTTCTAAAGGATCTAACTAATTATAAGCTAAGAAAAATAAGTACTTCTAAAGGGTTAAGCTTAAAGTACTTCTAAAAAGTTAAGCTTAAAGTACTTCTAAAGGGTTGAGCTTAAAATACCTCTAAAGGGTGTAAAACTAGTACTTCTAAATAAAAAACTAGATTATAGCGTGAGGCTATAGAGGTTTATAGGCTTCCTTATAAAGTCTTTTATAGCAGTTTTAGTAGTATAGGCTTTATAGTTATAGTATATATAGTAAGTGAGGAATCTAAGTTTAAAGTTTAAAATACTAGTAATAGATAGGTGTAAAGTAGGCTTTAGGGGTGTATATACTATACTATAGCTATAGAGGGTGCTAAGAAAGCTGTAGTATACTAAGCTTTATAGCTATAGTACTTATAATAGGTAAGCTATAAGGCGTTAAAGTTAGATAGCAGCTACTTATAACTAAGTCTATATAGATACCTCTAAAGAGGTGTAAAATAAATACTTTTAAAAGATCTAACTAATTATAAGCTGAGAAAAATAAATACTTCTAAATAGCTATCTAACTTATACTCTAACTGATAGCTGCTATAGGCTTTATCTAGTTTAGCTATACCTATAGGTGCCTCTAGAAGCTTTAGGCAGTTAATTAAGATATGTGCAGCCTTTCTCTAACTAAAATTATTATTATTATTATTATTGTTATTTTATTTTTTAATATTAGAGTTAGGCTTAGATTGCTTCTTAAGGTATATATCATATAGGGTAAGCTTATATATCTATAAATCTATTATATACTGTTCCTACTCCTTAAATTAAGTGTTTTTTAGTTAATTACTTCTTATATGTAGTGTTTCTAAGCTTAGAGGCTGCTTTAAGTTGAGAATAGTGTAGATGTCCTCTATTTCTAGCTTATGTTGCTTAGCTAAAACTGATACTATAGAGGTTTAAGCTTTATTACGCTAAGGCTAGCGTTATTATAAAATCAGGTAGGGGGCCTTTAGGTTAGCAGCTAAAGCTAAAACTTAAGCTGCTTATAAGTCCCTAAAGAAGTAAAATTATTTATAGCTTACTGCATTTTGTTAGAAAAACTAAGATTCTTTTAGAAAAGTTAGTAAGTTAATTTTTATATTTTTCTATAGTAATTCAAATTGTTTAGGCTGAAAAATTAAGGTAGAATGAGGTGTAGTAGAGTTTAAAAAGGTTATTAGCTAAAAGGTCTATATAAATAAACTATTTAGTAGTTTTAACTACTAAAGAAATTTATAATTTCTTTAAACTTCTCAAACTGCTTTAGATTGCTAATTATAAATCTCTAGTAGCGCTTAAGGTTTCTAAATAAAGATAGATCTAGCTTACTGTTAATTAGTAGCTAAAGCTACTGAAATTTCTTTAGGTAGGTTAAACGACAGAATACTATATATATAGGGGATTTCTGTTTTCTATATTTATATCTCTAAGTGCTTTATTACCTCTAGGTAAAGCGCTTATAGTATATCCTGAAATCGCTATACCTTAAATAGGTAGTAATTAAGTAGTGTAGAAGTTTTTATAAGAGCTTTAGCTCTAAAAGATATTAAAACGCTAGCTAAAGGTTATTATAAGTATAGCATTAGAGTTTTTTGCTTATATACTACTACTTTTAGTAGTATTTTGTAATTTTCTTCTATGCTAGATGCTTCACAGTAGCTATTATAGCTAGTAGGATAAGGTTAAAAAGAGCTATTAAAGCTTTTTATTTTATAAGTATATCTGCTAACTTATTTCTAGGAATATCTTTATAACTAGAAACCTAGTGAATAAAGATAGGAGAGATTGCTAAAGCGATATACTTTTTAGTCTAAAGAATAGTTACCTATGAGGATAAAGGCGTATTGCTATATCTTTTTAGAGCGTTAACAACACTGAAGTTATTAATATAAACATAAATTATACCTCTTAAGCTTTATAGCTATATTGCTGTGCAAAGCTTGAGGTTTACAGCTTTAGCTTCAGTATTAAAAACTTCAGTAAAGTTTAAGCGCTAAAAGCCTTACGTAAGGGGCGTTTTAGCCTTCCTCTTCTCTTCTTTTTTGCTTAAAAACATAATATAGCTATAACTAATATCTCTAGACTTAAGTTTAGATCTATTAGTATATATAATAACGTTGTTTTTAGGAATATCTTTAAGCTAAGCTTTAAATTTAGTAGTAGCTGTTTTCTTTAGGGGATAAGAGGAGCTTAGAAGTTATAAGAGCACTAGAATAAAGTGAGAGCAGTAGAGAAGTATTATAGTAGTGTGTTATAGCTATATAAGCTTATAGTAGAAGTTAGAGGGATAGATATATAGGCGTCAGACTAGTAAATAGTAGAAGTTAAGACAGCTAAGCCTTATAGTAAAATAGAGTTAATAGGTTTTAAGAGTGATATCTATAAAAGGGATTCTAGATTTATAGTATAGAATAGTAGTAAGAGTAATATACTATATAGGTAGGACTTCTTAAATATTAGTACAAATCGCTCTATTAATAAGCTAGAGATGCCTTTTTTAGTTTATTAAGCAGAAAGGTTTTATTAGAGCAGTACTAGAGTGCTACTAAGTAGAAGTATAATTAGGTTTCTAAAGCTTAAGAAATTAGGTTTCTATACTATAAGTAGCAATAGAAATAATAATTAAAGTGATAGCTTTATATATAAAGGCAGGAGAGAAGTTTTTATAGACTACCTCTAAGCTATAGAAGAATTTAGTATACTTCAGAGCAGTATCTACTTAGATCTAAATATATAGCGTAAAAGTAAGCTTATAGTTAAAAGTAACCTTAAGCTACTTTATAGTATCTTTAGGTGTTATTATTAAGCTATTAGCCTCAATTAGAAGGTTTGTTAGCTTATATTTTCATAAGATATAGATAGCTTTGCTCTTCTTTAGCTTAAAGAAGACTTTATTTTTAGCACTTTAGTATAAAATATAAGTGATGTCAGCTATAAGCAGCTTAGTGTTTTCCTCTATAGAAGGGGATTTAGTTTATATTAAAATGTTATTAGCATAACTAAAGTAGAAGTTAAAGTTCTATAGTAAAAGCTCTATAAAGTAGAGTAGATATAAAATAAAAGAGGTAGAGAAGCTTTAAAGAAGCCTATAGTAGAGGGAGAAAAGTTCTAAAATAGTGCTCTTAATGTAAATTTAAGCCTAGCGTCTAGTTATAAATAACTTAATATAATAGATAAAAGGTTCTAGCTATTTTTATTTATGCAGCTTAATGAGGAAGCAGTTATAAAAGATAGCATTAAAAGCATTTTTAGTATTAAATATAGCAAAAAAAGCAACTAAACTAGCTTTAAGGGTAGCTTTAATTTTATAAGTTATATAAGTAGTGAAATTAACTATACTACACTTAAAGAAAGCTTTAAAGTGTTAAGTGCTAATAATTTAAGCTAGTAGTGCTATATAGGTAGTATACTAAGCAAATAGACGCTTAAGGCTTTTTCTAAAGTAGAAAAGTAGAAATATAAGATAGTATAAAGTAATTTCAGTTAGAGGTTTCTCCCCTTTAAGTATAAAGATCACTTCAGCCTTTTTAAAAATCTCTAAGTGATATCTAGAGGTTAAGCAGGCTTAGAAGAGAGCTTAAATAGATTTAGCTATAACTAGCTAAATAGCTTAAAGTATATAAATAGTAATACTATTAACTTTAAGCGTAGTGCTTATAGTAAGCGTTATAGTAGCTGCTTAAGTAGAGGAGATAGAGGTATCTTATAGGATATTAGAGTGAGAGAGGATTTAGATGCTATTTAGGTCTTAAATATCATCTATAGCTAAAAAGCGCTTAAGTAAGGCCTTTCTAAAAGCTTATACCTTTATAGTAGAAGACTTAATTACTCTATCTCTAATTTTTAGGGGCAGTAAGTAGAAGTTAAGCCTCGCTTAGCGCTATTTTATTACGCAGTAAAGATTGAAGATATTTGCTATGTAGTTAACTTTACTATAGCGCTAAGCTGTTTTATAAGTATAAATAGCTTATTAAAGTTCTATATTAGTAAGCTTTTCCCTTTTGTAGAAGGGGCAAAAGAGGTATAAGCATAGCCTGCAGCTTAAAGATTAAGCGTACTAAGCTTTATATAATTTTCATTTAGCGTTTTAGTATTTAAGTGACCACTAGGCTGAGATAGCTAAGCTTAAAGCATATTAAAATAGGTAAGTTATAGCGTTTATTGCTTATAAAAAGCAGTAGAGGATAGATTTAGTAGTAGCGTTATATTATATTAGTATTACGTTTGAAGTAATAACAGAAGGAGGGTTTTATTTGTAGAAAGTAGTAAATTGCTTAAGTTTGCTATTTAGTACCTATACTTAAGCTAGAAAGCTTAGTTCTAAAGCTAAAAGGATAGAAATATAGGCTAGAATAGCTTTATAGTCTACTTTAAGGTGAAAAGCAGAATTTATCTTTACTAAAGCAAGTAGAATGTTAGACTAAAATAGATCTATAGTGTGGCTAGCATTATGCATCAGCATTTTAAGCTTATTTAAAAGAGAAAAACTATTTTAATTTGCTTAGATCTTAATTTTTAAGCTACTATTAGTAATTTTCACATTAGAAGCTTAAGAGGGGTTTATAGCATTTTAATTACTCCTAGTAAAGAAGTGAGAAAAGATAGAGTACTAAAAGATATAAGTAGTAATATTGTTATTTGCTATACTAAGCTTATATATATTTAGAATAGTTATACTTTAAATTTATACTTAAATGAGGTTATAGGTTTCATAAGGTTAGGTCTAAATAGCTTCTAAGCTTTTTCTAATATATATAATTACTTAAAGAATAGTATTTAAATTGCAGTGTTCTTAAGTATTAATAAAGCAGAATATTTTATAGAAAAAGTAGTTTATAAAAAACAGCCTTTTTTTCTTTTTATTAGTATAAAGTTCTTATATTAGAACTATATTGATATGCTTCTCAACATAGCTTTATAGTAGTATATAATTTATAAGGTTTCTACGCCTAATATTACACTATATAATATATAAGCCTCTAGTGCAGCATTTTTAAGCTTACCTAAAGTGAGGTATTATTCTCAAAAGGGGGGATTTACTGTATATTATCATAATAACTTAGTTCCTTAGAGTATAAAGTAGTACTGCAAATAGAGCTATAGGAGGAGTGAGAAATAGAAGCCTATAGAGTTATAAACTTCTAAAGCTTAAAGAGGTTAAGCTATAGTAGGCTGCTATTTTTCAGACTTTCCCTAAAGGCTTTTCGCTTTACATCCTTCTAGTAAGTTATAGCATAAGTAGCACTACTAAACTTAATAGCATAAGCTTATTTCTAATAGAATTAAAAGATAGGAAGTATGTTCAGTATCTCAGTTTCAGTATCTTTAAGCTTAAAGTCTTCTAAAGATAAATTTAAAACAAAAAAGTTATCCTCTATAATAGTTTAAGCAGTATTAGCTATTTTGTAGTTAGGTAGCGCTATGCTACTAGTAATAATTGTCAATTAGGCTGTTTTAGGCTAGGCTAGAGAAGTAGAAGTATCTAAAAGTAGGTTATAGAAGGAGCTATTAGGCTTAAATATAGATAATAAGCTATAAGCAGCCTACTAAATTTTCTATAGTTATTACTTTAAAGATACAACTTAGACGCTATCTTTTAGAATAGAGTAAGCAGTATAGTTACTATAGTTTATAGAGAAGGCGCTATAGTAGTTTAGGCATTTAAGGTTATTTAAATAGGTTAAAGCTATATTAATGCTAGTGTAGTTAGTTTAGTTATACTAGCTATAGCAGTAAGATCTAATATAGAAGTAACTAATATAGTACCTTTAATACTTATTAGAGTGAAGTATAAACATCTGTTTCTTCTCTAATAGAAGGTAGATATAAATAGATTTACAGAAAAGACGCTATTTAGTGCTTTTATAAAGTTAGAACAGTATAATAATTTAAAACTAAGTTTAAGTAGTAAGGTTTACACTTTTCTATATTAAGTAGGTTTATACTAAGTGTAGCCTTATATATTTATAGACGTTAGTTTTAACTATTTCTTTAGTAATTATAATAGTAAAGTCGTCTAAGTATCTAAAGATTTCTGCAGATATGCAGTTAATAAGGTATTTATATTATTTCTAGAGGAGGTTAAAGAATTAAACACCTATAGCTTTGCAAATCTCTTCCGCTCGCTTAAAAAAGACTTTCTTTATAGAAGTAGAGTGCAGAATAATAGCATAACCTAAAGCAGTATATAAGATATAAATAATATCTACTAGTAAGATGCTTAAAGCTTTAGTAATTCTATTCTAAAAGGCGTATAGTAAAGCCTTATAAGTTTATACTAAGATTTTAGAAGCTTATAAGAGCAAGTAGTAGTCTATAGTAAGCTTTAGTAAGGTGTAAAGCTTCTAAATACTATATAACTAAGCTAGACTAGTTGCTATATTCTATCTAATAAAGAGTGTCTCAGAGGGAAATATAGTATTATTTTAGCCCTAAGGAGAGGTTTTTGCAGCTATATTACTCTAAGAGAGCTTAAAGGTAACTATTTGCTAGATATAAGTGATAAATTTCTATATAATGCTACTAAATGCCTTCTGTAGTTATCCTCTATAAGTTTTCACTAGCTAGTCTAGATATATTATAATTATCTAGCAGGCTTACTAATAAGTATTAAATAGATAGAATAGCTTCTATACTTTAGTAGTAATTATTATACGCTCTATCTTTTTAGAGCTATTAAAAGGTAATAATTCTACTACAGTAGGCGCCTAGAGGCGTAGATATAACAGCTTAATAGAAGTAGAAAGAAGAGAAGAGTTTTAAACTAGCAATTTAAGCTTAGGTTAAGCACTTATAGCGCTTATATGCAGCTGTAAAGCTATCATAATAGGTAATTAAGAGCGTTAATAGTATATTTTATATATATTAAAGTTCTAGTATAGTATGCTATAGCTTACTAATAATAAGTTGCAGTAAAAAGTGTAAAAGAGAGAAGTTACTAACTAAAATTAGCTATAAGTATATTTTTTTGTTTTCTTATATAAATCTAATTTATTCAGGCTGAAAATCTTAGATAGAACAGCAATTAGTAGAGCTAAAGCTAAAAAAGCGTTAGTAGGCTTATGAGAAAAAAATAGGTGTTAGTAAAACAGCATATAGGCTTAATTTCTACTTCTTTAGAGCAAGCTATTAGTAACTACAGCTAAAAACATTCTATATCTTTATAGATTTAAAGTAGTATTACTTCTCTTAGCTTAAGGCTTAGCTTTATATAGAGATTTTAGTATATCTATATCTTTTCTCTTACTAAAGCTGCTATTTATAGTATACTAAGCTGAAGAATACCTTTAAGTACTTAAAGGCTTTATGCTTCTATAATACTAATAGATAGGTTCTATAGATAGATAACTAATAGCTAACTTTATACTAAAAACTAGAGGTAAAACGTCTATAGAGGATACTAAATAGTAGATACTATAGAGTAATTACTTCTCTTAAAACTTCTAATCTATATAACCTCTTCTAGGAAGTATAATATAATAAAAAGCAGCTTTAGAGAACTTAAAGTAGAAAACTAAATACTTCTAAAGCGCTATAAGCCTAGCTAATAGACTACCTTAATAAGCTAGATTAGTAGTAACTACTCTTTAGTAGCTATTTATAGTACTAATAGCTGTTCTTATAGTATTATAATAGTTATTTAGTTAATTCTACTAGTAGTTATATATTTATCTTAAAGATTAAGCTACATATATCTAAATATAAGCAATTATATAGTAAAACTGCAAATAGCTTATTATATAAGTTATTATTTATTTAATAATACCTTATTATTTAGATAACTATAGTAATTCTAAAGCTAATATATACTAAAAATCTTAACTTATAAAGAGATATATTTATTAGATTAAAAACTAATACTTTTTAGGGCTTACTAGTGATTTATAATAACTTCTCAAATTATATAGCTTTATACTAGTAATAGTTTATTTAAATTTCTTTTCTATTAACTTTTAATACTAGAGTAGTGTTTTAGTATAGTTATAATAGATAATAGAGGGTTAGAGCTTAATCCTAGAGAAAAAGCCTGAGAAATAGCTATTATATCTAAAGAAAGTAGTAGGTATACAAATTACCTAATTCTAATATAGAGAGGTAGTAATAATAAATACTAATATAGAGCTTTTTTAGGTTTTATAATTAAAATAAGTATAATTTAAATCCTTTAATAAGGAATAATTAGAGGGTAAATCTAATACTAGTAGCTATAGTAATTTTAGCTTTAATAGTATATATTAAAGTTATTATAATTAAAAAGCTTATAGTAGAACTTTAAGCCTAGCTAGCTAGTCTACTTCACTATATATACTAGTTTAGCTAAGCTTTTCCCCCTATAGAACTTTATACTTTTCACTAGATATATAGAAAAATAAGACTTTTACTTTAAAAAAATTAAAATGCTCTAAGTAGACCTATACTTAAATATATTAGTATAGAATAATAGAATAAGATATATAGTTCTATTTTGTTAGTTTCTAAAACTACTATAATAATTAATAGGGATAGTTAGAAGTATTAATATTTAATTATTAGAAGTGAAATTCTTAGATTTATTAAAGACTAACTACTATAAAAGCATTTGCTAAAAATGTTTTTATTTATTAAGAATAAAAGTTAGAAGATTAAAGATAATTAGATACTATTATAGTTTTAACTATAAACTATACTAACTAAAGATTAAATAATATTATTTTTTAACTTATTTAGTACCTTATGAGAAATCAAAGTACTTAAGCTTTAGAGGAAGTATAGTTATAAAGCTAAAACTTAAAGAAATTAATAAAAAGGTACTACTAGAGGTAAATAGAAGCTATTTTACTCTATTCTATATAGTAAGCTTATTAAAGGTTTAGTAGTACTATATATAATTACTAGTTACCTCTCTAGTAGTAATATCTTTAAATTATAGAAAACCTTCTAAAGGTAATACTACTAAGCAAAGCTTAAAAAAGCTACCTTATAATAGCAGAATAACTACTACTAGTATAGTAAAAATATATCTACTTAAGAGGCTACTTATAGCTAAACTCCTTCTAACCTAAAGAGAAAGTCTAAAAACTTAATAGAAATAGGTTAAACTATTATAGCTCTACCTAAAATAGAGTTTATACCTATGAGAGATAGCTAGAAATTAAAAACTTATGCTAGCCTTCTAGCTAATAGCAAGCTACTCTAAAAAGAAGCCTGCAGCTTAATTTAACTTAATATAGAGAAATTTATTAGGTCTAAATATAATAAAGATTAACAGATTAAAAGCTCTTTCTTAATTTTATAAGTAGTAATATATAGCTATTTTTAGTTAATAGAGTGATTTATCTGCTTAATTATAATAATAAATAAAACCTTAACCTACTAAATAGCCTATATTGCTTTAGTAGTATGCTAGCTTTTTAGAGAGATTATTAGCTTAAGCTAATAGAAGTTTAAAGCAATAATAGGTCTATAATACCTTTAGATATTCTAAGCTATATATATATTATACTAATAGAGCTAGCAAGTACTTCTTTAACTTAAAAGTCTAAATAATCTTATTAAACTCTATTATACTAGGAATAAAGTATTATAATTATTACTCTTTAACGAGGAATCCTTAGTAAGTATAAATCATTAGCTTATATTAATTATATCTCTACCCTTTATATACACCACCTATTACTACTACTAATTAAATAGTTTAGTAAAGCTTTTAAACTAATCTAAAAGAAAAGGCAACTCTTCTCTCTAGTTAGAAAGTTATTCAAACTTAGTTATTTAGAGGAAGTAAAAGTTATAATAAAGTCTCTATTAGTAAACTAGTAGAGAGATTATTACTAAGTTTACACTCTATAACTTTTTATAAATATACTTATAATTATTACTTTAGTAGGTAAGGTCTCTATAACCTTTCTAGCTTCTTACTCTTAAGTAAGTTAGTACCTACTAGAGAATAACTAAACTCTAATTTAATAATATTTCTTCTAAGTGGTATAAATAAATAATTAAAACTTTTAATAATAGATCTCTTAGTTCTAGTATTAATAAAGAATGCAGTAAAATGCAATAAATAATATAAATTATAGAATTTAATAAATTATTAAATCTTTAAATACATATTATACTTACTAGTATTCTAGTAGATATATCTATTTAAGCGTCATTTTAACCCTTAAGCTCCACTTAGTATTAAAGCCTTATAGCTGATATAAGTCCTCAAAAGTAGTAGTAAACCCTTTTAAAGCCTCCTTTATATAGTAACTTTATATCTTATACTAAGATCTAAAGAGATTTTTACTATAAAACCCCCTAATTTTCTAAAGGTTAACCTTAAATTAAATAGAAATACTTACTAAACTTAAGTATATTAATAAATAGAAGAAAAGAAACTAATAGAGATTACTTTAGTAATAGTAAATAAAGTAGTAATAACTTAAATTTGAAATCTAGCTCTAAGCTTAAGTTATAATTTGTAGAAGATGCTTTTAGTATAGTGCCTTCTAAGTTCTTTAGAATAGAACGCTAGAGAAAGTAAAAGCCTTATATAGTTAGACATTAAGCTTTTATAAAGCTCTTTTAATAAGTTAAGTAGTTTAAAAATACTACTTAAAATAGGAAGTATATTTCTTCTAAAGCTAAATACTAGCTAGAGACTAATAGTATATAAATAAAGTAATCAAAAAATAAAAAGTACTTTAAAAAGAGGGTTAAACAGTATATAAAATTATTAAAAGAGAAGCGCTTATAACTAGACTTACGTCTAGTAAATTACTTAGCTCTTATAGCTAGAGCATTTTACTAGCTTAAGCTAGTATTAGCTTACTATTAAAGATAAAAGCTTTAGAAATATAGCTCTCTTTAGGGAGTATTATAGCTTATTATATAATACCTTTTAGTAGACTAAAGTATATACTCTATAAAGATACTAGTATAATAGTTATTAATAACTTATTTTAAAATACAGACTAAGGAGTTAACTTTATATATAAGTGTTTAAGTGTTAAACCTTTATATATAATAAAAGTAAATATAGGTGAAAGCTTTAGTATATTATTAACTGATCTTAATGTTTTTAGATAGATTTAAGTAAAAGCATATAGAGTTAGACCTAAAAGAAAGTGAACTATATATATATAGAGTGAAGCTAGAGGAAACTCTAGTAGAGGTTTGTAGTAGTTTTAATATATAAATTAATTGTTAAATATATATATAGGGGTGAAAGACTAATTAAACCTTCTAATAGCTAGTTTCTACTGAAGTTTTCTTTAGGATAGTAGTATTAAACTTAGTTTTATGAGGTAAAGCAAATAATTAGAGATTTAGAGGTATTATATTGCTTTTATTTATTCTTAAACTTTAAATATATAAAAAGCCTTTATTACTTAATTAAATGTAAGTATTTAAATATATTAACACTAGTAGGCTATTTTTAGTAAGTAGAACTAGCAATATAGAATAAACTAAATATGAGGTTAAAGTGCTAAAATAGATATTTATTAAATACTATAAAAAGTGTTAATATATCTTAATAGCAAAATAGTAGCTATAGAAGTTAAAATCTGCTAAAGATTATATAATAATTTACCTACTAAATATACTAGTTTTAAAAATAGATAGCGCTTAAGCGTCTTACTTATACTTCACCTTTAGTATAGAAATAATATACTAAGGAGTAAGTAGATATAGAGGTTATAATAAAGCCTAAGGTGTAAGCTTAAGTAAAACAGCTTTTAGTGTAGATCTTAGTAGTAGTAGTAAATACTTTAATAAGAACTTAAAGGACTAAAGTAGGGAAAGGTTCTATATAAATAGTAGTTAGATATAGGTTAGTTAATCTTAAACTATAGAGAAGTTTTATTTTAAAAGAGCATTTATATTCTATATAGTAAAAGAGAAGCTAGTTAATATTTTAGCACCTAGATATAGGTTTTATATAGTAATGTAACTAAATATAGAGATAATAGTAAGAGCTTTAGGTAGAGTTCTCTTTTCTTTTTAATAGTTTATTACTTTAAAATCAGTTTATTTAGAGCTAAAGTTTAATAGCTAGAAGAGCTTAGCATTTCTATTAGGTTTAGTATGCTTTTAATGTTTTTTAAAAATCTATAGAAAGAAATAATTCTCACGCTAAGTTATACTTATAACTACAGTAGGTCTCTAAAGTGAATAGCCTCTAGTTAATAGAATAATATAGATAAGAGAAGTTAGTAAAATAGATTTATAACTTTAAGATAAGGATTAGCTTTAAAGGTTAGATATATTAAGCTTTAGGTAAATAGCTTAGAAGTAGGTTGCTATTAGTTAGATTTCTAGCTAGAGGTTTTTAGTATTTAAGTTCTAATACTTTTAGCAAGCTTTAGCTATTTAGTATATAGTTAATAACTAACTTAGAACTAATATAGATAAAGAGAATCTAACTATCTAATTAAAATATAGTATTATAATAGCTAGAAAGTAGTGTTAATATAATGTGATTTCTACTTAATGCTCTAAATATTAAAGTAAAGTAATTTAACTAAGTGTAAGTAAATAGTAAGAGTAATTATAACTTAAATAGTTAGCTAGAAGGCTTAGAGATAGGTTTCTCTATTAAGAGAGTTATTAGAATAGAAGTGAAAAGCTATTTATTAGTGAGGCGTCCTTTAAGGCGTTTTATAATACTATTAAATTAATAAGAAGTCTCTAATGCTTAATAGTATTACAGCCTAAATAAAAGTCTTTTATATTTATATTAGAAGTATATATTAAGGTTAATAGCTTTAGGGATAGTAATAGAATATTAAGATATATAGGTAACTTATAGCTAATCCTTAAGTCTTCTTTCTAAGGGGATATAGGTATAGTTTAATAACTAAACAGCAGTAAGCTTACTAGAAGGAATACTTCTAGTAAGTTTAAAATATAGTCTATAGCATACTTAAAATAGTATTATCTGCTTAAATGCTCTTAAAGTAGCTAAATGCTTTATTATCTAATTAGTGATATATATAAATAGATTAATAAGATTTCTATTATTTTTATTTACTATTTAGTGAAACTATAGCTAAAAGAATAGGTTTAGCAGAATCAGCAGAAAAAGAAAACTTTATTAAGCTTAACTTTAGTTTGATATTATGAAAAGATATAGGAGGTATAAAATAAGTAGAAGCTTTAGCGCTAGTAAAATACTACTACTTCTATTATTTTTTTATTTATTTAATAAAGTAGGGCTAGATTTATATCTAACTTCTAGTTTTAAAGTTCTTTATAAATTAACTTAAGTTAAAGATATTATTAAGTAGGAAGTTTAGCTAGAGCAGCATATCTATTAAACTATAATATAAGTGTTTTAAAAGAGACTTATAGAGAATAGAAATCTCTAGTAGAACAAAAAAGTAAAAGTTCTTTTAATTTTGATTTTTAGTGTAAATATAAACTATAAAAGTGTAGCTTATTAATCTTTTAGTCTCTTAAAATTTAAAGCTAGAGGTGCTAAAAAAGTTACTATAAGGATTAACTATTAGTTTAAGAAAGTCTACTATAATAGCAAAGCAGTAGCTAGTTTTCTATTCTCTCTATAACACTTAAAAATAAATAGGTAAAACACTTAGATATAGGAAAGTCTTACTAGATTAATAGTAGTAAACTATAGTAGTAATACTCTATAGTGAAGTTTTTTTAGAATAGCTAACAACCTGCTGAATAGAAACTATCTACAACTAACTAAACTACACTAAACTTCCTATAATAAAATAAAAAGTTCAGCAGTTTAACGCTTAATAAGATATTAAGAAGCTAGAGCTTTTAAAGAAAAGCTTTATTCTTACCTAAAGTATAAGCTATATCTACTTAAGAAAGTGCTATATCTACTAGCTGTATCAGCTGAGAAGTATAAAGCAGGCTACTACATACAGTTTATAGGTATTATAAAACTAGTTTATAGCAGCTAAACGTTTATAGTAATATCGCTTTTTGATCTTTTAATATTAGCTCTTCTTATTATACTAAAGCAGAATTTAGTAAGCATTAAATTATTTACCTACTAATAGAGAACATAAGCTAAATTTAAATTGTTATGAGATAAATTAGTTTTACTTTATTAATAACCTTATTATAATAGTAATTAAGCTTAATATAAGAAAAACTACTTATTTAGATAATTAGTTTTTATAGCTATCTAACTAAGCAGTACTATAAAGCTACTATCTGCTAAATAATAGCTAAACATCTTTAAGTTAGAATTTATACTAGAATGCAATAATACCTTTTATATATATAGATAGATATAAATAAACTTTAGCTTAGCGTTTTAATAGGTAATTCTTCTACTACTTTTAAAGTAAGTAGTAGTATTTTGTAAATTATAATTTCAGTATAAATAGAGTTAAATCCTTTATAGATAATTTAAATATATAAAAAGGTTCTATAAATAGTAGAGTAGCTTTATTATTATAATCTACTAAAGGTAAGCCTTTTTTTGCTTTAATTTCTTTATAAACTTAGTAGTTATTATGCTATAAGAATATAAGGTTTTAGTGTGTAGAAAGATAGAGAGAGAGAGAGAGAGAAAGAACCTAAGAGGGCTCTACTTAGAGAGACCACCTTATATAGTTATTTTAGCTAAGTCTGCATAAATACCCTTAAAGAAACTCTAAGAAGGTTAATAGGTATAGTAACTAGTTAAATGCATAGCTAGTACTCCTAAAAGGTATATAAGCTGTATACTGAAGCCTAAAGTACTTCTAAAAGCTTTTATATAGTTATAGCCTCTCTCTTTTCTTCTTATACTTAAGTTTATATAGATATTCTTAATACTTTCTAAAAGTAGAGCTATAAGTACCTCTAAAAAGTGTAAAGTAAATACTTTTAAAAGGAAAACTAAGTTATAAAGTAAGGCTATAGAGGCTTACTTTTAATTTATAGAGGTATCTATAGTAGTTTTAGAAGTATAAAGCTTATAGCTATAGTATTTATAATTAGAGAGTTATAAAGCATTAAAGTTAAGCTGCTACTTACTTATAGCTAAGTCTATATAAATACTTCTGAAGAGTTAAGCTTAAAGTACTCCTAAGAGATCTAACTAATTATAAGCTAAAAAAAATAAATACCTCTAAAGAGGTGCAAAAGAAGTACTTCTAAAAGGTTAAGCCTAAAGTACCCCTAAAAGGTATAAAACTAGTATTTCTAAATAAAAAACTAGATTATAGTATGAGGCTATAGAGGTTTATAGCCTACTTATAAAGCCTTTTATAGTAGTTTTAATAATATAAGCTTTATAGCTATAATATATATAGCAGGTGAGAAATCTAAGTTTAAAGTTTAAAATACTAGCAATAGATAGATATAAGATAGGTACTAAAGGTATATATACTATACTACAGCTATAGAGAGCGCTAGTAGAGCAGTAGTATACTAAGTTTTATAGCTATAATGCTTATAGTAGGTAAGCTATAAAGCATTAAAGTTAAGCAGTAGCTACTTATAGCTAAATCTATATAAGTACCTCTAAAGAGGTATAAAACTAGTACTTCTAAACGATCTAACTAATTATAAAGCAGGAAAAAATAAATACTTCTAAAGAGGTATAGAACTAATACCTCTAAAAGGATAATTTAATTAGGCGAAAAATCTATAGGTTAATATAGTAAAGTAGAGTTTAAAATAAGTTATACTATAATAGAATATAAATAAGATATTACTTTTTTTTATTTTAAAGTAACTAAAAGTAGGTTTTTTCTTTAGATATCTAGCTAAAAGTTTATATTTAAAAAGAGAGAAAGAAATAGATTTATTATATATATAAGTAATTTTATAAGCTTTCTCCTCTTTATATTTATATAAATAGCAATAAATAAGAAATAGTTATCTATAATAAATAAGCAGTTTTAATAGGAAAAAAAGAAAATATATAGAATATTATATATATAAAAAGAGAAATAATAACTCTAAAAATAAGCTATTATATAAAAGAAATATTTTATATAAATAAGTAGTATAGAAAATAAATATAAAATTCTAAAGCTATAAAAATAAATAAAAAGAAAACAGAGAAGATATAAATAATAGCTTTTAAAATAAATAAAATAGTAAAGTAGTAGTATTTTCTATATAGATATAAAAAAAAGTAAATAAAAAAATAAAATATCCTAATAAAGTAGTACTATATATAGAAGCACTATATATATAGATAAAGCAGAGTAAGAGGTTTCTAAAACGCTATATAATATATCTATAGCATTAATATTTAGTAAGATATAAAACTTTAAAGCTAAAATAGCACTTCTTACTACTAAATCTAAAAGCAACTTTCTAATACTTCTAAAAGTAAAGCCTAAAGTACCTCTAAAGGATCTAACTAATCATAAACTAAGAAAAATAAGTACTTCTAAAGAGTTAAACCTAAAGTACCTCTAAAAAGTTAAGCTTAAAGTACCTCTAAAGGGTTAAGCCTAAAATATCTCTAAAAGGTATAAAACTAATATCTCTAAATGAAAAACTAGATTATAGCGTAAAGCTATAAGGGTTTATAAGCCTCCTTATAGAGCCTTTTATAGTGGTTTCAGTAGTATAAACCTTATAGTTATAGTATATATAATAGGTGAGAAATCTAAGTTTGAAGTTTAAAATACTAGTAATAGATAGGTATAAAGTAAGCTTTAGAGGTATATATACTATACTACAGCTATAGAAAGTGCTAAAAAGGCTACAGTATACTAAGCTTTACAGCTATAGCGCTCATAGTAAGTAAGCTATAAAGCGTTAAAGTTAGATAGCAGCTACTTATAGCTAAGTCTATATAGATACTTCTAAAGAGGTATAAAATAAATACTTCTAAAAGATCTAACTAATTACAAACTGAAAAAAATAAATACCTCTAAATAGCTACTTAATTTGCACCTTAATTAATAACTACTATAGGCTTTACTTAGTTTAGCTACATCTATAAGCACCTCTAGAAGCTTTAAGCAGTTAATTAAAATATATATAGCTCTTCTCTAATTAAAATTAATTATAAGTATATTTTTTTGTTTTCTTATATAAATCTAATTTGTTTAAGCTGAAAATCTTAAATAGAATAGTAATTAGTAAAACTAAAGTTAAAAAAGTATTAGTAGGCTTATAAGAAAGAAGTAAATACTAATAAAATAGTATATAAGCTTAATCTCTACCCCCTTAAAGTAAGCTATTAGTAACTATAGCTAAAAACATTTTATATCTTTATAGATTTAAAGTAGTGTTATTTCTCTTAGCTTAAAGCTTAGCTTTATATAGAGATTCTAATATATCTATATTTTCTCCCCTACTAAAACTACTACCTATAGTATACTAAGCTAGAAAATACTTTTAAGCACTTAAAAGCTTTATGCTTCTATAGTACTAATAAATAGGTTTTATAGATAGATAGCTAATAGCTAACTTTATACTAAAAACTAGAAGTAAAATACTTATAGAAGATGCTGAATAGTAGATACTATAGAGTAGTTACTCTTTTTAAAGCTTCTAATCTATATAACTCCCTCTAGAAAGTATAGTATAATGAAAAGTAGCTCTAAGGAACTTAAAGTGGAAAACTAAATACCTCTAAGGTGCTATAAGTCTAGCTAATAAACTGCTCTAATAAGCTAGATTAGTAATAACTACTTTTTAGTAGCTATTTATAACACTAATAGCTGCTCTTATAATGTTATAATAGTTATCTAGTTAATTCTATTAGTAATTATATACTTATCTTAAAGATTAAGCTATATATATTTAAATATAAGTAATTATATAGTAAAACTATAAATAGCTTATTATATAAGTTATTATTTATTTAATAATATCTTACTATTTAGATAACTATAGTAATTTTAGAGCTAATATATATTAAAAATTCTAACTTATAAAGAGATATATTTATTAGATTAAAAACTAATACTTTTTAAGGCTTACTAGTAATTTATAATAACTTCTCAAATTATATAGCTTTATGCTAATAATAGTTTATTTAAATTTCTTCTCTATTAACTTTTAATGCTAAAGTAGTATTCTAGTATAGTTATAATAGGTAATAGAGGGTTAAAGCTTAACTCTAGAGAAAGAGCTTAAGAAACAGCTACTATATCTAAAAAAAGCAGTAGGCATATAAATTACTTAATCTTAACATAAAGAGGTAGTAATAATAAATACTGATATAAAGCTCTTTTAGGTTTTATAATTAGAATAAGTATAATTTAAATCCCTTAATAAAGAATAATTAGAGGGTAAGTTTAATACTAGCAGCTATAGTAATTCTAGCTTTAATAGCATATATTAAAGTTATTATAGTTAAAAAGCTTATAATAAAACTTTAGGCCTAGCTAGCTAGTCTACCTCACTATATATACTAGTCTAGCTAAGCTTTTCCTTCTATAGAACCTTATGCTTTTCACTAAGTATATAGAAAAATAAGACTTTTATTTTAAAAACATTAAAGTGCTCTAGGTAGATTTATACTTAAATATATTAGTATAGAATAATAGAATAAGATATATAGTTCTATTTTATTAGTTTTTAAGACTGCTATAATAATTAATAGAGATAGTTAGAGGTATCAGTATTTAATTATTAGAAGTGAAATTTTTAGATTTATTAAAAACTAACTACTATAAAAGCATTTACTAAAGATGTTTTTATTTATTAGAAATAAAAATTAAGAAATTAAAGATAATTAGATATTATTATAGTTTTAACTATAAACTATACTAACTAAGAATTAAATAATATTATTTTTTAACTTATTTAGCACTTTATGAGAAATTAAAATGTTTAAGCTTTAGGGGAAGTATAGTTATAAAGCTAAAACTTAAAGAAATTAATAGAAAGATACTACTAGAAGTAAACAGAAGCTATTTCGCTCTACTTTATATAATAAGTCTATTAAAGGTTTAGTAGTGCTATATATAATTACTAATTACTTCTCTAATAGCAATATCCTCAAATTATAGGAAACCTTTTAAAGGTAATACTACTAAGTAGAGCTTAAGAGAACTACTTTATAGTAGCAAAGTAACTACTACTAGTATAATAAGAATATATCTACCTAAAAGGCTACTTATAGCTAAACTTCCCCTAACTTAAAAAGAAGGTCTAAAGACTTAATAGGAATAAGTTAAGCTATTACAGCTCTACCTAAAATAAAGTTTATACCTACTAGAGATAGCTAGAAATCAAAAACTTATACTAACCTCCTAGCTAGCAGTAAGCTACTCTAAAAGAAAGCTTATAGCTTAATTTAACTTAATATAAAAAAACTTACTAGGTTTAAAAATAATAAAAATTAATAAATTAAAAGCTTTTTTTTAATTTTATAAGTAGTAATATATAACTATTTTTAGTTAGTAGAGTGATTTATCTGCTTAATTGCAATAATAAATAAAACTTTAACCTACTAAATAGCTTATATTATTTTAGCAGTATACTAGCTTCTTAGAGGAACTATTAGCTTAAGCTAATAGAAGTTTGAGGTAATAATAGGTCTATAATGCCTTTAGATGTTTTAAGCTATATATGCATTATACTAATAAAGCTAATAAGTACTTCTTTAACTTAAAAGTCTAAATAATCT
Source organism: Colletotrichum viniferum (assembly GCA_020226115.1). Classification (NCBI taxonomy): domain Eukaryota; kingdom Fungi; phylum Ascomycota; class Sordariomycetes; order Glomerellales; family Glomerellaceae; genus Colletotrichum; species Colletotrichum viniferum. The sequence goes on from JAGFBE010000019.1 coordinate 1,066,104, forward strand.
TATTAAACTTTATTATACTAGAGATAGAGTATTATAATTATTACTCTTTAATAAGAAATCTTTAGTAAGTATAAGTTATTAGCTTATATTAATTATATCTCTACCTTTTATATATACTGCTTATTGCTACTACTAATTAAATAGCTTAGTAAGGCTTTTAGACTAATCTAAAAGAAAAGGCAACTCTTCTCTTTAGTTAGAAAATTATTTAAACTTAGTTATTTAGAGGAAATAAAAATTATAATAAGGTTTCTATTAGTAAACTAGTAGAAAGATTATTATTAAGTTTATACTCTATAACTTTTTATAAATATACTTATAACTATTACTTTAGTAAATAGGGTTTTTATAACCTTTTTAGCCTCCTACCTCTAAGTAGATTAGCACCTACTAGAGGATAACTAAACTCTAATTTAATAATATTTCTTCTAAGTAGTATAAATAAATAATTAAAACTTTTAATAATAGATCTCTTAGTTCTAATATTAATAAAAAATATAGTAAGATATAATAAGTAATATAAATTACAAAATTTAGTGAATTATTAAATTTTTAAATATATATTACACTTATTAGCATTCTAGTAAGTATGTTTGTTTAAGCGTTATTTCAACTTTTAAGCTCTACTTAGTGTTAAAGCTTTATAGCTAATATAAGCCTTTAAAAGTAGTAGTAGATCTTCTTAAAGTCTTTTTTATATAGTAATTTTATATCTCACACTAAGGTTAAGAGGGATTTTTACTATAAAACCCTTTAATTTTCTAAAAGTTAACTTTAGATTAAGTAGAAATACTTACTAAACTTAAGTATATTAATAAGTAGAGGAAAAGAAACTAATAGGAATTGCTTTAGTAATAGTAAGTGAAGTAGTAATAGCTTAAATTTAAAATCTAGTTTTAAGCTTAAGTTGTAATTTATAGAGAATACTTTTAGTGTAATACTTTCTAAGTTCTTTAGAATAAAATACTAGAGAGGGTGAGAGCTTTATATAGTTAGATATTAAGCTTTTATAAAGCTTTTTTAATAAGTTAAGTAGTTTAGGAATATTACTTAAAATAAAAGGTATATTTCTTCTAAAGCTAAATACTAGCTAGAGATTAATAGCATATAAGTAGAGTAATTAAAAAATAAAAAGCATTTTGAAAAGAAAGTTAAATAGTATATAAAATTATTAAAAGGGAAGTGTTTATAACTAGACTTACGTTTAGTAAATTACTTAGCTTTTGCAGCTAAAGTATTTTGCTAGCTTAAATTAGCATCAGCTTACTATTAGAGATAAAAGCTTTAGAAATATAGCTTTCTTTAGGGAGTATTATAGCTTATTACATAATACTCTTTAGCAAGCTGAGGTATACGCTCTGTAAAGATGTTAGTATAATAGTTATTAGCAACTTATTTTAAAATATAGACTAAGGAGTTAACCTTATATATAAGTATTTAGATATTAAACTTTTATATATAATAAAAGTAAATATAAGTGAGAGCTTTAGTATATTATCAACTAATCTTAATGTTTTCAGATAGATTTAAGTAAGAGTATATAGAGTTAGACTTAAAAGAAGGTAAACTATGCATATATAAAGTGAAGCTAGAGAAAACTCTAGTAGAAGCTTATAGCAGTTCTAATATATAAATTAATTATTAAATATATATATAGAGGCAAAAGACTAATTAAACCTTCTAGTAGCTAGTTTTTATTGAAGTTTCTCTTAGAATAGTAGTATTAAACTTAGTTTTATAAAGTAAAGCAAATAATTAGAGATTTAGAGGTACTATATTACTTTTATCTATTCTCAAACTTTAAATATATAAGAAGCTTTTGTTGCTTAATTAAACGTAGGTATTTAAATATATTAATATTAATAGGCTATTTTTAGTAAGTAGAACTAGCAATATAGAATAAACTAAATATAAGGTTAAGATGCTAAAGTAGATGCTTATTAGATATTACAAAAGGTATTAATATATCTTAATAGTAGAATAGTAGCTATAGAAATTAAAATCTGCTAAGGATTATATAATAACTCACTTGCTAAATATATTAGCTCTAAAAATAGATAGCATTTAAGCGTCTCACTTATATTTCACCTTTAGTATAGAAATAATATACTGAGAAGTAAGTAGACGTAGAGGTTATAATAAAGCCTAAAGTGTAAGCTTAAGTAGAACAGCCTTTAATATAGATCTTAATAGTAATAATAAATATTTTAATAAAAACTTAAAGGACTAAAGTAGAGAAAAATTCTATAAAAATAGCAGTTAGATATAAGTTAGTTAATCTTAAGCTATAGAGAAGTTCTATTTTAAAAGAGTATTTATGCTTTATATAGCAAAAAGGAAGCTAGTTAATATTCTAGCACTTAGATATAAGTTTTATATAGCAATACAACTAAATATAGAAATAATAGTAGAGGCTTTAAGCAGAGTTCTCTTTTCTTTTTAATAGTCTATTACTTTGAAATTAGTTTATTTAAAGCTAGAGTTTAACAGCTAGAAAAGCTTAGCACTTCTATTAGGTTTAATATGCTCTTAATATCTTTTAAAAATCTATAAGAAGGAATAATTCTCACGCTAAGTTATATTTATAACTACAGTAGGTTTCTAAAGTAAATAGCTTTTAGTTAATAGAATAATATAGATAAGAGAAGTTAGCAAAATAGATCTATAACTTTAGGATAAAGATTAGCTTTAAGGGTTAGGTATATTAGGCTTTAAGTAAATAGCTTAAGAGCAAGTTATTACTAGTTAGATTTCTAGCTAAAAGCTTTTAGTATTTAGGTTTTAATACTTTTAGTAAGCTTTAGCTATTTAGTATATAGTTAATAACTAATTTAGAACTAGTATAGATAAAGGGAATCTAACTATCTAATTAAAATATAGTATTATAATAGCTAGAAAGTAGTATTAATATAATGTGATTTCTATTTAGTACTCTAAATATTAAAGTGAAGTAATTTAACTAAATATAGGTAAATAGTAGGAGTAATTATAACTTAAATAGTTAGCTAGAAGGCTTAAAAATAGGTTTTTCTATTAAGAAGGTTATTAGAATAAAAGTGAAAAGCTACTTATTAGTGAGGCGTCCTCTAGAGCGCTTTGTAATATTGTTAAATTAATAGGAAGTCTCTAATGCTTAATAGTATTATAGCTTAAATAAAAGTCTTTTATATCTATATTAAAGGTATGCACTAAGGTTAATAGCTTTAGGAATAGTAATAGAACGTTAAGATATATAGGTAACCTGTAGCTAATCTTTAAGTCTTTTTTCTAAGGGGATATAAGTGCAGTTTAATAACTAAATAGCAGTAAGCCTACTAGAGAGAACACCTTTAGTAAGTTTAAGATATAGTTTATAGTATACTTAAAATAGTATTACCTACCTAAATACTCTTAAAATAGCTAAATACTTTATTATCTAATTAGTAATATATATAAATAGATTAATAAGATTTCTACTATCTTTATCTACTATCTAGTAAAACTACAGCTAAAAGAATAGGTTTAGCAGAATTAGCAGAGAAAAAAGACCTTATTAAGCTTAACTTTAGTTTAATATTATAAAAAGATATAGGAGGTATAAAATAAGTAGAAGTTTTAGCGCTAGTAAAATACTACTACTCTTATTATTTTTTTACTTATTTAATAAAGTAGAGCTAAATTTATATCTAACTTCTAGTTTTAAGGTTTTTTACAGGCTAACCTAAGTTAAAGATATTATTAAGTAAGAAGTTTAGCTAGAGCAGTATATCTATTAAACTATAATATAGGTATCTTAAGGAGGACTTATAGAGAATAGAAATCTTTAGTAGAACAAAAGAGTAAAAATCCCTTTAATTTTAATTTTTAGTATGAATATAAACTATAAAAGTGTAGCTTATTAATCCTTTAGTCCCTTAAAATTTAAAGCTAGAGGTGCTAGAAAAGTTACTATAGGGATTAACTATTAGTTTAAGAAAGTCTACTATAATAGTAAAGCAGTAGCTAGTTTTTTATCCTCTTTATAATACTTAGAGGTAGGTAGGTGAAACACTTAGATATAGAAAAGTCTTATTAAGTTAGTAGTAGTAAACTATAGCAGTAACGCTTTATAGTAAAGTCTTTTTAGAACAGCTAATAACCTACTGAATAGAGATTATTTACAGCTAACTAAGCTATACTAAACTCCTTATAATAGGATAAAAAGTTTAGTAGTTTAACGCTTAATAAGATATTAAGAGGCTAGAGCTTTTAAAGAAAGACTTTATTCTTACTTAAAGTATAAGCTATACTTACTTAAGAAGGTGTTATATCTACTAGCTATATTAGCTAAGAAGTATAAAGTAGGCTACTGTATATAGCTTATAGATATTATAGAACTAGCTTATAGTAGCTAAGCATTTATAGTGATATTGCTTTTTGATCTTTTAATATTAGCTCTTTTTATTATATTAAAGTAAAATTTAGTAAGTATTAGATTATTTACTTACTAATAGGGAACATAAGCTAGGTTTAAACTATTATAAAATAGGTTAGTTTTATTTTACTAATAACTTTATTATAATAGTAATTAAGCTTAATATAAAAAGAACTGCTTATTTAGATAATTAGTTTTTACAGCTATCTAACTAAATAGTACTATAAAGGTACTATCTACTAGATAATAGCTAAATACCTCTAAGTTAAAATTTATACTAAAATATAATAATACCTATTATATATATAGATAAATATAAATAAGCTTTAGCTTAGCGTTTTAATAGGTAATTTCTCTACTACTCTTAAAATAAGTAGTAGTATTTCGCAAATTATAATTTTAGTATAAGTGAGATTAAATTCTTTATAAATAACTTAGATATATAAAAAGGTTCTATAAGTAGTAGAGTAGCTTTATTATTATAATCTGCTAAAAGTAAGCCCTTTTTTACTTTAATTTCCTCATAAACTTAGTAGCTACTACGTTATAAGAACGTAAGGTTTTAGTATATAGAGAAATAGAGAAAGAGAGAGAGAGAGAGGACTTAAGAAGGCTCTACCTAGAGAGACTACCTTATACAGTTATTTTAGCTAAGTCTATATAAATACTTCTAAAGAGACTCTAAGAGGGTTAATAGGTATAATAACTAGCTAAATATATAGCTAGTACTTCTAAAAAGTGTATAAGCTGTATACTAAAGCTTAAAGTACTCCTAAAAGCTTTTATATAGTTATAACCTCTCTCTTTCTTTCTTACGCCTAAGTCTATATAGATGTTCTTAATACCTCTTAAAAATAGAGCTATAAATACCTCTAAAAGGTATAAAGTAAGTACCTCTAAAAGGAAAACTAAGTTATAAAGTGAGGCTATAAAGGTTTACTTCTAATTTATAGAGGTATCTATAGTAGTCTTAGAAGTATAAAGCTTATAGCTATAATATCTATAGTTAGAGAGTTATAAAACGTTAAAGTTAAGCTACTACTTACTTATAGCTAAGTTTATATAAATACCCCTAAAGAGTTAAGCTTAAAGTACCTCTAAGGGATCTAACTAATTATAGGCTGAGAAAGATAAATACTCCTAAAGAGGTGTAAAAAAAGTACTTCTAAAAAGTTAAGCTTAAAGTACTTTTAAAAGGTGTAAAACTAATACTTCTAAATGAAAAATTAGATTATAGTGTGAAGCTATAGAGGTTTATAGCCTACTTATAGAGCTTTTTATAGTGGTTTTAGTAGTGCAAGCTTTATAGCTATAATATATATAGTAGGCGAGAAATCTAAGTTTGAAGTTTAAAATATTAGTAATAGATAAGTATAAAGTAGGTACTAAAGGTGCATATACTATACTATAGCTATAGAGGGCGCTAGTAGAGCAGTAGTATACTAAGTTTTATAGCTATAGCGCTTATAATAGGTAAGCTATAGAGCGTTAAAGTTAAGTAGCAGCTACTTATAGCTAAGTCTGTATAAATACCTCTAAAGAGGTATAAAACTAGTACTTCTAAATGATCTAACTAATTATAAGGTAAGAAAAAATAAATATCCCTAAAGAGGTATAGAACTAATACTTCTAAAAGGATGATTTAATTAAGTGAGAAATCTATAAGTTAACATAGTGAGGTAGAGTTTAAAATAAGTTATACTATAATAAAATATAAATAAAATATTACTTTTTTTTATTTTAAAGTGGCTAAAAGTAGGTTTTTTCTTTAAATATCTAGCTAAAAGTTTATATTTAAAAGAGGAGAAAGAAATAGGTTTATTATATATATAAGTAATTTTATAAGCTTTCTCCTCTTTATATTTATATAGATAGCAATAAGTAAAAAATAGTTATCTATAATAAATAAACAGTTTTAATAGGAAAAAAAGAGAATATATAGAATATTATATATATAAAAAGAGAAATAATAACTCTAAAAATAAGCTATTATATAAAAGAAATATTTTATATAAATAAGTAGTATAGAAAATAAATATAAAATTCTAAAGCTATAAAAATAAATAAAAAGAAAGTAGAGAAAATATAAGTAATAGCTTTTAGAATGAATAAGATAGTGAAGTAGTAGTATTTTCTATATAGATATAAGAAAAAATAAATAAAAAAATAAAATATTTTAATAGAGTAATACTATATATAGAAGCACTATATATATAGATAGAGCAGAGTAAGAGGTTTCTAAAACGCTATATAATATATCTATAGTACTAATACTTAGTAAAATATAAAACTTTAAAGCTAAGATAGCACTTTCTACTACTAAGTCTAAAGGCGACTTTTTAGTACTTCTAAAGGTAAAGCCTAAAGTACTTCTGAAGGATCTGACTAATTACAGGCTAAGAAAAATAAGTACCTCTAAAGGGTTAAGCCTAAAGTACTTCTAAAGGGTTAAGCCTAAAGTACTCCTAAAGGGTTGAGCCTAAAGTACCTCTAAAGGGTGTGAAACTGGTACCTCCAAACGAAAAACCAGATTATGGCGTGAGGCTATAGAGGTTTATAGGCCTCCTTATAGAGCTTTTTATAGCAGTTTTAGTAGTATAAGCCTTATAGTTATAGCATGCATAGCAAGCGAGAAATTTAGGTTTGAAGTTTAAAATACTAGTAATAGATAAGTATAAAGTAAGCTTTAGAGGCATATATACTATACTATAGCTATAAAGAGCGCTAAGAAGGCTATAATATACTAAGCTTTATAGCTATAGCATTTATAGCAAATAAGCTATAAGGCGTTAAAGTTAAGTAGTAGCTACCTATAGCTAAGTCTATATAGATATCTCTAAAGAAGTATAAAATAAGTACCTCTAAAAGATCTAACTAATTATAAGCTGAGAAAAATAAATACTTCTAAATAGCTGCCTAATTTACACTCTAACTAATAGCTGCTATAAGCTTTACCTAGTTTAGCTATACCTACAGGTACTTCTAGAGGCTTTAAGTAGTTAATTAAGATATATATAGCTCTTCTCTAACTAAAATTAGCTATAAGTATATTTTTTTGTTTTCCTATATAAATCTAATTTGTTTAGGCTGAAAATCTTAAGTAGAACAGTAATTAGTAAAGCTAAAGCTAAAAAAGTATTAATAGGCCTATAAGAAGAGAGTAGATACTAATAAAACAGCATATAGGCTTAATTTCTACCCCCTTAAAGCAAGCTACTAATAACTACAGCTAAAAATATTCTATGTTTTTATAGATTTAGAGTAGTATTACTTTTTTTAGCTTAAAGTCTAGCCTTATATAGAGATTCTAGTATATCTATATCTTTTTCTCTACTAAAGCTGCTACCTATAGTGCGCTAAGTTAGAGGATGCTTTTAGGTATTTAAAAACCTTATACTTCTATAGTACTAATAGATAGGTTTTATAGATAGATAGCTAATAGCTAACTTTATACTAAGAACTAGAGGTAAAATACCTATAGAAAATGCTAAATAGCAGATACTATAAGGTAGTTGCTCCTCTTAAAGCTTCTAATCTATATAACCTCCTCTAGGAGGTATAGTATAGTAAAAAGCAGCTCTAAAGAACTTAGGGTAGAAAACTAGACGCCTCTAAGGTGCTATAAGCCTAGCTAATAGACTACTTTAGCAAGCTAAATTAATAGTAACTACTTTTTAGCAGCTATTTATAGTGCTAATAGCTGCTTTTATAGTATTATAATAGTTATTTAGTTGATTTTATTAGTAGTTATATGCTTATCTTAAAGATTAAACTATATATATCTAAGTATAAGCAATTATATAGTAAAACTGCAAATAGCTTATTATATAAGTTATTATTTATTTAATAGTATCTTACTACTTAGATAACTATAGTAATTTTAGAGCTAATATATACTAAAAATCCTAATTTATAAAGAAATATATTTATTAAATTAAAAACTAATACCTTTTAAAGCTTACTAGTAATTTATAATAACTTCTCAAATTATATAGCTTTATACTAGTAATAGTTTATTTAAATTTCTTCTCTATTAACTTTTAATACTAAAGTAGTATTTTAGTATAGTTATAATAAGTAATAGAAGGTTAAAGCTTAACCTTAGAGAAGAAGCTTAAGAAATAGCTACTATATCTAAAGAAGGCAGTAGGTATATAAATTACTTAATCTTAACATAAAGAGGTAGTGATAATAAATACTAATATAGAGCTTTTTTAAGTTTTATAATTAGAATAAATATAATTTAAATCCTTTAATGAGAAATAATTAGAAGGTAAGTTTAGTGCTAGCAGCTGCAGTAATTTTAGCTCTAATAGCATATATTAAAGTTATTATAGTTAAAAAGCTTATAGTAAAACTTTAAGCTTAGCTAGCTGGTCTATCTCACTATATACATTAGTCTAGCTAGACCTTTCCCCTTATAAAACCTTATACTTTTTACTAGATATATAGGAAAATAGAACTTTTATTTTAAAAAAATTAGAGTGCTCTAGATAGGTTTATACTTAAATATATTAGCATAAAATAATAGAATAGAATATGTAGTTCTATTTTGTTAGTTTCTAAAACTGCTATAATAATTAATAGAGACAGTTAAAAGTATTAATATTTAATTATTAGAAGTAAAATTTTTAGATTTATTAAAGACTAACTACTATAAAAGCATTTACTAAAAATATTTTTATTTATTAGGAATAAAAGTTAGAGGATTAAAGATAATTAGATATTATTATAGTTTTAACTATAAACTATACTAACTAAAGATCAAATAATATTATTTTTTGACTTATTTAACACCTTATAAGAAATTAAAGTGCTTAAGCTTTAGGGGGAGTATAGTTATAAAGCTAAAACTTAAAGAAATTAATATAAGAGCACTATTAGGAGTAAATAGAAGCTATTTCACTCTACTTTATATAGTAAGCCTATTAAAGGTCTAATAATGCTATATATAATTACTAATTACTTCTCTAGTAGTAATATCTTCAAATTATAAGAAACCTTCTAAAAACAATACTACTAAATAGAGCTTAAAAGAGCTACTCTATAGTAGCAAAATAACTACTGCTAGTATAGTAAGAATATATCTACCTAAGAGGCTACTTATAGCTAAGCTTCCCCTAACTTAGAGAGAAGGTCTAAAGACTTAATAAAGATAAATTAACCTATTACAGCTCTACCTAAGATAGAGTTTATACTTACTAGAAATAGCTAGAAATTAAAAACTTATACTAGCTTTCTAGCTAGTAATAAGCTACTTTAAAAAGAAGCCTGCAGCTTAATTTAACTTAATATAGAGAAACTCACTAAGTCTAAACATAATAAGGATTAATAGATTAAAAGCTTTTTTTTGATTTTATAAGTAGTAATATATAGCTATTTTTAGTTAGTAAAGTAATTTATCTGCTTAATTATAATAATAAATAAAACCTTAACCTACTAAATAGCTTATATTGCTTTAGCAGTATGCTAGCTTCTTAGAAGGATTATCAGCTTAAGCTAATAGAAGTTTGAAGTAATAATAAGTCTATAATGCCTTTAAATATTCTAAGCTGTATATATGTTATATTAATAAAACTAGTAAGTACTTTTTTAACTTAAAAGTCTAAGTAATCTTATTAAACTCTATCATACTAAAGATAAAGCATTATAATTATTGCTCTTTAATAAGAAATCTCTAGTAAGTATAAATTATCAGCTTATGTTAATTATATCTCTACCTTTTATATATATTATTTATTACTACTACTAATTAAATAGCTTAATAAAGCTTTCAAACTGATCTAAGAGAGAAAATAACTCTTCTCTTTAGTTAAAAAGTTATCTAAACTTAGTTATTTAGAGGAAATAAAAGTTATAATAAGGTTTCTATTAGTAAACTAGTAGAGGGATTATTACTAAATTTATGCTTTATAACTTTTTATAAATATATCTATAACTATTGCTTTAGTAAGTAAAGTTTCTATAACCCTCTCAGCCTCTTATCTCTAAGTAGGTTAGCGCTTATTAGAGGATAACTAAACTTTAATTTAACAACATTTCTTCTAAATAATATAAGCAAATAATTAAAACTTTTAATAATAGATCTTTTAGTTTTAGCATTAATAAAGAATATAGCAAAATGCAATAAGTAATATAAATTATAGAATTTAATAAATTATTAAATCTTTAAATACATATTACGCCTATTAGCATTTTAGTAAGTATACTTATTTAAGCGTTATTTTAACCTTTAAGCTCTACTTAATATTAAAGCTCTATAGCTGATATAAGCCTTCAAAAGTAGTAGCAAACCTTCTTAAAGCCTCCTTTATATAGTAACTTTATATCTTACACTAAGGTTTAAAAGGATTTTTACTATAAAACCCTCTAATTTTCTAAAGGTTAACCTCAAATTAAATAGAAATACCTACTAAACTTAAGCATATTAATAAGCAGAAGAAAAAAAACTAATAGAAATTACTTTAGTAATAGTAAATAAAACAGTAATAGCTTAAATTTAAAATTTAGCTTTAAACTTAAGTTATAATTTATAGAAGATGTTTTTAGTATAATACTTTTTAAGTTTTCTAGAATAAAATACTAGAGAAGGTGAGAGCTCTATATAGTTAAACACTAAGCTTTTATAAAGCTCTTTTAATAAGTTAAGTAGTTTAGAAATACTACTTAAAATAAGAGGTATATTTCTTCTAAAGCTAAATACTAGCTAGAAACTAATAGTATATAAGTAAAGTAATTAAAAGATAAAAAGCATTTTAAAAAGAAGGTTAAATAGCATATAAAATTATTAAAAGGGAAGTGTTTATAACTAAACTTACATTTAATAAATTACCTAGCTTTTGCAGCTAAAGTATTTCGCTAGTTTAGGCTAGCATTAGCTTGCTATTAAGAATAAAAGCTTTAGAAATATAGCTCTCTTTAGAGAGTGTTATAGCTTATTACATAATACTCTTCAGTAGGTTGAGGTATACATTCTATAAGGATGCTAATATAATAGTTATTAGTAACCTATCTTAAAATATAGACTAAGGAGTTAACTTTATATATAAGTGTTTAAGTGTTAAACTTTTATGCGTAATGAAAGTAAATATAGGTGAGAGCTTTAGTATATTATTAACTAATCTTAATATTCTTAAATAGATTTAAATAAGAGTATATAGGGTTAGACTTAAAAAAAAGTGAACTATATATATAGAGTGAAGCTAGAGGAAACTCTAGTAGAGGCTTATAGTAGTTCTAATATATAAATTAATTATTAAATATATATATAGGAGCGAAAGACTAATTAAACCTTTTAGTAGCTAGTTTCTACTGAAGTTTCCTTTAGGATAGTAGTATTAAACTTAGTTTTATAAGGTAAAGTAAATAATTAGAGACTTAGAGGCGCTATATTACCTTTATCTATTCTCAAACTTTAAATATATAAGAAGCTTTTATTACTTAATTAAATATAGGTATTTAAATATATTAACACTAATAGGCTATTTTTAGTAAGTAGAACTAGTAATATAGGATAAACTAAATATAAAGTTAAGGTGCTAGAGTAGATGTTTATTAGATATTATAAAAAGTATTAATATATCTTAACAGCAGAATAATAGCTATAGAAGTTAGAATTTGCTAAAAACTATATAATAACTTACTTGCTAAATATATTAGCTTTAAAAATAGATAGCGCTTAAGCGTCTTACTTATATTTTGCCCTTAGTATAAAAACAATATACTAAGGAATAAGTAAATATAGAGGTTATAATAAAACTTAAGGCGTAAGCTTAAGTAGAACAGCTTCTAGTATAGATCTTAGTAGTAATAATAAATACTTTAATAAGAACTTAAAGGACTAAAGTAGGGAAAGGTTCTATATAAATAGTAGTTAGATATAAGTTAGTTAATCTTAAGCTATAGAGAAGTTCTATTTCAAAAAAGTATTTATACTTTATATAGCGAAAAGGAAGCTAGTTAATATTCTAGCATTTAGATATAGGTTTTATGTAGCAATATAACTAAACGTAGAGATAATAGTAGAAGCTTTAAATAGAGTTTTTTTTTCTTTTTAATAGTCTATCACTTTGAAATCAGTTTATCTAAAGCTAGAGTTTAACAGCTAGAAGAGCTTAGTACTTCTATTAGGTTTAGTATACTTTTAACGTCTTTTGAAAATCTATAAAAAGAAATAATTCTTATATTAAGTTATACTTATAACTATAATAGGTCTCTAAAGTGAACAGCTTCTAGTTAATAGAATAATATAGATAAGAGAAGTTAATAAAATAGATCTATAACTTTAAGATAAAGATTAGCTCTAAAGGTTAGGTATATTAAGCTTTAGGTAGATAGCTTAGAAGTAAGTTACTATTAACTAGGTTTCTAACTAGAAGCTTTTAGTATTTAGGTTCTAACGCTTTTAGTAAGCTTTAGCTGTTCAATATATAGTTAATAACTAACTTAGAATTAGTATAAATAAAGGGAATCTAACTATCTAATTAAAATATAGTATTATAATAGCTAGAAAGTAGTATTAATATAATGTGATTTCTATTTAGTACTCTAAATATTAAAGTGAAGTAATTTAACTAAATATAGGTAAATAGTAGGAGTAATTATAACTTAAATAGTTAGCTAGAAGGCTTAAAAATAGGTTTTTCTATTAAGAAGGTTATTAGAATAAAAGTGAAAAGCTACTTATTAGTGAGGCGTCCTCTAGAGCGCTTTGTAATATTGTTAAATTAATAGGAAGTCTCTAATGCTTAATAGTATTATAGCTTAAATAAAAGTCTTTTATATCTATATTAAAGGTGTGCACTAAGGTTAATAGCTTTAGGAATAGTAATAGAACGTTAAGATATATAGGCAACCTGCAGCTAATCTTTAAGTCTTTTTTCTAAGGGGATATAGGTGTAGTTTAATAACTAAATAGCAGTAGGCCTACTAGAAGGAATACCTCTAGTAAGTTTAAAATATAGTCTATAGTATGCTTGAAATAGTATTGCTTATTTAAGTGCTTTTAAGGTAGCTAAATGCCTTATTATCTAATTAGTAATGTATATAAATAGATTAATGAGATTCTTACTATTTCTATCTACTATTTAGTAAAACTACAGCTAAGAGAATAGGCTTAGTAGAATTAGCAGGAAAAGAAGACCTTATTGAGTTTAACTTTAGTTTAATATTGTGAAAAGATATAGAAGGTGTAGAATAAGTAGAAGCTTTAGCGCTAGTGAAATACTACTATTTCTATTGTTTTTTTATTTATTTAATAAAGTGGGGTTAAATTTATATCTAACTTCTAGTTTTAAAGTTTTTTATAAGCTAACTTAAGTTAAAGATATTATTAGGTGGGAAGTTTAGCTAGAGTAGTATATTTATTAAATTATAATATAGGTGTCCTAAGGGGGGTTTATAAAGAATAGAAATCTCTAGTAGAATAAAAAGGTAAAAATCCTTTTGATTTTGATTTTTAGTATGAATATAAACTATAAAAGTGTAGCTTATTAATCTTTTAGTCTTTTGAAATTTGAGGCTAGAGGTGTTAAAAAAGTTACTATAGGGATTAACTATTAGTCTAAAAAAGTCTGCTGTAATAGTAAAGTAGTAGTTAGTTCTCTATTCTCTCTATAATGCTTAGAGGTAAGTAGGCAAAACACTTAGATATAGGAAAGTTTTACTAGGTTAGCAGTAATAAACTATAGTAGTAATACTCTATAGTGAAGTTCTTCTAGAATAGCTAATAACTTGCTAAATAGAGATTATTTGCAGCTGACTAGGCTATATTAGACTTCTTATAATAGAATAAAAGGTTTAGTAATTTAACGCTTAGTAAGGTGTTAAGAGGCTAGAGCTCTTAAAGAAAAGCTTTATTTCTACTTAAAGTATAAGCTATACTTACTTAAGAAGGTGCTATATTTACTAGCTATATCAGCTGAAAAGCATAAAATAAGCTGTTATATACAGCTTATAGGTATTATAAAACTAGTTTATAGTAGCTAAGCGTTTATAATAATATTGCTTTTTAATCTTTTAATATTAGCTTTTTTTATCATACTAAAGTAGAATTTAATAAGCATTAGATTATTTATCTATTAATAGGGAATATAAGCTAAATTTAAACTATTATGAGATAGATTAGTTTTACTCTACTAATAACTTTATTATAATAGTAATTAAGCTTAGTATAAGAGGAACTGCTTATTTAGATAATTAGTTTTTATAGCTATCTAACTAAGTAGTGCTATAAAGCTATTATCTGCTAGATAATAGCTAAACACCTCTAAATTAGAATCTATATTAGAACGTAATAATACTTTTTATATATATAGATAGATATAAATAGGCTTTAGCTTAACATCTTAGTAGGTAATTTCCCTACTACTCTTAAAGTAAGTAATAGTATTTTATGAATTATAATTTTAATATAAGTAGAGTTAAATTTTTTATAAATAACTTAGATATATAAAAAGGTTTTATAAGTAGTAGAGTAGCTTTATTATTACAATCTACTAAAAGTAAGCCTTTTTTTACCTTAATTTCTTTATAAACTTAATAGCTGCTATACTATAAGAACGTAAGGTTTTAGTATATAGAGAGATAGAAAGAGAGAAATAAAGAGAGAACTTAAGAAGGCTCTATTTAGAGAGACTGCTTTATATAGTTATTTCAGCTAAATCTATATAAATACTCCTAAAGAGACTTTAAGAGAGTTAATAGATATAGTAACTAGTTAAATATATAGCTAGTACCTCTAAAAGATATATAAACTATATACTAGAGCTTAAAGTACCTCTAAAAGCTTTTATATAGTTATAGCCTCTTTTCTTTCTTTTTACGCCTAAGTCTATATAGACGTTCTTAATATCTCTTAAAAGTAAAGCTATAAATACTTCTAAAAAGTATAAAGTAAATACCTCTAAAAGGAAAACTAAGTTATAAGGTGAGGCTATAGAGGCTTACTTCTAACTTATAGAGATATCTATAGTAGTCTTAGAAGTATAAAGCTTATAGTTATAATATCTATAGTTAGGGAGTTATAAAGTGTTAAAGTTAGGCTACTATCTATTTATAGCTAAGTCTGTATAAGTACTTCTAAAAGGTTAAGCTTAAAATACTTCTAAGGGATCTAACTAATTATAAGCTGAGAAAGATAAATACTTCTAAAGAGGTGTAAAAGAAGTACTTCTAAAAGGTTAAGCTTAAAGTACCTCTAAAGGGTATAAAACTAGTACTTCTAAACGAAAAACTAGATTATAGCGCGAGGTTATAGGGGTTTATAGCCTATTTATAAAGCCTTTTATAGTGGTTTTAGTAATATAAGCTCTATAGTTATAATATATATAGTAGGTAAGAAATCTAAGTTTAAAGTTTAAAATACTAGCGATAGATAGATGTAAGGTAGGTATTAAGGGCGTATATACTATACTATAGCTATAGAGGGTGCTAGTAGAGCAGTAGTATATTAAGCTCTGCAGCTATAGCGCTTATAGTAAGTAAGCTATAAGGTATTAAAGTTAAGTAGCAGCTGCTTATAGCTAAGTCTGCATAAGTACTCCTAAAGAGGTATAAAACTAATACCTTTAAATAATCTAACTAATTATAGAGTAGGAAAAAATAAATACCTCTAAAGAGATGTAGAATTAGTACCCCTAAAAGGATGATTTAATTAGGTGAGAAATCTATAGGTTAATATAGTAAGGTAGAGTTTAAGATAAGTTATACTATAATAGAATATAAATAAGATATTACTTTTTTTTATTTTAAAGTAGCTAAAAGTAGGTTTTTTCTTTAGATATCTAGCTAAAAGTTTATATTTAAAAGGAGAGAAAGAAATAAGTTTATTATATATATAAGTAATTTTATAAGCTTTTTTCTCTTTATATTTATATAGATAGCAATAAGTAAGAAATAGTTATTTATAATAAATAAGCAGTTTTAATAGGAAAAAAAGAGAATATATAGAATATTATATATATAAAAAGAGAAATAATAACTCTAAAAATAAGCTATTATATAAAAGAAATATTTTATATAAATAAGTAGTATAGAAAATAAATATAAAATTCTAAAGCTATAAAAATAAATAAAAAGAAAGTAGAGAAGATATAAGTAATAGCTTTTAGAATAAATAAGATAGTGAAGTAGTAGTATTTTCTATATAGATATAAGAAAAAGTAAATAAAAAAATAAAATATCTTAATAGAGTAGTATTATATATAGAAGTACTATATATATAGATAGAGCAGAGTAAGAGGTCTCTAAAACGCTATATAATATATTTATAGTATTAATACTTAGTAAGATATAAGACTTTAAAGCTAAAATAGTACTTTTTACTACTAAGTTTAAAGGTGACTTTTTAGTACTTCTAAAAGTAAAGCCTAAAGTACTTCTAAAGGATCTAACTAATTACAGGCTAAGAAAAATAAATACCTCTAAAGGGTTAAGCTTAAAGTACCTCTAAAAGGTTAAGCTTAAAGTACTTCTAAAGGGTTAAGCCTAAAGTACTTCTAAAAGGTGTAAAACTAGTATCTCTAAATAAAAAACCAGATTATAGCGTGAGGCTATAGAGGTTTATAAGCCTCTTTATAGAGCTTTTTATAGTGGTTTTAGTAGTATAAGCTTTATAGTTATAGTATATATAGTAGGCGAGAAATCTAAGTTTAAAGTTCAAAATACTAGCGATAAATAGATATAGAGTAGGCCTTAAGGGCGTATATATTATGCTATAGCTATAGAGGGCGCTAAGAAGGCTGCAGTATACTAAGCTTTATAGCTATAGCGCTTATAGTAAGTAAGCTATAGGGCGTTAAAGTTAAGCAGCAGCTACTTACAGCTAAGTCTATATAGGTACCTCTAAAGAAGTGCAAAATAAGTACCTCTAAAAGATCTAATTAATTATAAGCTGAGAAAAATAAATACTTCTGAATAGCTACCTAACTTACACTCTAATTAACAGCTGCTATAGGCCTCACTTAGCTTAGCTATACTTATAAGTACCTCTAGGGGCCTTAAGTAGTTAATTAAAATACGTGCAGCCTTTCTCTAACTAAAATCAGCTATAAGTATATTTTTTTATTTTCCTATATAAATCTAATTTGTTTAAGCTGAAAATCCTAAGTAGAATAGTAATTAGTAGAGTTAGAGCTAAAAAAGCGTTAGTAGGCTTATAAAAAGGGAGTAGGTGCTAGTAAAACAGCATATAGATTTAATCTCTACCCCCTTAAGGTAAGCTGCTAGTAACTACAGCTAAAAACGTTTTATATCTTTATAGATTTAGAGTGGTATTACTTTTCTCAGCTTAAGGTTTAGCTTTATATAGAGATTTTAGTATATCTATATTCTCCCCCCTATTAAAGCTACTACTTATAGTATGTTAAACTAGAGGATACTTTTAGGTATTTAAAGGCTTTATACTCTTATAGTGCTAATAGATAGGTTTTATAGATAGATAGCTAATAGCTAACTTTATATTAAGAACTAGGGGTGAAATGCTTATAGAGGATGCTGAATAGTAGATACTATAAAGTAGTTGCTCCTCTTAAAGCTTCTAATTTATATAACCCCCTCTAGGGGGTATAGCGTAGTAAAAAGTAGCTTTAAGGAACTTAAGGTAGGAAACTAAACGCCTCTAAGGTGCTATAAGCTTAGCTAATAGACTACCTTAGTAAGCTAGATTAATAGTAACTACTCTTTAATAGCTATTTATAATACTAATAGCTACTCTTATAGTATTATAATAGTTACTTAGTTAATTCTACTAGTAGTTATATACTTATCTTAAAGATTAAGCTATATATATCTAAGTATAAGCAATTATATAGTGAAACTATAAATAGCTTATTATATAAGTTATTATTTATTTAATAATACTTTACTACTTAGATAACTATAGTAATTCTAAAGCTAATATATATTAAAAATTCTAACTTATAAAGAGATATATTTATTAGATTAAAAACTAATACTTTTTAAAGCTTATTAGTGATTTATAATAACTTCTTAAATTATATAGCTTTACGTTAGTAATAGTTTATTTAAATTTCTTCTCTATTAACTTTTAATACTAAAGTAGTGTTCTAATATAGTTATAATAAGTAACAGAGGGTTAGAGCTTAACTCTAGAGAAGAAGTCTGAGAAATAGCTACTATATCTAAAAAAGGTAGTAGGCATATAAATTACCTAATTTTAACATAAAGAGGTAGTAATAATAAATACTAATATAAAGCTCTTTTAGGTTTTATAATTAGAATAAGTATAATTTAAATCCCTT
This sequence comes from Colletotrichum viniferum, assembly GCA_020226115.1. Classification (NCBI taxonomy): domain Eukaryota; kingdom Fungi; phylum Ascomycota; class Sordariomycetes; order Glomerellales; family Glomerellaceae; genus Colletotrichum; species Colletotrichum viniferum. Next base: position 1,084,758 of record JAGFBE010000019.1, read on the forward strand.
AATAAGAAATAATTAAAAGGTAAGTTTAATACTAGCAGCTATAGTAATTCTAGCTCTAATAGCATATATTAAAGTTATTATAGTTAAAAAGCTTATAGTAGAACCTTAAGCCTAGCTAGCTAGTCTGCCTCACTATATATATTAGTCTAGCTAGGCTTTTCCCCCTATAGAACCTTATGCTTTTTACTAAGTATATAGGAAAACAGAACTTTTATTTTAAAAAAATTAAAATGCTCTAAGTAGGTTTATATTTAAATATATTAGTATAAAATAATAGAATAAAATATGTAGTTCTATTTTATTAGTTTCTAGGACTGCTATAATAATTAATAAAGATAGTTAGAAGCATTAGTATTTAATTATTAGAGGTGAAATCTTTAGATTTATTAAAGACTAACTACTATAAAAGTATTTACTAAAGATGTTTTTATTTATTAAAAACAAAAGTTAAAGGATTAAAGACAATTAGATATTATTATAGTTTTAACTATAAACTATACTAACTAAGGATTAAATGATGTTATTTTTTAACTTATTTAGCACTTTATAAGAAATTAAAGTGCTTAGGCTCTAGGGGGAGTATAGTTATAAAGCTAAAACTTAAAGAAATTAATAGAAAAGCACTACTAAAGATAAATAGAAGCTGTTTTGCTCTACTCTACATAGTAAGCCTATTAAAAGTCTAATAATACTATATATAGTTGCTAGTTACCTCTCTAGTAGTAATATCCTTAAATTACAGGAAACCCTCTAAAAGTAACACTACTAAGTAAAGCTTAAGAGAGCTACCTTATAGTAGTAGAGTAACTACTACTAATATAGTAAGAATATATCTACTTAAGAGGCTATTTACAGCTAAACTCCCTCTAACCTAAAGAAAAGGTCTAAAGACTTAATAAGAATAAGTTAAGCTATTATAGCTCTACCTAAAATAGAGTTTATACCTACTAGAAATAGCTAAAAATCAAAAACTTATGCTAGCCTCCTAGCTAGTAGTAAGCTACTCTAAAAAAAAGCCTATAGCTTAATTTAACTTAATATAGAGAAACTTACTAAATCTAAATATAATGAGGATTAATAGATTAAAAGCTCTTTTTTGATTTTATAAGTAGTAGTGTATAGCTATTCTTAGTTAGTAAAGTGATTTATTTACTTAATTATAATAACAAATAAGACCTTAACTTACTAAATAGCCTATATTGCTTTAGTAGTATGCTAGCTTCTTAGAAGGACTATTAGCTTAAGCTAATAGAAGTTTGAAGTAATAATAGATCTATAATACCTTTAGATATTCTAAGCTATATATACATTATACTAATAAAGCTAGTAAATACTTCTTTAACTTAAAAGTTTAAGTAATCTTATTAAACTCTATTATATTAAGAATAAAGCATTGCAATTATTACTCTTTAATAAGGAATCTGTAATAAGCATAAGTTATCAGCTTATATTAATTATATCCCTACTCTTTATATATACTACTTATTACTACTACTAATTAAATAGCTTAATAAGGCTTTTAGACTGATCTAAAAGAAAAGATAACTCTTCTCTCTAGTTAGAAAGTTATTTAAACTTAGTTATTTAGAAGAAATAAAAGTTATAATAAGGTCTCTATTAATAAACTAGTAGAAGGATTATTATTAAATTTACGCTCTATAACCCTTTATAAATATACCTATAATTATTGCTTTAATAAGTAAGGTCTCTATAACCCTCTTAGCTTCCTACTTCTAAGCAGATTAGTACTTACTAGAGTATAACTAAACTCTAATTTAATAACATTTCTTCTAAGTAGTATAAGTAAATAATCAAAACTTTTAATAATAGATCTCTTAGTTTTAATATTAATAAAGAATATAGCGAAATGCAATAAGTAATATGAATTATAGAATTTAGTGAATTATTAAATCTTTAAACGCATATTATACTTATTAGCATTCTAGTAAGTATACCTATTTAAGTGTTATTTTAACCCTTAAGCTCCACTTAGTATTAAGGCTTTATAACTAATATAGACCCTTAAAAGTAGTAGTAGACCTTTCTAAAGCCTCCTTTATATAGTAACTTTATATCTCACACTAAGGTTTAAAAAGATTCTTACTATAAAACCCTTTAATTTTCTAAAAGTTAACCTCAAATTAGGTAGAAATACCTATTAAACTTAAGCATATTAATAAGTAGAAGAAAAGAAACTAATAAAGATTACTTTAATAATAGTAAGTAAAGTAGTAATAGCTTAAATTTAAAATCTAGCTTTAAGCTTAAGTTATAATTTATAGAGGATACTTTTAGTATAATGCTTTCTAAGTTCTTTAGAATAGAATACTAGAGAGAGTGAGAGCTTTATATAGTTAGACACTAAGCCTTTATAAAGCTTCTTTAATAAGTTAAGTAGTTTAGAAATACTACTTAAAATAAGAGGTATATTTCTTCTAAAGCTAAATACTAGCTAGAGACTAATAGTACATAAGTAGAGTGATTAAAAAATAAAAAGTACTTTAAAAAGAGAGTTAAATAGTATATAAAATTATTAAAAGGGAAGCACTTATAACTAAACTTATATTTAGTAAATCACCTAGCTTTTATAACTAGAGTACTTCACTAGCTTAAGCTAGTATCAGCTTACTATTAAGAATAAAAGCTTTAGAAATATAGCTCTCTTTAAGAAGTGTTATAGCTTATTACATAATACCTTTCAGTAAGCTAAAGTATATACTCTATAAAGATACTAATATAATAGTTATTAGTAATCTATCTTAAAATATAAACTAAGAAGTTAACCTTATATATAAATATTTAAGTATTAAACCCCTATATATAATAAAAGTGAACGCAAGTGAAAGCTTCAGCATATTATTAACTAATCTTAATATTCTCAGATAGATTTAAGTAAGAGCATATAGAGTTAAACCTAAAAAAAAGTAAACTATATATATATAAAGTGAAGCTAGAGAAAACTTTAGTAGAGGCTTATAGTAGTTCTAACGTGCAAATCAATTATTAAATATATATATAAAGGCAAAAGACTAATTAAACCTTTTAATAGCTAGTTTCTACTAAAGTTTCCCTTAAAATAGTAGTATTAAACTTAGTTTTATAAAGTAAAACAAATAATTAAAAACTTAAAGGTGCTATATTACCTTTATTTATTCTCAAACTTTAAATATATAAAAAGCCCTTATTGCTTAATTAAACGTAAGTATTTAAATATATTAACACTAATAGGCTATTTTTAGTAAGTAAAACTAGTAATATAGGATGAATTGAACGTAAAGTTAAAATGCTAGAGTAAATACTTATTAGATACTACAAAAGATATTAATATATCTTAATAGTAAGATAGTAGCTATAGAAGTTAGAATCTACTAAGAACTATATAATAACTTACCTGCTAAATATACTAGCCTTAAAAATAAATAGTGCTTAAGCGTCTCACCTATACCTCACCCTCAGTATAGAAATAATACGCTGAGGAGTAAGTAGATATAGAGGTTATAATAAAGCTTAAGGCGTAAGCCTAAATAAAATAGCTTCTAATATAAATCTTAGTAGTAGTAGTAAATACTTTAATAAGAACTTAAAAGACTAAAATAAGAAAAGGTTCTATATAAATAGCAGTTAGATATAGGTTAGTTAATTCTAAGCTATAAAGAAGTTCTATTTTAAAGGAGCATTTATGCCTTATATAGCAAAAGAGAAGCTAGTTAATATTCTAGTACTTAGATATAGGTTTTATATAGTAATATAACTAAACATAGAGATAATAGCAAGAGCTCTAAGTAGAGTTCTCTTTTCTTCTTAACAGTTTATCACCTTAAAATTAGTTTATCTAAAGCTAAAGTTTAATAGCTAGAAAAGCTTAATACTTCTATTAGGTCTAATACACTCTTAATATCTTTTAAAAATCTATAGAAAGGAATAATTTTTACGCTAAGTTATACTTATAACTACAGTAAGTCTCTAAAGTGAACAGCCTCTAGTTAATAGAATAATATAAATAAAAGAAGTTAGCAAAATAGATCTATAACTTTAAGATAAGAATTAGCTTTAAAGGTTAAATACGTTAAGCTTTAAGTAAATAGCTTAAAAACAAGTTACTACTAGCTAGGTTTCTAGCTAGAAGCTTCTAATATCTAAGTTCTAACGCTCTTAGCAAGCTTTAGCTATTTAGTATATAGTTAATAACTAACTTAAAACTAGTATAAATAAGAGGAATCTAATTATCTAATTAAAATATAGCATTATAATAGCTAGAAAGTAGTGTTAACATAATATAATTTCTACTTAATACTCTAAATATTAAAGTAAAGTAATTCAACTAAGCATAAATAAATAGTAGAAGTAACTATAACTTAAATAGTTAACTAAAGAGCTTAAAGATAAATTCCTCTATTAAGAAGGTTATTAGAATAGAAGTAAAAAGCTACCTATTAGTAAGACGTCCTCTAGAGCGCTTTATAACACTATTAAATTAATAAGAAGTCTTTAACGCTTAATAGCACTACAGCCTAAATAAAAGTCTTTTATATCTATATTAGAGATATATACTAAAGTTAATAGCCTTAAAGATAGTAATAAAACGTTAAGATATATAGATAACCTATAGCTAATCTTTAAATCCCTTTTTTAGGGGGATATAAGTATAGTTTAACAACTAAATAGCAGTAAGCTTATTAGAGGGAACACCTTCAGTAAGTTTAAAATATAGTCTACAGTATACTTAAAACAGTATTACCTGCCTAAATGCTTTTAAAGTAGCTAAATGCCTTATTATTTAATTAGTGATATATATAAATAGATCAATAAGATTCCTATTATCCCTATCTACTATTTAGCAAAACTACAGCTAAAGGAACAAGCTTAGCAGAATTAGTAGAGAAAGAAGACCTTATTAAGCTTAACTCTAGTTTAATATTATAAAAAGATATAAGAGGTATAGAATAAGTAGAAGCTTTAGCGCTAGTGAAATACTATTACTCCTATTGTTTTTTTATTTATTTAATAAAGTAGAGCTAGATTTATATCTAACTTTTAGTTTTAAGGTTTTTTATAGACTAACTTAAGTTAAAGATATTATTAAGTAAGGAGTTTAGCTAAAGTAGTATATCTATTAAACTATAATATAAGTATCTTAAGAGAGGCTTATAGAGAATAGAAATCTCTAGTAGAACAAAAAGGTAAAAGTCCCCTTAATTTTAATTTTTAGTATAAATATAAACTATAAAAATATAGCCTATTAATCCTTTAGTCCTTTGAAATTTAAAGCTAGAGATGCTAAAAAAGTTACTATAGGAATTAACTATTAGTCTAAAAAAGTCTACTATAATAGCAAAGTAGTAGCTAGTCCTCTATTCCCTCTATAATACTTAGAAGTAAATAAGTAAAACATCTAAATATAAAAAAGTCTTATTAGGTTAGCAGTAGCAAACTATAGTAGTAACGCTCTATAGCGAAGTCTTTTTAAAATAGCTAATAACTTGCTAAATAGAGACTATCTGTAGCTAATTAAGCTACATTAGACTTCCTATAATAGGATAAAAAGTTCAGTAGTTTAACGCTTAATAAGATATTAGGAGGCTAAAGCTTTTAAAGAAAGGCTCTATCCTTACTTAAGATATAAGCTATATCTATCTAAAAAGGTACTATATCTACTAGCTATATTAGCTGAAAAGTATAGAGCAGGCTGCTATATGTAGCTTATAAGTATTATAGAACTAGCTTATAGTAGCTAAGTATTTATAGTAATATTGCTTTTTAATCTTTTAATATTAGCTCTTCTTATTATACTAAAGTAGAATTTAGTAAGCATTAGATTATTCACCTACTAATAGGGAATATAAATTAGGTTTAAACTGTTATAAGATAGGTTAGTTTTACTCTACTGATAACCTTATTATAATAGTAATTAAACTTAATATAAGAGAAACTATTTATTTAGATAATTAGTTTTTATAGCTATCTAACTAAGTAGTGCTATAAAGCTACTATCTATTAGATAATAGCTGAACGCTTCTAAGTTAGAATCTATATTAGAATGTAATAATACCTCCTATATATATAAATAGATATAAATAAGCTTCAGCTTAACGTTTTAACAGGTAATTCCTCTACTGCTTTTAAAACGAGTAGTAGTATTTTACAAATTATAATTTCAGCATAAGCAGAGTTAAATCCTTTATAGATAACTTAAATATATAAAAAGGTCCTATAAGCAGTAGAATAGCCTTATTATTATAATTTACTGAAAGTAAGCCCTCTTTTACTTTAATTTCCTTATAAACTTAGCAGCTACTATACTATAAAAACATAAAGTTTTAGTATATAGAGAGATAGAGAGGGAAAGAGAGAGAGAGAACCTAAGAAGGCCCTACCTAGAGAGACCACCTCACGTAGTCATTTCAGCTAAGTCTGCATAAATACCCCTAAAGAGACTCTAAAAAGGTTAATAAGTATAGCAACTAGCTAAATATACAGCTAGTACCTCTAAAAAGCATATAAGCTGCATATTAAAACCTAAAATACCTCTAAAAGCTCTTATATAGTTATAACCTCTCTCTTTTCTTTTTACGCCTAAGTTTATATAGATATTCCTAATACCTTCTAAAAGTAGAGCTATAAGTATCTCTAAAGAGTATAAAATAAATACCCCTAAAAGGAAAACTAAATTATAAAGTGAAGCTATAGAGGCTTACTTCTAATTTATAGAGATATCTATAGCAGTCTTAAAGGTATAAAGCTTATAGTTATAGTATCTATAGTTAGAGAGTTATAAAGCATTAAAATTAAGCTACTACTTACTTATAGCTAAGTCTGCATAAGTACCTTTAAAAGGTTAAGCTTAAAATACTTCTAAGGGATCTAATTAATTATAAGCTAAAAAAGATAAATACCCCTAAAAAGGTACAAAAGAAATACCTCTAAAGAGTTAAACCTAAAGTACCTCTAAAGAGTATAAAACTAATACTTCTAAACGAAAAACCAGATTATAGCATGAAGCTATAGAGGTTTATAGCCTACTTATAAAGCTTTTTATAGTAGTTTTAGTAGTATAAGCCTTATAGCTATAGTATATACAGCAAATAAGAAATCTAAATTTAAAGTTTAAAATACTAGTAATAAATAAGTGTAAAGTAGATACTAAGAGCATATATACTATACTACAGCTATAGAGAGCGCTAATAGAGCAGTAGTATACTAAGCTTTATAGCTATAGCGCTTACAGCAAGTAAGCTATAAAGCGTTAAAGTTAAACAGTAGCTACTTACAGCTAAATCTGCATAAGTACCTCTAAAGAAGTATAAAACTAATACCTCTAAATAATCTAACTAATTATAAAGTAAGAAAAAATAAATACCCCTAAAGAGGTATAGAACTAATACTCCTAAAAAGATAATTTAATCAAATAAGAAATCTATAAGTTAATATAGTAAAGTAGAGTTTAAAATAAGTTATACTATAATAAAATATAAATAAGATATTACTTTTTTTTATTTTAAAGTAGCTAAAAGTAGGTTTTTTCTTTAGATATCTAGCTAAAAGTTTATATTTAAAAGGGGAGAAAGAAATAGGTTTATTATATATATAAGTAATTTTATAAGCTTTCTTCTCTTTATATTTATATAAATAGTAATAAGTAAGAAATAGTTATCTATAATAAATAAGCAGTTTTAATAGGAAAAAAAGAGAATATATAGAATATTATATATATAAAAAGAGAAATAATAACTTTAAAAATAAGCTATTATATAAAAGAAATATTTTATATAAATAAGTAGTATAGAAAATAAATATAAAATTCTAAAACTATAAAAATAAATAAAAAGAAAGTGGAAAAGATATAAGTAATAGCTTTTAGAATAAATAAAATAGTAAAGTAGTAGTATTTTCTATATAGATATAAGAAAAAGTAAGTAAAAAAATAAAATATTCTAATAGGGTAGTATTATATATAGAAGTACTATATATATAGATAGAGCAGAGTAAGAGGTTTCTAAAACGCTATATAATATATCTATAGTATTAATACTTAGTAAAATATAAGACTTTAAAGCTAAAATAGTATCTCCTATTATTAAGTTTAAAGGCGACTTTTTAATACTTCTAAAGGTAAAGCCTAAAGTATCTCTAAAGGATCTAATTAATTATAGGCTGAGAAAAATAAGTACCTCTAAAGGGTTAAGCCTAAAGTACTTCTAAAAAGTTAAGCTTAAAGTATTCCTAAAAGGTTAAGCCTAAAGTATCTCTAAAAGGTGTAAAACTAGTATTTCTAAATAAAAAACTAGATTATAGCGTAAAGCTATAAGGGTTTATAGACCTCTTTATAAAGCTTTTTACAGTAGTTTCAATAGTATAAGCCTTATAGTTATAGTATACATAGCAGGCAAGAAATCTAAGTTTAAAGTTCAAAATACTAGCGATAAATAAGTATAAAGTAGGCCTTAAGGCTATATATACTATACTATAACTATAGAAGGTACTAGGAGGGCTGTAGTATATTAAGCTTTATAGCTATAGTGCTTATAATAAGCAAACTATAAGGTGTTAAAGTTAGATAGCAGCTACTTATAGCTAAGTCTGCATAAATACTTCTAAAGAGGTGTAAAATAAATACTTCTAAAAGATCTAACTAATTATAGGCTGAGAAAAATAAATACCTCTAAATAGCTACCTAACTTATACTCTAACTAATAGCTGCTATAAGCCTCACCTAGCTTAGCTATACTTATAGGCGCCTCTAGGGACCTTAAGTAGTTAATTAAGATATATATAGCCCTTCTCTAACTAAAATTAGCTATAAGTATATTTTTTTATTTTCCTATATAAATCTAATTTATTTAAGCTAAAAATCCTAAGTGAAATAGTAATCAGTAGAGCTAAAGCTAAAAAAGCATTAGTAGGCCTATAAGAAGAGAGCAGATACTAATAAAATAGCGCATAAGCTTAATCTCTACTCCCTCAAAATAAGCTACTAATAACTATAGCTAAGAATATTCTATATCTTTATAGATTTAAAGTAGTATTACTTCTCTTAGCTTAAAGTTTAGCTTTATATAGAGATTTTAGTATATCTATATCTTCTCTCTTACTAAAGCTACTACTTATAGTATACTAAGCTAAAGAATACCTTTAGGTACTTAAAAGCTCTATACCTCTATAGTGCTAATAAATAGGTTCTATAGATAGATAGCTAATAGCTAACCTTATACTAAAAACTAAAAGTGAAACGCCTATAAAAAATACTAAATAGTAAATACTATAGAGTAGTTACTCCTCTTAAAGCTTCTAATTTATATAACCCCCTCTAGGGGGTATAACGTAGTAAAAAGCAGCTCTAAGAAACTTAAAGTAGGAAACTAGATACTTCTAAAGCGCTATAAGCCTAACTAATAGACTATCTTAGTAAACTAGATTAATACTAACTACTCTTTAGTAGCTATTTATAGTGCTAATAGTTGCTCTTATAGTGTTATAATAGTTACTTAGTTAATTCTACTAGTAGTTATATACTTATTTTAAAAATTAAGCTATATATATCTAAATATAAGTAATTATATAGTGAAACTATAAATAGCTTATTATATAAGTTATTATTTATTTAATAGTACTTTACTACTTAGATAACTATAGTAATTCTAAAGCTAATATATACTAAAAATTCTAACTTATAAAGAGATATATTTATTAGATTAAAAACTAATACCCTTTAGGGCTTACTAGTGATTTATAATAACTTTTTAAATCACATAGCTTTATGCTAGCAATAGTTTATTTAAATTTCTTCCCTATTAACTTTTAATACTAGAGTAGTGTTCTAGCATAGTTATAATAAGTAATAGAGAGTTAAAGCTTAACTTTAGAGAAGAAGCTTGAGAAATAGCTACTATATTTAAAAAAGGCAGCAGGCGCGTAAATTACCTAATCTTAACATAGAGAAGTAATAATAATAAATACTAATATAAAGCTCTTTTAGGTCTTATAATTAGAATAAGTATAATTTAAATCCCTTAATGAGAAATAATTAGAAGGTAAGTCTAATGCTAACAGCTACAGTAATTCTAGCTCTAATAGCATATATTAAAGTTATTATAGTTAAAAAGCTTATAGTAAAACCTTAAGCCTAGCTAGTTAGTCTGCCTCACTATATATATTAGTCTAGCTAGGCTTTTTCTCCTATAGAACCTCATACTTTTCACTAAGTATATAGAAAAATAGGACTTTTATTTTGAAAAAATTAGAGTACTCTAAATAAACCTATACTTAAATATATTAGTATAGAATAATAGAATAGGATGTGTAGTTCTATTTTGTTAGTTTCTAAGACCACTATAATAATTAATAAGAATAGTTAGAAGCATTAGTATTTAATTATTAGAAGTGAAATTCTTAGATTTATTAAAGACTAACTACTATAAAAGCATTTGCTAAGAATGTTTTTATTTATTAGGAATAAAAGTTAGAGGATTAAAGATAATTAGATACTATTATAGTTTTAACTATAAACTATACTAACTAAAGATTAGATAATATTATTTTTTAACTTATTTAGCACTTTATGAGAAATTAAAATGCTTAAGCTCTAAGGGGAGTATAATTATAAAGCTAAAACTTAAAGAAATTAATATAAGGATACTACTAAAGGTAAACAGAAGCTATTTCGCTCTACTCTATATAGTAAGCTTATTAAAAGTCTAGTAGTGCTATATATAATCACTAGTTACTTCTTTAGTAGTAATATCTTCAAATTGTAAGAAACCTTCTAAAAGTAATATTATTAAATAAGGCTTAAAAGAGCTACTCTATAGTAGTAGAGTAACTACTACTAGTATAGTAAGAATATATCTACTTAAGAGGCTATTTATAGCTAAGCTTCTTCTAACCTAAAGAGAAGGTTTAAAAACTTAATAGGGATAGGTTAAGCTGTTATAACCCTACTTAAGATAGAGTTTATACCTATTAGAAATAGCTAGAAATTAAAAACTTATGCTAGCCTTCTAGCTAGTAGTAAGCTACTTTAAAAAGGAGCCTGCAGCTTAATTTAACTTAATATAAAGAAACTTACTAGGTTTAAATATAATAAAAATTAATAGATTGAAAGCTCTTTCTTAATTTTATAGGTAGTAGTATATAGCTATTCTTAGTTAGTAGAGTGATTTATCTGCTTAATTATAATAATAAATAAAACTTTAACCTACTAAATAGCCTATATTGCTTTAGTAGTATACTAGCTTCTTAGAAAAACTATTAGCTTAACCTAATAGAAGTTTAAAGCAATAATAGGTCTATAATGCCTTTAGATATTCTAAGCTGTATATATATTATACTAATAGAGCTAGTAAGTACTTCTTTAACTTAAAAATCTAAGTAATCTTATTAAACTCTATTATGCTAGAAATAAAGCATTATAATTATTACTCTTTAATGAGGAATCCCTAGTAAGCATAAGTTATCAGCTTATATTAATTATATCCCTACTTTTTATACATATTACTTATTACTACTACTAATTAAATAACTTAGTAAGGCTTTTAGACTAATCTAAAAGAGGAGGTAACTCTTCCCCCTAGTTAGAAAGTTATCTAAACTTAATCATTTAAAAGAAATAAAAGTTATAATAAGGTCTCTATTAGTAAACTAGTAGAGAGATCATTATTAAGTTTATACTCTATAACTCTTTATAAATATACCTATAACTATTACTTTAGCAGGTAAGGTTTCTATAACCTTCTCAACCTCCTACCTCTAAGTAGGTTAGTACCTACTAGAAGATAACTAAACTCTAATTTAATAATGTTTCTTCTAAGTAATATAAGCAAATAATTAAAACTTTTAATAATAGATCTCTTAGTTCTAGTATTAATAAAGAACATAGTAAAATGTAATAAATAATATAAATTGCAGAATTTAGTAAATTATTAAATCTTTAAATGTATATTACGCTTACTAGTATTCTAATAGGTATACCTATTTAAGTGTTATTTCAACTTTTAAGCTCTACTTAGTGTTAAAGCTTTATAGCTAATATAAGCCCTCAAAAGTAGTAGCAAACCCTCTTAAAGCCTCCTTTATATAATAACTTTATATCTCACACTAAGGTCTAAAGAGACTTTTGCTATAAAACCCCCTAATTTTCTAAAGGTTAACCTCAGATTAAGTAGAAATACCTACTAAACTTAAGTATATCAATAAGTAGAAGAAAAGAAACTAATAAAAATTACTTTAGTAATAGTAAATAAAGCAGTAACAGCTTAAATTTAAAATCTAGCCTTAAGTTTAAGTTATAATTTATAGAGGATACTTTTAGTATAGTATCTTCTAAGTTCTTTAAAATAAAACGCTAGAGAAAGTAAAAGCTCTATATAGTTAGATACTAAGCCTTTATAAAGCTCTTTTAATAAGTTAAGTAGTTTAAAAATACTACTCAAAATAGGAGGTATATTTCTTCTAAAACTAAATATTAGCTAGAGACTAATAGTATATAAGTAGAGTGATTAAAAGATGAAAAGCACTTTAAAAAGAGAGTTAAATAGCATATAAAATTATTAAAAAGGAAGCGCTTATAATTAAACTTACGTCTAGTAAATCACTTAGCTTTTATAGCTAAAACACTTTGCTAGCTTAAGCTAGCATCAGCTTATTATTAAAAATAAAAGCTTTAGAAATATAGCTCTCTTTAGGGAGTGTTATAGCTTATTATATAATACTTTTTAGCAAGCTAAAGTATATGCTCCACAAAGATACTAGCATAATAGTTATTAATAACCTATCTTAAAATATAGACTAAAAAGTTAACCTTATATATAAGTGTTTAAGTGTTAAACCTCTATACATAATAAAAGTAAATATAAGTGAAAGCTTTAGCATATTATCAACTAATCTTAATATTCTCAGATAGATTTAAGTAAAAGTATATAAGGTTAGACCTAAAAGAAGGTAAACTATATATATATAAAGTGAAGCTAGAAGAAACTCTAGTAGAGGCTTATAGCAGTTCTAATATATAAATTAATTATTAAATATATATATAAGGGCAAAAAACTAATTAAACCTTCTAGTAGCTAGTTTCTACTGAAGTTTCCCTTAAAATAGCAGTGTTAAACTTAGTTTTATAAGGTAAAGCGAATAATTAGAAACTTAAGGGCGTTATATTACTTTTATCTATTCTCAAACTTTAAATATATAAGAAGCCTTTATTGCTTAATTAAATATAAGCATTTAAATATATTAACACTAGTAAGCTATTTTTAGTAAGCAGAACTAGCAATATAAAATAAACTAAACGTAAAGTTAAAGTACTAAAGTAGACGCTTATTAGATACTATAAAAAGTGTTAATATATCTTAACAGCAGAATAGTAGCTATAGAAGTTAGAATCTACTAAAGACTGTATAATAACTTACTTGCTAAATATACTAGCCTTAAAAATAGATAACACTTAAGTATCTCACTTATACCTCACCTTTAATATAGAAATAATATACTAAGGAGTAAGCAGACATAAAGGTTATAATAAAGCTTAAAGCGTAAGCCTAAATAGAACAGCCTCTAATATAGATCTTAATAGTAATAGTAAATACTTTAATAAGAACTTAAAAGACTAAAGTAGGAAAAAGTTCTATATAAATAGTAGTTAGACATAAGTTAGTTAATTTTAAGCTATAGAGAAGTTCTATTTTAAAGAAGCATTTATACCTTATATAGCAAAAGAAAAGCTAGTTAATATTTTAGTACTTAGATATAAGTTTTGTACAGTAATATAACTAAATGTAGAGATAATAGTAAAAGCCTTAAGTAGAGTTCTCTTTTCTTTTTAATAGTTTATCACCCTAAAATCAGTTTATCTAAAGCTAGAGTTTAATAGCTAGAAAAGCCTAATACTTCTATTAAGTCTAATGCGCTCTTAATATTTTTTAAAAATCCACAAAAAGGAATAATTCTCACGCTAAATTATACTTATAACTATAATAAATCTCTAAAATAAACAGCCTCTAGTTAATAGAATAATATAAATAAAAGAAGTTAGTAAAATAGATCTATAACTTTAGGATAAAGATTAGCTCTAAAGGTTAGATATATTAAGCTTTAAGTAGATAGCTTAAAAGCAGGTTACTACTAGCTAAATTTCTAGCTAGAAGCTTCTAGTATCTAAGTTCTAACGCCTTTAGTAAGCTTTAGCTATCTAGTATATAGTTAATAACTAACTTAAAACTAATATAAATAAGAGGAATCTAACTATTTAATTAAAATATAGCATTATAATAGCTAGAAAGTAATATTAATATAATATAATTTCTACTTAATGCTTTAAATATTAAAGTAAAGTAATTTAACTAAGTATAAATAAACAGTAGAAGTAACTATAACTTAAATAGTTAGCTAAAAAGCCTAGAAATAGGTTTCTCTATTAAAAAGGTTATTAGAATAGAAGTGAAAAGCTACTTATTAGTAAAGCGTCCCTTAAGGCGCCTTATAACACTATCAAATTAACAAAAAGTCTCTAACGCTTAATAATACTACAGCTTAAATAAAAATCTTTTATATCTATATTAAAAGTATACACTAAAGTTAATAGCCTTAGGGATAGTAATAAAACGTTAAGATATATAAGTAACTTATAGCTAATCTCTAAGTCCTCCTTCTAGGGGGATATAGGTGTAGTTTAATAATTAAATAGCAGTAAGCCTACTAGAAAGAACACCTCTAATAAGTCTAAAATATAGTCTACAGTATGCTTAAAACAGTATCGCCTGCTTAAATGCTCTTAAAGTAGCTAAATACCTCATTATCTAATTAGTAATATATATAAATAAATCAATAAGATTCCTACTATCTCTATCTACTATCTAGTAAAACTATAGCTAAAAAAACAAGCTTAGTAGAATTAATAGAGAAAGAAAACCCTATTAAGCTTAACTTTAGTTTAATATTATAAAAAAACATAAGAGGTGTAGAATAAGTAGAAGCTTTAGTATTAGTAAAATACTACTACTCCTATTATTATTTTACTTATTTAATAAAGTAAAGCTAGATTTACATCTAACTTTTAGTTTTAAGGTTCTTTATAAGCTAACCTAAGTTAAAAACATTATCAAATAGGAAGTTTAACTAAAGCAGTATATCTATTAAACTATAACGTAAATATCCTAAAAAAGGCTTATAGAGAATAGAAATCTCTAATAGAACAAAAGAGTAAAAATCCCCTTAATTTTGATTTTTAGTATAAATATAAACTATAAAAGTATAGCCTATTAATTCTTTAGTCCTTTGAAATTTAAGGCTAGAAGTACTAGAAAAGTTACTATAAGGATTAACTATTAGTCTAAAAAAGTCTATTATAATAGCAAAGCAGTAGTTAGTTTTCTATTCCCTCTATAACGCTTAGAAATAAGTAGATAAAACATCTAGATATAGAAAAGTCTCACTAAGTTAGCAGTAGCAAACTATAGTAATAACACTCTATAGTAAAGTCCTTTTAAGATAGCTAATAACCTACTAAATAGAGATTATTTATAGCTAACTAAGCTATACTAGACTTCTTATAATAAGATGAAGGGTTTAGTAGTTTAACGCTTAGTAAGATATTAAGAGGCTAGAGCTTTTAAAGAAAAGCTCTATTCCTATCTAAAGTATAAGCTATACTTACCTGAGAGGATGCTATATCTACTAGCTGTATTAGCTAAAAAGTATAAAGCAGGCTGCTATATATAGCTTATAGATATTATAGAACTAGCTTATAGCAGCTAAACGTTTATAGCAATATTACTTTTTGATTTTTTAATATTAGCTCTTCTTATTATACTGAAGTAGAATTTAGTAAGCATTAGATTATTCACCTACTAATAGGGAATATAAACTAAGTTTAAACTGTTATAAAATAGGTTAGTTTTACCTTATTAATAACCTTATTATAATAATAATTAAGCTTAATATGAGAGAAACTACTTATTTAGATAATTAGTTTTTACAACTATCTAACTAAGTAATACTATAAAGCTACTATCTACTAGATAATAGCTGAATACCTCTAAGTTAGAATTTATACTAAAATGTAATAATACCTCCTATATATATAGATAGATATAAATAAGCTTTAGCTTAGCGTTTTAGCAGGTAATTCCTCTACTACTCTTAAAGTAAGTAATAGTATTTTGCAAATTATAATTTCAGCATAAGTAGAGTTAAATCCTTTATAAACAACTTAGATATATAAAAAAGTCCTATAAGCAGTAAAGTAGCTTTATTATTATAATCTGCTGAAGGTAAGCCCTCTTTTACTTCAATTTCCTCATAAACTTAGCGACTACTACGCTATAAAAACGCAAGGTTTTAATATATAGAGAGATAGAGAGAGAGAAAAAAAGAGAAAACCTAAGAAGACTCTACTTAGAGAGACCGCCTTATATAGTTATTTTAGCTAAGTCTACATAAATACCCCTAAAGAGATTCTAAGAAGGTTAATAGGTATAGTAACTAGCTAAATGTACAGCTAGTACCCCTAAAAGGTATATAAGCTATATATTAAAGCCTAAAATACCCCTAAAAGCTTTTATATAGTTATAGCCTCTCTCTTTCCTTCTTACGCCTAAATCTATATAGATATTCCTAGTACCCCTTAAAGGTAGAGCTATAAATACCTCTAAAAGGTATAAAGTAAATACTTCTAAAAAGAAAACTAAGTTATAAAGTGAAGCTATAGAGGTTTACCTCTAACTTATAGAGGTATCTATAGCAGTTTTAGAAGTGTAAAGCCTATAGCTATAGTATTTATAGTTAGAGAGTTATAAAGTGTTAAAGTTAAACTACTACCTACTTATAGCTAAATCTATATAAATACTTCTAAAGAGTTAAGCCTAAAATACCTCTAAAAGATCTAACTAATCATAAGCTAAAAAAGATAAATACCCCTAAAGAGGTGTAAAAAAAGTACTTCTAAAGGGTTAAGCCTAAAGTACTTCTAAAGAGTGTAAAACTAGTACTTCTAAACAAAAAACTAGATTATAGTGTGAGGCTATAGAGGTTTATAGCCTACTTATAGAGCCTTTTATAGCAGTTTTAGTAGTATAAGCCTTATAGCTATAGCATATACAGCAGGCGAGAAATCTAGGTTTGAAGTTTAAAATACTAGTAATAAATAGGTGTAAAGCAGACACTAGAGGTGTATATACTATACTATAGCTATAGAGAGCGCTAATAGAGCAGTAGTATACTAAGCCTTATAGCTATAGCGCTTATAGCAGGTAAGCTATAAAGCGTTAAAGTTAGATAGCAGCTACTTATAGCTATGTCTATATAAATACCCCTAAAGAGGTATAAAACTAATACCTCTAAACAATCTAACTAATTATAAGGCGAGAAAAAATAAATACCCCTAAAGAGGTATAGAACTAATACCTCCAAAAGGATAATTTAATTAGGTAAGAAATCTATAGGTTAATATAGTGAGGTAAAGTTTAAGATAAGTTATACTATAATAGAATATAAGTAAGATATTACTTTTTTTTATTTTAAAGTAGCTAAAAGTAGGTTTTTTTTTTAGATATCTAGCTAAAAGTTTATATTTAAAAGGGGAGAAAGAAATAGGTTTATTATATATATAAGTAATTTTATAAGCTTTCTCCTCTTTATATTTATATAGATAGTAATAAATAAGAAATAGTTATCTATAATAAATAAGCAGTTTTAATAAGAAAAAAAGAGAATATATAGAATATTATATATATAAAAAGAGAAATAATAACTCTAAAAATAAGCTATTATATAAAAGAAATATTTTATATAAATAAATAGTATAGAAAATAAATATAAAATTCTAAAGCTATAAAAATAAATAAAAAAAAAGCAGAGAAGATATAAGTAATAGCTTTTAGAATAAATAAGATAGTGAAGTAGTAGTATTTTTTATATAGATATAAGAAAAAATAAGTAAAAAAATAAAATATCCTAATAGAGTAGTACTATATATAGAAATACTATATATATAGATAGAGCAGAATAAAAGGTTTCTAAAACACTATATAATATATCTATAGCATTAATACTTAATAAGATATAAGACTTTAAAGTTAAAATAGTACTTCTTACTACTAAGTCTAAAGGTAACTTTTTAGTACCTCTAAAGGTAAAGCCTAAAATACTTCTAAAGGATCTAACTAATTACAGGCTAAGAAAAATAAATACCCCTAAAGAGTTAAGCCTAAAGTATCTCTAAAAGGTTAAACTTAAAGTACCCCTAAAGGGTTAAGCTTAAAATACCTCTAAAAGGTGTAAAACTAGTACTTCTAAACAAAAAACTAAATTATAGCGTGAAGCTATAGGAGTTTATAAGCCTCTTTATAGAGCCTTTTATAGCAGTTTTAGTAGTATAAGCCTTATAGTTATAGCATATATAGCAAGCGAGAAATCTAAGTTTAAAGTTTAAAATACTAGTAATAAATAGGTGTAAAGTAGGCCTTAAGGGCGTATATACTATGCTATAGCTATAGAGGGCGCTAGGAAAGCTGCAGTATACTAAGCTTTACAGCTATAGCGCTTATAGTAGGTAAGCTATAGAGTGTTAAAGTTAAGTAGTAGCTATTTATAGCTAAGTCTATATAGATACCTCTAAAGAGGTGCAAAATAAGTACTCCTAAAAGATCTAACTAATTATAGGCTGAGAAAAATAAGTACCTCTAAACAGCTACTTAACTTATACTTTAACTAATAGCTACTATAGGCTTCACTTAGCTTAGCTATACCTATAAGCACCTCTAGAGGCTTTAAGTAGTTAATTAAAATATATATAGCTCTTCTCTAACTAAAATTAGCTATAAGTATATTTTTTTATTTTCCTATATAAATCTAATTTGTTTAGGCTGAAAATCTTAAGTAGAATAGTAATTAGTAGAGCTAGAGTTAAAAAAGTATTAATAGGTTTATAAAAAGGGAGTAAATACTAGTAAAATAGTATATAAGTTTAATCTCTGCCCCCTTAAGGTAAGCTACTAATAACTATAGCTAAAAATATTTTATATCTTTATAGATTTAGAGTAGTATTACTTCTCTTAGCTTAAAGCTTAGCTTTATATAGAGATTCTAGTATATCTATATTCTCCCCCTTATTAAAGCTACTATTTATAGTATATTAAGCTAGAGGATACTTTTAAGTATTTAAAAGCTTTATACTTCTATAATACTAATAGATAGGTTCTATAGATAGATAGCTAATAGCTAACTTTATACTAAAAACTAGAGGTAAAACGCCTATAGAGGATACTAAATAGTAGATACTATAGAGTAGTTACTCCTCTTAAAGCTTTTAATCTATATAACCCCCTCTAAAAAGTATAGCGTAGTGAAAAGTAGCTTTAAAGAACTTAAAGTAGAAAACTAGACGTTTCTAAAGCGCTATAAGCTTAGCTAATAGACTACTTTAGTAAATTAGATTAATAGTAATTACTTTTTAGTAGCTATTTATAGTATTAATAGCTACTCTTATAGTGTTATAATAGTTATCTAGTTAATTCTATTAGTAGTTATATGCTTATCTTAAAGATTAAGCTATATATATCTAAGTATAAGTAATTATATAGTAAAACTATAAATAGCTTATTATATAAGTTATTATTTATTTAATAGTATCTTACTATTTAGATAACTATAGTAATTCTAAAGCTAATATATACTAAAAATTCTAACTTATAAAGGAATATATTTATTAGATTAAAAACTAATGCCTTTTAGAGCTTATTAGTGATTTATAATAACTTCTCAAATTATATAGCTTTACGCTAGCAATAGTTTATTTAAATTTCTTCTTTATTAACTTTTGATACTAGAGTAGTGTTCTAATATAGTTATAATAAGTAATAGAGAGTTAAAGCTTAACTTTAGAGAAAAAGCCTAAGAAATAGCTACTACATCTAAAAAAAGCAGCAGGTATGCAAATTACCTAATCTTAATATAAAGAGGTAGTGATAATAAATACTAATATAAGGCTTTTTTAGGTTTTATAATTAAAATAAATATAATTTAAATTCCTTAATAAGAAATAATTAGAGGGTAAGTTTAGTACTAGCAGCTGCAGTAATTTCAGCTCTAATAGTATATATTAAAGTTATTATAGTTAAAAAGCTTATAGTAGAACTTTAAGCCTAACTAGCTAGTCTGCCTCACTATATATATTAGTCTAGCTAGACCTTTCCCCCTATAGAACCTTATGCCCTTTACTAGATATATAGGAAAACAGAACTTTTATTTTGAAAAAATTAGAGTGTTTTAAGTAGGCCTATACTTAAATATATTAGTATAGAATAATAGAATAGAATATATAGTTCTATTTTATTAGTTTTTAAGACTACTATAATAATTAATAGAGATAGTTAGAAGCATTAGTATTTAATTATTAGAGGTGAAATTCTTAGATTTATTAAAAACTAACTACTGCAAAAATATTTGCTAAAGATGTTTTTATTTATTAGGAATAAAAGTTAGAAAATTAAAGATAATTAGATACTATTATAGTCTTAACTATAAACTATACTAACTAGGGATTAGATAATATTATTTTTTAACTTATTTAGCACTTTATGAGAAATCAAAGTGCTTAAGCTCTAAGGGGAATATAGTTATAAGGCTGAAACTTAAAGAAATTAACAGAAGAGTATTACTAGAGGTAAATAAAAGCTATTTTGCTTTACTCTATATAGTAAGCCTATTAAAGGTCTAGTAATGCTATATATAATTACTAGTTACCTCTCTAGTAGTAATATCTTTAAATTATAGAAAACCTTCTAAAGGTAACACTATTAAGTAGAGCTTAAGAGAGCTACTTTATAGCAGTAGAGTAACTACTACTAGTATAGTAAGAATGTATCTACTTAAGAGGCTACTTATAGCTAAGCTTCTTTTAACCTAAAGAGAAGGTCTAGAGACTTAATGGGGATAGGTTAAGCTGTTATAGCCCTACTTAAAATAGAGTTTATACCTATTAGAAATAGCTAGAAATTGAAAACTTATGCTAGCTCTCTAGCTAGCAGTAAGCTACTCTAAAAGGAAGCCTGTAGCTTAATTTAACTTAATATAGGGAAACTCACTAGGTTTAAACATAATAAAGATTAACAAATTAAGAGCTCTTTTTTAATTTTATAAGTAGTAATATATAGCTGTTTTTAATTAGTAGAGTGATTTATCTACTTAATTATAATAATAAATAAGATTTTAACTTACTAAATAGCCTATATTGCTTTAGTAATACGCTAGCTTCTTAGAGAGACTATTAGCTTAAGCTAATAGAAGTTTGAGGTAATAATAGGTCTATAATACTCTTAGATATTTTAAGCTGTATATATATTATACTAATAGAGCTAGTAAGTACTTCTTTAACTTAAAAGTTTAAGTAATCTTATTAAACTCTATTATACTAAGGATAGAGTATTATAATTATTGCTTTTTAATAAGAAATCCTTAGTAAGCGCAAGTTATCAGCTTATATTAATTACATCCCTGCCCTTTATATATACTACCTATTACTACTACTAATTAAATAGCTTAGTGAGGCTTTTAGACTGATCTAAAAAAAGAGGTAACTTTTCTTTTTAGTTAGAAAGTTATCTAAACTTAGTTATTTAGAGGAAGTAAAAGTTATAATAAGGTTTCTATTAGTAAACTAGTAGAGAGATTATTATTAAGTTTACGCTTTATAACCCTTTATAAATATATCTATAACTATTACTTCAGTAGGTAAGGTTTCTATAACCTTTTTAGCCTCCTACCTCTAAGTAGGTTAACACCTACTAGAGGATAACTAAACTTTGATTTAATAATATTTCTTCTAAGTAGTATAAGCAAATAATTAAAACTTTTAATAATAGATCTCTTAGTTTTAGTATTAATAAAAAATATAGCAAAATATAATAAGTAATATAAATTACAGAATTTAGTAAATTATTAAATCTTTAAACGCATATTACGCTTACTAGTATTCTAATAAGTATACCTATTTAAGCGTCATTTCAACCCTCAAGCTCTACTTAGTATTAAAGCTTTATAGCTAATATAAGCCTTTAAAAGTAGTAATAAACCCTCTTAGAGCCTCCTTTATATAATAACTTTACGTCTCACACTAAGGTTTAAAAGGACTTTTACTATAAAACCCTTTAATTTTCTAAAAGTTAACTTTAGATTAAATAAAAATACCTACTAAACTTAAGTATATTAATAAGTAGAAGAAAAAAAACTAATAGAAATTACTTTAGTAACAGCAAGTAAAGTAGTAACAGCTTAAATTTAAAATCTAGCCTTAAGCTTAAGTTATAATTTGCAGAGAATGCTTTTAGTATAATACTTTTTAAGTTCCTTAGAATAGAATACTAGAGAAAGTAAAAACTCTATATAGTTAGATATTAAGCCTTTATAAAGCTCTTTTAATAAGTTAAGTAGTTTAAAAATACTGCTCAAAATAAGAAGTATATTTCTTCTAAAGCTAAATACTAGCTAGAGACTAATAGTATATAAATAGAGTGATTAAAAAATAAAAAGCACTTTAAAAAGAGAGTTAAACAGCATATAAAATTATTAAAAGAGAAGTATTTATAACTAGACTTATATCTAGTGAATTACTTAGCTTTTATAGCTAGAGCACTTTGCTAGCTTAAGCTAATATTAGCTTACTATTAGAGATAAAAGCTTTAGAAATATAGCTTTCTTTAGAGAGTATTATAGCCTATTGCATAATACTTTTTAGTAAGCTGAAGTATATGCTCTGTAAAAATATTAGTATAATAGTTATTAGCAACCTATTTTAAAACATAAACTAAAGAGTTAACTTTATATATAAATATTTAGATATTAAACCTCTATGCATAATAAAAGTGAATGTAAGTGAAAGCTTTAGTATATTATTAACTAATCCTAATATTTTTAAATAGATTTAAATAAGAGTATATAAGGTTAAACCTAAAAGAAGGTGAACTATATATATATAAAGTAAAGCTAAAAAAAACTTTAGTAGAGGTTTATAGCAGTTCTAATATATAAATTAATCGTTAAATATATATATAAGAGCAAAAGACTAATTAAACCTTCTAGTAGTTAGTTTCTACTAAAGTTTCTTTTAGGATAGCAGTATTAAACTTAGTTTTATAAAGTAAAGCAAATAATTAAAAACTTAAGGGCGCTATATTACCTTTATCTATTTTTAAACTTTAAATATATAAAAAGCTTTTATTACTTAATTAAACATAAATATTTAAATATATCAATACTAATAAGCTATTTTTAGTAAATAGAACTAGTAATATAGAATAAACTAAATGTGAAGTTAAAATGCTAAAGTAGATATTTATTAGATACTATAAAAGGTGTTAATATATCTTAACAGCAGAATAATAGCTATAGAAGTTAAAATCTACTAAGAACTATATAATAACTTACTTGCTAAATATATTAGCTCTAAAAATAGATAGCGCTTAAGTATCTTATTTATATTTCACCCTTAATATAGAAATAATATGCTGAAGAGTAAGTAGATATAGAGGTTATAATAAAGCTTAAAGCGTAAGCTTAAGTAGAACAGCTTCTAGTATAGATCTTAGTAGTAGTAGTAAATATTTTAATAAAAACTTAAAGGACTAAAGTAGGGAAAAGTTCTATATAAATAGCAGTTAGATATAAGTTAGTTAATTTTAAGCTATAGAGAAGTTTTATTTTAAAAGGACACTTATGCCCTATATAGTAAAAGAGAAGCTAGTTAATATTTTAGTACTTAGATATAGGTTTTGTATAGTAATATAACTGAATATAGAGATAATAGTAAAAGTTTTAAGTAGAGTTTTTTTTTTTTTTTAACAGTTTATTATTTTAAAATCAGTTTATCTAAAGCTAAAGTTTAATAGCTAGAAGAGCTTAGCACTTCTATTAGGTTTAGTACGCTTTTAACGTCTTTTAAAAATCTATAAAAAGAAATAATTCTCACGCTAAGTTATATTTATAACTATAATAAGTTTTTAAAGTAAATAGCTTCTAGTTAATAGAATAATATAGATAAAGAAAGTTAGTAAAATAAATCTATAACTTTAAGATAAAGATTAGCTCTAAAAGTTAAGTATATTAAGTTTTAAGTAGATAGCTTAAGAGCAAGTTATTATTAGTTAGGTTTCCAGCTAGAGGCTTCTAATATCTAAGTTCTAATGCTTTTAGTAAGCTTTAGCTGTTTAGTATATAGTTAATAACTAATTTAGAACTAATATAGATAAGGGGAATCTAACTGTCTAATTAAAATATAGTATTATAATAGCTAGAAAGTAGTGTTAATATAATGTGATTTCTACTTAGTGCTCTAAATATTAAAGTGAAGTAATTTAACTAAGCATAAGTAAATAGTAAGAGTAACTATAACTTAAATAGTTAGCTAGAAGGCTTAGAGATAGGTTCTTCTATTAAGAAAGTTATTAGAATAGAAGTGAAAAGCTACTTATTAGTAAGATATCCCTTAAGGCGTCTTATAACACTATTAAATTAATAAGAAGTCTCTAACGCTTAATAATACTATAGTCTAAACGAACGTTTTTTATATCTATATTAGAAGCGCATACTAAAGTTAATAGCTCTAGAGATAGTAATAAAATGTTAAGATATATAGGTAACCTATAGCTAATCTTTAAGTCTCCCTTTTAGAAAGATATAGGTGTAGTTTAATAATTAAATAGCAATAAGCTTATTAGAGGAAATACCTCTAGTAAGTCTAAAATATAGTCTATAGTATGCTTAAAATAGTATTACCTACCTAAATGCTCTTAAGGTAGCTAAATACCTCATTATCTAATTAGTGATATATATAAATAGATTAATAAGATTTCTATTATTTCTATTTACTATTTAGTAAAACTATAGCTAAAGGAATAGGCTTAGTAGAATCAGTAGGGAAAGAAGACCTTATTAAGTTTAACTTTAGTTTAATATTATGAAAAGACATAAGAGGTGTAGAATAGGTAGAAGCTTTAGCGCTAGTAAAATACTACTACTCCTATTGTTTTTTTATTTATTTAATAAAGTAGGGCTGGATTTATATCTAACTTTTAGTTTTAAGGTCTTTTATAGGCTAACCTAAGTTAAAGATATTATTAAGTAAGAAGTTTAACTAGAGTAGTATATCTATTAAACTATAACATAAATATCCTAAGGGAGGCTTATAGAGAACAGAAATCTCTAGTAGAACAAAAGAGTAAAAATCCTTTTAATTTTGATTTTCAGTATAAATATAAACTATAAAAATATAGCCTATTAATCCTTTAGTCCTTTAAAATTTAAGGCTAGAAGTATTAGAAAAGTTACTATAAGGATTAACTATTAGTCTAAAAAAGTCTGCTATAATAGCAAAGCAGTAGCTAGTCTTCTATCCCCTCTATAACGCTTAAAGGTAGGCAGATAAAACATCTAAATATAGGAAAATCTCACTAGGTTAGTAGTAGCAAACTATAGTAATAACGCTCTATAGCAAAGTTTTTTTAGGATAGCTAACAACCTACTAAATAGAGACTATCTACAGCTAATTAGGCTATATTAAACTCTCTATAATAGGATAAAAGGTTTAGCAGTTTAATATTTAGTAAGGTGTTAAGAGGCTAGAGCTTTTAAAGAAAAGCTCTATTTCTACTTAAAGTATAAGCTATACTTACCTGAGAGGATATTATATCTACTAGCTATATTAGCTGAAAAGTATAGAGCAAGCTACTATATGCAGCTTATAGGTATTATAGAACTAGCTTATAATAGCTAAATGATTATAGTAATATCACTTTTTGATCTTTTAATATTAGCTCTTTTTATTATACTGAAGCAGAATTCAGTAAGTATTAGATTATTTACTTACTAATAGGAAATATAAGCTAGGTTTAAACTGTTATGAGATAGGTTAGTTTTATCCTACTAATAACCTTATTGCAATAGTAATTAAGCTTAATATAAGAGGAACTACTCATTTAGATAATTAGTTTTTATAGCTATTTAACTAGGTAGTATTATAAAGCTACTATCTACTAGATAATAGCTAAACACCTCTAAGTTAGAATCTATACTAAAACGTAATAATACCTCCTATATATATAGATAGATATAAATAAACTTCAGCTTAGCATCTTAGTAAGTAATTTCTCTACTACTCTCAAAATAAGTAGTAGTATTTTACAAATTATAATTTCAGTATAAACAGAGTTAAATCCTTTATAGATAACTTAGATATATAAAAAGGTTTTATAAGTAGTAAAATAGCCTTATTATTATAATCTGCTGAAAATAAGCCCTCCTTCGCTTTAATTTCCTTATAAACTTAGTAGCTGCTATACTATAAAAACGTAAGGTTTCAGTATATAGAGAGATAGAGAGGGAGAGAGAGAGAGAGAACTTAAGAAGGCTCTACTTAGAGAGACCACCTTATGCAGTTATTTTAGCTAAATCTATATAAGTACCTTTAAAAAAACTCTAAAAGGGTTAATAAGTATAGCAACTAGCTAAGTGTGCAGCTAGTACCCCTAAAAAGCATATAAGCTATATACTAAAGCTTAAAATACTCCTAAAAGCTTTTATATAGTTATAGCCTCTCTCCTTCCTTTTTACGCCTAAGTCTATATAGATGTTCTTAGTACCTCTTAAAAGTAAAGCTATAAATACCCCCAAAAAGTATAAAATAAGTACTCCTAAAAGGAAAACTAAGTTATAAAGTGAAGCTATAAAAGCTTACCTCTAACTTATAGAGGTATCTGTAGTAGTCTCAAAAGTATAAAGCTTATAGCTATAGTATCTATAGTTAGAGAGTTATAGAGCGTTAAAGTTAGGCTACTATCTATCTATAGCTAAATCTGCATAAGTACCTCTAAAAGGTTAAGCCTAAAGTACCTCTAAAGGATCTAACTAATTATAGGCTGAAAAAGATAAATACCCCTAAAGAGGTGCAAAAGAAGTACTCTTAAAAAGTTAAACCTAAAGTACTTCTAAAAGGTGTAAAACTAATACTTTTAAACGAAAAACTAAATTATAGCGTAAAACTATAGAGGTTTATAGCCTACTTATAAAGCCTTTTATAGCAGTTTCAGTAGTGTAAGCTTTATAGCTATAGCATATATAGCAGGCGAGAAATCTAAGTTTAAGGTTTAAAATACTAGCAATAAATAGATATAAAGCAGGTACTAAAGGTATATATATTATACTACAGCTATAGAAGGCGCTAGTAGAGTAGCAGTATACTAAGCCTTATAGCTATAATACTTACAGTAAGTAAGCTATAAGGCGTTAAAGTTAAGTAGTAGCTGCTTATAGCTAAGTCTATATAAATACTTCTAAAGAGGTGTAAAACTAGTACCTTTAAATAATCTAACTAATTATAAGGTGGGAAAAAATAAATACCTCTAAAGAGGTATAGAACTAATACCTCTAAAAGGATGATTTAATTAGGCGAGAAATCTATAGGTTAATATAATGAGGTAAAGTTTAAAATAAGTTATACTATAATAGAATATAAATAAGATATTACTTTTTTTTATTTTAAGGTAGCTAAAAGTAGGTTTTTTCTTTAGATATTTAGCTAAAAGTTTATATTTAAAAGGGGAGAAAGAAATAAGTTTATTATATATATAAGTAATTTTATAAGCTTTCTCCTCTTTATATTTATATAGATAGCAATAAGTAAGAAATAGTTATCTATAATAAATAAGCAGTTTTAATAAGAAAAAAAGAGAATATATAGAATATTATATATATAAAAAGAGAAATAATAACTCTAAAAATAAGCTATTATATAAAAGAAATATTTTATATAAATAAGTAGTATAGAAAATAAATATAAAATTCTAAAGCTATAAAAATAAATAAAAAGAAAGCAGAGAAAATATAAATAATAGCTTTTAGAATAAATAAGATAGTAAAGTAGTAGTATTTTCTATATAGATATAAAAAAAAGTAAGTAAAAAAATAAAATATCCTAATAAGGTAGTACTATATATAGAAGCATTATATATATAGATAGAGCAGAGTAAGAGGTTTCTAAAACGCTATATAATATATCTATAGTATTAATACTCAGTAAGATATAAGACTTTAAAGCTAAAATAGCACCTCTTACTACTAAGTTTAAAGGCAACTTTTTAGTACTTCTAAAAGCAAAGCCTAAACTACCTCTAAAAGATCTAACTAATTATAAGCTGAGAAAAATAAATACCTCTAAAAGGTTAAGCCTAAAGTACCTCTAAAAGGTTAAGCCTAAAGTACTCCTAAAGGGTTAAGCCTAAAGTACTCCTAAAAGGTGTGAAATTAGTACCTCTAAATGAAAAACCAGATTATAGTGTGAGGCTATAGAGGTTTATAAGCCTCCTTATAGAGCCTTTTATAGTAGTTTTAGTAGTATAAGCCTTATAGTTATAGTATATATAGCAGGCGAAGAATTTAGGTTTGAAGTTTAAAATACTAGCGATAAATAGGTGTAGAGCAGACTCTAAAGGCATATATACTATACTACAGCTATAGAGGGCGCTAGGAAGGCTGCAGTATACTAAGCTCTATAGCTATAGCGCTTACAGTAAGTAAGCTATAAAGCATTAAAGTTAAACAGCAGCTACCTATAGCTAAGTCTGTATAGATACTTCTAAAGAGGTATAAAATAAATACCTCTAAAAGATCTAACTAATTATAAGCTGAGAAAAATAAATACCTCTAAATAGCTACTTAACTTATACTCTAACTAATAGCTGCTATAAGCCTCACTTAGTTTAGCTATACCTATAGATACCTCTAGAAGCTTTAAGTAGTTAATTAAGATGCATATAGCTTTTTTCTAACTAAAATTAGCTATAAGTATATTTTTTTGTTTTCCTATATAAATCTAATTTATTTAGGCTGAAAATCTTAGGTAGAATAGTAATTAGTAGAGCTGAAGCTAAAAAAGCGTTAGTAAGCTTATAAGAAGAGAGTAGGTGCTAATAAAACAGCATATAGGCTTAATCTCTACCCTCTTAGGGCAAACTGCTAGTAACTATAGCTAAAAATATTCTATATCTTTATAGATTTAAAGTAGTATTATTTCTCTTAGCTTAAGGCTTAGCTTTATATAGAGATTCTAATATATCTGCATTCTCCCCTCTACTAAAGCTGCTATTTATAGTATATTAAGCTAAGAGATACTTTTAAGCATTTAAAAGCTCTATACTTCTATAGTGCTAATAGATAGGTTTTATAGATAGATAGCTAATAGCTAACTTTATACTAAAAACTAAGGGCGAAATGCCTATAGAGGATGCTAAATAGTAGATACTATAGGGTAGTTACTCCTCTTAGGGCTTCTAATCTATATAACCCGCTCTAGGGGGTATAGTATAGTGAAAAGTAGCTTTAGGGAACTTAAGGTAGAAAACTAGACGTCTCTAAAGTACTATAAGCTTAGCTAATAGACTACTCTAGTAGGCTAGATTAATAGTAACTACTCTTTAGTAGCTATTTATAGTGCTAATAGCTGCTCTTATAGTGTTATAATAGTTACTTAGTTAATTCTACTAGTAGTTATATGCTTATCTTAAAGATTAAGCTATATATATCTAAATATAAGTAATTATATAATAAAACTATAAATAGCTTATTATATAAGTTATTATTTATTTAATAGTATTTTACTATTTAGATAACTATAGTAATTTTAGAGCTAATATATACTAAAAATTTTAACTTATAAAGAGATATATTTATTAGATTAAAAACTAATACTCTTTAAGGCTTACTAGTGATTTATAATAACTTCTCAAATTATATAGCTTTATACTAGTAATAGTTTATTTAAATTTCTTCTCTATTAACTTTTAATACTAAAGTAGTGTTTTAGTATAGTTATAATAAGTAATAGAAAGTTAAAGCTTAACTTTAGAGAAAAAGCTTAAGAAATAGCTACTATATCTAAGAAAGGCAGCAGGCATATAAATTACTTAATCTTAACATAAAGAGGTAGTAATAATAAATACTAATATAAGGCTTTTTTAGGTTTTATAATTAGAATAAGTATAATTTAAATCTCTTAATAAGGAATAATTAGAAGGTAAGTCTAATGCTAGTAGCTGTAGTAATTCTAGCTCTAATAGTATATATTAAAGTTATTATAGTTAAAAAGCTTATAGTAGAACTTTAGGCTTAGCTAGCTAGTCTACCTCACTATATATATTAGTTTAGCTAGGCCTTTCCCCCTATAGAACCTTATACCTTTTACTAAGTATATAAGAAAATAGGACTTTTATTTTAAAAAAATTAGAGTGTTTTAAGTAGGCTTATACTTAAATATATTAGCATAAAATAATAGAATAGGATATATAGTTCTATTTTATTAGTTTCTAAAACTACTATAATAATTAATAAAAATAGTTAGAGGTATTAGTATTTAATTATTAGAGGTGAAATTCTTAGATTTATTAAAGACTAACTACTGTAAAAGCATTTACTAAAGATGTTTTTATTTATTAAGAATAAAAGTTAGAGGATTAAAGATAATTAGATATTATTATAGTTTTAACTATAAACTATACTAACTAAAGATTAGATAATATTATTTTTTAACTTATTTAGCACCTTATGAGAAATTAAAATGCTTAAGCTCTAAGAGAAGTATAGTTATAAGGCTGAAACTTAAAGAAATTAACAGAAGAGCACTACTAGGAGTAAATAGAAGCTATTTCGCTCTGCTCTATATAGCAAGCTTATTAAAGGTCTAATAGTGCTATATATAATTACTAGTTACCTCTTTAGTAATAATATCCTCAAATTATAGAAAACCTTCTAAAGGTAATATTACTAAGTAGAGCTTAAGAGAGCTACCTTATAGTAGCAGAGTAACTACTACTAGTATAATAAAAATATATCTACTTAAGAGGCTACTTATAGCTAAGCTCCTTCTAACTTAAAGAGAAGGTCTAAAGACTTAATAAAAATAAGTTAAGCTATTATAGCTCTACTTAAAATAGAATCTATACCTACTAGAGATAGCTAGAAATTAAAAACTTATACTAGCCTCCTAGCTAATAGCAAGCTACCCTAAAAAGAAGCTTATAGCTTAATTTAACTTAATATAGAGAAACTCACTAGGTCTAAACATAATAAAGATTAACAGATTGAAAGCTCTTTTTTGATTTTATAGGTAGTAGTATATAGCTGTTCTTAGTTAGTAGAGTGATTTATCTGCTTAATTATAATAATAAATAAGATTTTAACCTACTAAATAGTTTGTATTACTTTAGCAGTATGCTAGCTTTTTAGAGGGATTATTAGCTTAAGCTAATAGAAGTTTAAGGTAATAATAAGTTTATAATACCTTTAGATGTTTTAAGCTACATACGCATTATACTAATAGAGCTAGCAAGTACTTCTTTAACTTAAAAGTTTAAGTAATCTTATTAAACTCTGTTATACTAGAAATAAAGCATTATAATTATTACTCTTTAATAAGAAATCCTTAGTAAGTATAAATCATCAGCTTATGTTAATTATATCCCTACTTTTTATACATACTACTTATTACTACTACTAATTAAATAGCTTAGTAAGGCTTTTAGACTGATCTAAAAGAAGAGATAACTTTTCTCTCTAGTTAGAAAGTTATTTAAACTTAGTTATTTAGAGAAAATAAAAGTTATAATAAGGTCTCTATTAGTAAACTAGTAGAAAGATTATTACTAAGTTTACACTCTATAACCTTTTATAAATATACTTATAACTATTGCTTTAGTAAGTAGAGTCTCTATAACCTTCTTAGCCTCTTACCTTTAAGTAAGTTAGCGCCTACTAAAAGATAACTAAACTCCAATTTAATAACATTTCTTCTAAATAGTATAAACAAATAATTAGAACTTTTAATAATAGATCTTTTAGTTCTAATATTAATAAAGAATATAGCAAAATGTAATAAATAATATAAATTGCAGAATTTAGTAAATTATTAAATCTTTAAATGCATATTATACCTACTAGCATTCTAGTAGGTATACTTATTTAAGCGTCATTTTAACCCTTAAGCTCTGCTTAATATTAAAGCTCTATAGCTAATATAAGCCTTTAAAAGTAGTAGTAGACCTTCTTAAAGCCTCCTTTACATAGTAACTTTATATCTCACACTAAGGTTTAGAGAAACTCTTACTATAAAACCCTCTAATTTTCTAAAGGTTAACTTTAGATTAAATAGAAATACCTACTAAACTTAAGTATATTAATAAATAGAAGAAAAGAAACTAATAAGAATTACCTTAGTAATAATAAGTAAAATAGCAATAGCTTAAATTTAAAATCTAGCTTTAGGCTTAAGTTATAATTTATAGAGGATGCTTTTAGTATAATACCTTCTAAGTTCCCTAAAATAGAATACTAGAGAGGGTGAGAGCTCTATATAGTTAGATATTAAGCCTTTATAAAGCTCCTTTAATAAGTTAAATAGTT
The DNA here is from genome assembly GCA_020226115.1 of Colletotrichum viniferum. NCBI lineage: Eukaryota > Fungi > Ascomycota > Sordariomycetes > Glomerellales > Glomerellaceae > Colletotrichum > Colletotrichum viniferum. The sequence goes on from JAGFBE010000019.1 coordinate 1,117,185, forward strand.
TAGGAATACTACTCAAAATAGGAGGTATATTTCTTTTAAAGCTAAATACTAGCTAGAAACTAATAGTATATAAGTAGAGTGATCAAAAGATAAAAAGTATTTTAAAAAGGGGGTTAAACAGTATATAAAATTATTAAAAAAGAAACACTTATAACTAAACTTATATCTAGTGAATTACCTAGCTTTTATAGCTAAAGTATTTTGCTAGCTTAAACTAACATCAGCTTACTATTAAGAATAAAAACTTTAAAAATATAGCTCTCTTTAAGAAGTGTTATAGCTTATTACATAATATTTTTTAGTAGGCTGAGGTATATACTCTATAAAGATACTAGTATAATAGTTATTAGTAACCTATCTTAAAATATAGACTAAAGAGTTAACTTTATATATAAGTGTTTAAGTATTAAACCTCTATATATAATAAAAGTGAATATAAGTAAGAGCTTTAGTATATTATTAACTAATCCTAATATTTTTAGATAGATTTAAGTAAAAGTATATAAAGTTAAACCTAAAAAAAGGTAAACTATATATATATAAAGTGAAGCTAGAGGAAACTTTAGTAGAGGCTTATAGTAGTTCTAATATATAAATTAATTATTAAATATGTATATAGAGGTAAAAGACTAATTAAACTTTTTAGTAGCTAGTTTCTACTAAAGTTTCCCTTAAGATAGCAGTATTAAACTTAGTTTTATAAAGTAAAGCAAATAATTAGAGACTTAAAGGCGCTATATTACTTTTATTTATTCTCAAACTTTAAATATATAAGAAGCCTTTATTACTTAATTAAATATAGGTATTTAAATATATTAACATTAGTAAGCTATTTTTAGTAAGTAAAACTAATAATATAGAATAAACTAAACGTAAAGTTAAAATGCTAAAGTAGACGCTTATTAGATATTATAAAAGGTATTAATATATCTTAATAGTAAGATAGTAGCTATAGAAGTTAGAATCTACTAAGGACTATATAATAACTTACTTGCTGAATATACTAGCTCTAAAAATAGATAGCGCTTAAGCGTCTCACTTATACCTCACCTTCAGTATAAAAATAATATACTAAGGAGTAAATAAATATAAAAGTTATAATGAAGCTTAAGGTGTAAGCTTAAGTAGAATAGCCTCTAGTATAAATCTTAGTAGTAGTAGTAAATACTTTAATAAGAACTTAAAGGACTAAAGTAAGAAAAAGTTCTATATAAACAGCAGTTAGATATAGGTTAGTTAATCTTAAGCTATAGAGAAGTTCTATTTTAAAAGAGTATTTATACCCTATATAGTAAAAGAGAAGCTAGTTAATATTCTAATACTTAGATATAAGTTTTGCATAGTAATATAACTAAACGTAGAGATAACAGTAAGAGCTTTAGGTAGAGTTCTCTTTTCTTTTTAATAGTTTATTACTTTAAAATCAGTTTATCTAGAGCTAAGGTTTAATAGCTAGAAGAGCTTAGCACTTCTATTAGGTTTAGTGCGCTCTTAATATTTTTTAAAAATCTATAAGAAGGAATAATTCTCACGCTAAGTTATATTTATAACTATAGTAGGTTTCTAAAGTGAACAGCCTCTAGTTAATAGAATAATATAAATAAAAGAAGTTAGCAAAATAGATCTATAACTTTAGGATAAAGATTAGCTCTAAGAGTTAAATATATTAAGTTTTAAATAGATAGCTTAAAAATAAGTTATTACTAGCTAGATTTCCAGCTAGAAGCTTCTAGTATCTAAGTTTTAACGCCTTTAGTAAGCTTTAGCTATTTAATATATAGTTAATAACTAACTTAGAACTAGTATAAATAAGAGGAATCTAACTGTTTAATTAAAATATAGTATTATAATAGCTAAAAAGTGGTGTTAACATAATATGATTTCTATTTAGTGCTCTAAATATTAAAGTGAAGTAATTTAACTAAGCGTAAGTAAATAGCAAAAATAACTATAACTTAAATAGTTAGCTAGAAGGCTTAGAAATAGATTTTTCTATTAAGAAGGTTATTAGAATAGGAGTGAAAAGCTACCTATTAGTGAGGTATTCTCTAAGGCGCTTTGCAATACTATTAAATTAATAGGAAGTCTCTAATACTTAATAGCACTGCAGCCTAAATAAAAGTTTTTTATATCTATATTAAAGATATACACTAAAGTTAATAGCTTTAAGGATAGTAATAAAATATTAAAATATATAGATAACTTATAGCTAATCTTTAAGTTTTTCTTCTAAAGGGATATAAATGCAGTTTAATAACTAAATAGTAGTAAGCTTACTAGAGGGAACACCTCTAGTAAGTTTAAGATATAGTTTATAGTATGCTTAAAATAGTATTACCTACTTAAATGCTCTTAAGGTAGCTAAATGCCTTATTATTTAATTAGTGATATATATAAATAGATTAATAAGATTTCTACTATCTTTATCTACTATCTAGTAAAACTATAGCTAAAGGAATAAGCTTAGTAGAATTAGTAGGGAAAGAAGACTTTATTAAGCTTAACTTTAGTTTAATATTATAAAAAGATATAAGAGGTGTAGAATAAATAGAAGCTTTAGCGTTAGTGAAATACTACTACTCTTATTGTTTTTTTACTTATTTAATAAAATAGGGCTAGATTTATATCTAACTTCTAGTTTTAAAGTCCTTTGTAGGCTAACTTAAGTTGAAGATATTATTAGGTGGGAAGTTTAGCTAGAGCAGTATATCTATTAAACTATAATATAAGTGTTCTAAAGGGGGCTTATAGAGAATAGAAATCTCTAGTAGAATAAAAGAGTAAAAATCCCTTTAATTTTAATTTTTAGTGTGAATATAAATTATAAAAGTGTAGCCTATTAATCCTTTAGTCCTTTGAAATTTAAGGCTAGAGGTACTAGAAAAGTTACTATAAGGATTAACTGTTAGTTTAAAAAAGTTTACTATAATAGTAAAGTAGTAGCTAGTTCTCTATCCCCTCTATAATGCTTAAAGGCAGGTAAGTAAAACACCTAGATATAGGAAAGTCTTACTAAGTTAGTAGTAGTAAACTACAGCAGTAACGCTCTATAGTAAAATCCTTTTAGGATAGCTAACAACCTACTAAATAGAAACTATCTATAGCTAACTAAGCTATACTAAACTCCTTATAATAAAATAAAAGGTTTAGCAGTTTAATATTTAGTAAAGTGTTAAAAAGCTAAAGCTCTTAAAGAAAAGCTCTATCTCTACTTAAAATATAAGCTATACTTACCTAAGAAGGTGCTATATCTACTAGCTATATTAGCTGAGAAGTATAAAGTAAGCTACTATATATAGCTTATAAGTATTATAAAACTAGCTTATAGTAGCTAAGCGTTTATAGCAACGTTACTTTTTAATCCTTTAATATTAGCTCTTCTTATTATACTAAAGTAGAATTTAATAAGCATTAAATTATTTACCTACTAATAGGAAATATAAGCTAGGTTTCAACTATTATAAAATAGATTAGTTTTACCCTACTAATAACCTCATTATAATAGTAATTAAGCTTAATATAAGAGGAACTACTTATTTAGATAATTAGTTTTTATAGCTATCTAACTAAGTAGTACTATAAAGCTACTATCTACTAAATAATAACTAAACGCCTCTAAATTAGAATCTATACTAGAATATAATAATACCTTCTATATATATAGATAGATATAAATAGGCTTTAGCTTAGCATTTTAGCAGGTAATTCCTCTACTACTCTTAAAGTAAGTAGTAGTATTTTATAAATTATAATTTTAGTATAAATAGGGTTAAATCCTTTACAGATAACTTAGATATATAAAAAGGTTCTATAAGCAGTAAAGTAGCTTTATTATTATAATCTACTAAAGATAAGCCCTCTTTCACCTCAATTTCCTCATAAACTTAGCAGCTGCTACGCTATGAGAACATAAGGTTTTAATATATAGAGAGATAGAGAGAGAGAGAAAAAGAGAAGACCTAAGAAGGCTCTACCTAAAGAGACCGCCTCATATAGTTATTTCAGCTAAGTCTATATAAATACCCCTAAAAAGACTCTAAAAAGGTTAATAGGTATAATAACTAGCTAAATGTACAGCTAGTACCCCTAAAAAGCGTATAAGCTATATACTAAAGCCTAAAGTACTCTTAAAAGCTTTTATATAGTTATAACCTCTCTTTTTTCTTTCTACGCCTAAGTCTATATAGATGTTCTTAATACCTCTTAAAAGTAGAGCTATAAGTACCTCTAAAAAGTATAAAATAAGTACCTTTAAAAAGAAAACTAAGTTATAAAGTAAGGCTATAGAGGCTTACTTCTAACTTATAGAGGTATCTATAGCAATCTTAGAGGTATAAAGCTTATAGCTATAGTATCTATAGTTAGAAAGTTATAAAGCGTTAAAATTAAGCTACTACCTACTTATAGCTAAATCTATATAAATACTTCTAAAGAGTTAAGCCTAAAATACTTCTAAAAGATCTAACTAATTATAAGCTGAGAAAGATAAATACTCCTAAAGAGGTGTAAAAGAAATACCTCTAAAAGGTTAAACTTAAAGTACCTCTAAAAGGTATAAAACTAATACTTCTGAATAAAAACCTAGATTATAGTATAAAGCTATAAAGGTTTATAGCCTACTTATAGAGCCTTTTATAGTAGTTTTAGTAGTATAAGCTTTATAGCTATAATATATATAGTAGGCGAGAAATCTAAGTTTAAAGTTTAAAATACTAGTGATAGATAGGTGTAAAGTAAGCACTAGAGGTATATATATTATACTACAGCTATAGAGAGCACTAGTAGAGTAGCAGTACACTAAGCTTTACAGCTATAGCGCTTATAGTAAGTAAGCTATAAGGCATTAAAGTTAGACAGCAGCTACCTACAGCTAAATCTATATAAATACCTCTAAAGAGGTGTAAAACTAGTACCTCTAAACAATCTAACTAATTATAAAGTGGGAAAAAATAAATACCCCTAAAGAGGTATAAAACTAATACCTCTAAAAGGATGATTTAATTAGGTGAGAAATCTATAGGTTAATATAGTGAGGTAGAGTTTAAAATAAGTTATACTATAATAAAATATAAATAAGATATTACTTTTTTTTATTTTAAAGTAGCTAAAAGTAGGTTTTTTCTTTAGATATCTAGCTAAAAGTTTATATTTAAAAGGGGAGAAAGAAATAGGTTTATTATATATATAAGTAATTTTATAAGCTTTCTCCTCTTTATATTTATATAAATAGCAATAAATAAGAAATAGTTATCTATAATAAATAAGCAGTTTTAATAAGAAAAAAAGAGAATATATAGAATATTATATATATAAAAAGAGAAATAATAACTCTAAAAATAAACTATTATATAAAAGAAATATTTTATATAAATAAATAGTATAGAAAATAAATATAAAATTCTAAAGCTATAAAAATAAATAAAAAAAAAGCAGAGAAAATATAAATAATAGCTTTTAGAATAAATAAAATAGTAAAATAGTAGTATTTTTTATATAGATATAAGAAAAAGTAAATAAAAAAATAAAATATCCTAATAAAGTAATACTATATATAGAAGCACTATATATATAGATAGAGTAGAGTAAGAGGTCTTTAAAACGCTATATAATATATCTATAATACTAATACTTAATAAGATATAAAACTTTAAAGCTAAAATAGCACTTCTTACTACTAAATCTAAAAGCAACTTTCTAATACTTCTAAAGGTAAAGCCTAAAATACCTCTAAAGGATCTAACTAATTATAAGCTAAGAAAAATAAATACCTCTAAAAGGTTAAACCTAAAGTACCTCTAAAAAGTTAAGCCTAAAGTACTCCTAAAGGGTTAAGCTTAAAATACCTCTAAAAAGTATAAAACTAATACCTCTAAATAAAAAACTAAATTATAGCATAAAGCTATAGAGGTTTATAAGCCTCTTTATAAAGCCTTTTATAGTAGTTTTAGTAGTATAAGCTTTATAGTTATAATATATATAGCAGGCGAGAAATCTAAGTTTGAAGTTTAAAATACTAGCAATAGATAGGTATAAAGTAAGCCTTAAGGGTATATATATTATGCTATAGCTATAGAAGGCGCTAAGAGGGCTGTAGTATACTAAGCTTTACAGCTATAGCGCTTATAGCAAGTAAGCTATAAGGCGTTAAAGTTAGGTAGTAGCTACCTACAGCTAAGTCTACATAAATACCTCTAAAGAGGTATAAAATAAATACCTCTAAAAGATCTAACTAATTATAAGCTGAGAAAAATAAATACCTCTAAACAGCTACCTAACTTATACTTTAACTAATAGCTGCTATAAGCCTCACTTAGCTTAACTACACTTATAAGTGCCTCTAGAAGCCTTAAGTAGTTAATTAAGATATATATAGCCTTTCTCTAACTAAAATTAGCTATAAGTATATTTTTTTGTTTTCCTATATAAATCTAATTTATTTAAGCTAAAAATCCTAAGTAGAACAGCAATTAGTAAAGCTAAAGCTAAAAAAGCATTAGTAAGCTTATAAGAAAAGAGCAAATATTAGTAAAACAGTATATAGGCTTAATCTCTACCCCCTTAAGGCAAACTACTAGTAACTATAGCTAAAAATATTCTATATCTTTACAGATTTAAAGTAGTGTTACTTCTCTCAGCTTAAAGCCTAGCTTTATATAGAGATTTTAATATATCTACATCCTCCTCTCTACTAAAGCTACTACTTATAGTATACTAAGCTAGAGAATACCTTTAAGCACTTAAAAGCCTTATACCTCTATAGTACTAATAGATAGATTCTATAGATAGATAGCTAATAACTAACCTTATATTAAGAACTAGGAGTAAAACACCTATAGAGAATACTAAATAGCAGATACTATAGAGTAATTACTCCTCTTAAAGCTTTTAATCTATATAACCCTCTCTAAGAAGTATAGCGTAGTGAAAAGCAGCTCTAGAGAACTTAAAGTAGAAAACTAGACGCTTCTAAAACGCTATAGGCCTAACTAATAAACCGCCCTAGTAGGCTAAATTAATAGTAATTACTCTTCAGTAGCTATTTATAATACTAATAGCTACTCTTATAGTGTTATAATAGTTATCTAGTTAATTCTACTAGTAGTTATATACTTATCTTAAAGATTAAGCTATATATATCTAAATATAAGCAATTATATAGTAAAACTGCAAATAGCTTATTATATAAGTTATTATTTATTTAATAGTACCTTACTATTTAGATAACTATAGTAATTCTAAAGCTAATATATATTAAAAATCCTAACTTATAAAGAGATATATTTATTAGATTAAAAACTAATGCTCTTTAAGGCTTATTAGTGATTTATAATAACTTCTTAAATTGTATAGCCTTATGCTAATAATAGTTTATTTAAATTTCTTTCCTATTAACTTTTAATGCTAGAGTAATATTCTAGTATAGTTATAATAAGTAACAGAAAGTTAAAGCTTAACCCTAGAGAAGAAGCTTAAGAAATAGCTACTATATCTAAGGAAAGCAGCAGGCGCATAAATTACCTAATCCTAATATAAGGAGGTAGTAATAATAAATACTAATATAAAGCTCTTTTAGGTCTTATAATTAGAATAAGTATAATTTAAATCCCTTAATAAGGAATAATTAGAAGGTAAGTTTAATACTAGTAGCTATAGTAATTTTAACTCTAATAGCATATATTAAAGTTATTATAGTTAAAAAGCTTATAATAGAACTTTAAGCCTAGCTAGCTAGTCTGCCTTACTATATATACTAGTCTAGCTAGGCTTTTCCCCTTATAGAACCTTATGCTTTTCACTAGGTATATAAAAAAACAGAACTTTTACTTTAAAAAAATTAAAGTACTCTAAGTAGGCTTATACTTAAATATATTAATATAAAATAATAAAATAAGATATATAGTTCTATTTTGTTAGTTTTTAGAACTGCTATAATAATTAATAGGGACAGTTAGAAGCATTAGTATTTAATTATTAGAAGTGAAATTTTTAGATTTATTAAAGACTAACTACTATAAAAGCATTTACTAAAGATGTTTTTATTTATTAGAAACAAAAGTTAGAGGATTAAAGATAATTAGATATTATTATAGTCTTAACTATAAACTATACTAACTAAGGATTAAATAATGTTATTTTTTAACTTATTTAGCACCTTATGAGAAATTAAAGTGCTTAAACTTTAGGGGAAGTATAGTTATAAAGCTAAAACTTAAAGAAATTAATAGAAAAGCACTACTAGAAGTAAATAGAAGCTGTTTCGCTCTACTCTATATAGTAAGCCTATTAAAAGTCTAGTAGTACTACATATAATTACTAGTCACCTCTCTAGTAGTAATATCTTTAAATTATAAAAAACCTTCTAAAAGTAATACTACTAAGTAAAGCTTAAGAGAGCTACTTTATAACAGTAGAGTAACTACTACTAGTATAATAAGAATATATCTACTTAAAAGGCTACTTATAGCTAAGCTTCTCCTAACCTAAAGAGAAGGTCTAAAAACTTAATAGGGATAAGTTAAGCTATTACAGCCCTACTTAAGATAAAGTTTATACCTACTAGAGATAGCTAGAAATTAAAAACTTATGCTAGCTCTCTAGCTAGTAGCAAGCTACTCTAAAAGAGAGCTTATAGCTTAATTTAACTTAATATAGGGAAACTTACTAGGTTTAGACATAATAAGGATTAACAAATTAAAAGCTCTTTTTTGATTTTATAGGTAGTAATATATAGCTATTTTTAGTTAGTAGAATAATTTATCTGCTTAATTATAATAATAAATAAAACTTTAACCTACTAAATAGCCTATATTGCTTTAGCAGTATGCTAGCTTCTTAGAGGAACTATTAGCTTAAGCTAATAGAAGTTTAAAGCAATAATAGATTTATAATACCTTTAGATATTCTAAGCTACATATATATTACACTAATAGAGCTAGTAAATACTTCTTTAACTTAAAAGTCTAAATAATCTTATTAAACTCTATTATGCTAAAAATAAAGTATTGCAATTATTACTCTTTAATAAGGAATCCTTAATAAGCATAAGTCATCAGCTTATATTAATTACATCTCTACCTTTTATATATACTACTTATCACTACTACTAATTAAATAGCTTAGTGAGGCTTTTAAACTAATCTAAAAGAAGAGGTAACTCTTCTCTTTAGTTAGAAAGTTATTTAAACTTAGTCATTTAGAAAAAGTAAAAGTTATAATAAGGTTTCTATTAGTAAACTAGCAGAGAGATTATTACTAAGTTTACACTTTATAACCTTTTATAAATATACTTATAACTATTACTTTAGTAGGTAAAGTCTCTGCAACCTTTCTAGCCTCTCACCCCTAAGTAGGTTAGCACCTACTAGAAGATAACTAAACTCTAATTTAACAATATTTCTTCTAAGTAATATAAGCAAATAATTAAAACTTTTAATAATAGATCTCTTAGTTTTAGCATTAATAAAGAACGCAGCAAAATGCAATAAATAATGTGAATTATAGAATTTAGTAAATTATTAAATCTTTAAACATATATTATACCTACTAGCATTCTAATAAGTATATCTATTTAAGTAGCATTTCAACCCTCAAGCTCTACTTAGTATTAAAGCTTTACAGCTAATATAGGCCCTTAAAAGTAGTAATAAACCCTCCTAAAGCCTCCTTTACATAGTAACTTTATATCTCACACTAAGGTCTAGAGGGACTTTTGCTATAAAACCCCCTAATTTTCTAAAAGTTAACCTTAAATTAAATAGAAATACCTACTAAACTTAAATATATTAATAAATAGAGGAAAAGAAACTAATAAGAATTACCTCAGTAATAATAAATAAAGTAGCAATAGCTTAAATTTAAAATCTGGCCTTAGGCCTAAGTTATAATTTGCAGAGGATGCTTTTAGTGTAATGCTTTCTAAGTTCCCTAGAATAGAATACTAGAAAAAGTAAGAGCTTTATATAGTTAGACACTAAGCCTTTATAAAGCTTTTTTAATAAGTTAAGTAGTTTAAAAATGCTGCTTAAAATAAGAAGTATATTTCTTCTAAAGCTAAATACTAGCTAAAGACTAATAGCGTATAAGTAGAGTAATTAAAAGATGAAAAGTATTTTAAAAAGAAAGTTAAACAGCATATAAAATTATTAAAAAAGAAATACTTATAACTAGACTTATATCTAGTGAATTACTTAGCTTTTATAGCTAAAGCACTTCGCTAGCTTAAGCTAGTATTAGCTTGCTATTAAAAATAAAAGCTTTAGAAATATAGCTCTCTTTAGGAAGTATTATAGCTTATTATATAATACCTTTTAGTAGGCTAAAGTATATGTTCTGCAAAAATACTAATATAATAGTTATCAGTAACTTATTTTAAAACACAAACTAAAGAGTTAACTTTATATATAAGTGTTTAGGTGTTAAACCTCTATACATAATAAAAGTGAATATAAGTGAAAGCTTTAGTATATTATTAACTAATCTTAATATTCTCAGATAGATTTAAGTAAAAGCATATAAAGTTAGACCTAAAAGAAGGTGAACTATATATATATAAAGTAAAGCTAGAAAAAACTCTAGTAGAGGCTTATAGCAGTTCTAATATGCAAATTAATTATTAAATATGCATATAAGGGTAAAAGACTAATTAAACCTTTTAGTAGCTAGTTTCTACTGAAGTTTCCTTTAGGATAGCAGTATTAAACTTAGTTTTATAAGGTAAAGCAAATAATTAAAAACTTAGAAGCGCTATATTACTTTTATTTATTTTTAAACTTTAAATATATAAGAAGCTCTTATTACTTAATTAAATATAGATATTTAAATATATTAACACTAATAGGCTATTTTTAGTAAGTAGAACTAATAATATAGAATAAACTAAATATAAAGTTAAGATGCTAGAGTAGATGCTTATTAAACACTATAAAAGGTGTTAGTATATCTTAATAGTAAGATAGTAGCTATAGAAGTTAAAATCTACTAAAAACTGTATAATAACTTATTTACTAAATATACTAGCCTTAAAAATAAATAACGTTTAAACATCTCATCTATACTTTACTCTCAATATAGAAATAATACGCTAAGAAGTAGGCAAATATAGAGGTTATAATAAAGCTTAAGACGTAAGCTTAAGTAGAACAGCTTCTAGTATAGATCTTAGTAGTAGTAATAAATACTTTAATAAGAACTTAAAGGACTAAAGTAGAGAAAGGTTCTATATAAACAGCAGTTAGATATAAATTAGTTAATCTTAAGCTATAAGGAAGTTCTATTTTAAAAAGGCACTTATACTTTATATAGCAAAAAGAAGGCTAGTTAATATTCTAGTATTTAGATATAGGTTTTATATAGCAATACAACTAAACATAGAGATAATAGTAGAAGCTTTAAGTAGAGTTCTCTTTTCTTTTTAACAGTTTATTACTTTGAAATCAGTTTGTCTAAAGCTAAAGTTTAATAACTAGAAAAGCTTAGCACTTCTATTAGGTTTAATATACTCTTAACATCTTTTAAAAATCTATAAAAAGGAATAATTCTCATACTAAATTATATTTATAACTGCAGTAGATCTCTAAAGTGAATAGCTTCTAGTTAATAGAATAATATAAATAAGAGAAGTTAGTAAAATAAATTTATAACTTTAAGATAAAGATTAGCTCTAAAGGTTAGATATATTAAGCTTTAAGCAGATAGCTTAAGAGCAAATTGCTACTAGCTAGGTTTCTAGCTAGAAGCTTCTAATATCTAGGTTCTAACGCCTTTAATAAGCTTTAGCTATCTAGTATATAGTTAATAACTAACTTAGAACTAATATAAATAAAGAGAATCTAACTATCTAATTAAAATATAGTATTATAATAGCTAGAAAATAATATTAACATAATATAATTTCTGCTTAATACTTTAAATATTAAAGTGAAATAATTTAACTAAGTGTAAGTAAATAGTAGAAGTAACTATAACTTAAATAGTTAGCTAGAAGGCTTAAAGATAAGTTTCTCTATTAAAAGAGTTATTAAAATAGAAGTGAAAAGCTACCTATTAGTAAGATATTCCCTAAAGCACTTTATAATACTATTAAATTAATAAGAAGTCTTTAATGCTTAATAGTATTATAGCTTAAACAAAAGTCTTTTATATCTATATTAGAGGTGCGCACTAGAGTTAATAGCCTTAGAGATAGTAATAGAACGTTAAGATATATAGATAACCTATAGCTAATCTCTAAGTTCTCTTTCTAGGAGGATATAAGTATAGTTTAACAATTAAATAGTAGTAGGCCTACTAGAGGAAACACCTCTAGTAAGTTTAAAATATAGTCTATAGTATACTTAAAACAATATTGCTTACCTAAATACTCTTAAAGTAGCTAAATACCTTATTATCTAATTAGTGATGTATATAAATAGATTAATAAGATTCCTACTATCTCTATCTACTATCTAGTGAAACTATAGCTAAAAGAATAAGCTTAATAAAATCAATAGAAAAAGAAGACCCTATTAAGCTTAACTTTAGTTTAATATTATAAAAAGATATAGAAGGTATAAAATAAATAAAAGCTTTAGCGCTAGTGAAATACTACTACTCCTATTGTTTTTTTACTTATTTAATAAAGTAGAGCTAAATTTATATCTAACTTCTAGTTTTAAGGTTTTTTACAGGCTAACCTAAGTTAAAGATATTATTAGGTGGGGAGTTTAGCTAAAGCAGTATATCTGTTAAATTATAACATAAGTGTTCTAAGGGGAGCTTATAGAGAATAGAAATCTCTAGTAGAACAAAAGAGTAAAAATCCCTTTAATTTTAATTTTTAGTATAAATATAAACTATAAAAGTATAGCCTATTAATCTTTTAGTCCTTTAAAATTTAAGGCTAGAAGTGCTAGAAAAGTTACTATAGAGATTAACTATTAGTTTAAGAAAGTTTACTATAATAGCAAAACAGTAACTAGTCCTCTATCCTCTCTATAACGCTTAGGGGTAAGCAGGTAAAACACTTAGATATAAGAAAGTCTTACTAAATTAGTAGTAGTAAACTATAGTAGTAATACTCTATAGCAAAGTCCTTTTAGAATAACTAATAACCTACTAAATAGAAACTATCTGTAGCTAACTAAGCTATATTAAACTCTTTATAATAAGATGAAAGGTTTAGTAGTTTAACGCTTAATAAAATATTAGGAAGCTAGAGCTCTTAAAAAAAGGCTCTATTTCTACCTAAAGTATAAGCTATACTTACCTAAAAAGGTGCTATATTTACTAGCTGTATTAGCTGAAAAGTATAAAGCAGGCTGCTATATACAGCTTATAGGTATTATAGAACTAGCTTATAGTAGCTAAGTGTTTATAGTAACGTTGCTTTTTGATCTTTTAATATTAGCTCTTCTTATTATATTAAAGCAGAATTTAATAAGTATTAGATTATTCACTTACTAATAGAAAATATAAGCTAGATTTAAACTATTATAAAATAGGTTAGTTTTACCTTATTAATAACCTTATTATAATAGTAATTAAGCTTAATATAAGAGGAACTACTTATTTAGATAATTAGTTTTTACAGCTATCTAACTAAGTAGTACTGTAAAGCTACTATTTATTAGATAATAGCTAAACGCCTCTAAGTTAGAATTTATACTAGAACGTAATAATACCTCCTGTATATATAGATAGATATAAATAGGCTTTAGCTTAGCGTTTTAATAGGTAATTCCTCTACTACTCTTAAAGTAAATAGTAGTATTTTATAAATTATAATTTCAGTATAAGTGAGGTTAAATCCTTTATAGACAACTTAGATATATAAAAAGGTTTTATAAGTAGTAGAATAGCCTTATTATTATAATCTACTGAGAGTAAGCCCTCTTTTACTTTAATTTCCTCATAAACTTAGCAGCTATTATGCTATAAGAACGTAAGGTTTTAGTATGTAGAGAGATAGAGAGAGAGAGAGAGAGAGAGAACCTAAGAAAGCCCTACTTAGAGAGACTACCTCACGCAGTCATTTCAGCTAAATCTACATAAATACTCTTAAAGAGACTCTAAGAGGGTTAATAGGTGCAGTAACTAGCTAAATATATAGCTAGTACCCCTAAAAGGTATATAAGCTACATACTAAAGCCTAAAGTACTTCTAAAAGCTCTTATATAGTTATAATCTCTCTCTTTCTTTCTCATACCTAAGTCTGTATAGATATTTTTAATACCTCTTAAAGGTAAAGCTATAAGTACTTCTAAAAGGTATAAAATAAGTACTCCTAAAAAGAAAACTAAGTTATAAAGTGAGGCTATAGAGGCTTACTTTTAACTTATAGAGATATCTATAGCAGTTTTAGAGGTATAAAGCTTATAGCTATAGCGTTTATAATTAAGGAGTTATAAGGCGTTAAAGTTAAGCTACTACCTACTTATAGCTAAGTCTGTATAAGTACCTCTAAAAGGTTAAGCCTAAAGTACTTCTAAAAGATCTAACTAATTATAAGCTGAGAAAGATAAGTACTCCTAAAGAGGTGCAAAAGAAGTACTTCTAAAAAGTTAAGCTTAAAGTACCTCTAAAAGGTATAAAACTAGTACCTCTAAACGAAAAACTAGATTATAGCGTAAAGCTATAGAGGTTTATAGCCTACTTATAGAGCCTTTTATAGTAGTTTTAGTAGTGTAAGCCTTATAGCTATAGTATATATAGCAGGTGAGAAATCTAAGTTTAAAGTTTAAAATACTAGCAATAGATAGATATAAGATAGGCACTAAGGGTATATATATTATACTATAGCTATAGAGGGTGCTAATAGAGCAGTAGTGTACTAAGCTTTATAGCTATAGCGCTTATAGTAGGTAAGCTATAGGGTGTTGAAGTTAGGTAGTAGCTACCTATAGCTAAGTCTGTATAAGTACTTCTAAAGAGGTATAAAACTAATACTTTTAAACGATCTAACTAATTATAGAGTGGGAAAAAATAAATACCTCTAAAGAGGTGTAGAACTAATACCCCTAAAAGAATAATTTAATTAAGTGAGAAATCTATAGGTTAATATAGTGAGGTAGAGTTTAAGATAAGTTATACTATAATAGAATATAAATAAGATATTACTTTTTTTTATTTTAAAGTAGCTAAAAGTAGGTTTTTTCTTTAGATATCTAGCTAAAAGTTTATATTTAAAAGGGGAGAAAGAAATAGGTTTATTATATATATAAGTAATTTTATAAGCTTTCTCCTCTTTATATTTATATAGATAGTAATAAGTAAGAAATAGTTATCTATAATAAATAACCAGTTTTAATAGGAAAAAAAGAGAATATATAGAATATTATATATATAAAAAGAGAAATAATAACTCTAAAAATAAGCTATTATATAAAAGAAATATTTTATATAAATAAGTAGTATAAAAAATAAATATAAAATTCTAAAGCTATAAAAATAAATAAAAAGAAAGTAGAGAAGATATAAGTAATAGCTTTTAGAATAAATAAAATAGTGAAGTAGTAGTATTTTCTATATAGATATAAAAAAAAGTAAGTAAAAAAATAAAATATCCTAATAAGGTAGTACTATATATAGAAGTATTATATATATAGATAGAGTAGAATAAGAGGTCTCTAAAATGCTATATAATATATCTATAGTACTAATATTTAGTAAGATATAAAACTTTAAAGCTAAGATAGTATCTCTTACTACTAAGTCTAAAGGTAACTTTTTAGTATCTCTAAAGGTAAAGTCTAAAGTACCTCTAAAGGATCTAACTAATTATAGGCTGAGAAAAATAAGTACTCCTAAAGGGTTAAGCTTAAAATACCCCTAAAGGGTTAAGCCTAAAGTACTTCTAAAAGGTTAAGCTTAAAGTACTCCTAAAGGGTGTAAAACTAGTACCTCTAAATGAAAAACTAAATTATAGCGTGAGGCTATAGAGGTTTATAAGCCTCCTTATAGAGCCTTTTATAGCAGTTTTAGTAGTATAAACCTTATAGTTATAATATATATAGTAGGTGAGAAATCTAAGTTTGAAGTTTAAAATACTAATAATAAATAGGTATAAAGTAGGCCTTAGAGGTATATATACTATGCTATAGCTATAGAAGGTGCTAAGAGGGCTGCAGTATATTAAGCTTTATAGCTATAGCGCTTACAGTAAGTAAGCTATAAGGCGTTAAAGTTAGATAGTAGCTGCTTATAGCTAAGTTTGTATAGATATCTCTAAAGAGGTATAAAATAAATATCTCTAAAAGATCTAACTAATTATAAGCTAAAAAAAATAAATACCTCTAAATAGCTGCTTAACTTATATCTTAACTAATAGCTGCTATAAGCTTTACTTAGCTTGGTTATACCTATAGGTGCCTCTAGAAGCTTTAAGTAGTTAATTAAGATATATATAGCTCTTCTCTAACTAAAATTAGCTATAAGTATATTTTTTTATTTTCCTATATAAATCTAATTTATTTAAGCTGAAAATTCTAAGTAGAATAGTAATTAGTAGAGCTGGGGCTAAAAAAGCGTTAGTAGGCTTATAAGAAGGGAGCAAATACTAATAAAATAGCATATAGGCTTAATCTCTGCTCTTTTAGGATAAGCTGCTAGCAACTATAGCTAAAAACGTTTTATATCTTTATAGATTTAAAGTAGTATTACTTCTCTCAGCTTAAGGCTTAGCTTTATATAGAGATTCTAGTATATCTACATCCTCTCTCCTACTAAAGCTACTACTTATAGTATGCTAAGCTAGAGGATACCTTTAGGTATTTAAAAGCCTTATACTTCTATAGTATTAATAAATAGGTTTTATAGATAAATAGCTAATAGCTAACTTTATACTAAAAACTAGAGGTGAAATACTTATAGAGGATGCTAAATAGTAAACGCTATAGAGTAGTTATTCCTCTTAAGGCTTCTAATTTATACAACCTCCTCTAAGAGGTATAGCGTAGTAAAAAGCAGCTCTAGGGAACTTAAAGTAGGAAACTAGATACTTCTAAGGCGCTATAGGCCTAGCTAATAGACTACTCTAATAAGCTAGATTAATAGTAATTACTCTTCAGTAGCTATTTATAGTGTTAATAGCTATTTTTATAGTGTTATAATAGTTACCTAATTAATTTTACTAGTAGTTATATATTTATCTTAAAGATTAAGCTATATATATCTAAGTATAAGTAATTATATAGTGAAACTATAAATAGCTTATTATATAAGTTATTATTTATTTAATAGTACCTTATTATTTAGATAATTATAGTAATTCTAAAGCTAATATATACTAAAAATCTTAACTTATAAAGAGATATATTTATTAGATTAAAAACTAATACTTTTTAGAGCTTACTAGTAATTTATAATAACTTCTTAAATTATATAGCCTTATACTAGTAATAGTTTATTTAAATTTCTTCTCTATTAACTTTTAATACTAGAGTAATGTTCTAGTATAGTTATAATAGATAATAGAAGGTTAAAGCTTAACCTTAGAGAAGAAGCTTAAGAAATAGCTACTATATCTAAAGAAAGTAGTAAGTATACAAATTACCTAATCCTAATATAGGGAAGTAGTAATAATAAATACTAATATAAAGCTCTTTTAGGTTTTATAATTAGAATAAGTATAATTTAAATCTTTTAATAAAGAATAATTAGAAGATAAATTTAATACTAGTAGCTGTAGTAATTCTAGCTCTAATAATATATATTAAAGTTATTATAGTTAAAAAGCTTATAGTAGAACCTTAGGCTTAGCTAGCTAGTCTACCTCACTACGTGCACTAGTCTAGCTAAGCTTTTCCCCCTATAGAACCTCATGCTTTTTACTAGATATATAGAAAAATAGGACTTTTACTTTAAAAAAATTAGAGTACTCTAAGTAGGTTTATACTTAAATATATTAGTATAGAATAATAGAATAGGATATATAGTTTTATTTTATTAGTTTCTAGGACTACTATAATAATTAATAAGAATAATTAGAGGTATTAGTATTTAATTATTAGAAGTGAAATTCTTAGATTTATTAAAGACTAACTACTGTAAAAGTATTTACTAAGGATGTTTTCATTTATTAGGAATAAAAGTTAAGAGATTGAAGATAATTAAATACTATTATAATCTTAACTATAAACTATACTAACTAAAGATTAGATAATGTTATTTTTTAACTTATTTAGCATTTTATGAGAAATTAAAATACTTAAGCTCTAGGGGGAGTATAGTTATAAAGCTGAAACTTAAAGAAATTAACAGAAAGGTATTACTAGAAGTAAATAGAAGCTGTTTTGCTCTACTCTATATAGTAAGCCTATTAAAAGTCTAGTAGTACTATATATAATTATTAGTTACCTCTTTAGTAGTAATATCTTCAAATTATAAGAAACCCTCTAAGAGTAATACTACTAAGTAAAGCTTAAAAAAGCTATTTTATAGCAGCAGAATAACTACTACTAGTATAGTAAGAATATATCTACTTAAAAAGCTATTTACAGCTAAGCTTCCTCTAACCTAAAGAGAAAGTCTAGAGATTTAATAAAGATAGGTTAGGCTGTTATAGCTTTACTTAAGATAGAGTTTATACCTATTAGAGATAGCTAGAAATTAAAAACTTATGCTAGCCTTTTAGCTAACAGCAAGCTACTCTAAAAAGAAGCTTACAGCTTAATTTAACTTAATATAAGGAAACTCACTAGGTCTAGATATAATAAGAATTAACAGATTAAGAGCTTTTTTTTAATTTTATAGGTAGTAGTGTATAGCTGTTCTTAGTTAGTAGAGTGATTTATTTGCTTAATTATAATAATAAATAAGACTTTAACTTGCTAAATAGCCTATATTACTTTAGTAGTATGCTAGCTTCTTAGAGGGATTATTAGCTTAAGCTGATAGAAGTTTGAAGTAATAATAGGTTTATAATGCCTTTAGATGTTCTAAGCTGCATGTGCGTTACACTAATAGAGCTAGTAAGTACTTCCTTAACTTAAAAGTCTAAATAATCTTATTAAACTCTATTATGCTAGAGATAGAGCATTATAATTATTACTTTTTAATAAGGAATTCTTAGTAAGTATAAGTTATTAGCTTATATTAATTATATCTCTGCTTTTTATATATACTGCTTATTACTACTACTAATTAAATAGTTTAATGAGGCTTTTAAACTAATTTAAAAGAGGAGGCAACTCTTCTCTCTAGTTAGAAAGTTATCTAAACTTAGTTATTTAGAGGAAATAAAAGTTATAATAAGGTTTCTATTAGTAAACTAATAGAAAGATTATTATTAAGTTTACGCTTTATAACCTTTTATAAATATATCTATAACTATTACTTCAGTAGGTAAGGTTTCTATAACCCTCTTAGCCTCTTACCTCTAAGTAGGTTAGCGCCTACTAGAGGATAACTAAACTCTAATTTAATAACATTTCTTCTAAGTAGTATAAACAAATAATTAAAACTTTTAATAATAGATCTTTTAGTTCTAATATTAATAAAAAATATAGCGAAATATAATAAGTAATATGAATTGTAGAATTTAGTAAATTATTAAATCTTTAAATGCATATTATACCTGTTAGTATTCTAGCAGGCATATTTATTTAAGCGTTATTTTAACTTTTAAGCTCTACTTAGTGTTAAAGCTTTATAGCTAATATAGATCCTTAAAAGTAATAGTAGACCTTCTTAGAGCTTCTTTTATATAGTAACTTTATATTTCACACTAAGGTTTAGAGGGACTTTTGCTATAAAACCTTTTAATTTTCTAAAAGTTAACTTTAGATTAAGTAGAAATATCTATTAAACTTAAGTATATCAATAAGTAGAGGAAAAGAAATTAATAAAGATTGCCTTAATAATAGTAAGTAAAGTAGTAATAGCTTAAATTTAAAATTTAGCTTTAGGCTTAAGTTATAATTTATAGAGGATGCTTTTAGTATAATGCTTTCTAAGTTTTTTAGAATAAGACGCTAGAGAAGGTGAGAGCTTTATATAGTTAGATACTAAGCTTTTATAAAGCTTTTTTAATAAGTTAAGTAGTTTAGGAATACTACTTAAAATAGGAGGTATATTTCTTCTAAAGCTAAATACTAGCTAGAGACTAATAGCATATAAGTAGAGTGATTAAAAGATAAAAAGCACTTTAAAAAGAGGGTTAAATAGTATATAAAATTATTAAAAGGGAAGCACTTATAACTAGACTTACGTCTAGTAAATCACTTAGCTCTTATAGTTAGAGCATTTTGCTAGCTTAGGTTAGTATTAGCTTGCTATTAAGGATAAAAGCTTTAGAAATATAGCTCTCTTTAGGAAGTATTATAGCTTATTGCATAATACTTTTTAGTAGGCTAAGGTATACGCTCTATAAGGATGCTAGTATAATAGTTATTAGTAACCTATTTTGAAATACAGACTAAAGAGTTAACTTTATATGTGAGTGTTTAAGTGTTAAACCTTTATACGTAATAAAAGTGAATATAGATAAAAGCTTTAGCGTATTATTAACTAATCTTAATGTTTTTAGATAGATTTAAGTAAGAGTATATAGAGTTAGACCTAAAAAAAAGTGAATTATATATATATAAAGTGAAGCTAGAGGAAACTTTAGTAGAAGCTTATAGTAGTTCTAATATGCAAATTAATTGTTAAATATATATATAGGGGTGAAAAACTAATTAAACTTTTTAATAGCTAGTTTCTACTAAAGTTTCCCTTAGGATAGTAGTATTAAACTTAGTTTTATGAGGTAAAGCAAATAATTAGAGACTTAAAGGTGCTATATTGCTTTTATTTATTCTTAAATTTTAAATATATAAGAAGCTTTTATTGCTTAATTAAATATAAATATTTAAATATATTAACACTAGTAGGCTATTTTTAGTAAGTAAAACTAGTAATATAAGATATACTGAATATAAAGTTAAGATGTTAGAGTAGATGCTTATTAGATACTATAAAAAGTATTAATATATCTTAATAGTAGAATAATAGCTATAGAAGTTAGAATCTGCTAAAAACTATATAATAACTTATTTGCTAAATATATTAGCTTTGAAAATAGATAGTATTTAAGCGTCTTATTTATATTTTGCCTTTAGTATAGAAATAATATGCTGAGGAGTAGATAGATATAGAGATTATAATAAAGCTTAAAACGTAAGCTTAAGTAGAATAGCCTCTAGTATAGATCTTAGTAGTAGTAATAAATATTTTAATAAGAACTTAAAAGACTAAAGTAGAGAAAGGTTCTATGTGAATAGTAGTTAGATATAAGTTAGTTGATCTTAAGCTATAGGGAAGTTCTATTTTAAAAGGGCATTTATACTCTATATAGCAAAAAGAAAGCTAGTTAATATTTTAGTACTTAGATGTAGGTTTTGCGTAGTAATATAACTAAATATAGAGATAATAGTAGGAGCTTTAAATAGAGTTCTCTTTTCTTTTTAATAGTTTATCACTCTGAAATTAGTTTGTTTAGAGCTAAGGTTTAATAGCTAGAAGAGTTTAGCATTTCTGTTAAGTTTAGTACGCTCTTAATATCCTTTAAAAATCTATAAGAAGAAATAATTCTTATACTAAGTTATACTTATAACTGCAATAGGTTTTTAAAATAAACAGCCTCTAGTTAATAGAATAATATAGATAAGAGAAGTTAGTAAAATAGATCTATAACTTTAGGATAAAGATTAGTTCTAAAGATTAGATATATTAAGCTTTAAGTAGATAGCTTAAAAATAGGTTACTACTAGCTAGATTTCTAACTAGAGGCTTCTAATATCTAGGTTTTAATATTTTTAGTAAGCTTTAGCTATTTAGTATATAATTAATAACTAACTTAGAATTAGTATAAATAAAAGGAATCTAACTATTTAATTAAAATATAGCATTATAATAGCTAGAAAGTAGTGTTAATATAATATGATTTCTACTTAATATTCTGAATATTAAAGTGAAGTAATTTAACTAAGTATAAGTAAATAGTAGGAGTAACTATAACTTAAATAGTTAGCTAGAAGGCTTAGAGATAGGTTTCTCTATTAAGAAGGTTATTAGAATAGGAGTGAAAAGCTACTTATTAGTGAGGTATCCCTTAGGGCGTTTTATAATATTATCAAATTGATAGGAAGTTTTTAATACTTAATAGTACTATAATTTAGATAAAAGTCTTTTATATTTATATTAGAGGTGTATATTAGAGTTAATAGCTCTAAGGATAATAATAGAACG
Source organism: Colletotrichum viniferum (assembly GCA_020226115.1). Lineage (NCBI taxonomy): Eukaryota > Fungi > Ascomycota > Sordariomycetes > Glomerellales > Glomerellaceae > Colletotrichum > Colletotrichum viniferum. The sequence continues at coordinate 1,139,388 of JAGFBE010000019.1, forward strand.
TTAAGATATATAGACAACTTATAGCTAATCTTTAAGTTCTCTTTTTAGGGGGATATAAGTGTAGTTTAATAACTAAATAGCAGTAGGTCTACTAGAGAGAATACCTTTAGTAAGTTTAAGATATAGTCTATAGTATACTTAAAATAGTATTATCTGCTTAAATACTCTTAAAGTAGCTAAATATTTTATTATCTAATTAGTGATACATATAAATAGATTAATAAGATTCTTATTATTTCTATTTACTATTTAGTGAAACTATAGCTAAAGGAATAAGCTTAGTAGAATTAATAGGGAAAAAAGACCTTATTAAACTTAACTTTAGTTTAATATTATAAAAAGACATAAAAGGTGTAAAATAAGTAGAAGCTTTAGCGCTAGTAAAATACTACTACTCTTATTGTTTTTTTATTTATTTAATAAAATAGAGCTAGATTTACATCTAACTTCTAGTTTTAAAGTTCTTTATAAGCTAACCTAAGTTAAAGATATTATTAAATAGGGAGTTTAGCTAAAGTAGTATATCTATTAAACTATAATATAGATATCCTAAAAGAAGCTTATAGAGAATAGAAATCTCTAATAGAATAAAAAGGTAAAAGTCCCTTTAATTTTAATTTTTAGTATAAATATAAACTATAAAAGTGTAGTCTATTAATCTTTTAGTCTTTTGAAATTTAAGGCTAGAGATGCTAAAAAAGTTACTATAAGGATTAACTATTAGTCTAAGAAAGTCTACTATAATAGCAAAGCAGTAGCTAGTTTTCTATCCTCTCTATAACGCTTAAGAGTAGGTAGGCAAAACACCTAGATATAGGAAAGTCTTATTAGGTTAGCAGTAGTAAACTATAGTAATAACATTCTATAGTAAAGTCCTTTTAGAATAGCTAATAACCTGCTAAATAGAGACTATCTATAGCTAACTAAGCTATACTAGACTCCTTATAATAGGATGAAAGGTTTAGTAGTTTAACACTTAGTAAGGTGTTAAGAGGCTAGAGCTTTTAAAGAAAAGCTTTATCTCTACTTAAAGTATAAGCTACACTTACTTAAGAAAGTGTTATATCTACTAGCTGTATTAGCTGAGAAGTATAAAGTAAGCTACTATATATAGCTTATAGGTATTATAGAACTAGCTTATAGCAGCTAAGCGTTTATAGTGATATTACTTTTTAATCTTTTGATATTAGCTTTTTTTATCATATTAAAGCAGAATTTAATAAGTGTTAGATTATTTATTTACTAATAGGGAATATAAGTTAGGTTTAAACTATTATAAGATAGGTTAGTTTTACCTTACTAATAACCTTATTATAATAGTAATTAAGCTTAGTATAAGAGGAACTACTTATTTAGATAATTAGTTTTTATAGCTATCTAATTAAGTAGTACTATAAAGCTACTATCTGTTAGATAATAGCTAAACACCTCTAAGTTAGAATTTATACTAGAATGTAATAATACCTTCTATACGTATAGATAGATATAAATAAGCTTTAGCTTAGCATCTTAATAGATAATTTCTCTACTACTTTTAAAATAAGTAGTAGTATTTTATAAATTATAATTTCAGTATAAATAGGGTTAAATCTTTTATAGATAACTTAGATATATAAAAAGGTTCTATAAATAGTAGAATAGTTTTATTATTATAATCTACTAAAAGTAAGCCTTCTTTTGCTTTAATTTCCTTATAAACTTAGCAGCTGCTACACTATAAGAACATAAAATTTTAGTATATAGAGAGATAGAGAAGGAGAGAGAGAGAGAGAACCTAAGAAAGCTTTACCTAGAGAGACTACTTTATACAGTTATTTTAGCTAAGTCTGCATAAATATCTCTAAAGAGACTTTAAAAAGGTTAATAAGTATAGCAACTAGCTAAGTGTGCAGCTAGTACCTCTAAAAAGTATATAAGCTGTATATTAGAGCTTAAAGTACCTCTAAAAGCTCTCATATAGTTATAGCCTTTCTCTTTTCTTCCTATACTTAAGTTTATATAGATATTCCTAATACCTCTTAAAAGTAAAGCTATAAATACTCCTAAAAGGTACAAAATAAGTATTTCTAAAAAGAAAACTAAGTTATAAAGTGAAGCTATAGAAGCTTATTTCTAACTTATAGAAATATCTATAGTAGTCTTAGAGGTGTAAAGCTTATAGCTATAGCATCTATAGTTAAGAAGTTATAAAGCATTAAAATTAAGCTACTACCTACTTATAACTAAGTCTACATAAGTACCCCTAAAGGGTTAAGCTTAAAATACTTCTAAGGGATCTAACTAATTATAAGCTAAAAAAGATAAATACTTCTAAAGAGGTATAAAAGAAGTACCCCTAAAAGGTTAAGCCTAAAGTACTCCTAAAAGGTGTAAAACTAATATCTCTAAACGAAAAACTAAATTATAGCGCAAAGCTATAGGGGTTTATAGCTTACTTATAGAGCTTTTTACAGTAGTTTTAGTAGTACAAGCCTTATAGCTATAGTATATATAATAGGCGAGAAATCTAAGTTTGAAGTTTAAAATACTAGCGATAGATAGGTATAAGGTAGGCATTAAAGGTGTGAATACTATGCTATAGCTATAGAGGGCGCTAGTAGAGCAGCAATACACTAAGCTTTATAGCTATAATGCTTATAGTAGGTAAACTATAAAGTGTTAAAATTAAACAGCAACTACTTATAGCTAGGTCTGCATAAGTACCTCTAAAGAGGTATAAAACTAATACTTCTAAACGATCTAACTAATTATAAAGTAGAAAAAAATAAGTACTTCTAAAGAGGTATAGAACTAATACCTCTAAAAAGATAATTTAATTAGGCGAGAAATCTATAAGTTAATATAGTGAGGTAGAGTTTAAAATAAGTTATACTATAATAGAATATAAATAAGATATTACTTTTTTTTATTTTAAGGTAGCTAAAAATAGGTTTTTTCTTTAGATATCTAGCTAAAAGTTTATATTTAAAAGGGGAGAAAGAAATAGGTTTATTATATATATAAGTAATTTTATAAGCTTTCTCCTCTTTATATTTATATAGATAGCAATAAATAAGAAATAGTTATTTATAATAAATAAGTAGTTTTAATAGAAAAAAAAGAGAATATATAGAATATTATATATATAAAAAGAGAAATAATAACTCTAAAAATAAACTATTATATAAAAGAAATATTTTATATAAATAAGTAGTATAGAAAATAAATATAAAATTCTAAAGCTATAAAAATAAATAAAAAGAAAGCAGAGAAGATATAAATAATAGCTTTTAGAATAAATAAAATAGTGAAGTAGTAGTATTTTCTATATAGATATAAGAAAAAATAAGTAAAAAAATAAAATATCCTAATAAAGTAGTACTATATATAGAAATACTATATATATACATAGAGCAGAGTAAGAGGTTTCTAAAACGCTATATAATATATCTATAGCACTAATACTCAGTAAGATATAAAACTTTAAAGCTAAGATAACACCTCTTACTACTAAGTCTAAAAGCAACTTTTTAGTACCTCTAAAGGTAAAGCTTAAAGTACTTCTGAAGAATCTAACTAATTACAAGCTAAGAAAAATAAATACTCCTAAAAGGTTAAGCTTAAAATACCCCTAAAGGGTTAAGCTTAAAGTACTCCTAAAAGGTTAAGCCTAAAATACCCCTAAAAGGTGTAAAACTAGTACCTCTAAACAAAAAACCAGATTATAGTGTAAAGCTATAGAGGTTTATAAGCCCCCTTATAGAGCTTTTTATAGCAGTTTTAGTAGTATAAGCCTTATAGTTATAGTATGTATAGCAGGCGAAAAATCTAAATTTAAAGTTTAAAATACTAGCGATAGATAGGTATAAAGTAGGCTCTAAAGGCGTATATATTATGCTATAGCTATAGAAGGCGCTAAGAAGGCTGTAGTATACTAAGCTTTATAGCTATAGCGCTTATAGTAGGTAAGCTATAAGGTGTTAAAGTTAAGCAGCAGCTGCCTATAGCTAAGTCTGTATAAATACCTTTAAAGAGGTGCAAAATAAATACTTCTAAAAGATCTAACTAATTATAAGCTGAGAAAAATAAATACTTCTAAATAGCTGCCTAACTTATACTTTAACTAACAGCTGCTATAGGTTTTGCTTAGTTTAGCTATACCTATAGGTGCTTCTAGAGGCTTTAAGTAGTTAATTGAGATATATATAGCCTTTCTTTGATTAAAATCAGCTATAAATATATTTTTTTGTTTTTCTATATAAATCTAATTTGTTTAGGTTAAAAATCTTAAGTAGAATAGCAATTAGTAGAGCTAGAGTTAAAAAAGCGTTAGTAGGCTTATAAGAAAGAAATAGGTGCTAGTAAAACAGTATATAAACTTAATCTCTACCTTTTTAGAGTAAGCTACTAATAACTATAGCTAAAAATGTTCTATATCTTTATAGATTTAAAGTAGTATTACTTCTTTTAGCTTGAGGCTTAGCTTTATATAGAGATTCTAATATATCTGCATATTCTCTTCTACTGAAGCTGCTATTTATAGTATGCTAAGCTAGGGGATACTTTTAGGTATTTAAAAGCTTTATACTTCTATAGTGCTAATAGATAGGTTCTATAGATAGATAGCTAATAGTTAACTTTATATTAAGAACTAGAGGTGAAATACTTATAGAAAATACTAAATAGTAGATACTATAAGGTAGTTATTCCTCTTAAGACTTCTAATCTATATAACTCCCTCTAAGAAGTATAGCGTAGTAAAAGGCAGCTTTAGGGAACTTAAGGTGGAAAACTAGACGCTTTTAGGGCGCTATAGGCCTAGCTAATAGACTACTTTAGTAGGTTAAATTAGTAGTAACTACTTTTTAGCAGCTATTTATAGCGCTAATAGCTGCTTTTATAGTATTATAATAGTTACTTAGTTAATTCTATTAGTAGTTATATGTTTATTTTAAAGATTAAGCTATATATATCTAAATATAAGTAATTATATAGTAAAACTGCAAATAGCTTATTATATAAGTTATTATTTATTTAATAGTATTTTACTATTTAGATAACTATAGTAATTCTAGAGCTAATATATACTAAAAATCCTAATATATAAAAGGATATATTTATTAGATTAAAAACTAATGCTTTTTAGAGCTTATTAGTGATTTATAATAACTTCTTAAATTATATAGCTTTATGCTAGTGATAGTTTATTTAAATTTCTTTTTTATTAACTTTTAATGCTAAAGTAGTGTTTTAATATAGTTATAATAGGTAATAGAGGGTTAAGGCTTAACTTTAGAGAAGAAGTTTGAGAAATAGCTATTATATCTAAAGAAAGTAGTAGGTATATAAATTACTTAATTTTAATATAGAGAGGTAGTGATAATAAATACTGATATAGAGCTCTTTTAGGTCTTATAATTAGAATAAGTATAATTTAAATTCCTTAATGAGAAATAATTAGAAGGTAAGTCTAGTACTAACAGCTATAGTAATTCTAACTCTAATAGTATATATTAAAGTTATTATAGTTAAAAAGCTTATAGTAGAACTTTAAGTTTAGCTAGCTAGTCTACCTCACTATATACACTAGTTTAGTTAGGCTTTTCTCTCTGTAGAACTTTATACTTTTTATTAGGTATATAGGAAAATAGAACTTTTATTTTGAAAAAACTAGAGTGCTTTAGGTAGGCTTATGCTTAAATATATTAGTATAGAATAATAGAATAAGATATATAGTTTTATTTTGTTAGTTTTTAGAACTGCTATAATAATTAATAAGAATAGTTAGAGGTATTAGTATTTAATTGTTAGAAGTGAAATTCTTAGATTTATTGAAGACTAACTACTGCAAAAATATTTACTAAAGATATTTTTATTTATTAGGAATGAAAATTAGAGGATTAAAGACGATTAGATACTATTATAATCTTAACTATAAACTATACTAACTAAGGATTAGATGATATTATTTTTTAACTTATTTAGCACTTTATAAGAAATTAAAGTGTTTAGGTTTTAGGGGAAGTATAGTTATAAAGCTAAAACTTAAAGAAATTAATAGAAAAGCACTACTAGAGGTAAATAGAAGCTATTTCGCTTTACTCTATATAGTAAGCTTATTAAAGGTTTAGTAGTGCTATATATAATTACTAATCACCTCTCTAGTAGTGATATCCTCAAATTATAAGAAACCTTCTAAAAGTGATACTACTAAGTAAAGCTTAAGAGAGCTACTTTATAGTAGTAGAGTAACTATTACTAGTATAGTAAGAATATATCTACTTAAGAGGCTATTTATAGCTAAGCTTCTCTTAACTTAGAGAAAAGGTCTAGAGACTTAATAGGGATAGGTTAAGCTATTATAGCTCTGCTTAAGATAAAGTTTATACCTACTAGAGATAGCTAGGAATTAAAAACTTATGCTAGCCCCCCAGCTAGTAGCAAGCTACTCTAAAAGGAAGCCTATAGCTTAATTTAACTTAATATAGGGAAACTTACTAAGTTTAAACATAATGAGGATTAATAGATTAAAAGCTCTTTTTTGATTTTATAAGTAGTAATATATAGCTATTCTTAGTTAGTAGAATGATTTATCTACTTAATTGTAATAATAAATGAAACTTTAACCTGCTAAATAGCTTATATTGCTTTAGCAGTATACTAGCTTTTTAGAGAGACTATTAGCTTAAACTAATAGAAGTTTGAAGTAATAATAGGTTTATAATACTTTTAGATATTTTAGGCTGTATATATATTATACTAATAGAGCTAGTAAGTACTTTTTTAACTTAAAAGTCTAAATAATTTTATTAAACTTTATTATGCTAAGGATAGAGCATTATAATTATTACTTTTTAATAAGGAATTTCTAGTAAGTATAAGTTATTAGCTTATATTAATTACATCTTTGCTTTTTATATATACTGCTTGTTGCTACTACTGATTAAATAGCTTAGTGAGGCTTTTAAACTGATCTAAAAGAGGAAGTAACTCTTCCCTCTAGTTAGAAAGTTATTTAAACTTAGTTATTTAGAAGAAATAAAAGTTATAATAAGATCTCTATTAGTAAACTAACAGAAGGATTATTATTAAGTTTATACTTTATAACTCTTTATGAATATACTTATAACTGTTGCTTTAGTAGGTAAGGTCTCTATAACCTTTCTAGCCTCTTACCTCTAAGTAGGTTAGCGCCTACTAGAGGATAACTAAACTTTAATTTAATAATGTTTCTTTTGAGTAGTATAAATAAATAATTAAAACTTTTAATAATAGATCTCTTAGTTCTAGTATTAATAAAGAATATAGTAAAATGCAATAAATAATATAAATTGCAGAATTTAGTGAATTATTAAATCTTTAAATGCATATTGTATCTGTTAGTATTCTAGTAGGTATGCTTATTTAAGCGTTATTTTAACTCTTAAGCTCTACTTAGTGTTAAGGCTTTATAGCTGATATAGGCTTTTAAAAGTAGTAATAGACCCTCTTAAAGCCTCTTTTATATAGTAATTTTATATTTCATACTAAGGTTTAGAAGGACTTTTGCTATAAAACCTTCTAATTTTCTAAAAGTTAACTTTAGATTAAATAAAAATACCTACTAAACTTAAGTATATTAATAAGTAGAGAAAAAGAAACTAATAGAGATTGCTTTAGTAATAGCGAGTAAAGTAGTAATAGCTTAAATTTAAAATCTAGCTTTAGGCTTAAGTTATAATTTATAGAAGATGCTTTTAGTATAATGCTTTCTAAGTTCTCTAAAATAAGATATTAGAGAGAGTGAGAGCTTTATATAGTTAGATATTAAGCCTTTATAAAGCTTTTTTGATAAGTTAAGTAGTTTAGGAATACTACTCAAAATAGGAGGTATATTTCTTTTAAAGCTAAATACTAGCTAAAGACTAATAGTATATAAATAGAGTAATTAAAAGATAAAAAGTATTTTGAAAAGAAGGTTAAATAGTATGTGAAATTATTAAAAGGAAAGCGCTTATAACTAAACTTATATCTAGTGAATTACTTAGCTTTTATAGCTAGAGCACTTTGCTAGTTTAAGCTAGTATTAGCTTACTATTAGGGATAAAAGCTTTAGGAATATAGCTCTCTTTAGGAAGTGTTATAGCTTATTACATAATATCTTTTAGTAGGCTGAGGTATATACTCTATAAGGATACTAGTATAATAGTTATTAGCAATCTGTTTTGAAATATAAACTAAGAAGTTAACCTTATATATAAGTGTTTAAGTGTTAAACCTTTATATGTAATGAAAGTAAATGCAGGTGAGAGCTTTAGCATATTATTAACTAATTTTAATGTTTTTAGATAGATTTAAATAAGAGCATATAGGGTTAGATCTAAAAAAAGGTGAACTATATATATATAAAGTGAAGCTAGAGAAAACTCTAGTAGAGGCTTATAGTAGTTCTAATATATAAATTGATTGTTAAATATATATATAGGGGTGAAAAACTAATTAAACCTTCTAATAGTTAGTTTCTACTGAAGTTTCTTTTAGGATAGTAGTATTAAACTTAGTTTTATAAGGTAAAGCAAATAATTAGAGACTTAAGGGCGCTATATTACTTTTATTTATTTTTAAACTTTAAATATATAAGAAGCTTTTATTGCTTAATTAAATGTAGGTATTTAAATATATTAATATTAATAGGCTATTTTTAGTAAGTAGAACTAATAATATAGGATAAACTAAACGTGAGGTTAAAGTATTAGAGTAGATATTTATTAAATACTATAAAAAGTATTAGTATATCTTAACAGTAAGATAGTAGCTATAGAAGTTAGAATTTGCTAAAGATTATATAATAACTTATCTGCTGAATATACTAGCTTTAAAAATAGATAGCGCTTAAGCGTTTCACTTATACCTCACCCTTAGTGTAGAAATGATGCGCTGAAGAGTAGATAGATATAGAGGTTATAATAAAGTTTAAGGCGTAAGTTTAAATAGAACAGCCTCTAGTATAGATTTTAGTAGTAGTAGTAAATACTTTAATAAAAACTTAAAGGACTGAAGTAGGAAAAGGTTTTATATAAATAGCAGTTAGATATAGGTTAGTTAATCTTAAGCTATAGGGAAGTTCTATTTTAAAAAGGCATTTATACTTTATATAGCAAAAGAGAAGCTAGTTAATATTCTAATATCTAGATATAGGTTTTGCATAGTAATATAACTAAATATAGAGATAATAGTAGAGGTTTTAAGTAAAGTTCTCTTTTCTTCTTAATAGTTTATTATTTTGAAATTAGTTTATCTAGAGCTAAAGTTTAATAGCTAGAAGAGCTTAATACTTCTGTTAGGTTTAGTGCGCTTTTAATATCTTTTAAAAATCTATAAAAAGAAATAATTCTCATACTAGGTTATATTTATAATTATAGTAGGTCTTTAAAGTGAACAGCTTCTAGTTAATAGAATAATATAGATAAGAGAAGTTAGTAAAATAGATTTATAACTTTAAGATAAAGATTAACTTTAAAGGTTAAGTATATTAAGCTTTAAGTAAATAGCTTAAGAGCAGGTTGCTACTAGCTAGATTTCTAGCTAGAGGTTTTTAGTATCTAAGTTCTAATGTTTTTAGTAGGTTTTAGTTATCTAGTATATAGTTAATAACTAACTTAGAATTAGTATAAATAAAGGAAATCTAATTATCTAATTAAAATATAGCATTATAATAGCTAAAAAGTGGTGTTAATATAATATAATTTCTACTTAATGCTCTAAATGTTAAAGTGAAGTAATTTAACTAAATATAAGTAAATAGTAGGAGTAACTATAACTTAAATAGTTAGCTAGAAGGTTTAGAGATAGGTTTCTCTATTAAGAAGGTTATCAGAATAGGAGTGAAAAGCTATTTATTAGTGAGGCGTCCTCTAAGGTGCTTTATAATACTATTAAATTAATAAGAAGTCTCTAATATTTAATAGTACTGTAGCTTAAATGAAAGTTTTTTATATCTATATTAGAGGTGTATATTAGAGTTAATAGCTTTAGGGATAGTAATAAAATATTAAGATATATAAGCAACCTATAGCTAATCCTTAAGTTCCTTTTTTAGAAGGATATAGATATAGTTTAATAACTAAATAGTAGTAAGCTTACTAGAAGGAACACCTCTAGTAAGTCTAAGATATAGTTTATAGTATGTTTAAAATAGTATTACCTGCTTAAGTGCTCTTAAAGTAGCTAAATGCTTTATTATCTAATTAGTGATATATATAAATAGATTAATAAGATTTCTATTATCTCTATTTACTATCTAGTGAAACTATAGCTAAAGAAATAGGCTTAGCAGAATTAGTAAAGAAAGAAGATCTTATTAAGCTTAACTTTAGTTTAATATTATGAAAAGATATAAGAAGTATAGAATAAGTAAGAGCTTTAGCGCTAGTAAAATACTACTATTTTTATTATTTTTTTACTTATTTAATAAAGTAAGGCTAGATTTACATCTAACTTCTAGTTTTAAGGTTTTTTATAGGCTGACCTAAGTTGAAAATATTATTAAGTGGGAAGTTTAGCTAGGGTAATATATCTATTAAACTATAATACAAATGTCCTAAAGGGGGCTTATAGAGAATAGAAATCTCTAGTAGAATAAAAAAGTAAAAGTTTTTTTGATTTTGATTTTTAGTGTGAATATAAACTATGAAAGTATAGCTTATTGATCTTTTAGTTTTTTGAAATTTAAGGCTAGAAGTGCTAGAAAAGTTACTATAGGAATTAACTATTAGTTTAAAAAAGTCTGCTGTAATAGTAAAGTAGTAGCTAGTCTTCTATTCTTTCTATAATACTTAGAGGTAGGTAGGTGAAACACCTAGATATAAGAAAGTTTTGCTAAGTTAGTAGTAGCAAACTATAGTAGTAACGCTCTATAGTAAAGTTCTTTTAAGATAGCTAATAACCTACTGAATAGAGACTATCTATAGCTAACTAAACTATACTAGACTTTTTATAATAGGATGAAGGGTTTAGCAGTTTAATACTTAGTAAAGTATTAGAGAGCTAGAGCTTTTAAAGAAAGGCTTTATCTCTACTTAAAGTATAAGCTATATCTACCTGAGAAGGTGCTATATCTACTAGCTATATTAGCTAAGAAATATAGAGTAGGCTGTTATGTGTAACTTATAGATATTATAGAACTAGCTTATAGCAGCTAAGCGTTTATAGCGATGTTGCTTTTTGATCTTTTGATATTAGCTTTTCTTATCATACTAAAGTAGAATTTAATAAGCATTAAATTGTTTACTTACTAATAGGGAATATAAGCTAAGTTTAAACTGTTGTGAGATAGGTTAGTTTTACCTTACTAATAACTTTATTATAATAGTAATTAAACTTAGTATGAGAGGAACTATTTATTTAGATAATTAGTTTTTATAGCTATCTAACTAGGTAATGCTATAAAGCTACTATCTGCTAAATAATAGCTGAATGCTTCTAAGTTAGAATTTATGCTAAAATATAATAATACTTCCTATATATATAGATAGATATAAATAGGTTTTAGCTTAGCGTTTTAATAAGTAATTCCTCTACTGCTCTTAATGCAAGTAGTAGTATTTTGCAAATTATAATTTCAGTATAAATAGAGTTAAATCTTTTGTAGATAACTTAGATATATAAAAGGGTTTTATAAGTAGTAGAGTAGCTTTATTGTTATAATCTGCTAAAAGTAAGCTTTTTTTTACTTTAATTTCCTTATGAACTTAGTAGTTACTATACTATGAGAATGTGAGGTTTTAATATATAGAGAGATAAAGAGGGAGAGAGAGAGAGAGAACTTAAAAAAGCTCTACTTAGAGAGACCACTTTATATAGTTATTTTAGCTAAGTTTATATAAATACCCCTAAAGAGACTTTAAGAGAGTTAATAGGTATAGCAACTAGCTAAATATGTAACTAGTACCTCTAAAAAGTGTATAAGCTATATACTAAAGCCTAAAGTACTTCTAAAAGCTTTTATATAGTTATAGCCTCTCTCTTTTTTTCTTATACTTAAGTCTATATAGATATTTCTAGTACCTCTTAAAAGTGGAGCTATAAGTATTTCTGAAAGGTGTAAAGTAAGTACTTCTAAAAGGAAAACTAAGTTATAAGGTGAGGCTATAGAGGTTTACTTCTGATTTATAGAGATATTTACAGCAATCTTAGAGGTGTAAAGTTTATAGCTATAGTGTTTATAGTTAGGGAGTTATAAGGCGTTAAAGTTAAGCTGCTATTTGCTTATAGCTAAGTTTGCATAAGTACTTCTAAAGAGTTAAACTTAAAATACTTCTAAGAGATCTAATTAATTACAGGCTGAGAAAGATAAATACTTCTGAAGAGGTGCAAAAGAAGTACTTCTAAAGGGTTAAGCCTAAAGTACTTCTGAAGGGTATAAAACTAATACCTCTGAATGAAAAACTAGATTATAGCATAAGGCTATAGAGGTTTATAGCCTACTTATAGAGCCTTTTATAGCAGTTTTAGTAGTGCAGGCTTTATAGCTATAATATGTATAGCAGGTGAGAAATCTAAGTTTGAAGTTTAAAATACTAGTGATAAATAGGTATAAAGTAGGCATTAGGGGTGTATATATTATGCTATAGCTATAGAGGGCGCTAATAGAGCAGTAGTATACTAAGCTTTACAGCTATAGCGCTTATAGTAGGCAAGCTATAAGGTGTTAAAGTTAGGTAGCAGCTATTTATAGCTAAGTCTGCATAAGTACTTCTAAAGAGGTGTAAAACTAATACTTCTGAACGATCTAACTAATTATAGGGTGGGAAAAAATAAGTACTTCTAAAGAGGTATAGAATTAATACTTTTGAAAAAATAATTTAATTAGGCGAGAAATCTATAGGTTAATATAGTGAAGTAAAGTTTAAAATAAGTTATACTATAATAGAATATAAATAAGATATTACTTTTTTTTATTTTAAAGTAGCTAAAAGTAGGTTTTTTCTTTAGATATCTAGCTAAAAGTTTATATTTAAAAAGAGAGAAAGAAATAAGTTTATTATATATATAAGTAATTTTATAAGCTTTTTCCTCTTTATATTTATATAGATAGCAATAAGTAAGAAATAGTTATCTATAATAAATAAGCAGTTTTAATAGGAAAAAAAGAGAATATATAGAATATTATATATATAAAAAGAGAAATAATAACTCTAAAAATAAGCTATTATATAAAAGAAATATTTTATATAAATAAGTAGTATAGAAAATAAATATAAAATTCTAAAGCTATAAAAATAAATAAAAAGAAAGTAGAGAAGATATAAGTAATAGCTTTTAGAATGAATAAGATAGTGAAGTAGTAGTATTTTCTATATAGATATAACAAAAGTAAATAAAAAAATAAAATATTCTAATAGAGTAGTACTATATATAGAAGCACTATATATATAGATAGAGTAGAGTAAGAGGTCTTTAAAACGCTATATAATATATCTATAGTATTAATACTTAGTAAAATATAAGACTTTAAAGCTAAAATAGCACTTTCTACTACTAAGTCTAAAAGCAACTTTTTAGTACTTTTAAAAGTAAAGCCTAAAGTACCTCTAAAAGATCTAACTAATTACAGGCTAAGAAAAATAAGTACCCCTAAAGGGTTAAGCCTAAAGTACCCCTAAAGGGTTAAGCTTAAAGTACTTCTAAAGAGTTAAACCTAAAGTATTTCTAAAAGGTATAAAACTAGTACTTCTAAATGAAAAACTAAATTATAGTATAAAGCTATAGAGGTTTATAAGCCTCTTTATAGAGCCTTTTATAGCAGTTTTAGTAGTATAAGCTTTATAGTTATAGTATATATAGTAAGCGAGGAATCTAAGTTTAAAGTTTAAAATACTAGTAATAGATAGATGTAAAGCAAGCCTTAGAGGCGTATATACTATGCTATAGCTATAGAGAGCGCTAGGAAAGCTGTAGTGTACTAAGCTCTATAGCTATAGCGCTTATAGCAGGTAAGCTATAGGGCGTTAAAGTTAAGTAGCAGCTACCTATAGTTAAGTCTACATAAGTACCTCTAAAGAGGTGCAAAATAAGTACCTCTAAAAGATCTAACTAATTATAAGCTGAGAAAAATAAATACCTCTAAATAGCTGCCTAACTTACACTCTAACTAACAGCTACTATAAGCCTCACTTAGCTTAACTATACCTATAAGCACCTCTAGAAGCTTTAAGCAGTTAATTAAGATGCATATAGCCTTTCTCTAACTAAAATCAGCTATAAGTATATTTTTTTATTTTTTTATATAAATCTAATTTATTTAGGCTGAAAATCCTAAGTAGAATAGCAATTAGTAGAGCTAAAGCTAAAAAAGCATTAGTAGGCCTATAAGAAAGAAGTAGATACTAATAAAACAGTATATAAGCTTAATTTCTACCTCCTTAAGGCAAGCTGCTAGTAACTACAGCTAAAAATATTTTATATCTTTATAGATTTAAAGTAATATCACTTCTCTTAGCTTAAAGCTTAGCCTTATATAGAGATTCTAATATATCTACATCTTTCCTCCTACTAAAGCTGCTACCTATAGTATATTAAGCTAGAAGATGCTTTTAAATACTTAAAAGCCTTATACCTCTATAGTACTAATAAATAGGTTCTATAAATAGATAGCTAATAGCTAACTTTACACTAAGAACTAAAAATAAAACGCCTATAGAGGACGCTAAATAGCAGACGCTATAGAGTAGTTGCTCCTCTTAAGGCTTTTAATCTATATAACCCCCTCTAAGAAGTATAGCGTAATAAAAAGTAGCTCTAAAAAACTTAAAGTAGGAAACTAGACGCCTCTAAAGCGCTATAAGCTTAGCTAATAGACTGCTTTAGTAAGCTAAATCAGTAGTAACTACTTTTTAGTAGCTGTTTATAGCGCTAATAGCTGCTCTTATAGTATTATAATAGTTACCTAGTTAATTCTGCTAGTAGTTATATACTTATCTTAAAGATTAAGCTATATATATCTAAATATAAGTAATTATATAGCAAAACTGTAAATAGCTTATTATATAAGTTATTATTTATTTAATAGTACTTTACTATTTAGATAACTATAGTAATTCTAGAGCTAATATATACTAAAAATCCTAACTTATAAAGGGATATATTTATTAGATTAAAAACTAATGCCTTTTAAAGCTTACTAGTGATTTATAATAACTTCTCAAATCGCATAGCTTTATACTAGTAATAGTTTATTTAAATTTCTTCTCTATTAACTTTTAATACTAGAGTAGTATTCTAGTATAGTTATAATAAGTAATAAAGGGTTAGAGCTTAACCCTAGAGAAAAAGCCTAAAAAACAGCTATTACATCTAAAGAAGACAGCAGGTATACAAATTACCTAATCCTAACATAGAGAAATAGTAATAATAAATACTAATATAGAGCTCTTTTAGGTCTTATAATTAGAATAAGTATAATTTAAATCTTTTAATGAGGAATAATTAGAGAGTAAGTCTAATACTAGTAGCTGCAGTAATTCTAGCTCTAATAGCATATATTAAAGTTATTATAGTTAAAAAGCTTATAGTAGAACTTTAAGTTTAGCTAGCTAGTCTGCCTTATTATATATATTAGTCTAGCTAGGCTTTTCCCCCTATAGAACCTTATACTCTTCACTAGATATATAAAAAAACAGAACTTTTATTTTAAAAAAATTAGAGTGCTCTAAGTAGGCCTATACTTAAATATATTAGTATAGAATAATAGAATACAACATATAGTTCTATTTTATTAGTTTCTAAGACTACTATAATAATTAATAAGGATAGTTAGAAGCATTAGTATTTAATTATTAGAGGTGAAATTTTTAGATTTATTAAAAACTAACTACTACAAAAGTATTTACTAAAAATATTTTCATTTATTAGAAATAAAAATTAGAGAATTAAAGATAATTAGATATTATTATAGTTTTAACTATAAACTATACTAACTAGAGATTAGATGATATTATTTTTTAACTTATTTAGCACCTTATGAGAAATTAAAATACTTAAGCTCTAGGGGGAGTATAGTTGCAAAGCTGAAACTTAAAAAAATTAATAGAAGAATACTATTAAGAGTAAATAGAAGCTGTTTTACTCTATTCTATATAGTAAGCCTATTAAAAGTCTAATAGTACTATATATAATTACTAGTTACCTCTCTAGTAGTAATATCCTCAAATTATAAGAAACCTTCTAAAAGCAACACTACTAAATAAAGCTTAAAAGTGCTACCTTATAGCAGTAGAGTAACTACTACTAATATAGTAAGAACATATCCACTTAAGAGGCTACTTATAGCTAAGCTCCTTCTAACCTAGAGAAAAGGTCTAAAGACTTAATAAGAATAGATTAAGCTGTTATAGCTCTACTTAAGATAGAGTCTATACTTACTAGAGATAGCTAGAAATTAAAAACTTATGCTAGCCCCCCAGCTAGTAGCAAGCTACCTTAAAAGAAAGCTTACAGTTTAATTTAACTTAATATAAAGAAACTCACTAGGTCTAAATATAATAAAGATTAATAGATTAAAAGCTCTTTCTTAATTTTATAAGTAGTAATATATAGCTGTTTTTAGTTAGTAGAGTGATTTATCTGCTTAATTATAATAATAAATAAAACTTTAACCTACTAAATAGCTTATATTGCTTTAGTAGTATGCTAGCTTTTTAGAAGAACTATTAGCTTAAGCTAATAGAAGTTTAAAGTAATAATAAGTCTATAATACCTTTAGATGTTTTAAGCTGTATATATATTATACTAATAAAGCTAGTAAGTACTTCTTTAACTTAAAAGTCTAAATAATCTTATTAAACTCTATTATACTAGAGATAAAGCATTATAATTATTACTCTTTAATAAGAAATCCCTAATAAGTATAAGTTATCAGCTTGCATTAATTACATCTCTACCCTTTATATATACTACCTATTGCTACTACTAATTAAATAGCTTAATAAGACTTTTAGACTGATCTAAAAGAAAAGGTAACTCTTCTTTCTAGTTAGAAAGTTATCTAAACTTAGTTATTTAAAAGAAGTAAAAGTTATAATAAAGTCTCTATTAGTAAACTAATAAAAAGATTATTACTAAGTTTACACTCTATAACTTTTTGTGAATATATCTATAACTATTACTTTAGTAGGTAAAGTCTCTATAACCCTCCTAGCTTCCTACCTCTAAGTAAGTTAATACCTATTAGAAGATAACTAAACTCTAATTCAACAACATTTCTTCTAAGTAGTATAAATAAATAATCAAAACTTTTAATAATAGATCTCTTAGTTCTAGCATTAATAAAAAACATAGCAAAATGTAATAAATAATATAAATTATAGAATTCAGTAAATTATTAAATCTTTAAATGCATATTATACCTACTAGTGTTCTAGTAAGCATACCTATTTAAGCGTTATTTCAACCCTTAAGCTCCACTTAATATTAAAGCCTTATAGCTGATATAAGCTCTTAAAAATAGTAGTAAACCCTCCTAAAGCCTCTTTTATGAAGTAACTTTATATTTCACACTAAAATCTAGAGGAACTTTTGCTATAAAACCCTCTAATTTTCTAAAAATTAACCTTAAATTAAGTAGAAATACCTACTAAACTTAAATATATTAATAAATAGAGGAAAAGAAACTAATAAGGATTACCTTAGTAATAGTAAGTAAAGCAGTAACAGCTTAAATTTAAAATCTAGCCTTAAGCCTAAGTTATAATTTATAGAGGATGCTTTTAATATAATGCCTTCTAAGTTTCCTAGAATAGAACGCTAGAGAGAGTGAAAGCCTTATATAGTTAGACACTAAGCCTTTATAAAGCTCTTTTAATAAGTTAAATAGTTTAGAAATACTGCTTAAAATAAGAGATATATTTCTTCTAAAGCTAAATACTAGCTAAAAACTAATAGTATATAAATAGAGTAATTAAAAGATAAAAAGCATTTTAAAAAGAGGGTTAAATAGCATATAAAATTATTAAAAAAGAAGTACTTATAACTAAACTTATATCTAGTGAATCACCTAGCTCTTATAGCTAGAGCACTTCACTAGCTTAAACTAGTATCAGCTTGCTATTAAAAATAAAAGCTTTAGAAATATAGCTCTTTTTAAAGAGTGTTATAGCTTGTTATATAATATTCTTCAGTAGGCTGAAGTATATGCTCTATAAAGATACTAGTATAATAGTTATTAATAACCTATCTTAAAATATAAACTAAGGAGTTAACCTTATATATAAGTGTTTAGGTGTTAAACCTTTATGTATAATAAAAGTAAATATAAGTGAGAGCTTTAGCATATTATTAACTGATCTTAATATTCTTAGATAGATTTAAGTAAGAGCATATAAGGTTAGACCTAAAAGAAGGTGAACTATATATATATAAAGTGAAGTTAGAGGAAACTTTAGTAGAGGCTTATAACAGTTCTAACGTGCAAATTAATTATTAAATATATATATAGGGGCGAAAGACTAATTAAACCTTTTAGTAGTTAGTTTCTACTAAAGTTTCCTTTAGGATAGCAGTATTAAACTTAATTTTATAAGGTAAAGCAAATAATTAGAGACTTAGGGGCGCTATATTACCTTTATCTATTTTTAAACTTTAAATATATAAAAAGCTCTTATTGCTTAATTAAATATAAGTATTTAAATATATTAACACTAGTAAGCTATTTTTAATAAATAGAACTAGTAATATAGAATAAACTAAATATGAGGTTAAGGTGCTAAAGTAGATGCTTATTAGATACTATGAACGCTAGAGAGAGTGAAAGCCTTATATAGTTAGACACTAAGCCTTTATAAAGCTCTTTTAATAAGTTAAATAGTTTAGAAATACTGCTTAAAATAAGAGATATATTTCTTCTAAAGCTAAATACTAGCTAAAAACTAATAGCATATAAATAGAGTAATTAAAAGATAAAAAGCATTTTAAAAAGAGGGTTAAATAGTATATAAAATTATTAAAAGAGAAGCACTTATAACTAAACTTATATCTAGTGAATCACTTAGCTTTTGTAGCTAGAGCATTTTGCTAGCTTAAGCTAGTATTAGCTTGCTATTAAGGATAAAAGCTTTAAGAATATAGCTCTCTTTAGGAAGTATTATAGCTTATTATATAATACCTTTTAGTAAGCTGAAGTATACGCTCTATAAAAATACTAGTATAATAGTTATTAGTAACCTATCTTAAAATACAGACTAAAAAGTTAACCTTATATATAAGTGTTTAGGTATTAAACCTCTATGTATAATAAAAGTGAACATAGGTGAGAGCTTTAGCATATTATTAACTAATCTTAATGTTTTTAGATAGATTTAAGTAAGAGCATATAGAGTTAGACCTAAAAGAAGGTAAACTATATATATATAAAGTGAAACTAGAAGAAACTTTAGTAAAAGTTTATAGTAGTTCTAATATGTAAATTAATTATTAAATATGTATATAGAAGCAAAAGACTAATTAAACCTTCTAGTAGCTAGTTTCTACTAAAGTTTCCCTTAAGATAGTAGTATTAAACTTAGTTTTATGAGGTAAAATAAATAATTAGAGACTTAAAGGCACTATATTACTTTTATCTATTCTTAAACTTTAAATATATAAGAAGCTTTTATTGCTTAATTAAACGTAAGCATTTAAATATATTAATACTAGTAAGCTATTTTTAGTAAGTAGAACTAGTAATATAGAATAAACTAAACATAAAGTTAAAGTGTTAAAATAGATGTTTATTAGATACTACAAAAGGTATTAATATATCTTAATAACAGAATAGTAGCTATAGAAGTTAGAATCTACTAAGAACTATATAATAACTTACCTGCTAAATATACTAGCTTTAAAAATAGATAGCACTTAAGTATCTCACTTATACTTCACCTTCAGTATAGAAATAATACGCTAAAAAGTAGGTAGATATAGAAGTTATAATAAAGCTTAAAGCATAAGCTTAAATAGAACAGCTTTTAGTATAGATCTTAATAGTAGTAATAAATACTTTAATAAAAACTTAAAAAATTAAAATAAGAAAAAGTTCTATATAAACAGTAGTTAAATATAAATTAGTTAATCTTAAGTTATAAGGAAGTTCTATTTTAAAGGGGCACTTATACTTTATATAGCGAAAGAGAAGCTAGTTAATATTCTAACACCTAAATATAAGTTTTGCATAGTAATATAACTAAATACAAAGATAATAGCAGAAGCTTTAAGCAGAGTTCTCTTTTCTTCTTAATAATTTATTACTTTAAAATTAGTTTATCTAAAGCTAGAGTTTAATAGCTAGAAAAGCTTAATACTTTTATTAGGTTTAATGCACTCTTAATATCCCTTAAAAATCTATAAAAAAGAATAATTCTTATACTAGATTATATTTATAACTATAATAGGTTTCTAAAGTAAATAGCCTCTAGTTAATAGAATAATATAGATAAGAGAAGTTAGTAAAATAGATCTATAACTTTAGGATAAGAATTAGCTCTAAAGGTTAAATATATTAAACTTTAGGTAGATAGCTTAGAAGTAGGTTACTACTAGTTAGATTTCTAGCTAGAAGCTTCTAGTATCTAAGTTTTAATACTTTTAGTAAGCTTTAACTATTTAGTATATAGTTAATAACTAACTTAGAACTAATATAGATAAGAGGAATCTAACTGTCTAATTAAAATATAGCATTATAATAGCTAGAAAGTAGTATTAACGCAATATAATTTCTGCCTAATACTTTAAATATTAAAGTGAAGTAATTTAACTAAGTATAAATAAACAGCAGAAGTAACTATAACTTAAATAGTTAGCTAGAAGGCTTAAAAATAGGTTTTTCTATTAAAAAGGTTATTAAAATAAGAGTGAAAAGCTACTTATTAGTGAGGCGTCCTCTAAAGCACTTTATAATACTATTAAATTGATAAGAAGTCTCTAATACTTAATAGCACTATAGCTTAAATAAAAGTCTTTTATATCTATATTAAAGGCGTATACTAAGGTTAATAGCCTTAAGAATAGTAATAAAACGTTAAGATATATAGGCAACCTATAGTTAATCTCTAAGTTCCTCTTCTAAAGGGATATAAGTGCAGTTTAACAACTAAATAGCAGTAAGTCTACTAAAAAAAACACCTCTAGTAAGTCTAAGATATAGTCTACAATATACTTAAAATAATATCGCCTGCCTAAATGCTCTTAAAGTAGCTAAATACCTCATCATCTAATTAGTAATGCATATAAATAGATCAATAAGATTCCTACTATTTCTATTTACTATTTAGCAAAACTACAGCTAAAAAAATAGGCTTAGCAGAATTAGTAGGGAAAAAAGACCTTATTAAGCTTAATTCTAGTTTAACATTATAAAAAGATATAAGAGGTATAGAATAAGTAGAAGCTTTAGTACTAATAAAATACTACTACTCCTATTATTTTTTTACTTATTTAATAAAGTAGAGCTAGATTTATATCTAACTTCTAGTTTTAAAGTTTTTTGCAAGCTAACCTAAGTTAAAAATATTATTAAGTAAGAAGTTTAGCTAAAGCAGTATATCTATTAAATTATAACATAGATATCCTAAAGAGAGCTTATAAAGAACAGAAATCTCTAGTAGAACAAAAGAGTAAAAATCCCTTTAATTTTAATTTTCAGTATAAATATAAACCATAAAAGTATAGCCTATTAATCCTTTAGTCCCTCAAAATTTAAGACTAAAGGTGCTAGAAAAATTACTATAAAGATTAACTATTAGTCTAAAAAAATCTACTATAATAGCAAAGCAGTAGCTAATCTTTTATCCTCTCTATAACGCTTAAAAGTAGGTAAGTAAAACACCTAGATATAGGAAAATCTCACTAGGTTAGTAGTAGTAAACTATAGCAGTAATACTCTATAGCAAAGTCCTTCTAAAATAGCTAATAACCTACTAAATAAAAACTATCTATAGCTAACTAAGCTATACTAAACTCCCTATAATAGAATAAAAAGTTTAATAGTTTAACGCTCAGTAAGGTATTAAGAGGCTAAAGCTCTTAAAAAAAAGCTCTATTTCTACCTAAAGTATAAACTATACCTACTTAAGAAGATACTATATCTACTAGCTGCATTAGCTGAAAAGCATAAAACAAACTGCTATATGCAGCTTATAAATATCATAAAACTAGCTTATAGTAGCTAAATATTTATAGCAATATCACTTTTTAATTTTTTAATATTAGCTCTTCCTATCATACTAAAGCAGAATTTAGTAAGCATTAGATTATTCACCTACTAATAAGAAATATAAGCTAGGTTTAAACTGTTATAAAATAGATTAGTTTTACTCTACTAATAACCTCATCATAATAGTAATTAAGCTTAATATAAAAAAAACTACTCATTTAGATAATTAGTTTTTATAGCTATCTAACTAAGCAGTACTATAAAGCTACTATCTATTAGATAATAGCTAAACGCCTCTAAGTTAGAATTTATATTAAAATGCAATAATACCTCTTACATATATAGATACATATAAATAAGCTTCAGCTTAGCGTCTTAATAAGCAATTCCTCTATTACTCTTAAAGCAAGTAGTAGTATTTTGCAAATTATAATTTCAGCATAAATAAGGTTAAATTTTTTATAAATAACTTAGATATACAAAAAGGTCCTATAAGCAGTAAAATAGCTTTATTATTACAATCTGCTGAGAGTAAGCCTTTTTTTACTTCAATTTCCTTATAAACTTAGTAGCTGCTATACTGTAAGAATATAAAGTTTTAGTATATAGAGAGATAGAGAGAGAGAGAGAGAGAGAAAACCTAAAAAAGCTCTACTTAGAGAGACTGCCTTATATAGTTATTTCAGCTAAGTCTGTATAAATACCCCTAAAGAAACTCTAAGAGAGTTAATAAATATAGCAACTAGCTAAATATATAGCTAGTACCTCTAAAAGATATATAAGCTGTATACTAAAGCCTAAAGTACCTCTAAAAGCTTTTATACAGTTATAGCCTCTCTTTTTTCTTCTTACACCTAAGTCTATATAGACGTTCTTAGTACCTCCTAAAAGTAGAACTATAAGTACCTCTAAAAAGTATAAAATAAATACTTTTAAAAAGAAAACTAAATTATAAAGTGAGGCTATAAAAGCTTACTTCTAATTTATAGAGGTATCTATAGCAATCTTAGAGGTATAAAGCTTATAGCTATAGTATCTATAATTAGAGAGTTATAAAGCGTTAAAGTTAGGCTACTATCTACCTATAGCTAAGTCTATATAAATATCTCTAAAAGGTTAAGCCTAAAGTACCTCTAAGGGATCTAACTAATTATAAGCTAAAAAAGATAAATACTTCTAAAGAGGTGCAAAAGAAGTACTCCTAAAGGGTTAAGCCTAAAGTACTTCTAAAAGATATAAAACTAGTACCTCTAAACGAAAAACTAAATTATAGTATGAGGCTATAGAAGTTTATAGCCTACTTATAGAGCTTTTTATAGCAGTTTTAGTAGTATAAACCTTATAGCTATAGTATATATAGTAAGTAAGAAATCTAAATTTAAAGTTTAAAATACTAGCAATAAATAGATATAAAGTAAGCACTAGAGGTATATATACTATACTATAGCTATAGAAAGCACTAATAGAACAGCAGTACACTAAGCTCTATAGCTATAACGCTTACAGCAAGCAAACTATAAGGCGTTAAAGTTAGATAGCAGCTACTTATAGCTGAGTCTGTATAAATACTTCTAAAGAGGTATAAAACTAGTACTTCTAAACGATCTAACTAATCATAAGCTAAGAAAAATAAATACTTCTAAACAGCTACCTAACTTATACTCTAACTAACAGCTGCTATAAGCCTCACTTAGTTTAGCTATACTTATAGGCGCCTTTAGAAGCCTCAAGCAGTTAATTAAGATATATACAGCCCTTTTCTAACTAAAATCAGCTATAAATATATTTTTTTATTTTCCTATATAAATCTAATTTATTTAAGCTAAAAATCTTAAGTAAAATAGTAATCAGTAGAGCTAAAGCTAAAAAAGCATTAGTAAGCCTATAAAAAGAGAGCAGATACTAATAAAACAGTATATAAGCTTAATCTCTACCCCTTTAAAGTAAGCTACTAGCAACTACAGCTAAAAACATTCTATATCTTCACAGATTTAAAGTAATATTACTTCTCTCAGCTTAAAGCCTAGCTTTATATAGAGATTTTAGCATATCTGCATTCTCCCCCCTACTAAAGCTACTACCTATAGTATACTAAGCTAGAAGATACCTTTAAGCACTTAAAAGCCCTATACCTTTATAATACTAACAGATAGGTTCTATAGATAGATAGCTAATAGCTAACCTTATACTAAAAACTAGAAACAAAACGCCTATAGAGGATACTAAATAGTAGATATTATAGAGCAGTTACTCCTCTTAAGGCTTCTAATCTATATAACCCCCTCTAGGAGGTATAGCGTAATAAAAGGCAGCTCTAGAGAACTTAAAGTAGAAAACTAAACACCTCTAAAGTGCTATAAGCCTAGCTAATAAACTGCTCTAGTAAGCTAGATTAGTAATAACTACTCTTCAGTAGCTATTTATAGTGCTAATAGCTGCTCTTATAGTGTTATAATAATTACTTAGTTAATTCTGCTAGTAGTTATATACTTATCTTAAAAATTAAGCTATATATATTTAAGTATAAGCAATTATATAGCAAAACTGCAAATAGCTTATTATATAAGTTATTATTTATTTAATAGTACCTTACTATTTAGATAACTATAGTAATTCTAAAGCTAATATATACTAAAAATTCTAACTTATAAAGAGATATATTTATTAGATTAAAAACTAATACCTTTTAAGGCTTACTAGTGATTTAAAATAACTTCTCAAATTGTATAGCTTTACGCTAGCAATAGTTTATTTAAATTTCTTCTCTATTAACTTTTAATGCTAAAGTAGTATTCTAGCATAGTTATAATAGGTAATAGAAAGTTAAAGCTTAACCCTAGAGAAAAAGCTTAAGAAATAGTTACTATATCTAAAGAAAGCAGCAAGTATATAAATTACTTAATCTTAATATAGAGAGGTAGTAATAATAAATACTAATATAGAGCTCTTTTAGGTCTTATAATTAGAATAAGTATAATTTAAATCCCTTAATGAGAAATAATTAGAAGATAAGTTTAATGCTAATAGCTGCAATAATTCTAGCTTTAATAGTATATATTAAAGTTATTATAGTTAAAAAGCTTATAGTAGAACCTTAAGCTTAGCTAACTAGTTTGCCTCACTATATACACTAGTCTAGCTAAACCTTTCCCCCTATAGAACCTTATACTTTTCACTAAGTATATAAGAAAATAGAACTTTTATTTTGAAAAAATTAAAGTGCTCTAAGTAGACTTATACTTAAATATATTAGCATAAAATAATAAAATAAAATATATAGTTTTATTTTATTAGTTTCTAAAATTGCTATAATAATTAATAGGAATAGTTAGAAGTATCAGTATTTAATTATTAGAAGTAAAATTCTTAGATTTATTAAAGACTAACTACTATAAAAATATTTACTAAAGATGTTTTTATTTATTAAGAATAAAAGTTAGAAGATTAAAGATAATTAGATATTATTATAGTTTTAACTATAAACTATGCTAACTAGAGATTAAATAATGTTATTTTTTGACTTATTTAGTACCTTATGAGAAATTAAAGTGCTTAAGCTTTAAGGGAAGTATAGTTATAAAGCTGAAACTTAAAAAAATTAATAGAAAAGTATTATTAAAAATAAACAGAAGCTGTTTTGCTCTGCTCTATATAATAAGCCTATTAAAAGTCTAGTAGTACTATATATAATTACTAGTTACCTCTCTAGTAGTAACATCCTCAAATTATAAGAAACCTTCTAAAGGTGATACTACTAAACAAAGCTTAAAAGAGCTACTCTATAGTAGTAGAGTAACTACTGCTAATATAGTAAAAATATATCTACTTAAGAGGCTACTTATAGCTAAGCTCCCTCTAACCTAGAGAGAAGGTCTAAAGACTTAACAGAGATAAGTTAAGCTATTACAACCCTACTTAAAATAAAGTCTATACTTACTAAAAATAGCTAGAAATTAAAAACTTACGCTAGCCCCTTAGCTAACAGTAAGCTACTCTAAAAAGAAGCCTGCAGCTTAATTTAATTTAACATAGGGAAACTTACTAGGTCTAAATATAATAAGGATTAACAGATTAAAAGCTTTTTTTTGATTTTATAAGTAGTAATATATAGCTATTCTTAGTTAGTAAAGTGATTTATCTGCTTAATTACAATAATAAATAAAACCTTAACCTACTAAATAGCTTATATTACTTTAACAGTATACTAGCTTCTTAGAGGGACTATCAGTTTAAGCTAATAGAAGTTTAAAATAATAATAAGTTTATAATACCTTTAGATGTTTTAAGTTGCATATACGTTACACTAATAGAGCTAGTAAATACTTCCTTAACTTAAAAATCTAAGTAATCTTATTAAACTCTATTATACTAAAAATAGAGCATTATAATTATTACTCTTTAACAAGAAATCCCTAATAAGTATAAGTTATCAGCTTACATTAATTATATCTCTACCCTTTATATATACTGCTTATCGCTACTACTAATTAAATAGCTTAGTGAGGCTTTCAGACTAATCTAAAAAAAGAGGCAACTCTTCTCCCTAATTAGAAAGTTATTTAAACTTAGTTATTTAGAGGAAGTAAAAGTTATAATAAGGTCTCTATTAATAAACTAATAAAGGGATTATTACTAAGTTTACACTTTATAACCTTTTATGAACATATCTATAACTATTGCTTTAGTAAGTAAGGTCTCTATAACCTTTCTAGCCTCCTACTCTTAAGTAGGTTAGCGCCTACTAGAGGATAACTAAACTCTAATTTAATAATATTTCTTCTAAATAATATAAATAAATAATTAAAACTTTTAATAATAGATCTTTTAGTTCTAGTATTAATAAAAAACGCAGCAAAATACAATAAGTAATATAAATTGCAAAATTTAGTAAATTATTAAATCTTTAAATACATATTATGCTTACTACCATTTTAGTAAGTATACCTATTTAAGCGTTATTTTAACCCTTAAGCTCTACTTAATATTAGAGCTTTATAGCTAATATAAGCCTTCAAAAGTAGTAGCAGACCCTCTTAGAGCCTCCTTTATATAATAACTTTACATTTGGCACTAAAGTCTAGAGGGACTCTTACTATAAAACCCCCTAATTTTCTAAAAGTTAACTTTAGATTAAGTAGAAATACCTACTAAACTTAAATATATCAATAAGTAGAGGAAAAGAAACTAATAGAGATTACTTTAGTAATAGCAAGTAAAGCAGTAACAGCTTAAATTTAAAATCTAGCCCTAGGCCTAAGTTATAATTTATAGAAAATGCTTTTAATATAGTGCCTTCTAAGTTCCTTAGAATAGAATACTAAAGAAGGTAAAAGCTCTATACAGTTAGATATTAAGCCTTTATAAAGCTCTTTTAATAAGTTAAATAGTTTAGAAATGCTGCTTAAAATAAGAGGTATATTTCTTCTAAAGCTAAATACTAACTAAAGACTAATAGTATATAAATAGAGTGATCAAAAGATAAAAAGCACTTTAAAAAGAGAGTTAAATAGCATATAAAATTATTAAAAAAGAAGCGCTTATAACTAGATTTATATCTAGTAAATTACTTAACTCTTATAGCTAGAGCATTTCGCTAGCTTAGGCTAGTATTAGCTTACTATTAAAGATAAAAGCTTTAGAAACATAGCTCTCTTTAGGAAATATTATAGCCTGTTGCATAATACCCTTTAGTAAGCTAAAGTATACGCTCTATAAAGATACTAGTATAATAGTTATTAGCAACTTATCTTAAAATATAAACTAAAGAGTTAACCTTATATATAAATGTTTAGATATTAAACCTCTATATATAATAAAAGTGAACGTAAGTAAAAGCTTTAGTATATTATTAACTAATCCTAATATTCTCAAATAGATTTAAATAAAAGTATATAAAGTTAAACTTAAAAAAAGGTAAACTATATATATATAAAGTGAAGCTAGAAGAAACTCTAGTAGAAGCTTATAGCAGTTCTAACGTATAAATCGATCGTTAAATATATATATAAGGGCGAAAGACTAATTAAACCTTTTAATAGCTAGTTTTCACTAAAGTTTCCCTCAGGATAGCAGTATTAAACTTAGTTTTATAAAGTAAAGCGAATAATTAAGAACTTAAAGGCGCTATATTACCTTCATCTATTCTCAAACTTTAAATATATAAAAAGCCCTTATTACTTAATTAAACGTAAGCATTTAAATATATCAACACTAATAGGCCATTTTTAGTAAGCAGAACTAGCAATATAAAATAAACTAAACGCAAAGTTAAAATGCTAAAGTAGACGCTTATTAGATACCACAAAAAGTATTAGTACATCTTAACAGTAAGATAATAGCTATAAAAATCAAAATCTACTAAAAACTATATAATAACTTACCTACTAAATATACTAGCTCTAAAAATAAATAGCGCTTAAATATCTCACTTATACCTCACCCTTAATATAAAAACAATATACTAAGAAGTAAGCAGACGTAGAGGTTATAACAAAGCCTAAAGTATAAGCCTAAATAGAACAGCCTCTAGTGTAGATCTTAATAATAATAGCAAATACTTCAATAAAAACTTAAAAGATCAAAATAAGGAAAGGTTCTATATAAATAGCAGTTAGACATAAATTAGTTAATCCTAAGCTATAAAGAAGTTCTATTTCAAAAGGGCATTTATACCTTATATAGCGAAAAAGAAGCTAGTTAATATTCTAACACTTAGATATAAGTTTTATGCAGTAATATAACTAAATATAGAGATAATAGTAAGAGCCCTAAGTAGAGTTCTCTTTTCTTTTTAACAGTCTATTACCTTAAAATCAGTTTATTTAAAGCTAGAGTTTAATAGCTAGAAAAGCTTAGCACTTCTATTAAGTCTAATACGCTCTTAATATCCCTTAAAAATCTACAGAAAGGAATAATTCTCACGCTAAGTTATATTTATAACTATAGTAGATCTCTAAAATAAACAGCTTCTAGTTAATAGAACAATATAGATAAAAGAAATTAGCAAAATAGATCTATAACTTCAGAATAAAGATTAGCTCTAAAGGTTAGATATATTAAGCTTTAAGTAGACAGCTTAAAAGCAAGTTACTACTAGTTAGATTTCTAACTAGAAGCTTTTAATATCTAAGTTCTAATACTTTTAGTAAGTTTTAGCTGTCTAGTATATAGTTAACAACTAACTTAAAACTAGTATAAATAAAAAGAATCTAACTATCTAATTAAAACATAGCATTATAATAGCTAGAAAGTAATATTAACGCAATATAATTTCTACCTAATACTCTAAATATTAAAGTGAAATAATTTAACTAAATGTAAATAAACAGCAAAAGTAACTATAACTTAAATAGTTAGCTAGAAAGCCTAAAAATAGATTCCTCTATTAAGAGGGTTATTAGAATAAAAGTGAAAAGCTACCTATTAGTAAGGTATCTCCTAAAGCGCCTTATAACACTATTAAATTAATAAGAAGTTTTTAACGCTTAATAGCATTATAGCTTAAACAAAAGTCTTTTATATCTATATTAAAGGTGTACACTAAAGTTAATAGCCTTAGAGATAGTAATAAAATATTAAAATATATAAGCAACTTATAGCTAATCCTTAAGTCCCCCTTTTAAGAGGATATAAGTGCAGTTTAATAACTAAATAGTAATAAGCCTATTAGAGGAAACACCTCTAATAAGTCTAAAATATAGTCTATAGTATACTTAAAACAATATTACCTACCTAAATGCTCTTAAAGTAGCTAAATACTTCATCATCTAATTAGTGATATATATAAATAGATTAATAAGATTCCTATTATTCTTATCTATTATCTAGTAAAACTACAGCTAAAAAAACAGACTTAGTAGAATCAGTAGAAAAAGAAGACCTTATTAAGCTTAACTCTAGTTTAATATTATAAAAAGACATAAAAGGTATAAAATAAATAAAAGCTTTAATGCTAGTAAAATACCACTACTCCTATTATTTTTTTACTTATTTAATAAAATAGAACTAAATTTATATCTAACTTTTAATTTTAAAATCCTTTATAAGCTAACCTAAGTTAAAAACATTATTAAGTAGGAAGTTTAGCTAGAGCAGTATATCTATTAAACTATAATATAGGTGTCTTAAAGGAAGCTTATAGAGAATAGAAATCTCTAATAAAATAAAAAGGTAAAAATCCCCTTAATTTTAATTTTCAGTATAAATATAAACTATAAAAATATAACCTATTAATCTTTTAGTCCCTCAAAATTTAAAGCTAGAGGTACTAGAAAAGTTACTATAAGAATTAACTATTAGTCTAAAAAAGTCTATTATAATAGCAAAATAATAACTAATCCCCTATCTCCTCTATAACGCTTAGAGGCAGATAAATAAAACACTTAGATATAGAAAAATCTCACTAAGTTAGTAGTAGCAAACTATAGTAATAACACTCTATAGTAAAGTCTTTCTAGAACGACTAATAACCTACTAAATAGAAACTATCTGTAGCTAACTAGACTACACTAAACTCCCTATAACAAAACAAAAAGTTTAGCAGTTTAACGCTTAGTAAAATGTTAAAAAGCTAAAGCTCTTAAAGAAAAGCTCTATCCTTACTTAAAGTATAAGCTATACTTACCTAAAAAGGTACTATATCTACTAGCTACATTAGCTGAGAAGTATAAAGCAGGCTGCTATATATAGCTTATAGGTATTATAGAACTAGCTTATAGCAGCTAAGCGTTTATAGCGATATCGCTTTTTAATCCTTTAATATTAGCTCTTTTTATTATATTAAAGCAGAATTCAGTAAGCATTAGATTATTCACCTACTAATAGGAAATATAAACTAAGTTTAAACTATTATAAGATAGATTAGTTTTACCCTACTAATAACCTTATTATAATAGTAATTAAGCTTAATATAAGAGAAACTGTTTATTTAGATAATTAGTTTTTATAGCTATCTAACTAAGTAGTACTATAAAACTACTATCTGCTAGATAATAGCTAAACGCCTCTAAATTAAAATCTATATTAGAACATAATAATACCTCCTATACATATAGATAGACATAAATAGGCTTCAACTTAACGTCTTAATAAGTAATTCCTCTACTACTCTTAAAGTAAATAGTAGTATTTCACAAATTATAATTTTAGCATAAGCAAAGTTAAATCCTTTATAGATAACTTAGATATACAAAAAGGTTCTATAAGTAGTAGAATAGCTTTATTATTATAATCTACTAAAGGTAAGCCCTCCTTTACTTTAATTTCCTTATAAACTTAGCAGCTACTACGCTATAAAAACGTAAGGTTTCAGTATATAGAGAGATAGAGAGGAAGAGAGAGAGAGAGAACCTAAAAAGGCCCTACCTAAAGAGACTACCTTATGCAGTTATTTCAGCTAAGTCTATGTAAATACCTCTAAAGAAACTCTAAAAAGGTTAATAGGTGCAGCAACTAGCTAAATGTGTAGCTAGTACCCCTAAAAAGCGTATAAGCTATATATTAAAGCCTAAAATACCCCTAAAAGCTCTTATATAATTATAGTCTCTCTCCTTTCTTCCTACGCCTAAGTTTATATAGATGTTCTTAATACCCCCTAAAGGTAGAGCTATAAGTACCTCTAAAAGGTGCAAAATAAGTACCCCCAAAAAGAAAACTAAGTTATAAGGTAAAGCTATAAAAGCTTACCTCTAACTTATAAAGATATCTACAGCAGTCTTAGAGGTATAAAGCTTATAGCTATAATATCTATAGTTAGAAAGTTATAAAGCGTTAAAATTAGACTGCTACTTACCTATAGCTAAATCTACATAAATACTTCTAAAAAGTTAAGCTTAAAATACCTCTAAAGGATCTAACTAATTATAGGCTAAAAAAGATAAATACCTCTAAAGAAATACAAAAAAAGTACCCCTAAAAGGTTAAGCCTAAAATACCCCTAAAAGGTGCAAAACTAGTATCTCTAAATAAAAAACTAAATTATAGCATAAAGCTATAGAGGTTTATAGCCTACTTATAAAGCCTTTTACAGCAGTTTCAGTAGTATAAGCCTTATAGCTATAGCATATATAGCAGGCAAGAAATCTAGGTTTAAAGTTCAAAATACTAGCAATAAACAGATATAAAGCAGGCATTAAAGGCGTATATACTATACTACAGCTATAGAAGGCGCTAGTAGAGTAGCAGTATACTAAGCTCTATAGCTATAATACTTACAGCAAGTAAGCTATAAAGCGTTAAAATTAAGCAGTAGCTACTTATAGCTAAGTCTGCGCAAATACCCCTAAAGAGATATAAAACTAATACCTCTAAACAATCTAACTAATCACAAAGTAAGAAAAAATAAATACCTCTAAAGAGGTATAAAACTAGTACTTTTAAAAAGATAATTTAATTAAGTGAGAAATCTATAAGTTAATATAGTGAAGTAGAGTTTAAAATAAATTATACTATAATAAAATATAAATAAGATATTACTTTTTTTTATTTTAAAGTAGCTAAAAATAGGTTTTTTCTTTAAATATCTAGCTAAAAGTTTATATTTAAAAAGAGAGAAAGAAATAAGTTTATTATATATATAAGTAATTTTATAAGCTTTCTCCTCTTTATATTTATATAGATAGCAATAAATAAAAAATAGTTATCTATAATAAATAAGCAGTTTTAATAGAAAAAAAAGAGAATATATAGAATATTATATATATAAAAAGAGAAATAATAACTCTAAAAATAAGCTATTATATAAAAGAAATATTTTATATAAATAAGTAGTATAGAAAATAAATATAAAATTCTAAAGCTATAAAAATAAATAAAAAGAAAGCAGAGAAGATATAAATAATAGCTTTTAGAATAAATAAAATAATAAAATAGTAATATTTTCTATATAAATATAAGAAAAAGTAAATAAAAAAATAAAATATCTTAACAGAGTAGTACTATATATAGAAGCACTATATATATAGATAGAGCAGAGTAAGAGGTCTCTAAAACGCTATATAATATATCTATAGCACTAATACTTAATAAGATATAAAACTTTAAAGCTAAAATAACACCTTCTACCACTAAGTCTAAAGGCAACTTTCTAGTACCCTTAAAAGTAAAGCTTAAAATACCCCTAAAGGATCTAACTAATCATAAGTTAAGAAAAATAAGTACCT
The DNA here is from genome assembly GCA_020226115.1 of Colletotrichum viniferum. Lineage (NCBI taxonomy): Eukaryota > Fungi > Ascomycota > Sordariomycetes > Glomerellales > Glomerellaceae > Colletotrichum > Colletotrichum viniferum. The sequence goes on from JAGFBE010000019.1 coordinate 1,172,688, forward strand.
CTAAAAAGTTAAGCCTAAAGTACCCCTAAAAAGTTAAGCCTAAAGTACCCCTAAAGGGTTAAGCTTAAAATACCTCTAAAAGGTGTAAAACTAGTACCTCTAAACAAAAAACCAAATTATAGCATAAGGCTATAGAGGTTTATAAGCCCTCTTATAGAGCCTTTTATAGCAATTTTAATAGTATAGACTTTATAGTTATAGTATGCACAGCAAGCGAGAAATCTAAGTTTAAAGTTCAAAATACTAGCAATAAATAGGTATAAAGCAAGCCCTAGAGGTATATATACTATACTATAGCTATAGAGAGCGCTAGGAAGGCTGCAGTATACTAAGCTTTATAGCTATAGCACTCATAATAGGCAAGCTATAAAGCGTTAAAGTTAAGCAGCAGCTGCCTACAGCTAAGTCTATATAGATACCTCTAAAGAGGTGCAAAATAAATACCTCTAAAAGATCTAACTAATTATAAGCTGAGAAAAATAAATACCTCTAAATAGCTATCTAACTTACACTCTAACTAATAGCTACTATAAGCCTCACCTAGCTTAGCTACACCTATAGACACCTCTAGGGGCCTTAAGCAGTCAATTAAAATATATACAGCCCTTCTCTAACTAAAATTAGCTATAAGTATATTTTTTTATTTTCCTATATAAATCTAATTTATTCAGGCTGAAAATCTTAAGCAGAATAGTAATCAGTAGAGCTAAAGCTAAAAAAGCATTAGTAAGCCTATAAAAAGGGAGTAAATACTAGTAAAACAGCATATAAGCTTAATCTCTACCCCCTTAAGGTAAGCTACTAGCAACTACAGCTAAAAACGTTCTATATCTTCACAGATTTAAAGTAATATTATTTCTCTTAGCTTAAGGCTTAACCTCATATAAAGATTCTAGTATATCTATATCCTCCCCCCTACTAAAGCTGCTACTTATAGTACGCTAAGCTAGAGGATACTTTTAAGTACTTAAAAGCCTTATACCCCTATAGTACTAATAAATAGGTTCTATAGATAAATAGCTAATAGCTAACCTTATACTAAAAACTAAAGGCAAAACGCCTATAGAGGACGCTAAATAGTAAATACTATAGAGTAGTTACTCCTCTTAAAGCTCTTAATCTATATAACCCCCTCTAAAAAGCATAGCATAATAAAAAGCAGCTTTAGAGAACTTAGAGTAGAAAACTAAACGCCTCTAGAGCGCTATAAGCCTAGCTAACAGACCGCCCTAGTAGGCTAGATCAATAGTAACTACTCTTTAGTAGCTATTTATAGCGCTAATAGCCGCTCTTATAGTATTATAATAGTTACCTAGTTAATTCTGCTAGTAGTTATATACTTATCTCAAAGATTAAGCTATATATATCTAAATATAAGCAATTATATAGCAAAACTGCAAATAGCTTATTATATAAATTATTATTTATTTAATAATACCTTACTATTTAGATAACTATAGTAATTCTAAAGCTAATACATACTAAAAATCCTAACTTATAAAAGAATATATTTATTAGATTAAAAACTAATACCCTTTAAAGCTTACTAATAATTTATAATAACTTCTCAAATCGCATAGCTTTACGCCAGCAATAGTTCATTTAAATTTCTTCCCTATTAACTTTCAATACTAAAGTAGTGTTCTAATATAGTTATAACAAATAACAGAAGGTTAAAGCTTAACCTTAGAGAAAAAGCTTAAAAAATAGCTACTATATCTAAAGAAAGCAGTAAGTATACAAATTACCTAATTTTAACATAGAGAGGTAGTAACAATAAATACTAATATAAGGCTTTTTTAGGTCTTATAATTAGAATAAGTATAATTTAAATCCCTTAATAAAGAATAATTAGAAAGTAAATCTAATGCTAGCAGCTACAGTAATTCTAGCTCTAATAGCGTATATTAAAGTTATTATAGTTAAAAAGCTTATAATAGAACCTTAAGCCTAGCTAGCTAGTCCACCTCACTATATATACTAGTCTAACTAGGCCTTTCCCCCTATAGAACCTTATACTCTTCACTAGATATATAAGAAAACAGAACTTTTACTTTAAAAAAATTAGAATGCTCTAAGTAAGCCTATACTTAAATATATTAGCATAGAATAATAGAATAAAACATATAGTTCTATTTTATTAGTTTTTAAAACCGCTATAATAATTAATAAGAATAGTTAGAGATATCAATATTTAATTATTAGAGGTGAAATTTTTAGATTTATTAAAAACTAACTATTATAAAAGCATTTACTAAAGATATTTTCATTTATTAGAAATAAAAGTTAGAGGATTAAAAACGATTAGATACTATTATAGTCTTAACTATAAACTATACTAACTAAAGATCAGATAATATTATTTTTTAACTTATTTAGCACTTTATAAGAAATTAAAATACTTAAGCTCTAGGGGGAGTATAGTTATAAAGCTGAAACTTAAAGAAATTAATAAAAAGACACCACTAAAAGTAAACAGAAGCTATTTTACTCTACCCTACATAGTAAGCCTATTAAGAGTCTAATAGTACTACATATAATTACTAGTTACCTCTCTAGTAATAACATCCTCAAATTACAGAAAACCCTCTAAAAGTAACACTACTAAACAAAGCTTAAGAGAGCTACCTTATAGCAGCAAAGTAACTACTGCTAATATAATAAAAATATATCTACCTAAGAAGCTACTTATAGCTAAACTCCTCCTAACCTAAAGAGAAGGTCTAAAGACTTAATAGAGATAAGTTAAGCTATTATAGCTCCACCTAAAATAAAGTTTATACTTACTAAAGATAGCTAGAAATTAAAAACTTATGCTAGCCCCCCAGCTAATAATAAGCTACCCTAAAAGAAAGCTTACAGCTTAATTTAACTTAACATAAAAAAACTCACTAAGTCTAAACATAATAAAAATTAACAGATTAAAAGCTTTTTTTTAATTTTATAAATAGTAGTGCATAGCTGTTTTTAGTTAGTAGAGTGATTTATCTACTTAATTATAATAATAAATAAGACCTTAACCTACTAAATAGCTTATATTGCTTTAGCAGTATACTAGCTTTTTAGAGAGACTATTAGCTTAAGCTAATAGAAATTTAAAGTAATAATAGGTCTATAATACCTTTAGATATTCTAAGCTACATACGTATTATACTAATAGAGCTAATAAATACTTCTTTAACTTAAAAATCTAAGTAATCTTATTAAACTCTATTATGCTAAAGATAAAGTATTGCAATTATTACTCTTTAATAAGGAATCCCTAATAAGTATAAATTATCAGCTTATATTAATTATATTTCTACCCTTTATATATACTACCTATCGCTACTACTAATTAAATAACTTAGTGAAGCTTTCAGACTAATCTAAAAGAGGAGGTAACTTTTCTCTCTAGTCAGAAAGTTATTTAAACTTAATTATTTAGAGGAAATAAAAGTTATAATAAGGTCTCTATTAGTAAACTAATAGAGAGATCATTACTAAGTTTACACTTTATAACCCTTTATAAATATACTTATAATTATTACTTCAGTAAGTAAAGTTTCTATAACCTTCCTAGCCTCCCACTCTTAAATAAGTTAACGCTTACTAGAGAATAACTAAACTTTAATTTAATAACGTTTCTTCTAAATAGTATAAATAAATAATTAAAACTTTTAATAATAGATCTCTTAGTTCTAGCATTAATAAAAAACACAGCAAAATGCAATAAATAATATAAATTACAGAATTCAGTAAATTATTAAATCTTTAAACGCATATTACGCCTGCTAGCATTCTAGTAGGTATGCCTATTTAAACGTTATTTTAACTCTTAAGCTCTACTTAATATTAAGGCCCTATAGCTAATATAAGCCTTTAAAAGTAGTAGTAAACCCTCTTAAAGCCTCCTTTACGTAGTAATTTTACATCTTACACTAAGGTCTAAAGAAACTTTTATTATAAAACCCCCTAATTTTCTAAAGGTTAACCTCAGATTAAATAGAAATACCTGCTAAACTTAAGTATATTAATAAGTAAAAGAAAAAAAACTAATAAGAATTGCCTTAGTAATAATAAATAAAACAGCAATAGCTTAAATTTAAAATCTAGCCTTAGACCTAAGTTATAATTTATAGAAAATACTTTTAATGTAGTGCTTTCTAAGTTCTCTAGAACAGAATACTAAAGAGAGTGAAAGCTTTATATAGTTAGATATTAAACCTTTATAAAACTCCTTTAATAAGTTAAGTAGTTTAGAAATACTACTTAAAATAAGAAATATATTTCTTCTAAAGCTAAATACTAGCTAGAGACTAATAGCGTATAAATAAAATGATCAAAAAATAAAAAGCATTTTAAAAAGAGAGTTAAATAGCATATAAAAGTATTAAAAAGGAAGCGTTTATAACTAGACTTATATCTAGTAAATTACTTAGCTCTTATAGCTAAAGCATTTCGCTAGCTTAAGCTAGCATTAGCTTGCTATTAGGAATAAAAGCTTTAAAAATATAGCTCTCTTCAGGGAGTATTATAGCTTATTATATAATACCTTTTAGTAGGCTAAAGTATATACTCTATAAAGATACTAGCATAATAGTTATTAGCAACCTATCTTAAAACACAAACTAAAGAGTTAACCTTATATATAAGTGTTTAGATGTTAAACCCCTACGTATAATAAAAATAAATGCAAATAAAAGCTTTAGCATATTATTAACTAATCTTAATATTCTCAAATAGATTTAAATAAAAGTATATAAAGTTAAACCTAAAAGAAGGTGAACTATATATATATAAAGTGAAGCTAGAGGAAACTTTAGTAGAGGTTTATAGTAGTTCTAATGTGCAAATTAATTGTTAAATATATATATAAGGGCGAAAAACTAATTAAACCTTCTAATAGCTAGTTTCTACTAAAGTTTCCCTCAGAATAACAGTATTAAACTTAGTTTTATAAGGTAAAGCAAATAATTAGAGATTTAAAAGCGCTATATTATCTTTATCTATTCTTAAACTTTAAATATATAAGAAGCTTTTATTACTTAATTAAACGTAGGTATTTAAATATATTAACACTAGTAAGCTATTTTTAATAAGTAGAACTAGTAATATAAAATAAACTAAACGTAAAGTTAAGGTGCTAAAATAGACACTTATTAGATACTACAAAAGGTGTTAATATATCTTAATAGCAAAATAGTAGCTATAGAAGTTAGAATCTACTAAAGACTATATAACAACTTACCTACTAAATATATTAGCTTTAAAAATAGATAGTACTTAAATATCTCACTTATACCTCACCTTTAGTATAGAAATAATACGCTAAGGAGTAAGTAGATATAGAGGTTATAATAAAGCCTAAGGCGTAAGCTTAAGTAGAACAGCTTCTAGTGTAGATCTTAATAGTAATAGTAAATACTTTAATAAGAACTTAAAGGACTGAAGTAGGGAAAGGTTCTATATAAACAGCAGTTAGATATAAGTTAGTTAATCTTAAACTATAAAGAAGTTTTATTTTAAAAAGGTATTTATGCTCTATATAGTGAAAGGGAAGCTAGTTAATATTCTAGCACCTAAATATAAGTTTTATATAGTAATGTAACTAAACGTAGAGACGATAGTAAAGGCTCTAAGTAGAGTTCTCTTTTCTTCTTAATAGTCTATTACTTTGAAATTAGTTTATTTAGAGCTAAAGTTTAATAGCTAGAAAAGCCTAACACTTCTATTAGGTCTAATACGCTCTTAATATCCCTTAAAAATCTATAAAAAGAAATATTTCTCACGCTAAGTTGTACTTATAACTATAATAGGTCTCTAAAGTAAATAGCCTCTAATTAATAAAATAATATAAATAAGAGAAGTTAGCAAAATAAATCTATAACTTTAGAATAAGGATTAGCTCTAAAGGTTAGGTATATTAAGCTTTAGGTAGACAGCTTAGAAGTAAGTTACTACTAGCTAGGTTTCTAGCTAGAAGCTTCTAGTATTTAAGTTCTAATGCTTTTAGTAGGCTTTAGCTGTTTAGTATATAGTTAATAACTAACTTAGAACTAGTATAAATAAAAGAAATCTAACTGTCTAATTAAAACATAGTACTATAATAACTAAAAAGTAGTATTAACGCAATATAATTTCTACTTAATACTCTAAATATCAAAATGAAATAATTTAACTAAGTGTAAATAAATAGTAGGAGTAACTATAACTTAAATAGTTAGCTAGAGGGCTTAAAGATAGGTTCCTCTATTAAGAAAGTTATCAAAATAAGAGTAAAAAGCTACTTATTAGTGAGATATCCCTTAAGGCGCCTTATAATACTATCAAATTAATAAGAAGTCTCTAACGCTTAATAACACTATAGCTTAAATAAAAGTCTTTTATATCTATATTAAAGGCGTATACTAAGGTTAATAGCCCTAAGAATAGTAATAAAATATTAAGATATATAGGCAACTTATAGCTAATCTCTAAGTTCCCCTTTTAGAGAGATATAAGTGCAGTTTAATAACTAAACAGTAGTAAGCCTACTAGAGAGAACACCTCTAATAAGTCTAAAATATAGTCTATAGCATACCTAAAACAGTATCGCCTGCTTAAATGCTCTTAAAATAGCTAAATACCTTATCATCTAATTAGTAACGCGTATAAATAGATTAATAAGATTTCTACTATCTCTATCTATTATCTAGCAAAACCACAGCTAAGGGAATAGACTTAGCAAAATCAGTAGAAAAAGAAGACCTTATTAAGCTTAACTCTAATTTAATATTATAAAAAGATATAAGAAGTGTAAAATAAGTAGAAGCTTTAGTGCTAGTGAAATACTACTACTTCTATTGTTTTTTTACTTATTTAATAAAATAAGGCTAGATTTATATCTAACTTCTAGTTTTAAGGTCTTTTATAGACTAACCTAAGTTAAAAATATTATTAAGTGAGGAGTTTAGCTAGAGCAGCATATCTATTAAACTATAACATAGATATCCTAAAAAAAGCTCATAAAGAATAGAAATCTCCAGTAGAATAAAAAAGTAAAAGTCCCCTTAATTTTGATTTTCAGTATAAATATAAACTATAAAAGTATAGCTTATTAATCCTTTAATCCCTCAAAATTTAAAGCTAGAGGTGTTAGAAAAGTTACTATAGAAATTAACTATTAGTCTAAAAAAATCTACTATAATAATAAAGCAGTAGCTAATTTTCTATCCTCTTTATAACGCTTAAGAGCAAGCAGGCAAAACACCTAAATATAGAAAAGTCTCACTAGGTTAGTAATAGCAAACTATAGTAGTAACACTTTATAGCGAAATCTTTTTAAAATAGCTAACAACCTACTAAATAGAAACTATCTATAGCTAATTAGGCTACACTAAACTCCTTATAATAAAATGAAAAGTTCAGCAGTTTAACACTTAATAAGGTATTAAGAAGCTAAAGCTTTTAAAGAAAAGCTTTATTCCTACCTAAAGTATAAGCTACACTTACCTAAAAAAATACTATATCTACTAGCTATATTAACTAAAAAGCATAAAGCAGGCTACTATATACAGCTTATAAATATTATAGAACTAGCTTATAGTAGCTAAGCGTTTATAGTAATATTGCTTTTTAATTTTTTAATATCAGCTCTTCTTATTATACTAAAGCAGAATTTAGTAAGCGTTAGATTATTCACTTATTAATAAGGAATATAAGCTAGGTTTAAACTGTTATAAAATAGATTAGTTTTACTCTACTAATAACCTTATTATAATAATAATTAAGCTTAATATAAGAGGAACTACTTATTTAGATAATTAGTTTTTACAGCTATCTAACTAAGTAATACTATAAAGCTACTATTTACTAAATAATAGCTAAACACCTCTAAGTTAAAATCTATATTAGAACGCAATAATACCTCCTATATATATAGATAGATATAAATAAGCTTTAGCTTAGCGTCTTAGTAGGTAATTTCTCTATTACTCTTAAAATAAGTAGTAATATTTTATAAATTATAATTTCAGTATAAATAAAGTTAAATCTTTTATAGATAACTTAGATATACAAAAGGGTTCTATAAGCAGTAGAGTAGCTTTATTATTATAATCTACTGAAAATAAACCCTCCTTCACTTTAATTTCCTTATAAACTTAGCAGCTACTATACTATAAAAACGTAAGGTTTCAGTATGTAGAGAGATAAAGAGGAAGAGAGAGAGAGAGAACCTAAGAGGGCTCTACTTAGAGAGACTGCTTTGCGCAGTTATTTTAGCTAAATTTGCGCAAATACCCCTAAAGAGATTCTAAAAAGGTTAATAAGTGTAGTAACTAGCTAAATGTGTAGCTAGTACCTCTAAAGAGTATATAAGCTGCATACTAAAGCTTAAAATACCTTTAAAAGCTCTTATATAGTTATAGCCTCTCTTTTTCCTTTTTACGCTTAAGTCTGTATAAATGTTCCTAATACCTCTTAAAAGTAAAGCTATAAATACTCTTAAAAAGTATAAAATAAATACTTCTAAAAAGAAAGCTAAGTTATAAAGCAAAGCTATAAAAGCTTACCTCTAACTTATAGAGGTATCTATAGTAGTCTTAGAGGTATAAAGCTTATAGCTATAGCATCTATAGTTAGAAAGTTATAAAGTATTAAAGTTAAGTTACTATCTACTTATAGCTAAGTCTATATAAATACCCCTAAAGAGTTAAGCCTAAAATACCCCTAAGGGATCTAACTAATTATAGGCTAAAAAAGATAAATACCTCTAAAGAAGTGCAAAAGAAGTACTTCTAAAAAGTTAAGCTTAAAGTACTTCTAAAAGGTATAAAACTAATACCTCTAAATGAAAAACTAAATTATAGCGTAAAGCTATAGAGGTTTATAGCCTACTTATAGAGCCTTTTATAGTAATTTCAGTAGTGCAAGCTTTATAGCTATAGTATATATAGTAGGCGAGAAATCTAAGTTTAAAGTTTAAAATACTAGCAATAGATAGATATAAAGCAAGTACTAAAGGCATATATACTATACTACAGCTATAGAAAGCACTAATAGAGCAGTAGTATACTAAGCCTTATCGCTATAGCGCTTATAGCAGGCAAACTATAAGGCGTTAAAATTAAATAGCAGCTATCTACAGCTAAATCTATGTAAATACCTCTAAAGAAGTATAAAACTAATACCTTTAAACGATCTAACTAATTATAGAGCAGAAAAAAATAAGTACCCCTAAAGAGGTATAGAACTAATACCCCTAAAAAGATGATTTAATTAGGCGAAAAATCTATAAGTTAATATAGTGAGATAGAGTTTAAAATAAATTATACTATAATAAAATATAAGTAAGATATTACTTTTTTTTATTTTAAAATAGCTAAAAGTAGGTTTTTTCTTTAGATATCTAGCTAAAAGTTTATATTTAAAAAGAGAAAAAGAAATAGGTTTATTATATATATAAGTAATTTTATAAGCTTTCTCCTCTTTATATTTATATAGATAGCAATAAATAAGAAATAGTTATCTATAATAAATAAGCAGTTTTAATAAAAAAAAAAGAGAATATATAGAATATTATATATATAAAAAGAGAAATAATAACTCTAAAAATAAGCTATTATATAAAAGAAATATTTTATATAAATAAGTAGTATAGAAAATAAATATAAAATTCTAAAGCTATAAAAATAAATAAAAAGAAAGCAGAGAAAATATAAGTAATAGCTTTTAGAATAAATAAGATAGTAAAGTAATAATATTTTCTATATAGATATAAAAAAAAATAAGTAAAAAAATAAAATATTCTAATAGAGTAGTATTATATATAGAAGCACTATATATATAGATAAAGCAGAATAAAAGGTTTCTAAAACGCTATATAATATATCTATAGTATTAATACTTAATAAGATATAAGACTTTAAAGCTAAAATAACACCTCTTACTACTAAGTCTAAAGGTAACTTTTTAGTACCTCTAAAGGTAAAGCTTAAAGTACCCCTAAAGGATCTAACTAATTATAGGCTGAGAAAAATAAGTACTCCCAAAAGGTTAAGCCTAAAATACCCCTAAAGGGTTAAACTTAAAATACCCCTAAAGGGTTAAGCCTAAAGTACTTTTAAAAAGTGTAAAACTAGTACTTCTAAACAAAAAACCAAATTATAGCGTAAGGCTATAGAGGTTTATAAGCCCCCTTATAGAGCCTTTTATAGCAGTTTTAATAGTATAAGCCTTATAGTTATAGTATATACAGCAAGCAAAAAATCTAAATTTAAAGTTTAAAATACTAGTAATAAATAGGTGTAAAGCAGGCCTTAAAGGCGTATATACTATACTACAGCTATAGAAGGCGCTAAGAAGGCTGCAATATATTAAGCTTTATAGCTATAGTACTCACAGCAGGTAAGCTATAAAGCGTTAAAGTTAGACAGCAGCTGTCTACAGCTAAATCTATATAGATACCTCTAAAGAGGTGCAAAATAAATACCTCTAAAAGATCTAACTAATTATAAGCTGAGAAAAATAAATACCTCTAAATAGCTACCTAACTTACACTTTAACTAATAGCTGCTATAGGCTTTACCTAGTTTAGCTACACTTATAGGCGCTTCTAAAAGCCTTAAGTAGTTAATTAAAATATATACAGCCCTTCTCTAACTAAAATCAGCTATAAATATATTTTTTTATTTTCCTATATAAATCTAATTTATTTAAACTGAAAATCCTAAGTAAAACAGCAATCAGTAGAGCTAAAGCTAAAAAAGTATTAGTAGGCTTATAAAAAAAGAATAAATGCTAGTAAAACAGTATATAAGCTTAATCTCTACTTTCTTAAAGTAAGCTACTAGTAACTATAGCTAAAAACGTTCTATATCTTCATAGATTTAAAATAATATTACTTCTCTTAGCTTAAAGCTTAGCCTTATATAGAGATTCTAGTATATCTATATCTTCCCCCCTACTAAAGCTACTACTTATAATACGCTAAGCTAGAGAATACCTTTAAGCACTTAAAAGCCTTATACTTTTATAATACTAATAGATAGGTTTTATAGATAGATAGTTAATAGCTAACTTTATACTAAAAACTAGAAGTAAAACACTTATAGAAGATACTAAATAGTAGATGCTATAGAGTAGTTACTCCTCTTAAAGCTTCTAATCTATATAACCCCCTCTAGAGAGCATAGTATAATAAAAAGCAGCTCTAGAGAACTTAAAGTAGAAAACTAAATACCTCTAAAGCGCTATAAGCTTAGCTAATAGACTACCTCAGTAAGCTAAATCAGTAATAACTACTCTTCAGTAGCTATTTATAATACTAATAGCTGCTCTTATAGTATTATAATAGTTACTTAGTTAATTCTGCTAATAGTTATATATTTATCTCAAAAATTAAGCTATATATATCTAAATATAAGTAATTATATAGCAAAACTATAAATAGCTTATTATATAAGTTATTATTTATTTAATAATATCTTACTATTTAGATAACTATAGTAATTCTAAAGCTAATATATACTAAAAATCCTAACTTATAAAGAAATATATTTATTAGATTAAAAACTAATACCTTTCAAAGCTTACTAATAATTTATAATAACTTTTTAAATTGCATAGCTTTACGCTAGTAATAGTTTATTTAAATTTCTTCTCTATTAACTTTTAATACTAGAGTAATATTCTAGTATAATTATAATAAATAACAAAAGGTTAAAGCTTAACCCTAGAGAAAAAGCTTAAAAAACAGCTACTACATCTAAAAAAAGCAGCAGGTGCGCAAATTACTTAATCCTAATATAAAGAAGTAATAATAATAAATACTAATATAAAGCTCTTTTAGGTCTTATAATTAGAATAAGTATAATTTAAATCTCTTAATAAGGAATAATTAGAAGGTAAATCTAATGCTAGTAGCTATAGTAATTCTAGCTCTAATAGCATATATTAAAGTTATTATAGTTAAAAAGCTTATAATAGAACTTTAAGCTTAACTAGCTAGTCTGCCTCACTATATATACTAGTCTAGCTAGACCTTTCCCTCTATAAAACCTCATACCCTTCACTAAATATATAAAAAAACAGAACTTTTACTTTAAAAAAATTAAAATGCTCTAGATAAGCCTATACTCAAATACATTAGCATAAAATAATAGAATAAAATATATAGTTCTATTTTATTAGTTTCTAGAACTACTATAATAATTAATAAGAACAGTTAAAAGCATTAGTATTTAATTATCAGAAGTGAAATTCTTAGATTTATTAAAAACTAACTACTGCAAAAGTATTTACTAAAGATATTTTTATTTATTAAAAACAAAAATTAAGAGATTAAAGATAATTAGATATTATTATAGTTTTAACTATAAACTATACTAACTAAAGATCAGACGATATTATTTTTTAACTTATTTAGCACTTTATAAAAAATCAAAGTGTTTAAGCTTTAAGGGGAGTATAATTATAAAGCTAAAACTTAAAGAAATTAACAGAAAAGTACTACTAAAAGTAAATAGAAACTATTTTGCTCTACTCTATATAGTAAGCTTATTAAAGGTCTAGTAGTACTATATATAATCACTAGTCACCTCTCTAATAGCAATATCTTTAAATTATAAGAAACCTTCTAAAGGTAACACTATTAAGCAGAGCTTAAGAGAGCTATTCTATAGTAGCAGAGTAACTACTACTAGTATAATAAGAATATATCTGCCTAAGAGGCTACTTATAGCTAAACTCCCCCTAACTTAAAGAGAAGGTCTAAAGACTTAATAGGAATAGGTTAAGCTGTTGTAGCCCTATTTAAAATAAAGTCTATACCTACTAGAAATAGCTAGAAATTAAAAACTTATGCTAGCCTCCTAGCTAGTAGCAAGCTACCCTAAAAAGAAGCCTACAGCTTAATTTAACTTAACATAGAGAAACTTACTAAGTCTAAACATAATAAAAATTAATAGATTAAAAGCTTTTTTTTAATTTTATAAGTAGTAGTATATAGCTATTCTTAGTTAGTAAAGTGATTTATCTGCTTAATTGCAATAACAAATAAAGCTTTAACCTACTAAATAGCCTATATTACTTTAGTAGTACGCTAGCTTCTTAGAAAAACTATCAGCTTAAACTAATAAAAATTTAAAGTAATAATAGGTTTATAATACCTTTAGATATTCTAAGCTGTATATATATTATACTAATAAAGCTAGTAAGTACTTCTTTAACTTAAAAGTCTAAGTAATCTTATTAAACTCTATTATACTAAAAATAGAGTATTATAATTATTACTCTTTAATAAGGAATCCCTAATAAGCATAAATTATCAGCTTATATTAATTATATCTCTACTCTTTATATATACTACTTATTACTACTACTAATTAAATAGCTTAGTGAGGCTTTTAAACTAATTTAAAAGAGGAGGTAACTCTTCCTTCTAGTTAGAAAGTTATTTAAACTTAGTTATTTAGAAGAAGTAAAAGTTATAATAAGGTCTCTATTAGTAAACTAGTAGAGAGATTATTACTAAGTTTACACTCTATAACCTTTTATGAATATACCTATAACTGTTGCTTCAGTAGGTAAGGTTTTTACAACCCTCTTAGCCTCCTACCTCTAAGTAGATTAGCACCTACTAAAAGATAACTAAACTTTAATTTAATAATATTTCTTCTAAATAATATAAGCAAATAATTAAAACTTTTAATAATAGATCTCTTAGTTTTAGTATTAATAAAAAACACAGTAAAATGTAATAAATAATATAAATTATAGAATTCAGTAAATTATTAAATCTTTAAATATATATTATACCTACTAGCATTCTAGTAGGTATATCTATTTAAACGTCATTTTAACCCTCAAGCTCCACTTAGTGTTAAGGCTCTATAGCTAATATAAGCCCTTAAAAGTAGTAATAAACCCTCCTAAAGCCTCCTTTATATAATAACTTTATATTTCACACTAAGGTCTAAAGGAACTCTTACTATAAAACCCCCTAATTTTCTAAAAGTTAACCTCAAATTAGGTAGAAATACCTATTAAACTTAAGTATATTAATAAGTAGAAGAAAAAAAACTAATAGGAATTACCTTAGTAATAGTAAATAAAGTAATAACAGCTTAAATTTAAAATCTAGCCTTAGGCTTAAGTTATAATTTATAGAGAATACTTTTAGTATAATACCTTCTAAGTTCTTTAGAATAAAACGCTAGAGAGGGTGAAAGCTCTATATAGTTAGATATTAAACCTTTATAAAGCTCTTTTAATAAGTTAAGTAGTTTAAAAATGCTACTTAAAATAGGAGGTATATTTCTTCTAAAGCTAAATACTAGCTAGAGACTAATAATGTATAAATAGAGTGATTAAAAGATAAAAAGCACTTTAAAAAAAGAGTTAAATAGCATATAAAATTATTAAAAAAGAAGCGTTTATAACTAGATTTATATCTAGTAAATTACTTAGCTCTTATAGCTAAAGCACTTTGCTAGCTTAAGCTAGTATCAGCTTGCTATTAAGGATAAAAGCTTTAGGAATATAGCTCTCTTTAGGGAGTATTATAGCTTATTATATAATACTTTTCAGTAAGCTGAAGTATACGCTCTATAAAGATACTAGCATAATAGTTATTAATAACCTATTTTAAAATACAAACTAAGAAGTTAACCTTATATATAAATATTTAAGTGTTAAACCCCTACGCATAATAAAAGTGAATGCAGGTAAAAGCTTTAGCATATTATTAACTAATCCTAATATTTTCAAATAGATTTAAGTAAAAGCATATAGGGTTAGACCTAAAAAAAGGTGAACTATATATATATAGAGTGAAACTAGAGGAAACTCTAATAGAGGCTTATAGCAGTTCTAATATATAAATCAATCGTTAAATATATATATAGGGGCAAAAAACTAATTAAACCTTTTAATAGCTGGTTTCTACTAAAGTTTCTCTCAAAATAGCAGTATTAAACTTAGTTTTATAAAGTAAAGCAAATAATTAGAAACTTAAGGACGCTATATTGCCTTTATCTATTCTTAAACTTTAAATATATAAGAAACCCTTATTACTTAATTAAACGTAGGCATTTAAATATATTAACACTAATAGGCTATTTTTAGTAAGCAGAACTAGCGATATAGAATAAACTAAACGCAAAGTTAAAGTGCTAGAGTAGACGCTTATTAGATACTACAAAAAGTGTTAATATATTTTAATAGTAAGATAGTAGCTATAAAAGTTAGAATCTACTAAAAACTATATAATAACTTACCTACTAAATATACTAGCCTTAAAAATAAATAGCACTTAAGCGTTTCACTTATACCTCACTCTTAATATAAAAATAATATACTGAAAAGTAAGCAGATATAGAAGTTATAATAAAGCTTAAAGCGTAAGCCTAAATAGAATAGCTTCTAGTGTAGATCTTAGTAGTAGTAGTAAATACTTTAATAAGAACTTAAAAGACTAAAGTAGAAAAAGGTTCTATATAAATAGTAGTTAGATATAGGTTAGTTAATCTTAAGCTATAAAGAAGTTCTATTTCAAAAGGGCACTTATACCCTATATAGCAAAAAGGAAGCTAGTTAATATTCTAGCATTTAGATATAGGTTTTACATAGCAACACAACTAAACATAAAGATAATAGCAAGAGCTTTAGATAGAGTTCTCTTTTCTTTTTAATAGTCTATTACTCTGAAATTAGTTTATCTAGAGCTAGAGTTTAATAGCTAGAAAAGCTTAGTACTTTTATTAGATCTAATACGCTCTTAACGTCCTTTAAAAATCTATAGAAAGAAATAATTCTCACGCTAGGTTATACTTATAACTACAGTAGGTCTCTAAAATAAATAGCTTCTAGTTAATAGAATAATATAGATAAGAGAAGTTAGCAAAATAGATCTATAACTTTAAAATAAAGATTAGCTCTAAAAGTTAGATATATTAAGCTTTAAGTAGATAGCTTAGAAGTAAGTTACTACTAGCTAGGTTTCTAGCTAGAAGCTTCTAATATTTAAGTTCTAATACCTTTAGTAGGCTTCAGCTGTTCAGCATATAGTTAATAACTAACTTAGAACTAATATAAACAAAAGGAATCTAACTATCTAATTAAAATATAGTATTATAATAGCTAGAAAGTAGTGTTAATATAATATAATTTCTGCTTAGTGCTCTAAATATTAAAGTGAAGTAATTTAATTAAGCGCAGATAAATAGCAGAAGTAATTATAATTTAAATAGTTAGCTAGAAGGCTTAAAGATAGGTTTCTCTATTAAGAGGGTTATTAGAACAAAAGTAAAAAGTTACTTATTAGTGAGGTATCCTCTAAAGCGCTTTATAACATTATTAAATTAATAAGAAGTCTCTAATACTTAATAGTACTATAGCTTAAACAAAAGTCTTTTATATCTATATTAGAGGTATATACTAGAGTTAATAGCTTTAAAGATAGTAATAAAACGTTAAGATATATAAGCAACCTATAGCTAATCTTTAAGTCCTCTTTCTAAAGGGATATAAGTGCAGTTTAATAACTAAATAGTAGTAAGCTTACTAGAAAGAACACTTCTAGTAAGTCTAAGATATAGTCTATAGCATACTTAAAACAGTATTACCTACCTAAATGCTCTTAAAATAGCTAAATACCTCATTATCTAATTAGTAATATATATAAATAGATCAATAAGATTCTTATTATCTCTATCTACTATCTAGTAAAACTATAGCTAAAGGAATAAGCTTAGCAGAATTAGCAAAAAAAGAAAACCTTATTAAGCTTAACTTTAGTTTAATATTATAAAAAGACATAAGAGGTATAGAATAAGTAGAAGCTTTAGCACTAGTAAAATACTACTACTCTTATTATTTTTTTACTTATTTAATAAAGTAGGGCTAGATTTACGTCTAACTTCTAGTTTTAAGGTCCTTTGCAAGCTAATCTAGGTTAAAAACATTATTAGGTAGAAAGTTTAGCTAGAGCAGTATATTTATTAAACTATAATATAGATATCCTAAGGGGGGCTTATAGAGAATAGAAATCTCTAGTAGAATAAAAAGGTAAAAATCCCCTTAATTTTGATTTTCAGTATGAATATAAACTATAAAAATGTAGCTTATTAATCTTTTAGTCCCTCAAAATTTGAAGCTAGAGGTGCTAAAAAAGTTACTATAGAAATTAACTGTTAGTCTAAAAAAGTCTGCTGTAATAGTAAAGTAGTAGTTAGTCTCTTATTCTCTCTATAACGCTTAGAAGTAGGCAGGTAAAACACTTAAATATAGAAAAGTCTCACTAGGTTAGTAGTAGTAAACTATAGTAGTAACACTTTATAGCGAAGTCTTTCTAGAACAGCTAATAACCTACTAAATAGAGACTATCTACAGCTAACTAAGCTACACTAAACTCCCTATAATAAGATAAAAAGTTCAGTAGTTTAATATTTAGTAAAGTATTAAAAGGCTAAAGCTCTTAAAAAAAAGCTCTATTCCTACTTAAAATATAGACTATATCTACCTAAGAGGGTGCTATATCTACTAGCTATATTAGCTAAAAAGCATAGAGTAGGCTGCTATATACAGCTTATAAATATCATAAAACTAGCTTATAATAGCTAAATATTTATAGTGATGTTGCTTTTTAATCTTTTAATATTAGCTCTTCTTATTATACTAAAGTAGAATTTAATAAGTATTAGATTGTTCACCTATTAATAAAGAATATAAGCTAAGTTTAAACTATTATAAAATAAGTTAGTTTTACTTTACTAATAACCTTATTGTAATAGTAATTAAGCTTAATATGAGAGAAACCACTTATTTAGATAATTAGTTTTTATAGCTGTCTAACTAAGTAATGCTATAAAGCTACTATCTATTAGATAATAGCTAAACACTTCTAAGTTAGAATCTATACTAGAATGTAATGATACCTCCTATATATATAAATAGATATAAATAAGCTTTAACTTAGTATCTTAGTAGGTAATTCTTCTACTACTCTCAAAGTAAGTAGTAGTATTTCACAAATTATAATTTCAGTATAAGTAGGATTAAATCCTTTGTAGATAACTTAAATATATAAAAAGATTCTATAAGTAGTAGAATAGCTTTATTATTATAATCTGCTAAAAGTAAGTCTTTTTTCACTTTAATTTTTTTATAAACTTAGCAGCTGCTATGCTATAAGAACGTAAGGTTTTAATATATAGAGAGATAGAGAAAAAGAGAGAGAGAGAGAACTTAAAAAGGCTCTACTTAGAGAGACTACTTTATATAGTTATTTTAGCTAAATCTGCATAAATACTTCTAAAGAGACTTTAAGAAGGTTAATAGGTATAGTAACTAGCTAAATGTATAGCTAGTACTTCTAAAGGGTATATAAGCTGTATACTAGAGCTTAAAGTACCTCTAAAAGCTTTTATATAGTTATAGCCTCTCTCCTTCCTTTTTACGCCTAAGTTTGCATAGATGTTCTTAGTACCTCCTAAAGGTAGAGCTGTAAATATTTCTAAAGGGTGTAAGGTAAGTACTTCTAAAAGAAAAACTAAGTTATAAGGTGAGGTTATAGAGGCTTACCTCTAATTTATAGAGGTATCTATAGCAGTCTTAGAGGTGTAAAGCTTATAGCTATAGCGTCTATAGTTAGAGAGTTATAAGGCGTTAAAGTTAGACTGCTACTTGCTTATAGCTAAGTCTGTATAAGTATTCTTAAAAGGTTAAGCTTAAAGTACCTCTAAGAGATCTAACTAATTATAAGCTGAAAAAGATAAGTATTTCTAAAGAGGTGTAAAAGAAGTATTTCTAAAGGGTTAAGCTTAAAGTACCTCTAAAAGGTATAAAACTAGTATTTTTAAATGAAAAATTAGATTATAGCGTGAGGCTATAGAGGTTTATAGTCTACTTATAAAGCTTTTTATAGCGGTTTTAGTAGTATAAGCCTTATAGCTATAGTATATATAGTAGGTGAGAAATCTAAGTTTAAAGTTTAAAATACTAGCGATAGATAGATGTAAAGTAGGTATTAAGAGTATATATATTATGCTATAGCTATAGAGAGTGCTAGTAGAGTAGTAGTACACTAAGCCTTATAGCTATAGCGCTTATAGTAAGTAAGCTATAGAGCGTTAAAGTTAGGTAGTAGCTGTTTATAGCTGAGTCTATATAAGTACCTCTAAAGAGGTGTAAAACTAGTACTTCTAAACGATCTAACTAATTATAAGGTGGGAAAAAATAAGTACTTCTAAAGAGGTATAGAACTAGTACTTCTAAAAGGATAATTTAATTAGGCGAGAAATCTATAAGTTAATATAGTGAGGTAGAGTTTAAAATAAGTTATACTATAATAGAATATAAGTAAGATATTATTTTTTTTTATTTTAGGGTGGCTAAAAGTAGGTTTTTTCTTTAGATATCTAGCTAAAAGTTTATATTTAAAAGGAGAGAAAGAAATAGGTTTATTATATATATAAGTAATTTTATAAGCTTTCTCTTCTTTATATTTATATAGATAGCAATAAGTAAGAAATAGTTATTTATAATAAATAAGCAGTTTTAATAAGAAAAAAAGAGAATATATAGAATATTATATATATAAAAAGAGAAATAATAACTCTAAAAATAAGCTATTATATAAAAGAAATATTTTATATAAATAAGTAGTATAGAAAATAAATATAAAATTCTAAAGCTATAAAAATAAATAAAAAGAAAGCAGAGAAGATATAAGTAATAGCTTTTAGAATGAATAAGATAGTAAAGTAGTAGTATTTTCTATATAGATATAAGAAAAAGTAAGTAAAAAAATAAAATATTCTAATAAGGTAGTACTATATATAGAAGCACTATATATATAGATAGAGTAGAGTAAGAGGTTTTTAAAACGCTATATAATATATCTATAGTATTAATATTTAGTAAGATATAAGATTTTAAAGCTGAGATAGTACTTCTTACTACTAAGTCTGAAGGCGACTTTCTAGTACTTCTAAAGGTAAAGCCTAAAGTACCTCTAAAGGATTTAACTAATTATAGGCTGAGAAAAATAAGTATTTCTAAAAAGTTAAGTTTAAAGTACTTCTAAAAGGTTAAGCTTAAAGTACTTCTAAAGGGTTAAGCTTAAAGTACTTCTAAAGGGTGTAAAACTAGTACTTCTGAACGAAAAACTAAATTATAGCGTGAGGCTATAAGGGTTTATAAGCCTCCTTATAGAGCCTTTTATAGTAGTTTCAGTAGTATAAGCCTTATAGTTATAGTATATATAGTAGGCGAGAAATTTAGGTTTAAAGTTTAAAATACTAGCGATAGATAGGTATAGAGTGGGCTTTAAAGGTATATATACTATGCTATAGCTATAGAGGGCGCTAAGAGGGCTATAGTATACTAAGCTTTGTAGCTATAGCGCTTATAGCAGGTGAGCTATAAGGTGTTAAAGTTAGGCAGTAGCTACTTATAGCTAAGTCTATATAGGTACCTCTAAAGAGATGCAAAATAAGTACTTCTGAAAGATCTAACTAATTATAAGCTGAGAAAAATAAGTATTTCTAAATAGCTACTTAACTTACACTCTAACTAATAGTTGCTATAGGCTTTGCCTAGCTTAGCTATACCTATAGGTGCTTCTAAAGGCTTTAGGTAGTTAATTAAGATATATATAGCCTTTCTCTGATTAAAATTAGCTATAAGTATATTTTTTTGTTTTCTTATATAAATCTGATTTATTTAGGCTGAAAATCCTAAGTAGAATGGTAATTAGTAGAGCTAAAGCTAAAAAAGCGTTAGTAAGCTTATGAGAAAGAAGTAGATGCTAATAAAATAGCATATAAGCTTAATCTCTGCCCTCTTAAAATAAGCTACTAGTAACTGTAGTTAAAAACGTTTTATATCTTTATAGATTTAAAGTAGTGTTATTTCTTTTAGCTTAAGGCTTAGCTTTATATAGAGATTTTAGTATATCTATATTCTCTTTCCTACTAAAGCTACTATCTATAGTGTGCTAAGCTAGAAGATACCTTTAGGTATTTAAAAGCTTTATACTTCTATAGTGCTAATAGATAGGTTTTATAGATAGATAGCTGATAGCTAACCTTATACTAAGAACTAGAGGTGAAACGCTTATAGAGGATGTTAAATAGTAGATACTATAAAGTAGTTATTCCTCTTAAGGCTTTTGATTTATATAACCCCCTCTAGGGGGTATAGCGTAGTAAAAAGCAGCTCTAAGGAACTTAAAGTAGGAAACTAGATACTTCTAGGGTACTATAGGCTTAGTTAATAGACTACTTTAGTAAGTTAGATCAGTAGTGATTACTCTTTAGTAGCTATTTATAGTATTAATAGCTGTTTTTATAGTGTTATAATAGTTACTTAGTTAATTCTATTAGTAGTTATATACTTATTTTAAAGATTAAGCTATATATATCTAAGTATAAGTAATTATATAGTAAAACTGCAAATAGCTTATTATATAAGTTATTATTTATTTGATAGTATTTTACTATTTAGATAACTGTCGTAATTTTAGAGCTAATATATGCTAAAAATCCTAATTTATGAAGGGATGTATTTATTAGATTAAAAATTAATGCTTTTTGGGGCTTATTAGTGATTTATAATAACTTCTCAAATTGTATAGCCTTATGCTGGTGATAGTTTATTTAAATTTCTTTCTTATTAACTTTTGATACTAGAGTAGTGTTTTAATATAGTTATAATAGGTAATAGAGGGTTAAGGCTTAACTTTAGAGAAGAAGCTTGAGAAATAGCTATTATATCTAAAGAAGGTAGTAGGCGTGCAAATTATTTAATTCTAATATAGGGAGGTAGTAATAATAAATACTAATATAGGGCTTTTTTAGGTTTTATAATTAGAATAAGTATAATTTAAATCTCTTAATAAGGAATAATTAGAGGGTAAGTTTAGTGCTAGTAGCTATAGTAATTTTAGCTCTAATAGTATATATTAAAGTTATTATGGTTAAAAAGCTTATAGTAGAACTTTAGGCTTAGCTAGCTAGTCTGTCTCACTATGTGTACTAGTTTGGCTAGGCTTTTCTCCCTGTGGAATTTTATGTTTTTTATTAGGTGTGTGGGAAAATAGAATTTTTATTTTAAAAAAATTAGAGTGCTTTAGGTAGGCTTATATTTAAATATATTAGTATAGAATAATAGAATAGGATGTGTAGTTCTATTTTATTAGTTTTTAAGACTACTGTAATAATTAATAAAGATAGTTAGAGGTATTAGTATTTAATTGTTAGAAGTGAAATTTTTAGATTTATTAAAGACTAATTACTATAAAAGCATTTACTAAGGATGTTTTTATTTATTAGAAATGAAAGTTAGAGGATTAAAGACAATTAGATATTATTATAGTTTTAACTATAAACTATACTAATTAGGGATTAGATAATGTTATTTTTTGATTTATTTATAATCTTATAAGAAATTAAAGTGTTTAGGCTTTAGGGGGAGTATAGTTATAAGGCTGAAATTTAAAGAAATTAACAGAAAGGTATTACTAAGGGTAAATAGAAGCTGTTTCGCTCTACTTTATATAGTAAGCCTGTTAAAGGTTTAGTGGTGCTATATATAATTGCTAGTTACCTCTCTAGTAGCAATATTTTTAAATTATAGGAAACCTTTTAAGGGTAATATTACTAAGTAGGGCTTAAGAGAGCTACTTTATAGCAGTAGAGTAATTACTGCTAGTATAGTAAGAATATGTCTGTTTAAGAGGCTATTTACAGCTAAGCTTTCTTTAATTTAAAGAGAAGGTTTAGAGACTTAATAAGGATAGATTAAGCTGTTATAACTTTGCTTAAGATAAAGTTTATATCTGCTAGAGATAGCTAGGAATTGAAAACTTATATTAGCCTTCTAGCTAGCAGCAAGCTATTTTAAAAAGAAGCCTGCAGCTTAATTTGACTTAATATAGGGAAACTTATTAGGTTTAAACATAATGAAGATTAATAGATTGAAAGCTTTTTTTTAATTTTATAAGTAGTAGTGCATAGCTGTTCTTAGTTAGTAGAGTGATTTATTTACTTAATTGTGATAATAAATAAGACTTTAACTTGCTAAATAGTTTATATTGCTTTAGCAGTATGCTAGCTTTTTAGAGGGATTATTAGCTTAAGCTAATAGAAGTTTAAAGTAATAATAGGTTTGTAATGCTTTTAGATGTTTTAGGCTGCATATACGTTATACTAATAGAGCTAGTAAGTACTTTTTTAACTTAAAAGTCTAGGTAATTTTATTAAACTCTGTTGTGCTAAAGATAGAGCATTATAATTATTGCTCTTTAATAAGAAATCTTTAGTAAGCGTAAGTTATTAGCTTATATTAATTATATCTCTACTTTTTATATATACTACTTATTGCTACTACTAATTAAATAGCTTAGTAAGGCTTTTAGATTAATCTAAGAGAAGAGGTAACTTTTCTTTTTAGTTAGAAAGTTATTTAAACTTAGTTATTTAGAGGAAGTAAAAGTTATAATAAGGTCTTTATTAGTGAACTAATAGAGGGATTATTATTAAGTTTACACTTTATAACTTTTTGTAAATATATCTATAACTATTGCTTTAGTAAGTAGGGTTTCTATAACCTTTCTAGCTTCTTACTTTTAAGTAGGTTAGTATCTACTAGAGAATAACTAAATTTTAATTTAATAATATTTCTTCTAAGTAGTATAAATAAATAATTAAAACTTTTAATAATAGATCTTTTAGTTTTAGTATTAATGAAGAATATAGTAAAATGCAATAAGTAATGTAAATTGCAGAATTTAGTAAATTATTAAATCTTTAAATATATATTATACTTGCTAGTATTTTAGTAAGTATACCTATTTAAGTGTTATTTTAACCTTTAAGCTCTACTTAGTATTAAAGCTTTACAGCTAATATAAGCTTTTAAAGGTAGTAGTAGACCTTCTTAGAGCCTCTTTTACATAATAACTTTACATCTTATACTAGGGTTTAAAGGGACTTTTGCTGTAAAACTCTTTAATTTTCTAAAGGTTAACTTTAGATTAAGTAGAAATATCTACTAAACTTAAGTATATTAATAAGTAGAGAAAAAGAAACTAATAGGAATTACTTTAGTAATAATAAGTGAAGTAGTAACAGCTTAAATTTGAAATCTAACTTTAGGTCTAAGTTATAATTTATAGAGAATGTTTTTAGTATAATGCCTTCTAAGTTTTCTAGAATGAGATATTAGAGAGAGTGAGAGCTTTATATAGTTAGATACTAAGCTTTTATAAAGCTTCTTTAATAAATTAAGTAGTTTAAGAATACTACTTAAAATAGGAGGTATATTTCTTCTAAAGCTAAATACTAGCTAGAGATTAATAGTATATAAATAGAGTAATTAAAAGATAAAAAGCATTTTGAAAAGAGAGTTAAATAGTATATGAAATTATTAAAAGGGAAGCGTTTATAACTAGACTTATGTTTAGTGAATTACTTAGCTTTTATAGCTAGGGTATTTTGCTAGCTTAAGCTAGTATTAGCTTGCTATTAGAGATAAAAGCTTTAGAAATATAGCTTTTTTTAAAGAGTATTATAGCTTATTATATAATACTCTTTAGTAGGCTGAAGTATACGCTCTATAAGGATGTTAGTATAATAATTATTAATAACTTATTTTAAAATATAGACTAAAGAGTTAACTTTATATATAAGTGTTTAAGTGTTAAATCTTTATATATAATAAAAGTAAATATAAGTGAGAGCTTTAGTATATTATTAACTAATCTTAATGTTTTTAGATAGATTTAAGTAAGAGTATATAAAGTTAGACTTAAAAGAAAGTAAACTATATATATATAGAGTGAAGCTAGAGGAAACTCTAGTAGAGGCTTATAGTAGTTCTAATATGTAAATTGATTGTTAAATATATATATAGGGGTAAAAGACTAATTGAACCTTCTAGTAGCTAGTTTCTGCTGAAGTTTCTTTTAGGATAGTAGTGTTAAATTTAGTTTTATAAAGTAAAGCGAATAATTAGGGACTTAGGGGCGTTATATTGCCTTTATTTATTCTTAAACTTTAAATATATAAGAAGCTTTTATTGCTTAATTGAATGTAAGCATTTAAATATATTAATATTAGTAGGCTATTTTTAGTAAATAGAACTAGTGATATAGGATAAACTAAATGTGAGGTTAAAGTACTAAAGTAAATACTTATTAGATATTATAAAAGGTGTTAATATATCTTAATAGTAGGATAGTAGCTATAGAAGTTGAAATCTATTAAAAATTATATAATAACTTATTTACTGAATATACTAGCTTTAAAAATAGATAGCGTTTAAGTATTTTATTTATACTTTACCCTTAGTGTAAAAATAATATACTGAGGAGTAGGTAGATATAGAGGTTGTAATAAAGTTTAAAGTGTAAGTTTAAGTAGAACAGCTTTTAGTGTAGATCTTAGTAGTAATAGTAAATATTTTAATAAGAACTTAAAGGACTAAAGTAAGGAAAGGTTTTATGTGAATAGTAGTTAGATATAAGTTAGTTAATCTTAAGCTATAGGGAAGTTCTATTTTAAAGAGGTATTTATGCTCTATATAGCGAAAAGGAAGCTAGTTAATATTTTAGTATCTAGATGTAGGTTTTGCGCAGTAATGCAACTAAATATAGAGATAATAGCAAGGGCTCTAAGTAGAGTTTTCTTTTCTTCTTAATAGTTTATCACTTTGAAATCAGTTTGTCTAGAGCTAAAGTTTAATAGCTAGAAAAGCTTAACACTTCTATTAAGTTTAGTACGCTCTTAATATCTTTTGAAAATCTATAAGAAGAAATAATTCTTATACTAAGTTATACTTATAACTATAATAAGTTTTTAAAGTGAACAGCTTTTAGTTAATAGAATAATATAGATAAGAAAAGTTAGTAAAATAGATCTATAACTTTAAAATAAGGATTAGCTTTAAAGGTTAAATATATTAAGCTTTAAATAGATAGCTTAAAAGTAGGTTACTACTAGCTAGGTTTCTAGCTAGAGGCTTTTAGTATCTAAGTTCTAATGCTTTTAGTAAGCTTTAGCTGTTTAGTATATAGTTAATAACTAACTTAGAACTAGTATAAATGAGAGGAATTTAACTATCTAATTAAAATATAGCATTATAATAGCTAAAAAGTAGTGTTAATATAATGTGATTTCTACTTAATGCTCTCAATATTAAAGTGAAGTAATTTAACTAAGTGTAAGTAAATAGTAGGAGTAACTATAACTTAAATAGTTAACTAGAGAGCTTAGAGATAGATTTTTCTATTAAGAGGGTTATTAGAATAGAAGTGAAAAGCTACTTATTAGTAAGACGTCTTTTAGGGCGTTTTATAATACTGTTAAATTGATAAGAAGTCTCTAATGCTTAATAGTACTACAGTTTAAATAAAAGTCTTTTATATCTATATTAGAGGTGTATATTAGAGTTAATAGCCTTAGGAATAGTAATAGAATGTTGAGATATATAGATAACTTATAGTTAATTTTTAAGTTCTCCTTCTAAAGGAATATAAGTGTAGTTTAATAACTAAATAATAGTAAGCTTACTAGAGGGAACACTTCTAGTAAGTTTAAGATATAGTTTATAGTATATTTAAAATAGTATTACCTATTTAAATGCTTTTAAAGTAGCTAAATATTTTGTTATCTAATTAGTGATATATATAAATAGATTAATAAGATTCCTACTATTCTTATTTAGTATCTAGTGAAATTATAGCTAAAGAAATAGGCTTAATAAAATCAGTAGGGAAAGAAGACCTTATTAAGCTTAATTTTAGTTTAATATTATAAAAAGATATAGGAGGTATAGAATAAGTAGGAGCTTTAGCGCTAGTAAAATACTACTATTTCTATTGTTTTTTTATTTATTTAATGAAGTAGGGCTAGATTTACGTCTAACTTCTAGTTTTAAGGTTTTTTATAAGCTGACCTAAGTTAAAGATATTATTAAGTGGGGAGTTTAGCTAGAGTGGCATATCTGTTAAACTATAACGTAGGTGTTCTAAAGGAGGCTTATAGAGAATAGAAATCTCTAGTAGAATAAAAGAGTAAAGGTCTCTTTAATTTTGATTTTTAGTATGAATATAAACTATAAAAGTGTAGTCTATTAATCTTTTAGTTTTTTAAAATTTGAGGCTAGAGGTACTAGAAAAGTTATTATAGGGATTAACTATTAGTCTAAAAAAGTCTGCTCTAATAGTAAAGTAGTAGCTAGTTTTCTATTCTCTCTATAACGCTTAGGGGTAGGTAGATAAAACACTTAGATGTAGGAAAGTTTTGCTAAGTTAGCAGTAGTAAACTATAATAATAACGCTCTGTAGTGAAGTCTTTCTAAGATAGCTAATAACCTACTAAATAGAGACTATCTGCAGCTAACTAGGCTATATTAGACTTTTTATAATAGAATGAAGGGTTTAGTAGTTTAATACTTAGTAAGGTGTTAAAAGGCTAGAGCTTTTAAAGAAAAGCTTTATTCTTATTTAAGGTATAAGTTATACCTACCTAAGAGGGTGTTATATCTACTAGCTGTATTAGCTGAGAAGTATAAAGTAGGCTGCTATGTGTAGTTTATAGGTATTATAGAACTAGTTTGTAGTAGCTAAATGTTTATAGCAATATTGCTTTTTGATCTTTTAATATTAGCTTTTCTTATTATATTAAAGTAGAATTTAGTAAGCGTTAGATTGTTTACTTATTAATAGGGAATATAAGCTAGATTTAAACTGTTATAAGATAGGTTAGTTTTATTCTACTGATAACTTTATTATAATAGTAATTAAGCTTAATATAAGAGGAATTACTTATTTAGATAATTAGTTTTTATAGCTGTCTAATTAAGTAGTACTGTGAAGCTACTATCTGTTAGATAATAGCTGAACGCCTTTAAGTTAGAATTTATACTAGAATATAATAATACCTTCTGTATATATAGATAGATATAAATAGACTTCAGTTTAGCGTTTTAGTAAGTGATTTCTCTACTGCTCTCAAAGTGAGTAGTAGTATTTTATAAATTGTAATTTTAGTATAAGTAGGGTTAAATCTTTTATAGATAACTTAGATGTATAAAAGGGTTTTATAAGTAGTAAAGTAATCTTATTGTTATAATCTGTTGAAAGTAAGCTTTCTTTTATTTTAATTTCCTTATGAACTTAGTAGCTGCTATGCTGTGAGAACGTAAGGTTTTAGTATATAGAGAGATAAAGAAAGAGAGAGAGAGAGAGGACCTAAGAGAGCTCTACCTAAAGAGACCGCCTTATATAGTTATTTTAGCTAAGTCTATATAAGTACTTCTAAAGAGACTTTAAGAGGGTTAATAGGTGTAGTAACTAGCTAAATATATAGCTAATATCTTTAAAAAGCGTATAAGCTATATACTAAAGCTTAAAATACTTTTAAAAGCTTTTATATAGTTATAGCCTCTCTTCTTTCTTTTTATGCTTAAGTCTGTATAGATGTTTTTAGTACTTCTTAAAGGTAGAGCTATAAGTACCTCTAAAAAGTATAAGGTAAATACCTCTAAAAAGAAAACTAAGTTATAAGGTGAGGCTATAGAAGCTTACTTCTAACTTATAGAGGTATCTGTAGTAGTTTTAGAAGTGTAGAGCTTATAGTTATAGTATCTATAGTTAGGGAGTTATAAAGTGTTGAAGTTAGGCTGCTATTTATTTATAGCTAAGTTTATATAAGTATTTCTAAAGGGTTAAGCTTAAAATACCTCTGAGGGATCTAACTAATTATAAACTGAAAAAGATAAGTACTTCTGAAGAGGTGCAAAAGAAGTACTTCTAAAGGGTTAAGCTTAAAGTACCCCTAAAGGGTGTAAAACTAGTATTTCTAAATAAAAAACTAGATTATAGTGTGAGGCTATAGGGGTTTATAGCCTACTTATAGAGCTTTTTATAGCGGTTTTAGTAGTGTAGGCTTTATAGCTATAGCATATATAGTAGGCAAGAAATCTAAGTTTAAAGTTTAAAATACTAGTAATAGATAGGTGTAAGGTAGGCACTAAAGGTATATATATTATGTTATAGCTATAGAGGGCGCTAGTAGAGCAGTAGTGTATTAAGTTTTATAGCTATAGTGCTTATAGTAGGTAAGCTATAGGGTGTTAAAGTTAGGTAGTAGCTACTTATAGCTAAGTCTGCATAAATACCTCTGAAGAGGTATAAAACTAGTATTTCTAAACGATCTAACTAATTATAAGGTGGGAAAAAATAAGTATTTCTGAAGAGGTGTAGAACTAGTACTTCTAAAAGGATGATTTAATTAGGTGAGAAATCTATAGGTTAATATAGTGAGGTAGAGTTTAAGATAAGTTATATTATAATAAAATATAAGTAAGATATTACTTTTTTTTATTTTAGAGTGGCTAAAAATAGGTTTTTTCTTTAAATATCTAGCTAAAAGTTTATATTTAAAAGGGGAGAAAGAAATAGGTTTATTATATATATAAGTAATTTTATAAGCTTTCTCCTCTTTATATTTATATAGATAGCAATAAGTAAGAAATAGTTATTTATAATAAATAAGCAGTTTTAATAGGAAAAAAAGAGAATATATAGAATATTATATATATAAAAAGAGAAATAATAACTCTAAAAATAAGTTATTATATAAAAGAAATATTTTATATAAATAAGTAGTATAGAAAATAAATATAAAATTTTAAAGCTATAAAAATAAATAAAAAGAAAGTAGAGAAGATATAAGTAATAGCTTTTAGAATGAATAAAATAGTAAAGTAGTAGTATTTTTTATATAGATATAAGAAAAAGTAAGTAAAAAAATAAAATATCTTAATAGAGTAGTATTATATATAGAAGTACTATATATATAAATAGAGTAGAGTAAGAGGTTTCTAAAATGCTATATAATATATCTATAGCATTAATATTCAGTAAGATATAAGACTTTAAAGCTAAAATAGCACTTCTTACTATTAAGTTTAAAGGCAACTTTCTAGTATTTCTAAAGGTAAAGCCTAAAGTATTTCTAAAGGATCTAACTAATTATAGGCTGAAAAAAATAAGTATCTCTAAAAGGTTAAACTTAAAGTACTTCTAAAGGGTTAAGCCTAAAGTATTTCTAAAAGGTTAAACTTAAAATACTCCTAAAAGGTATAAAACTAGTACTTCTGAACGAAAAACTAGATTATAGTGTGAGGCTATAGAGGTTTATAGGCCTCTTTATAGAGCTTTTTATAGTGGTTTTAGTAGTATAGGCTTTATAGTTATAGTATGCATAGTAGGTGAGAAATTTAGGTTTGAAGTTTAAAATACTAGCGATAGATAGGTATAAAGTAGGCCTTAGAGGTGTATATATTATGCTATAGCTATAGAGGGTGCTAAGAGAACTGTAGTATACTAAGCTTTATAGCTATAGTGCTTATAGCAGGTAAGCTATAAGGTGTTGAAGTTAGGTAGTAGCTACTTATAGCTAAATCTATATAGATACTTCTAAAGAGGTATAAAATAAGTATCTCTAAAAGATCTAACTAATTATAGGCTGAGAAAAATAAATACTTCTGAATAGCTATTTAATTTATACTCTAATTAATAGCTGCTATAAGCTTTATTTAGTTTAGCTATACTTATAAGTATCTCTAGGAGCTTTAGGTAGTTAATTAAGATATATATAGCTTTTCTCTAACTAAAATTAGCTGTAAGTATATTTTTTTGTTTTCTTATATAAATCTAATTTATTTAGGCTGAAAATTCTAGGTAAAACAGTAATTAATAGAGCTAGGGCTAAAAAAGTGTTAATAGGTTTATGAGAAAGGAGTAGGTGTTAGTAAAATAGTGTATAAGCTTAATTTCTACCCTCTTAGAGTAAGCTGTTAGTAACTACAGCTAAAAACATTCTATATCTTTATAGATTTAGAGTAGTATTATTTCTCTTAGCTTAAGGTTTAGCTTTATATAGAGATTTTAATATATCTATATTCTCTTTCTTATTAAAGCTGCTATTTATAGTATACTAAGCTAGAAAATACCTTTAGGTACTTAAAAGTCTTATACTTCTATAGTGCTAATAGATAGATTTTATAGATAGATAGCTAATAGCTAACTTTATATTAAGAACTAGAGGTGAAATGTTTATAGAGGATACTAAATAGCAGATGCTATAGGGTAGTTGCTCTTCTTAAGGTTTTTAATCTATATAACCTCCTCTAAGGAGTATAGTGTAGTAAAAAGCAGCTTTAGGGAACTTAAAGTAGGAAACTAGATATTTCTAAGGTGCTATAAGCTTAGCTAATAGACTGCTTTAGTAGGCTAAATTAGTAGTAATTACTTTTTAATAGCTATTTATAGTGTTAATAGCTGCTCTTATAATGTTATAATAGTTATTTAGTTAATTCTATTAGTAGTTATATATTTATCTTAAAGATTAAGCTATATATATCTAAGTATAAATAATTATATAGTGAAACTATAAATAGCTTATTATATAAGTTATTATTTATTTAATAGTATCTTACTATTTAGATAACTATAGTAATTTTAGAGTTAATATATACTAAAAATCTTAACTTATAAAGGGATATATTTATTAGATTAAAAACTAATACTTTTTAAGGCTTATTAGTGATTTATAATAACTTTTTGAATTATATAGCTTTATGCTAGTAATAATTTATTTAAATTTCTTTTCTATTAACTTTTGATATTAAAGTAGTGTTCTAGTATAGTTATAATAAGTAATAGAAGGTTAAAGCTTAACTTTAGAGAAGGAGCTTGAGAAATAGCTATTATATTTAAGAAAGGCAGTAGGTGTGCAAATTACTTAATTTTAATATAAGGAGGTAGTAATAATAAATATTGATATAAGGCTTTTTTAGGTCTTATAATTAGAATGAGTATAATTTAAATCTTTTAATAAGGAATAATTAGAGGGTAAGTTTAATGCTAATAGCTATAGTAATTCTAGCTTTAATAGTATATATTAAAGTTGTTATAGTTAAAAAGCTTATAGTAGAACTTTAGGCTTAGCTAGCTAGTCTGTCTCACTATATATACTAGTCTAGCTAAGCTTTTCCCTCTGTGGAACCTTATGCTTTTCACTAGGTATATAAGAAAATAGAATTTTTATTTTAAAAAAATTAGAGTGCTTTAGGTAGGCTTATATTTAAATATATTAGTATAAAATAATAGAATAAGATGTGTAGTTTTATTTTATTAGTTTTTAGGACTGCTATAATGATTAATAGGGATAGTTAGAAGTATTAATATTTAATTATTAGAGGTGAAATTTTTAGATTTATTGAAAACTAATTACTATGAAAGTATTTGCTAAAGATGTTTTTATTTATTAGGAATAAAAGTTAAAAGATTAAAGACAATTAGATATTATTATAGTTTTAACTATAAATTATGCTGATTAAGAATTAGATAATATTATTTTTTGATTTGTTTAGTATTTTATGAGAAATTAAAATGTTTAAGCTCTAGGGGGAGTATAGTTATAAAGCTAAAACTTAAAGAAATTGATAGAAGAGTATCACTAGGGGTAAATAGAAGCTGTTTTGCTCTGCTCTATATAGTAAACTTATTAAAGGTTTAGTAATACTATATATAATTACTAGTTACCTCTTTAGTAGCGATATCTTTAAATTATAAGAAACTCTCTAAGAGTAATATTACTAAATAGAGCTTGAGAGAGCTACTTTATAGTAGCAGAGTAACTACTGTTAGTATAGTAAGAATATGTTTACTTAAGAGGCTATTTATAGCTAAGCTTCTTCTAACTTAAGGAGAAGGTTTAGAGACTTAATAGGGATGGGTTGAGCTATTATAGCTCTACTTAAAATAGAGTTTATATTTATTAGAGATAGCTAGAAATTGAAAACTTATGCTAGCCTCCTAGCTAGCAGTAAGCTACTTTAAAAGGGAGCTTGCAGCTTAATTTAACTTAATATAGGAAAACTTATTAAGTTTAGATATAATGAGAATTAATAGATTAAAAGCTTTTTTTTGATTTTATAGGTAGTGATATATAGCTGTTTTTAGTTAATAGAGTGATTTATCTGCTTAATTGCAATAATAAATGAGACTTTAACTTACTAAATAGCTTATATTGCTTTAGCAGTATGCTAGCTTCTTAGAGGGACTATTAGCTTAAGCTGATAGAAGTTTGAGGTAATAATAGGTCTATAATGCCTTTAGATGTTCTAAGCTATATATATATTATACTGATAGAGCTAGTGAGTACTTTTTTAACTTAAAAGTTTAAGTAATTTTATTAAACTTTGTTGTGCTAGGAATAAAGTATTATAATTATTGCTCTTTAATGAGGAATCTTTAGTAAGTATAAGTTATCAGCTTGTGTTAATTATATTTCTGCTTTTTATATATACTACCTGTTGCTACTATTAATTAAATAGCTTAATGAGGCTTTTAAACTGATCTAAAGGAGGAGGTAACTCTTCTTTCTAGTTGAAAAGTTATTTAAATTTAGTTATTTAGAAGAAGTAAAAGTTATAATAAGGTTTCTATTAGTGAACTAGTAGAAAGATTATTACTAAGTTTATGCTTTATAACTTTTTGTAAATATATTTATAACTGTTGTTTTAGTAGGTAGGGTTTCTATAACTTTTTTAGCCTTCTATCTCTAAGTGGGTTAGCGCTTACTAGAGGATAACTAAACTCTGATTTAATGATGTTTCTTCTAAGTAGTATAAATAAATAATTAAAACTTTTAATAATAGATCTTTTAGTTTTAATATTAATAAAGAATGCAGTAAAATATAATAAGTAATATGAATTATAGAATTTAGTGAATTATTAAATTTTTAAATGTATATTATGCTTGCTAGTATTCTAGTAGGTATATCTATTTAAGTGTTATTTTAACTTTTAAGCTTTACTTAGTGTTAGAGCTTTATAGCTGATATAGGCTTTTAAAGGTAGTAGTAAACTTTCTTAGAGCCTCTTTTACGTAGTAATTTTATATTTTGTACTAAGGTTTAGAGGGATTTTTACTATAAAACCCTCTAATTTTCTAAAGGTTAACTTTAGATTAAGTAGAAATACCTATTAAACTTAAGTATATTAATAAGTAGAGGAAAAGAAACTAATAGGGATTGCTTTAGTAATAGTAAGTAAAGTAGTAATAGCTTAAATTTAAAATCTAGCCTTAAGCTTAAGTTATAATTTATAGAGAATGTTTTTAGTGTGGTGCTTTTTAAGTTTTCTAGAATAAGATATTAGAGAGGGTGAGAGCTTTATATAGTTAGATATTAAGCCTTTATAAAGCTCTTTTGATAAGTTAAGTAGTTTAGAAATGCTACTTAAAATAGGAGGTATATTTCTTCTAAAGCTAAATATTAGCTAGAGACTGATAGTATATAAGTAGAGTGATTAAAAGATAAAAAGCATTTTAAAAAGAAGGTTAAATAGTATATAAAATTGTTAAAAAGGAAGCGTTTATAATTAGACTTATATCTAGTGAATTATTTAGCTTTTATAGCTAAAGTATTTTATTAGCTTAAGCTAGTATTAGCTTGCTATTAGAGATAAAAGCTTTAGGAATATAGCTTTTTTTAGGGAGTGTTATAGCTTATTATATAATACTTTTTAGTAGACTGAGGTATATGCTCTATAAAGATACTAGTATAATAGTTATTAGTAACTTATTTTAAAATATAGACTAAGGAGTTAATTTTATATATAAGTGTTTAGATGTTAAACCTTTATACATAATAAAAGTGAATATAGGTGAGAGCTTTAGCGTATTATTAACTGATCTTAATGTTCTCAGATAGATTTAAATAAAAGCATATAAGGTTAGACTTAAAAGAAAGTGAACTATATATATATAAAGTAAAGCTAGAGGAAACTTTAGTAGAAGCTTATAGTAGTTTTAATGTGTAAATTGATTGTTAAATATGCATATAGAGGTAAAAGATTAATTAAACCTTCTAGTAGCTAGTTTCTGCTGAAGTTTCCTTTAGGATAGCAGTATTAAACTTAGTTTTATGAGGTAAAGTAAATAATTAGAGACTTAGGGGCGTTATATTACTTTTATCTATTTTTAAACTTTAAATATATAAAAAGCTTTTATTGCTTAATTGAATGTAGGTATTTAAATATATTAATACTAGTAGGCTATTTTTAGTAAGTAGAACTAGTAATATAAGATAAACTAAATATGAGGTTAAAGTGCTAGAGTAGATGCTTATTAAATACTATAAAAGGTGTTAGTATATTTTAACAGTAAGATAGTAGCTATAAAAGTTAGAATCTATTAAGGATTATGTAATAACTTACCTGCTAAATATATTAGCTTTAAAAATAGATAATGCTTAAGCGTTTCATTTATATTTTACCTTTAGTATAGAAATAATATACTAAAGAGTAGGTAGATATAGAGGTTATAATAAAGCTTAAGGTATAAGCTTAAGTAGAATAGCTTTTAGTGTAGATTTTAGTAGTAGTAGTAAATACTTTAATGAGAACTTAAAGGACTAAAGTAAGGAAAGGTTTTATATAAATAGCAGTTAGATATAGATTAGTTAATTTTAAGCTATAGGGAAGTTTTATTTTAAAGAGGTATTTATACTCTATATAGTAAAAGGGAAGCTAGTTAATATTCTAGTATTTAGATATAGGTTTTATATAGTAATATAACTAAATATAGAGATAATAGTAGAAGCTTTAAGTAGAGTTCTCTTTTCTTCTTAACAGTTTATTACTTTAAAATCAGTTTATTTAGAGCTAAGGTTTAATAGCTAGAAGAGCTTAGCACTTCTATTAGGTTTAGTGCATTTTTAATATCTTTTGAAAATCTATAGAAAGAAATAATTCTTATACTAGGTTATACTTATAACTGTAGTAGGTCTCTAAGGTAAACAGCTTCTAGTTAATAAAATAATATAGATAAGAGAAGTTAGCAAAATAAATCTATAACTTTAGAATAAGGATTAGCTCTAAAGGTTAGGTATATTAAGCTTTAGGTAGACAGCTTAGAAGTAAGTTACTACTAGCTAGGTTTCTAGCTAGAAGCTTCTAGTATTTAAGTTCTAATGCTTTTAGTAGGCTTTAGCTGTTTAGTATATAGTTAATAACTAACTTAGAACTAGTATAAATAAAGGGAATTTAACTGTTTAATTAAAATATAGTATTATGATAGCTAGAAAGTAGTGTTAATATAATGTAATTTCTATTTAGTGCTCTAAGTATTAAAGTGAAGTAATTTAACTAAGTGTAAATAAACAGTAGGAGTAATTATAACTTAAATAGTTAGCTAGAAGGTTTAGAGATAGGTTTCTCTATTAAGAAGGTTATTAGAATAAAAGTAAAAAGCTACTTATTAGTGAGATGTCCTCTAGGGCGTTTTGTGATACTATTAAATTGATAAGAAGTTTCTAACGCTTAATAGCATTATAGCCTAAATAAAAGTTTTTTATATCTATATTAGGGGTGTATACTAAAGTTAATAGCTTTAGGGATAGTAATAAAACGTTAAGATATATAAGTAATTTGTAGCTAATCTTTAAGTTTTCTTTCTAAGAGGATATAGGTGTAGTTTAATAACTAAATAGTAATAGGTTTATTAGAGAGAACACCTCTAGTAAGTTTAAGATATAGTCTATAGTATGCTTGAAATAGCATTGCTTACCTAAGTGCTTTTAAAGTAGCTAAATGCCTTATTATCTAATTAGTGATATATATAAATAGATTAATAAGATTCCTACTGTTTCTATCTACTATTTAGTGAAACTATAGCTAAGGGAATAGGCTTAATAGAATTAGTAGGAAAAGAAAACCTTATTAAGCTTAACTTTAGTTTAATATTATAAAAAGATATAGGAGGTGTAGAATAAGTAGAAGCTTTAGCGCTAGTAAAATACTACTACTTCTATTGTTTTTTTACTTATTTAATAAAGTAGGGCTAGATTTATATCTAACTTTTAGTTTTAAGGTTCTTTGTAGGCTGACTTAAGTTAAAGATATTATTAAGTAGGGAGTTTAGCTGGAGTGGTATATCTATTAAACTATAATATAGGTATCCTAAAGGGGGTTTATAGAGAATAGAAATCTCTAGTAGAATAAAAAGGTAAAAGTCTTTTTAATTTTAATTTTTAGTATAAATATAAACTATAAAAATATAGCTTATTAATCCTTTAGTTCTTTAAAATTTAAAGCTAGAGGTATTAGAAAAGTTACTATAGGGATTAACTATTAGTCTAAGAAAGTCTACTGTGATAGTAAAGTAGTAGTTAGTCCTCTGTTTCCTCTATAACGCTTAAAGGTAGGTAGATAAAATATTTAAATATAGGAAAGTCTTATTAAGTTAGTAGTAGTAAACTATAGTAGTAACGCTCTATAGTGAAGTCTTTTTAGGATAGCTAACAATCTGCTAAATAGAGACTATCTGTAGCTAATTAAGCTATATTAGACTCCTTATGATAGGATGAAGGGTTTAGTGGTTTAACGTTTAGTAAGGTGTTAAGAGGCTAGAGCTTTTGAAGAAAGGCTTTATTTCTACTTAAGGTATAAGCTATACCTATCTGAGAAGGTGCTACATCTACTAGCTATATTAGCTAAGAAGTATAAAGTAGGCTACTATATATAGCTTATAGGTATTATAGAACTAGCTTATAGTAGCTAAACGTTTATAGTAATATTACTTTTTAATCTTTTGATATTAGCTTTTTTTATTATACTAAAGTAGAATTTAGTAAGTATTAAATTGTTTACTTATTAATAAGGAATATAAGT
Source organism: Colletotrichum viniferum (assembly GCA_020226115.1). Taxonomy (NCBI): domain Eukaryota; kingdom Fungi; phylum Ascomycota; class Sordariomycetes; order Glomerellales; family Glomerellaceae; genus Colletotrichum; species Colletotrichum viniferum. Next base: position 1,210,399 of record JAGFBE010000019.1, read on the forward strand.
TAGGTTTAAACTGTTGTGAGATAGGTTAGTTTTATCTTATTAATAACCTTATTGCAATAGTAATTAAGCTTAGTATGAGAGAAACTACTTATTTAGATAATTAGTTTTTATAGCTATCTAATTAAGTAGTGCTATAAAGCTACTATCTGCTAGATAATAGCTAAATACCTCTAAGTTAGAATTTATATTAGAATGTAATAATACTTTCTATACGTATAGATAGATATAAATAAGCTTTAGCTTAGCGTTTTAGTAAATAATTTCTCTATTGCTCTTAAAGTAAGTAGTAGTATTTTATAAATTATAATTTTAGTATAAGTAGGGTTAAATTTTTTATAAATAACTTAGATATATAAAAAGGTTTTATAAGTAGTAGAGTAGCTTTATTATTATAATCTGCTGAAGGTAAGCCTTTTTTTACTTTAATTTTCTTATGAACTTAGCAGCTATTATGCTATGAGAATATAAGGTTTTAGTATGTAGAGAGATAGAGAAAGAGAGAGAGAGAGAGAACTTAAGAGAGCTCTGCTTAGAGAGACTACCTTATATAGTTGTTTTAGCTAAGTCTATATAAGTACTTCTAAAAAGACTTTAAAAGAGTTAATAAGTATAGTAACTAGCTAAATGTGCAGCTAGTACTTCTAAAAAGTATATAAGCTGCATATTAAAGCTTAAAGTATCTCTAAAAGCTTTTATATAGTTATAGCCTCTCTTTTTCTTTTCTATGCCTAAATCTATGTAGATGTTTTTAGTACCTTCTAAAGGTGGAGCTATAAGTATCTCTAAAAGGTGTAAAGTAAGTACTCCTAAAAGGAAAACTAAGTTATAGAGTGAGGCTATAGAGGCTTACTTTTGATTTATAGAGGTATCTATAGTAGTTTTAGAGGTGTAAAGCTTATAGCTATAGCATCTATAGTTAGAGAGTTATAAAGTGTTAAAGTTAGGCTGCTATTTATCTACAGCTAAGTTTATATAAGTATTTCTAAAAGGTTAAGCTTAAAGTATTTCTAAGAGATCTAACTAATTATAGGCTGAAAAAGATAAATACCTCTAAAGAGGTGTAAAAGAAGTATCTCTAAAGGGTTAAGCTTAAAGTACTTCTAAAAGGTATAAAACTAATATTTCTAAATGAAAAACTAGATTATAGTGTGAAGCTATAGAGGTTTATAGCCTACTTATAGAGCTTTTTATAGTAGTTTTAGTAGTATAAGCTTTATAGCTATAGTATATATAGCAGGTAAGAAATCTAGGTTTAAAGTTTAAAATACTAGCGATAGATAGGTATAAAGTAGATACTAAAGGTATATATATTATGCTATAGCTATAGAAGGTGCTAGTAGAGTAGCAGTATACTAAGCTTTATAGCTATAGCGTTTATAGTAGGTAAGCTATAGGGCGTTGAAGTTAGATAATAGCTGTTTATAGCTAAATCTATATAAGTACCTCTAAAGAGGTATAAAACTAATACCTCTAAACGATCTAACTAATTATAAAGTAGGAAAAAATAAGTATTTCTAAAGAGATATAGAACTAATACCTCTAAAAGGATGATTTAATTAGGTGAGAAATCTATAGGTTAATATAGTGAGGTAGAGTTTAAGATAAGTTATATTATAATAGAATATAAGTAAGATATTACTTTTTTTTATTTTAAGGTAGCTAAAAGTAGGTTTTTTCTTTAGATATCTAGCTAAAAGTTTATATTTAAAAGGAGAAAAAGAAATAGGTTTATTATATATATAAGTAATTTTATAAGCTTTCTTCTTTTTATATTTATATAGATAGTAATAAGTAAGAAATAGTTATTTATAATAAATAAGCAGTTTTAATAAGAAAAAAAGAGAATATATAGAATATTATATATATAAAAAGAGAAATAATAACTCTAAAAATAAGCTATTATATAAAAGAAATATTTTATATAAATAAGTAGTATAGAAAATAAATATAAAATTCTAAAGCTATAAAAATAAATAAAAAGAAAGCAGAGAAGATATAAATAATAGCTTTTAGAATAAATAAAATAGTGAAGTAGTAGTATTTTCTATATAGATATGAGAAAAAGTAAATAAAAAAATAAAATATCTTAATAAAGTAGTACTATATATAGAAGTATTATATATATAGATAGAGTAGAGTAAGAGGTTTTTAAAATACTATATAATATATCTATAGTATTAATACTTAGTAAGATATAAAACTTTAAAGCTGAAATAGCACTTCTTACTACTAAGTCTGAAGGTAACTGTTTAGTACCTCTAAAGGTAAAGCCTAAAGTACTTCTAAAGGATCTAACTAATTATAGGCTGAGAAAAATAAGTACTTCTGAAGGGTTAAGCCTAAAGTACCTCTAAAGGGTTGAGCTTAAAGTACTTCTAAAGGGTTAAGCTTAAAGTACTTCTAAAAGGTGTAAAACTAATACTTCTGAATGAAAAACTAGATTATAGCGCGAGGCTATAGGGGTTTATAGGCCTCTTTATAGAGCCTTTTATAGCAGTTTTAGTAGTATAAGCCTTATAGTTATAGCATACATAGTAGGTGAAAAATTTAAGTTTAAAGTTTAAAATACTAGTAATAAATAGGTATAAAGTAGGCCTTAGAGGTATGTATACTATGCTATAGCTATAGAGGGCGCTAAGAAGGCTGTAATATATTAAGCTTTGCAGTTATAACGCTTACAGCAAGTAAGCTATAGGGCGTTAAAGTTAAGCAGCAGCTGCTTATAGCTAAGTTTATATAGGTACTTCTAAAGAGGTGCAAAATAAGTACCTCTAAAAGATCTAACTAATTATAGGCTGAGAAAAATAAGTACCTCTAAATAGCTGTCTAATTTACACTCTAACTGATAGCTACTATAAGTTTTGCCTAGTTTAGCTATACCTATAAGTACCTCTAGAGGCTTTAGGTAGTTAATTGAGATATATACAGCCTTTCTCTAACTAAAATTAGCTATAAGTATATTTTTTTGTTTTCCTATATAAATTTGATTTATTTAAGCTGAAAATCCTAAGTAGAATAGTAATTAGTAAAGCTAGGGCTAAAAAAGCGTTAGTAGGCTTATAAGAAGGGAGTAAGTGCTAATAAAACAGCATATAGGCTTAATTTCTACCCTTTTAAGGTAAGTTACTAGTAACTACAGCTAAAAACATTTTATATCTTTATAGATTTAAAATGGTGTTACTTCTCTCAGTTTAAAGCTTAGCTTTATATAGAGATTTTAGTATATCTATATTCTTCTTTTTATTAAAGCTACTACTTATAGTACGCTAAGCTAGAAGATGCTTTTAGGTATTTAAAAGCTTTATACTTCTATAGTGCTAATAGATAGGTTTTATAGATAGATAGCTAATAGCTAACCTTATACTAAAAACTAAAGGTGAAACGCTTATAGAGGATACTAAATAGTAGATACTATAGAGTAGTTGCTCTTCTTAAAGCTTTTAATCTATATAACTTCCTCTAGGGGGTATAGTATAGTGAAAAGCAGCTTTAGAGAACTTAAGGTGGAAAACTAGATACTTCTAAAGTGCTATAGGTCTAGTTAATAGACTACTCTAATAGGTTAGATTAGTAGTAACTACTTTTTAGTAGCTGTTTATAGCGTTAATAGCTGCTTTTATAGTGTTATAATAGTTATTTAGTTGATTTTATTAGTAGTTATATGCTTATCTTAAAGATTAAGCTATATATGTCTAAGTATAAGTAATTATATAGTAAAACTATAAGTAGCTTATTATATAAGTTATTATTTATTTAATAGTATTTTACTATTTAGATAACTATAGTAATTCTAGAGCTAATATATATTAAAAATCCTAACTTATAAAGAGATATATTTATTAGATTAAAAACTAATGCTTTTTAAAGCTTACTAGTGATTTATAATAACTTCTTAAATTATATAGCTTTGCGCTAGCAATAGTTTATTTAAATTTCTTCTCTATTAACTTTTAATACTAGAGTAGTATTTTAGTATAGTTATAATAAGTAACAGAGGGTTAAGGCTTAACTTTAGAGAAGAAGCTTGAGAAATAGCTACTATATCTAAGGAAGGTAGTAGATATGTAAATTACTTAATTTTAATATAGAGAGGTAGTGATAATAAATACTAATATAGGGCTCTTTTAGGTTTTATAATTAGAATAAGTATAATTTAAATCTCTTAATGAGGAATAATTAGAAGGTAAGTTTAGTGCTAGTAGCTATAGTAATTTTAGCTCTAATAGTATATATTAAAGTTATTATAGTTAAAAAGCTTATAGTAGAACTTTAAGTCTAGCTAGCTAGTCTACCTCACTATATATATTAGTCTAGCTGGGCTTTTCTTTCTATAGAACTTTATGTTTTTTACTAGGTGTGTGGGAAAATAAGACTTTTATTTTAAAAAAATTAGAGTGCTCTAGGTAGGCTTATACTTAAATATATTAGTATAGAATAATAGAATAGGATGTGTAGTTCTATTTTATTAGTTTCTAAGATTACTATAATAATTAATAGGAATAGTTAGAGGTATTAGTATTTAATTATTAAAGGTGAAATTTTTAGATTTATTAAAGACTAATTATTGTGAAAGCATTTACTAAAAATATTTTTATTTATTAGGAATAAAAGTTAGAGGATTAAAGATGATTAAATATTATTATAGTCTTAATTATAAATTATGCTAATTAGGGATCAGATGATGTTATTTTTTAACTTATTTAGCACTTTATGAGAAATTAAAGTGTTTAAGCTTTAGGGGGAGTATAGTTATAAAGCTGAAACTTAAAGAAATTAATAGAAGGGCACTATTAGGGGTAAATAGAAGCTGTTTTACTCTGCTCTATATAGTAAGCTTATTAAGAGTTTAGTAGTGCTATATATAATTACTAGTTATTTTTTTAGTAGTAATATCTTTAAATTATAAGAAACCTTCTAAAGGTGATATTATTAAGTAGGGCTTAAGAGAGCTACTTTATAGTAGTAGAGTAATTACTATTAGTATAGTAAGAATATATCTACTTAAGAAGCTACTTATAGCTAAGTTTCTCCTAACTTAAGGAGAAGGTTTAGAGACTTAATAAGGATAGGTTAAGTTGTTACAGCTCTGCTTAAGATAGAGTTTATACTTGCTAGAGATAGCTAGGAATTGAAAACTTATACTAGCCTTCTAGTTAGTAGTAAGCTACTCTGAAAGAGAGCTTATAGTTTAATTTGACTTAATATAGAGAAACTTATTAGGTTTAGATATAATGAGGATTAATAGATTAAAAGCTCTTTTTTAATTTTATAGGTAGTGGTGTATAGTTGTTTTTAGTTAGTAGAGTGATTTATCTGCTTAATTGCAATAATAAATGAGATCTTAACCTGCTAAATAGCTTATATTGCTTTAATAATATGTTAGCTTCTTAGAAGGATTATTAATTTAAGCTGATAGAAGTTTGAAGTAATAATAAATCTATAATGCTTTTAGATGTTTTAAGCTATATATATATTATACTAATAGAGCTAGTAAGTATTTTCTTAATTTAAAAGTCTAAGTAATCTTATTAAACTCTATTATACTAGAAATAAAGTATTATAATTATTGCTCTTTAATGAGAAATCCCTAGTAAGTATAAGTTATTAGCTTATATTAATTATATCTCTACCTTTTATATATACTGCTTATTATTACTACTAATTAAATAGCTTAGTGAGGCTTTTAAACTGATCTAAGAGAGGAGGTAACTCTTCTTTCTAGTTAGAAAGTTATTTAAACTTAGTTATTTAGAAGAAATAAAAGTTATAATAAGATCTCTATTAGTGAACTAGTAGAGAGATTATTACTAAGTTTACGCTCTATAACTTTTTATAAATATATTTATAACTATTATTTTAGTAAGTAAGGTTTCTATAACCTTTTTAGCCTCTTATTTTTAAGTAGGTTAGCGCCTATTAGAGGATAACTAAACTTTAATTTAATAATATTTCTTTTAAGTAGTATAAGCAAATAATTAAAACTTTTAATAATAGATCTTTTAGTTCTAGTATTAATAAAGAACGTAGTGAAATGTGATAAGTAATATAAATTATAGAATTTAGTAAATTATTGAATTTTTAAATACATATTGCGCTTACTAGTATTCTAGTAGGTATGCTTATTTAAGCGTTATTTTAACCTTTAAGCTTTATTTAGTATTAAGGCTTTATAGCTAATATAGGCCTTTAAAGGTAGTAGTAGACCTTCTTAGAGCTTCTTTTATATAGTAACTTTATGTTTTACACTAGGGTTTAGAGGGATTTTTACTATAAAACCTTTTAATTTTCTAAAGGTTAATTTTAGATTAAATAGAAATACCTATTAAACTTAAGTATATTAATAAGTAGAAGAAAAAAAACTAATAAGGATTGCTTTAGTAATAGTAAGTAAAGTGGTAACAGCTTAAATTTAAAATCTAGCTTTAGGCTTAAGTTATAATTTATAGAGGATGCTTTTAGTATAGTACTTTCTAAGTTCTCTAGAATAAGATACTAGAGAGAGTGAGAGCTTTATATAGTTAGATACTAAGCTTTTATAAAGCTTTTTTAATAAGTTAAGTAGTTTAGAAATACTACTTAAAATAAGAGGTATATTTCTTCTAAAGCTAAATATTAGCTAGAGACTAATAGTATATAAGTAGAGTAATTAAAAGATAAAAAGCATTTTGAAAAGAGAGTTAAACAGTATGTGAAATTATTAAAAGGGAAGCACTTATAATTAGACTTATATCTAGTGAATTATTTAGTTTTTATAGTTAGAGTATTTTGCTAGCTTAGGCTAGTATTAGCTTACTATTAGGGATAAAAGCTTTAGAAATGTAGCTTTTTTTAGGGAGTGTTATAGCTTATTATATAATACTTTTCAGCAGACTAAGGTATATATTTTATAAAGATACTAGCATAATAGTTATTAGTAACCTATCTTAAAATATAGACTAAGGAGTTAATTTTATGTGTGAGTATTTAGGTGTTAAACCTCTATGTGTAATAAAAGTGAATGTAGGTGAGAGCTTTAGTATATTATTAACTAATCTTAATATTTTTAGATAGATTTAAGTAAGAGTATATAGGGTTAGACTTAAAAGAAGGTGAACTATATATATATAAGGTGAAGTTAGAGAAAACTCTAGTAGAGGCTTATAGTGGTTTTAATATGTAAATTAATTATTAAATATATATATAGAGGTGAAAAACTAATTAAACCTTCTAATAGCTAGTTTCTACTGAAGTTTTTTTTAGGATAGCAGTATTAAACTTAGTTTTATAAGGTAAAGCGAATAATTAAGGACTTAGGGGCGCTATATTGCTTTTATTTATTCTTAAACTTTAAATATATAAGAAGTTTTTATTACTTAATTAAACGTAGGTATTTAAATATATTAATACTAGTAGGCTATTTTTAGTAAATAGAACTAGCGATATAGAATGAACTAAATATAAAGTTAAAGTGTTAGAGTAGACGCTTATTAGATATTATAAAAGGTGTTAGTATATCTTAATAATAGGATAGTAGCTATAGAAGTTAGAATCTGCTAAAGACTATATAATAACTTATTTGCTAAATATACTAGTTTTAAAAATAAATAGCGCTTAAGTGTCTCACCTATATTTTGCTCTTAGTATAGAAATGATGTGCTGAGGAGTAAGTAGATGTAGAGGTTGTAATAAAGCTTAAGGTATAAGCTTAAGTAGAACAGCCTCTAGTGTAGATCTTAGTAGTAGTAGTAAATACTTTAATGAGAACTTAAAGGACTGAAGTAGAGAAAGGTTTTATGTGAATAGTAGTTAGATATAGGTTAGTTAATCTTAAGCTATAGAGAAGTTCTATTTTAAAGGGGCACTTATGCTCTATATAGCGAAAGAGAAGCTAGTTAATATTTTAGCATCTAGATATAGGTTTTGCGCAGTAATGCAACTAAACATAGAGATAATAGTAGGGGCTCTAGGTAGAGTTTTCTTTTCTTTTTAATAGTTTATTACTTTAAAATTAGTTTATTTAAAGCTAAGGTTTAATAGCTAGAAGAGCTTAGTATTTCTATTAGGTTTAGTGTGCTCTTAACATCTTTTGAAAATCTGTGGAAAGGAATAATTTTTACACTAGGTTGTACTTATAACTGTAGTAGGTTTTTAAGGTGAATAGCTTCTAGTTAATAGAATAATATAGATAAAGGAAGTTAGTAAAATAGATTTATAACTTTAGGATAAAGATTAGCTCTAAAGGTTAGGTATATTAGGCTTTAAGTGGATAGCTTAGGAGTAGGTTGCTACTAGCTAGGTTTCTAGCTAGAGGCTTTTAGTATTTAGGTTTTAACGCTTTTAGTAGGCTTTAGTTATTTAGTATATAGTTAATAACTAATTTAGAACTAGTATAGATAAGGGGAATCTAACTGTTTAATTAAAATATAGTATTATAATAGCTAGAAAGTAGTGTTAATATAATATGATTTCTACTTAGTGCTTTAAATGTTAAAGTGAAGTAATTTAACTAAGCGTAGATAAATAGTAGGAGTAATTATGACTTAAATGGTTAGCTAGAGGGCTTAGAGATAGGTTTCTCTATTAAAAAGGTTATTAGAATAGGAGTGAAAAGCTATTTATTAGTGAGGCGTCCTTTAGGGCGTTTTGTGATACTGTTAAATTGATAAGAAGTCTTTAATACTTAATAGCACTACAGCTTAGATAAAAGTTTTTTATATTTATATTAGAGGTATATACTAAGGTTAATAGCCTTAGAGATAGTAATAGAACGTTGAGATATATAGGTAACCTATAGCTAATCCTTAAGTTCTCCTTCTAAGAGGATATAAGTGCAGTTTAATAACTAAATAGTAGTAAGCTTACTAGAAGGAACACTTCTAGTAAGTTTAAGATATAGTTTATAGTATGCTTAAAATAGTATTACCTACCTAAGTGCTTTTAAGATAGCTAAATACTTTATTATCTAATTAGTAATACATATAAATAGATTAATAAGATTTTTATTATTTTTATCTACTATTTAGTGAAACTATAGCTAAAGGAATAGGCTTAGTAGAATTAGTAGAGAAAGAAGACTCTATTAAGTTTAACTTTAGTTTAATATTATGAAAAGATATAAGAGGTGTAGAATAAGTAGAAGCTTTAGTGCTAGTAAAATACTACTATTCTTATTATTTTTTTACTTATTTAATAAAATAGGGCTAGATTTACATCTAACTTCTAGTTTTAAGGTTCTTTATAGGCTAACTTAAGTTAAAAATATTATTAGGTGGGGAGTTTAGCTAGGGTGGTATATCTATTAAATTATAATATAGGTGTTTTAAGGGGAGCTTATAGAGAATAGAAATCTCTAGTAGAATAAAAGAGTAAAAGTTCTTTTGATTTTGATTTTTAGTATAAATATAAACTATAAAAGTGTAGCCTATTGATCTTTTAGTCCCTCAAAATTTAAGGCTAGAAGTGCTAGAAAAGTTACTATAGAGATTAACTGTTAGTCTAAAAAAGTTTGCTGTGATAGTAAAGCAGTAGTTAGTTTTCTATCCTCTCTATAACGCTTAGAGGTAGGTAGGTAAAATATCTAGATGTAGGAAAGTTTTGCTAGGTTAGTAGTAGTAAACTATAGTAGTAACATTTTATAGTGAAGTCTTTTTAGGATAGCTAATAACCTGCTGAATAGAAACTATTTATAGCTAATTAAGCTATATTAGACTTCCTATAATAGGATAAAAGGTTTAGCAGTTTAACGCTTAATAAGGTGTTAAAAGGCTAGAGCTTTTGAAGAAAGGCTTTATTTCTGCTTAAGGTATAAGTTATACCTACCTGAGAGGGTGCTATGTCTATTAGCTGTATTAGCTAAAAAGTATAAAGTAGGCTGCTATGTGCAGCTTATAGGTATTATAGAACTAGCTTATAGTAGCTAAGTATTTATAGTGATATTGCTTTTTGATCTTTTAATGTTAGCTTTTCTTATTATACTGAAGTAGAATTTAGTAAGCGTTAGATTGTTTATCTATTAATAGGAAATGTAAGCTAGGTTTAAACTATTATGAAATAGGTTAGTTTTATTTTACTAATAACTTTATTATAATAGTAATTAAGTTTAGTATAAGAGGAACTGCTTATTTAGATAATTAGTTTTTATAGCTATTTAACTAAGTAGTGCTATAAAGCTACTATCTGCTAGATAATAGCTAAATACCTCTAAGTTAGAATTTATGCTAGAATATAATGATATTTTCTATATATATAGATAGATATAAATAGGCTTTAGTTTAGCGTTTTAGTAAGCAATTTCTCTATTGTTTTTGAAGTAAGTAGTAGTATTTTGCAAATTGTAATTTTAGTATAAGTAAGGTTAAATCTTTTATAAAGAACTTAGATATATAAAAAGGTTCTATAAGTAGTAGAGTAGTTTTATTATTATAATCTGCTAAAAGTAAGCCTTTTTTTGTTTTAATTTCCTTATAAACTTAGCAGCTACTATACTGTGAGAACGTGAGGTTTTAGTGTATAGAGAGATAGAGAGAGAGAAAGAGAGAGAAGATCTAAGAGGGCTTTACTTAGAGAGACTGCTTTATATAGTTATTTTAGTTAAGTCTATATAAATACTTCTAAAGAAACTCTAAGAGGGTTAATAGGTGTAGTAACTAGCTAAGTGTGTAGCTAGTACCTCTAAAAGATATATAAGCTGTATGCTAAAGCTTAAAGTACTTCTAAAAGCTTTTATATAGTTATAGCCTCTCTCTTTTCTTCTTACGCTTAAGTCTGTATAGATGTTCTTAGTACCTCCTAAAGGTGAAGCTGTAAGTATTTTTAAAAGGTATAAAGTAAGTACTTTTAAAAGGAAAACTAAGTTGTAGAGTGAGGTTATAGAGGTTTGCTTCTAACTTATAGAAGTATCTACAGCAGTTTTAGAGGTGTAGAGCTTATAGCTATAGTGTTTATAGTTAGGGAGTTATAAAGCGTTAAAGTTAGGCTGCTATCTGCTTATAGTTAAGTCTGTGTAAATACTCCTAAAAGGTTAAGCTTAAAGTACTTCTGAGGGATCTAACTAATTATAGGCTGAAAAAGATAAATACCTTTAAAGAGGTGTAAAAAAAGTACCTCTAAAAGGTTAAGCTTAAAGTATTTCTAAAAGGTATAAAACTAATACTTTTAAATGAAAAATTAGATTATAGTGTGAAGCTATAGAGGTTTATAGCCTATTTATAAAGCTTTTTATAGCGGTTTTAGTAGTATAAGCTTTATAGCTATAGTATGTATAGTAGGTGAGAAATCTAAGTTTGAAGTTTAAAATACTAGCGATAGATAGGTGTAAAGTAGGCACTAGAGGTATGTATACTATGCTATAGCTATAGAGGGCGTTAGTAGAGTAGTAATGCATTAAGCTTTATAGCTATAGCGTTTATAATAGGTAAGCTATAGAGCGTTAAAGTTAAGTAGTAGCTGCTTACAGCTAAGTTTATATAAATATCTCTAAAGAGGTATAAAACTAGTATTTTTAAACGATCTAACTAATTATAGGGTGGGAAAAAATAAGTACTTCTAAAGAGGTGTAGAACTAATACTTCTAAAAGGATGATTTAATTAAGTGAGAAATCTATAGGTTAACATAGTGAGGTAGAGTTTAAAATAAGTTATACTATAATAGAATATAAATAAGATATTACTTTTTTTTATTTTAAGGTGGCTAAAAGTAGGTTTTTTCTTTAGATATCTAGCTAAAAGTTTATATTTAAAAGGGGAGAAAGAAATAGGTTTATTATATATATAAGTAATTTTATAAGCTTTCTCCTCTTTATATTTATATAGATAGCAATAAGTAAGAAATAGTTATCTATAATAAATAAGCAGTTTTAATAGGAAAAAAAGAGAATATATAGAATATTATATATATAAAAAGAGAAATAATAACTCTAAAAATAAGCTATTATATAAAAGAAATATTTTATATAAATAAGTAGTATAGAAAATAAATATAAAATTCTAAAGCTATAAAAATAAATAAAAAGAAAGCAGAGAAGATATAAGTAATAGCTTTTAGAATGAATAAGATAGTGAAGTAGTAGTATTTTTTATATAGATATGAGAAAAAATAAGTAAAAAAATAAAATATCCTAACAGAGTAGTACTATATATAGAAGCACTATATATATAAATAGAGTAGAATAAGAGGTCTCTAAAACGCTGTATAATATATCTATAGCACTAATATTTAGTAAGATATAAGACTTTAAAGCTGAGATAGCACTTCTCACTACTAAGTCTGAAGGCGACTTTCTAGTATCTCTGAAGGTAAAGCCTAAAGTACCCCTAAAGGATCTAACTAATTACAGGCTGAGAAAAATAAATACTTCTGAAAGGTTAAGCCTAAAGTACCCCTAAAGAGTTAAGCCTAAAGTACCCCTAAAGAGTTAAGCCTAAAGTACTCCTGAAGGGTGTGAAACTAGTACCTCTGAACGAAAAACCAGATTATAGCGTGAGGCTATAGAGGTTTATAAGCCCTTTTATAGACCTTTTTATAGTGGTTTTAGTAGTATAAGCCTTATAGTTATAATATATATAGCAGGCGAGAAATCTAGGTTTAAAGTTTAAAATACTAGCAATAGATAGGTATAAGGTAGGCTTTAGAGGTGTATATACTATGCTATAGCTATAGAGGGCGCTAGGAAGGCTATAGTATACTAAGCTTTATAGCTATAATACTTATAGTAGGCAAGCTATAAGGTATTAAAGTTAGACAGCAGCTACCTATAGCTAAGTCTGCGCAGGTACCTCTAAAGAGGTGCAAAATAAGTATTTCTAAAAGATCTAACTAATTATAGGCTGAGAAAAATAAGTACCTCTAAATAGCTGTTTAACTTACACTCTAACTAACAGCTACTATAGGCTTTGCTTAGCTTAACTACACTTATAGGCGCCTCTAGAGGCTTTAAGCAGTTAATTGAGATATATACAGCCCTTCTCTAACTAAAATTAGCTATAAGTATATTTTTTTGTTTTCCTATATAAATCTAATTTATTTAGGCTGAAAATCCTAAGTAGAATAGTAATTAGTAGAGCTAAGGCTAAAAAAGCATTAGTAGGCTTATGAGAAGGAAGTAGATACTAATAAAATAGCACATAAGCTTAATCTCTGCCCCCTTAAGGTAAGCTGCTAGTAACTATAGCTAAAAACATTCTATATCTTTATAGATTCAGAGTAGTGTTGCTTCTCTCAGCTTGAGGCTTAGTTTTATATAGAGATTCTAGCATATCTACATCCTCCCCCCTACTAAAGCTGCTACCTATAGTATACTGAGCTAGAGGATACCTTTAGGTACTTAAAGGCTTTATGCTCCTATAGTGCTAATAGATAGGTTTTATAGATAGATAGCTAATAGCTAACCTTATACTAAGAATTAGGGGTGAAACGCTTACAGAGGATGCTGAATAGCAGATACTGTGAAGTAGTTACTCCTCTTAAGACTTTCAATTTATACAACTCCTTCTAGGGGGTATAGCGTAGTGAAAAGCAGCTTTAAGGAACTTAAGGTGGGAAATTAGACGCCTCTAAGGTGCTATAAGCCTAGCTAATAGACTACCTTAGCAGGCTAGATCAGTAGTAACTACTTTTTAGCAGCTATTTATAGTGCTAATAGCTGTTCTTATAGTGTTATAATAGTTATTTAGTTAATTCTACTAGTAGTTATATGCTTATTTTAAAGATTAAGCTATATATATCTAAGTATAAGTAATTATATAGTAAAACTGCAAATAGCTTATTATATAAGTTATTATTTATTTAATAATACTTTACTATTTAGATAACTATAGTAATTCTAAAGCTAATATATATTAAAAATCCTAACTTATAAAAGGATGTATTTATTAGATTAAAAACTAATGCTTTTTAGGGCTTACTAGTGATTTATAATAACTTCTCAAATTATATAGCCTTATGCTAGCAATAGTTTATTTAAATTTCTTCCCTATTAACTTTTAATGCTAGAGTAGTGTTTTAGTATAGTTATAATAGGTAATAGAAGGTTAAAGCTTAACCTTAGAGAAGAAGCTTGAGAAATAGCTACTACATCTAAAGAAGGCAGTAGGCATGCAAATTACTTAATCCTAATATAGGGAGGTAGTAATAATAAATACTAATATAAGGCTCTTTTAGGTCTTATAATTAGAATAAGTATAATTTAAATCTCTTAATGAGGAATAATTAGAAGGTAAGTTTAGTGCTAGCAGCTGTAGTAATTCTAGCTTTAATAGCATATATTAAAGTTATTATAGTTAAAAAGCTTATAGTAGAACTTTAAGCCTAGCTAGCTAGTCTACCTCACTACATATACTGGTCTAGCTAAGCCTTTCCCTCTATAGAACCTTATGCTCTTCACTAGGTGTGTAGGAAAATAGGACTTTTATTTTAAAAAAATTAGAGTGCTTTAAGCAGGCTTATGCTTAAATATATTAGTATGGAATAATAGAATAAGATATGTAGTTCTATTTTGTTAGTTTCTAAGACTGCTATAATAATTAATAAGGACAGTTAGAGGTATTAGTATTTAATTATTAGAGGTGAAATTTTTAGATTTATTAAAAACTAACTACTGCAAAAGCATTTACTAAAGATGTTTTTATTTATTAGGAATAAAAGTTAGAAGATTAAAGACGATTAGATACTATTATAGTCTTAACTATAAACTATGCTAACTAAAGATTAGATGATGTTATTTTTTAACTTATTTAGCACCTTATGAGAAATTAAAGTGTTTAAGCTCTAGGGGGAGTATAGTTATAAAGCTAAAACTTAAAGAAATTAATAGAAAGGTACTACTAGGGGTAAATAGAAGCTGTTTCGCTCTGTTCTATATAGTAAGCTTATTAAAGGTCTAGTAGTATTATATATAATTACTAGTTACCTCTTTAGTAGCAACATCTTCAAATTATAGGAAACTTTCTAAAAGTAATACTACTAAATAAGGCTTAAGAGAGCTATTCTGTAGTAGTAGAGTAACTACTGCTAGTATAGTAAGAATATATCTGCCTAAGAGGCTACTTACAGTTAAGCTTCCTTTAACTTAGAGAGAAGGTCTAGAGACTTAATAAGAATAAGTTAGGCTGTTATAGCCCTACTTAAGATAGAGTTTATACCTGCTAGAAATAGCTAGAAATTAAAAACTTATGCTGACTTCTTAGTTAGCAGTAAGCTACTTTAAAAAGAAGCTTACAGCTTAATTTAACTTAATATAGGGAAACTTATTAGGTTTAAACATAATGAGGATTGATAAATTAAGAGCTTTTTTTTGATTTTGTAGGTAGTAGTGTATAGCTGTTCTTAGTTAGTAGAGTGATTTATCTGCTTAATTGTGATAATAAATGAGACTTTAACTTACTAAATAGTTTATATTGCTTTAGCAGTATACTAGCTTCTTAGAAGGACTATTAGTTTAAGCTAATAGAAGTTTGAGGTAATAATAGGTCTATAATGCTTTTAGATGTTCTAAGCTGCATGCACGTTATACTGATAGAACTAGTAAATACTTTTTTGACTTAAAAGTCTAAGTAATCTTATTAAACTCTGTTATGCTAAGGATAGAGCATTGCAATTATTGCTTTTTAATGAGAAATCTTTAGTAAGCATAAGTTATCAGCTTATGTTGATTATATCTTTGCCTTTTGTATATACTGCTTATTGCTACTACTAATTAAATAGCTTAGTGAGGCTTTTAAACTGATCTAAAAGAGGAAGCAACTTTTCCCTCTAGTTAGAAAGTTATCTAAACTTAGTTATTTAGAGGAAGTAAAAGTTGTAATAAGGTCTCTATTAGTAAACTAGTAGAGAGATTATTACTAAGTTTATGCTCTATAACCTTTTATAAATATATCTATAACTATTGCTTTAGTAGATAGGGTCTTTGCAACTTTTTTAGCTTCCTGCCCCTAAGTAGGTTAGTATCTACTAGAAAATAACTAAACTCTGATTTAATAATGTTTTTTCTGAGTAGTATAAGCAAATAATTAAAACTTTTAATAATAAATCTCTTAGTTCTAATATTAATAAAGAACGCAGCGAAATGCAATAAGTAATGTAAATTGCAGAATTTAGTGAATTATTAAATCTTTAAATGCATATTGCGCCTGTTAGCATTCTAGTAGGTATATCTATTTGAGCGTTATTTCAACCTTTAAGCTCTGCTTAGTGTTAAGGCTTTATAGCTGATATAGGCCTTTAAAGGTAGTAGCAAACCCTTCTAGAGCTTTCTTTGCGTAGTAACTTTACATCTTATACTGAAGTCTAAAGAGACTCTTGCTGTAAAACCTCTTAATTTTCTAAAAGTTAACCTTAGATTAAGTAGAAATACCTACTAAATTTAAGCATATTAATAAGTAGAAGAAAAGAAACTAATAAAGATTGCCTCAGTAATAATGAGTGAAGTAGTAACAGCTTAAATTTGAAATCTAGCCTTAGGCTTAAGTTATAATTTGCAGAGAATGCTTTTAGTGTGATGTCTTCTAAGTTCCTTAGAATAGAATGCTAGAGAGGGTAAAAGCTCTATATAGTTAGACACTAAACCTTTATAAAGCTCTTTTGATAAGTTGAGTAGTTTAGAAATGCTGCTCAAAATGAGAGGTATATTTCTTTTAAAGCTAAATACTAACTAGAGACTAATAGTACATAAATAGAGTGATTAAAAGATAAAAAGCATTTTAAAAAGAAGGTTAAACAGTATGTAAAATTGTTAAAAGGAAAGCGTTTATGACTAAATTTACGTCTAGTAAATCACTTAGCTTTTATAGCTAGAGTACTTTGCTAGCTTAAGCTAGCATTAGCTTGCTGTTAGGGATAAAAGCTTTAGGAATATAGCTCTCTTTAGGGAGTATTATAGCCTGTTGCATAATATCTTTTAGTAGGCTGAGGTATGCACTCTATAAGAATGCTAGCATAATAGTTATTAGCAACCTATTTTAAAATATAGACTAAGGAGTCAACCTTATGTGCGAATGTTTAGGTGTTAAACCTTTATGCGTAATGAAAGTGAACGTAAGTAAAAGTTTTAGCGTATTATTAACTGATCTTAATGTTCTTAGATAGATTTGAGTAAAAATATATAGGGTTAAACCTAAAAGAAGGTGAACTATGTATGTATAAAGTGAAGCTAGAGGAAACTCTAGTAGAGGCTTATAGTAGTTTTGACGTATAAATCAATTGTTAAATATGCATATAGGGGCGAAAAACTAATTAAACCTTCTAGTAGTTAGTTTCTACTGAAGTTTCTCTTAGGATAGTAATGTTAAATTTAGTTTTATGAAGTAAAGCAAATAATTAGAGATTTAAGGGTGCTATATTGCTTTTATCTATTCTCAAACTTTAAATATATAAAAAGCCTTTATTGCTTAATTAAATATAAGTATTTAAATGTATTAACACTAATAGGCTATTTTTAGTAAGTAGAACTAGTGATATAGAATAAACTAAACGTAAGGTTAAGGTGTTAAAGTAGATGCTTATTAAACACTACAAAAAGTATTAGTATATTTTAACAGCAGGATAGTAGCTATAGAAGTTAGAATCTACTAAGAACTGTATAATAACTTATTTACTGAATATACTAGCTTTGAAAATAGATAGCGCTTAAGCGTCTTACTTATACTTCGCTCTCAGTGTAGAAACAATACGCTGAGGAGTAGGTAGATGTAGAGGTTGTGATGAAGCCTAAGGTGTAAGTTTAAGTAGAATAGCCTCTAGTGTAAATCTTAGTAGTAGTAGTAAATATTTTAATGAGAACTTAAAAGACTAAAGTAGGAAAAAGTTCTATATAAATAGTAGTTAGATATAGGTTAGTTGATTTTAAGCTATAGAGAAGTTCTGTTTCAAAGAGGTACTTATGTTCTGTATAGTGAAAGGAAAGCTAGTTAATATTCTAGCACTTAGATGTGGGTTTTGCGCAGCAATGCAACTGAACGTAAAGATGATAGCGGGAGCTCTAGGCAGAGTTCTCTTTTCTTTTTAATAGTTTATTACCTTAAAATTAGTTTGTTTAGAGCTAAGGTTTAACAGCTAGAAGAGTTTAGCACTTCTATTAGATCTAGTACGCTTTTAACGTCTTTTAAAAATCTACAGAAAGGAATAATTCTTACGCTAAGTTATATTTATAACTGCAGTAGGTCTCTAAGGTGAACAGCTTTTAGTTAATAGAATAATATAGATAAAAGAAGTTAGCAAAATAGATCTATAACTTTAGGATAAGGATTAGCTTTAAAGGTTAGATATGTTAAGCTTTAAGTAGACAGCTTAAAAGCAGGTTGCTACTAGCTAAGTTTCTAGCTAGAGGCTTCTAGTATCTAAGTTTTGACGCCCTTAGTAGGTTTTAGCTATCTAGCATATAGTTAATAACTAACTTAGAACTAATATAGATAAGGGGAATCTAACTGTCTAATTAAAATATAGCATTATGATAGTTAGAAAGTAGTGTTGATATAATATGATTTCTGCTTAATGCTCTAAATATTAAAGTGAAGTAATTTAACTAAGTGTAGGTAAATAGTGGGAGTAACTATGACTTAAATGGTTAGCTAGAGGGCCTAGAGATAGGTTCCTCTATTAAGAGGGTTATTAGAATAGGAGTGAAAAGCTACTTGTTAGTGAGGTATCCTTTGAGATGCTTTGCGACACTATTAAATTGATAGGAAGTCTCTAATACTTAATAGCATTACAGCTTAGATGAAAGTCTTTTATATTTATATTAGAGGTGTACACTAAGGTTAATAGCTTTAGGGATAGTAATAGAACGTTAAGATATATAAGTAACCTGCAGCTAATCCTTAAGTCTTCTTTCTGGGGGGATATAAGTATAGTTTAACAACTAAATAGCAGTAGGCTTACTAGAGGGAATACCTCTAGTAAGTCTAAAATATAGTCTATAGCATACTTAAAATAGTATTACCTGCCTAAATGCTCTTAAAGTAGCTAAATGCCTTATCATCTAATTAGTGATGCATATAAATAGATTAATGAGATTCCTACTATCTCTATCTACTATCTAGTGAAACTATAGCTAAAGGAATAAGCTTAGCAGAATTAGTAGGGAAAGAAGACCTTATTAAGCTTAACTTTAGTTTGATATTATGAAAAGATATAGGAAGTGTAGAATAAGTAGAAGCTTTGGCGCTAGTGAAATATTACTACTCTTATTGTTTTTTTACTTATTTAATGAAGTAGGGCTAGATTTACATCTAACTTCTAGTTTTAAGGTCCTTTACAGGCTGACCTAGGTTGAAGATATTGTTAGGTGGGGAGTTTAGCTGGGGCAGCATATCTATTAAACTATAACAAAGGTGTCCTAAGGGAGGCTTATAGAGAATAGAAATCTCTAGTAGAACAAAAAAGTAAAAGTCCTCTTGATTTTGATTTTCAGTATGAATATAAACTATAAAAGTGTAGCTTATTAATCTTTTAGTCCTTTGAAATTTAAGGCTAGAGGTATTAGAAAAGTTATTATAAGGATTAACTGTTAGTCTAAGAAAGTCTACTATAATAGTAAAGCAGTAGCTAGTCCTCTATCCCCTTTATAATGCTTAGGGGCAGGCAGGCAAAACACCTAGATGTAGAAAAGTCTCACTAAGTTAGTAGTAGCAAACTATAGTAGTAACACTTTATAGCAAAGTCCTTTTAGGATAGCTAATAACTTACTGAATAGAGACTATCTGTAGCTAACTAGGCTATACTAAACTCCTTATGATAGGATGAAAAGTTTAGTAGTTTAACGCTTAATAAGATGTTAAGAGGCTAGAGCTCTTAAAGAAAGGCTCTATCTCTACTTAAAGTATAAGCTATGCCTACTTAAGAGGATGCTATATCTACTAGCTACATCAGCTGAGAAGTATAGAGCAGACTGCTATATACAGCTTATAGATATTATAGAACTAGCTTATAGCAGCTAAGCGTTTATAGCAATATTGCTTTTTGATCTTTTAATATTAGCTCTTCTTATTATACTGAAGTAGAATTTAGTAAGTATTAGATTATTCACCTATTAATAGGGAATATAAGCTAGGTTTAAACTGTTATGAGATAGGTTAGTTTTACTTTACTGATAACCTTATCGTAATAGTAATTAAGCTTAGTATGAGAGGAACTGCTTATTTAGATAATTAGTTTTTATAGCTATCTAACTAAATAGTGCTGCAAAGCTACTATCTGCTAGATAATAGCTAAATGCTTCTAAGTTAGAATTTATACTAGAACGTAATGATACCTCCTATATATACAGATAGATATAAATAAGCTTTAGCTTAGCGTCTTAGTAGGCAATTCTTCTACTACTCTTAAAGCAAGTAGTAGTATTTTGCAAATTATAATTTTAATATGAGTAAGGTTAAATCCTTTATAGACAACTTAGATGTGCAAAAAGGTCCTATAAGTAGTAGAGTAGCTTTATTATTATGATCTGCTAAAAGTAAGCCCTCTTTCGCCTCAATTTCCTTATAAACTTAGCAGCTGCTGCGCTGTGAAAACATGAGGTTTTAGTGTATAGAGAGATAGAGAGAAAGAGAGAGAGAGAGAACCTAAGAGAGCTCTACCTAGAGAGACCACCTTGCGCAGTCATTTTAGCTAAGTCTGCATAAATACCTCTAAAGAGACTCTGAGAGGGTTAATAGGTGTAGTAACTAGCTAAGTGTGCAGTTAGTACCTCTAAAAAGCATATAAGCTGCATACTAGAGCCTAAAATACCTCTAAAAGCTCTCATATAGTTATAGCCTCTCTTTTTCCTTCTTACGCCTAAGTCTGCATAGACGTTCTTAGTACCCCCTAAAGGTAGAGCTATAAGTACTTCTAAAGGGTGCAAAGTAAATACTTCTAAAAAGAAAACTAAGTTATAAGGTGAGGCTATAAAAGCTTACCTCTAACTTATAGAGGCATCTATAGCAGTCTTAGAGGTATAGAGCCTATAGCTATAGCGTCTATAGTTAGGGAGTTATAAAGTGTTGAAGTTAAGCTGCTACCTGCCTATAGCTAAGTCTGTATAAGTACTTCTAAAAGGTTAAGCCTAAAATACCTTTAAAAGATCTAACTAATTATAGGCTGAAAAAGATAAGTACTTTTGAAGAGGTGTAAAAAAAATACTTCTAAAGGGTTAAGCTTAAAGTACTTCTGAAAGGTATAAAACTAATACTTTTAAACGAAAAACTAGATTATAGCGTGAGGCTATAGAGATTTATAGCCTACTTATAGAGCTTTTTATAGCAGTTTCAGTAGTGCAAGCTCTATAGCTATAGTATATATAATAGGCGAGAAATCTAAGTTTGAAGTTTAAAATACTAGTAATAGATAGATATAAGGCAGGCACTAAGGGCGTATATACTATGCTATAGCTATAGAGAGTGCTAGTAAAGCAGCAGTGCATTAAGCTTTGCAGCTATAGCGCTTATAGTAGGCAAGCTATAGGGCGTTAAAGTTAGGCAGCAGCTGCCTATAGCTAAGTCTGCATAAGTACCCCTAAAGAGGTGTAAAATTAGTACCTCTGAACGATCTAACTAATCATAGGGCGGGAAAAAATAAGTACTTCTGAAGAGGTGTAGAACTAATACCTCTGAAAGGATGATTTAATTAGGCGAGAAATCTATAGGTTAATATAGTAAAGTAGAGTTTAAGATAAGTTATACTATAATAGAATATAAGTAAGATATTACTTTTTTTTATTTTAAGGTAGCTAAAAGTAGGTTTTTTCTTTAGATATCTAGCTAAAAGTTTATATTTAAAAAGGGAGAAAGAAATAGGTTTATTATATATATAAGTAATTTTAT
Source organism: Colletotrichum viniferum (assembly GCA_020226115.1). Taxonomy (NCBI): domain Eukaryota; kingdom Fungi; phylum Ascomycota; class Sordariomycetes; order Glomerellales; family Glomerellaceae; genus Colletotrichum; species Colletotrichum viniferum. Next base: position 1,232,170 of record JAGFBE010000019.1, read on the forward strand.
AAGCTTTCTCCTCTTTATATTTATATAGATAGCAATAAATAAGAAATAGTTATCTATAATAAATAAGCAGTTTTAATAGGAAAAAAAGAGAATATATAGAATATTATATATATAAAAAGAGAAATAATAACTCTAAAAATAAGCTATTATATAAAAGAAATATTTTATATAAATAAGTAGTATAGAAAATAAATATAAAATTCTAAAGCTATAAAAATAAATAAAAAGAAAGCAGAGAAGATATAAGTAATAGCTTTTAGAATAAATAAGATAGTGAAGTAGTAGTATTTTCTATATGAATATGAGAAAAAGTAAGTAAAAAAATAAAATATCCTAATAAGGTAGTACTATATATAGAAGCACTATATATATAGATAGAGCAGAGTAAGAAGTCTCTAAAATGCTGTATAATATATCTATAGCATTAATATTTAGTAAGATATAAGACTTTAAAGCTGAGATAGTACCTCTTATTACTAAGTCTAAAGGTGATTTTCTAATACCTCTGAAGGTAAAACTTAAAATACTCCTAAAGAATCTAACTAATTACAAGCTGAGAAAAATAAGTACTTCTGAAAGGTTAAGCCTAAAATATCCCTAAAAAGTTAAGCCTAAAGTACTTCTAAAAGGTTAAGCCTAAAGTACCCCTAAAAGGTATAAAACTAGTACTTCTAAATGAAAAACTAGATTATAGCGTGAAGCTATAGAGGTTTATAAGCCCCCTTATAAACCTTTTTATAGCGGTTTCAGTAGTATAGACTTTATAGTTATAGCATATATAGCAGGCGAGAAATCTAAGTTTGAAGTTTAAAATACTAGTGATAGATAGGTGTAAAATAGGCCCTAGGGGTGCGTATACTATGCTATAGCTATAGAGAGTGCTAAGAAGGCTATAGTATACTAAGCTCTACAGCTATAATGCTTACAGCAGGCAAGCTATAAAGTGTTAAAGTTAGATAGCAGCTGTTTATAGCTAAGTTTGCACAGGTACCTCTAAAGAAGTACAAAATAAGTACTTCTAAAAGATCTAACTAATTATAAGCTGAGAAAAATAAATACTCCTAAACAGCTGCCTAACTTACATTCTGACTGACAGCTGCTATAGGCTTCACCTAGCTTAGCTACGCTTATAGGCGCCTCTAGGGGCTTTAAGTAGTTAATTAAGATGTATGCAGCTTTTCTTCAACTAAAATCAGCTGTAAGTATATTTTTTTGTTTTCTTATATAAATCTAATTTGTTTAGGCTGAAAATCCTAAGTGGAATAGCAATCAGTAGAGCTAAGGCTAAAAAAGCATTAGTAGGCCTATAAAAAAGGAGTAGGTATTAGTAAAATAGTGTATAGGCTTAATCTCTACCCTCTTAGGGCAAGCTGCTAGTAACTACAGCTAAAAACATTCTATATCTTTATAGATTCAAAGTAATGTTACTTCTCTCAGCTTAAGGCCTAGCTTTACATAGAGATTTTAGTATATCTATATTTTCCTCCCTACTAAAGCTGCTACTTGCAATATACTGAGCTAGAGGATACCCTTAAATACTTAAAAGCCTTATGCTTCTATAGTGCTAATAGATAGGTTCTATAGATAGATAGCTAATAGCTAACCTTATACTAAGAACTAGAGGTAAAACGCTTATAGAAGATGCTGAATAGCAGATACTATAGAGTAGTTGCTCTTTTTAGGGCTCTTGATCTATATAACCCCCTCTAAGGGGCATAGCGTAGTGAAAAGTAGCTCTAGAGAACTTAAGGTGGGAAACTGGACACTTCTAAGGCGCTATAAGCCTAGCTAATAAACTACTCTAGCAGGCTAGATTAGTAGTAACTACTCTTTAGTAGCTATTTGCAGCACTAATAGCTGCTCTTATAGTATTATAATAGTTATTTAGTTAATTCTACTAGTAGTTATATACTTATCTTAAAGATTAAGCTATATATATCTAAGTATAAGCAATTATATAGCGAAACTATAAATAGCTTATTATATAAGTTATTATTTATTTAATAGTATTTTATTATTTAGATAACTATAGTAATTCTAGAGCTAATATATACTAAAAATCTTAACTTATAAAGGGATATATTTATTAGATTAAAAACTAATGCTTTTTAAGGCTTACTAGTGATTTATAATAACTTCTTAAATTATATAGCCTTACGCTAGTGATAGTTTATTTAAATTTCTTCTCTATTAACTTTTGATGCTAGAGTAGTGTTCTAATATAGTTATAATAAGTAATAGAAGGTTAAAGCTTAACTCTAGAGAAGAAGCTTGAGAAATAGCTACTATATCTAAGAAAGGCAGTAGGCGTACAAATTACTTAATCTTAATATAGAGAGGTAGTAATAATAAATACTAATATAGAGCTCTTTTAGGTCTTATAATTAGAATAAGTATAATTTAAATCTCTTAATGAGGAATAATTAGAGAGTAAGTTTAGTGCTAGTAGCTGCAGTAATTTTAGCTCTAATAGCATATATTAAAGTTATTATAGTTAAAAAGCTTATAGTAGAACTTTAAGCCTAGCTAGCTGGTCTGCCTCACTATATACACTAGTCTAGCTGAGCCTTTCCCCCTATAGAACCTTATGCTTTTTACTAGGTGTATAGGAAAATAGGACTTTTATTTTGAAAAAATTAGAGTGCTCTAGGTAGGCTTATGCTTAAATATATTAGTATGGAATAATAGAATAGGATATATAGTTCTATTTTGTTAGTTTCTAGGACTGCTGTAATAATTAATAGGGATAGTTAGAGGTATTAGTATTTAATTATTAGAGGTGAAATTCTTAGATTTATTAAAGACTAACTATTGCGAAAGCATTTGCTAAAGATATTTTTATTTATTAGGAATAAAAGTTAGAAGATTAAAGATAATTAGATACTGTTATAGTTTTAACTATAAACTATGCTAACTAAAGATTAGATGATGTTATTTTTTAACTTATTTAGCACCTTATGAGAAATCAAAGTGCTTAGGCTTTAGGGGGAGTATAGTTATAAAACTGAAACTTAAAGAAATTAATAGAAAAATACTACTAGGGGTAAATAAAAGCTGTTTTGCTCTGCTTTATATAGCAAGCCTGTTAAAGGTCTAGTAGTGCTGTATATAATTGCTAGTTACCTCTTTAGTAGCAACATCCTTAAATTGCAGGAAACCTTTTAAGGGTGATACTACTAAGTAGGGCTTAAGAGAGCTACTTTATAGTAGTAGAGTAACTACTGTTAGTATAGTAAGAATATATCTGCCTAAGAGGCTACTTGCAGCTAAGTTTCTTCTAACCTAGAGAGAAGGTTTAAAGACTTAATAGGAATAGGTTAGGCTGTTATAGCCTTACCTAAGATAGAGTTTATATCTACTAGAGATAGCTAGGAATTGAAAACTTATGCTAGCCTTCTAGCTAGCAGCAAGCTACCTTAAAAGGGAGCTTGCAGCTTAATTTAACTTAATATAGGGAAACTTACTAGGTTTAGACATAATGAGGATTAACAGATTGAGAGCTTTTTTTTGATTTTATAGGTAGTAGTGTATAGCTGTTCTTAGTTAGTAGAGTGATTTATCTGCTTAATTATGATAATAAATGAGACCTTAATCTGCTAAATAGTTTATATTGCTTTAGCAGTATGCTAGCTTCTTAGAAGGACTATTAGCTTAAGCTGATAGAAGTTTGAAGTAATAATAGGTTTATGATGCCTTTAGATGTTCTAAGCTGTATACATGTTATACTAATAGAGCTAGCGAGTACTTCCTTAACTTAAAAGTCTAGGTAATTTTATTAAACTCTATTATACTGGGGATAGAGTATTATAATTATTGCTTTTTAATGAGGAATCCTTAGTAAGCATAAGTTATCAGTTTATGTTAATTACATCCCTGCTCTTTATATATACTACTTGTTGCTACTACTGATTGAATAGCTTAGTGAGGCTTTTAGACTGATCTAAAGGAGGAGGCAACTCTTCTCTCTAGTTAGAAAGTTATTTAAATTTAGTTATTTAGAGGAAGTAAAAGTTATAATAAGGTTTCTATTAATAAACTAGCAGAAAGATTATTACTAAGTTTACACTCTATAACTTTTTGTGAATATATCTATAACTGTTGCTTTAGTAGGTAAAGTCTCTACAATCTTTTTGGTCTTTTGCTTTTAGGTAGGTTAGCGCCTGCTGGAAGATAACTAAACTCTAATTTAATAATATTTCTTCTAAGTAGTATAAGCAAATAATTAAAACTTTTAATAATAGATCTCTTAGTTCTAGTATTAATAAAGAACATAGCGAAATGCAATAAGTAATATGAATTGCAGAATTTAGTAAATTATTAAATCTTTAAATATATATTACGCTTGCTAGCATTCTAGTAGGTATACCTATTTGAGCGTCATTTTAACTTTTAAGCTCTACTTAGTGTTGGGGCCTTACAGTTAATATAAGCCTTCAAAAGTAGTAGTAGACCCTCTTAAAGCCTCTTTTGCGTAGTAACTTTATATCTCACACTAAGGTTTAGAGAGACTCTTACTGTAAAACCTCTTAATTTTCTAAAGGTTAACCTTAGATTAAATAGAAATACCTGCTGAACTTAAGCATATTAATAAGTAGAGAAAAAGAAACTAATAAGGATTGCCTTAGTAATAATAAGTAAAATAGCAATAGCTTAAATTTGAAATCTAGCTTTAGATCTAAGTTATAATTTATAGAGGATGCTTTTAGTGTAGTGTTTTTTAAGTTCCTTAGAATGGAACGCTAGAGAAGATGAGAGCTTTATATAGTTAGACACTAAGCTTTTATAAAGCTTTTTTGATAAGTTAAGTAGTTTAAAAATGCTGCTTAAAATAGGAGGTATATTTCTTCTAAAGCTAAATATTAGCTAGAGACTGATAGCATATAAATAAAGTGATTAAAAGATGAAAAGCATTTTGAAAAGAAAGTTAAACAGCATGTAAAATTGTTAAAAGGGAAGCATTTATAACTAAACTTACGTCTAGTGAATCACCTAGCTCTTATAACTAGGGCACTTTGCTAGCTTAAGCTAGTATCAGCTTGCTGTTAGGGATAAAAGCTTTAGGAATATAGCTCTCTTTAGGGAGTGTTATAGCCTGTTGCATAATACTTTTTAGCAGGCTGAGGTATACACTCTATAAGGATGCTAGTATAATAGTTATTAGCAACCTGTCTTAAAACATAGACTAAGGAGTTAACCTTATATGTAAGTGTTTAGGTGTTAAACCTCTATATGTAATAAAAATAAATACAGGTGAGAGCTTTAGTGTATTATTAACTGATCTTAATGTTTTTAGATAGATTTAAGTAAGAGCATATAGGGTTAGACCTAAAAGAAAGTAAACTATATATATATAAAGTGAAGCTAGAGGAAACTCTAGTAGAGGCTTATAGTAGTTCTAATATGCAAATTAATTGTTAAATATGTATATAGAGGTGAAAGACTAATTAAACCTTTTAGTAGCTAGTTTCTACTGAAGTTTCCCTTAGGATAGCAGTATTAAATTTAGTTTTATGAAGTAAAGCGAATAATTAAGGACTTAGGGGTGCTATATTGCTTTTATTTATTCTCAAACTTTAAATATATAAAAAGCCTTTATTGCTTAATTAAATATAGGCATTTAAATGTATTAACACTAGTAGGCTATTTTTAATAAGTAGAACTAGCGATATAGGATGAACTAAACGTGAGGTTAAAGTGCTAAAATAGATGCTTATTAAACACTACAAAAGGTGTTAATATATCTTAATAGCAGAATAGTAGCTATAGAAGTTAGAATCTACTAAGGACTGTATAATAACTTACCTGCTGAATATACTAGCCTTAAAAATAGATAGCACTTAAGCGTCTCACTTATACCTCGCCTTTAGTATAGAAATAATATGCTGAGAAGTAAGTAGACGTAGAGGTTGTAATAAAGCTTAAGGTGTAAGCTTAGGTAGAACAGCTTCTAGTGTAGATCTTAGTAGTAGTAGTAAATATTTTAATGAGAACTTAAAGGACTGAAGTGGGGAAAAGTTCTATATAAATAGCAGTTAGATATAGGTTAGTTGATCTTAAGCTATAAGGAAGTTCTATTTCAAAGAGGTATTTATGCTCTATATGGCGAAAGAGAAGCTGGTTAATATTTTAGTACCTAGATGTAGGTTTTGCGTGGCAATATAACTGAATGTAGAGATAATAGTAGGAGCCCTAGGTAGAGTTCTCTTTTCTTCTTAATGGTTTATCACCTTAAAATTAGTTTGTTTAAAGTTAAGGTTTAACAGCTAGAAGAGCTTAGCATTTCTATTAGATCTAGTGCGTTTTTGATGTCCTTTAAAAATCTACAGGAAGGAATAATTCTCACGCTAAGTTGTACTTATAACTATAGTAGGTCTCTAAAGTGAACAGCTTTTAGTTAATAGAATAATATAGATAAGGGAAGTTAGTAAAATAGATCTATAACTTTAAGATAAGGATTAGCTCTAAAGGTTAGGTATGTTAGGCTTTAAGTGGATAGCTTAAGAGTAGGTTGCTACTAGCTAGGTTTCTAGCTAGAGGCTTCTAGTATCTAGGTTCTAACGCCTTTAGCAGGCTTTAGCTGTCTAGTATATAGTTAATAACTAACTTAGAACTAATATAGATAAGAGGAATCTAACTGTCTAATTAAAATATAGCATTATAATAGCTAGAAAGTGGTGTTAATATAATGTGATTTCTGCCTAGTGCTCTAAATGTTAAAGTGAAGTAATTTAACTAAGTGTAGGTAAATAGTAAGAGTAATTATAACTTAAATAGTTAGCTAGAAGGCTTAGAGATAGGTTCCTCTATTAAGAAGGTTATTAGAATAGAAGTGAAAAGCTACCTATTAGTGAGGCGTCCCTTAGGGCGCCTTATAATACTGTTAAATTAATAGGAAGTCTCTAACGCTTAATAGTACTATAGCTTAGATGAAAGTCTTTTATATCTATATTAAGGGCGCACACTAGGGTTAATAGCTTTAAGGATAGTAATAAAATGTTGAGATATATAAGCAACCTGTAGCTAATTCTTAAGTTCCCCTTCTAGGGGGATATAGGTGCAGTTTAATAACTAAATAGCAGTAGGCTTACTAGAGGGAATACTTCTAGTGAGTTTAAGATATAGTCTATAGCGTGCTTAAAATAGTATCACCTGCCTAAATGCTCTTAAGGTAGCTAAATGCCTTATTATTTAATTAGTGATGCGCATAAATAGATTAATGAGATTCCTACTATCTCTATCTACTATCTAGTGAAACTACAGCTAAGGGAATAGGCTTAGCAGAATTAGTAGGGAAAAAAGACTCTATTAAGCTTAACTTTAGTTTGATATTATGAAAAGATATAAGAGGTGTAAAATAAGTAGAAGCTTTAGCGCTAGTGAAATACTACTACTTCTATTGTTTTTTTACTTATTTAATAAAGTAGGGCTAGATTTACGTCTAACTTCTAGTTTTAAGGTCTTTTGCAGGCTAACCTAAATTAAAGATATTATTAGGTAGGGAGTTTAGCTAGAGTAGTATATCTATTAAACTATAACGTAGGTATTCTAAGGGGGGCTTATAGAGAATAGAAATCTCTAGTAGAACAAAAAAGTAAAAATCCTTTTAATTTTGATTTTTAGTGTGAATATAAACTATAAAAGTGTAGCCTATTGATCTTTTAGTCCTTTAAAATTTGAGGCTAGAGGTGCTAAAAAAGTTATTATAAGGATTAACTGTTAGTTTAAAAAAGTCTGCTGTAATAGCAAAGTAGTAGCTAGTCCCCTATCCTCTCTATAACGCTTAGAGGTAGGCAAGTAAAATACCTAGATATAGGAAAGTCTTACTAGGTTAGTAGTAGCAAACTATAGCAGTAATGCTTTATAGTAAAGTCTTTTTAGGATAGCTAATAACCTGCTGAATAGAGACTATCTGCAGCTGACTAAGCTATATTAGACTCCTTATGATAGGATGAAAGGTTTAGTGGTTTAACGCTTAGTAAGGTGTTAGGGGGCTAGAGCTCTTAAAGAAAAGCTCTATTTCTGCCTAAAGTATAAGCTATACTTACTTAAGAGGGTGCTATATCTACTAGCTGCATTAGCTGAGAAGCATAGAGCAGGCTGCTATGTGCAGCTTATAGGTATTATAGAACTAGCTTATAGCAGCTAAGCGTTCATAGCGATGTTGCTTTTTAATCTTTTAATATTAGCTCTTCTTATTATACTGAAGTAGAATTTAGTAAGCATTAGATTGTTCACCTACTAATAAGAAACGTAAGCTAGGTTTAAACTGTTGTGAGATAGGTTAGTTTTATCTTACTAATAACCTCATCATAATAGTAATTAAGCTTAATATAAGAGGAACTGCTTATTTAGATAATTAGTTTTTGCAGCTATCTAACTAGGTAGTGCTGTGAAGCTACTATCTGCTAGATAATAGCTGAACGCCTCTAAGTTAAAATCTATACTAAAATGTAATAATACCTCCTATATATATAGATAGATATAAATAAGCTTTAGCTTAGCATTTTAGCAGGCAATTCTTCTACTACTCTTAAAGCAAGTAGTAGTATTTTGCAAATTATAATTTTAGCATAAATAGGGTTAAATTCTTTACAGACGACTTAGATGTACAAAAGGGTTCTATAAGCAGTAGAGTAGCCTTATTATTATAATCTACTGAAGGTAAGCCCTCTTTTACCTTAATTTCCTCATAAACTTAGTAGCTGCTACGCTGCAAGAACGTAAGGTTTTAGTGTGTAGAGAGATAGAGAGGGAGAGAGAGAGAGAGGACTTAAGAAGGCTCTGCTTAGAGAGACTGCCTTGCGCAGTTATTTCAGCTAAGTCTGCGCAAATACCTCTAAAGAGACTCTAAGAGGGTTAATAGATGCAGCAACTAGCTAAATGTGCAGCTAGTACCTCTAAAGGGCGTGTAAGCTGCATACTGAAGCCTAAAGTATCTCTAAAAGCTTTCATATAGTTATAGCCTCTCTCTTTTCTTCTTACGCTTAAGTCTGTGTAGACGTTCTTAGTACCTCTTAAAAGTGGAGCTATAAATACCTCTAAAGGGTGTAAGGTAAGTACTCCTGAAAGAAAAACTAAGTTATAAGGTGAGGCTATAGAGGCTTACTTCTAACTTATAGAGGCATCTATAGCAGTCTTAGAGGTATAAGGCTTATAGCTACAGCATCTATAGTTAGAGAGTTATAAGGTGTTAAAGTTAGGCTGCTATCTGCTTATAGCTAAGTCTACATAAGTACCTCTAAAAGGTTAAGCCTAAAGTACCCCTAAAAGATCTAACTAATTACAGGCTGAGAAAGATAAATACTTCTGAAGAGGTGCAAAAAAAGTACTCCTAAAAGGTTAAGCTTAAAGTACCCCTAAAGGGTGCAAAACTGATACCTCTAAACGAAAAACTAGATTATAGCGTGAGGCTATAAGGGTTTATAGCCTACTTATAGAGCCTTTTATGGCAGTTTCAGTAGTATAAGCCCTATAGCTATAGTACATACAGCAGGCGAGAAATCTAAGTTTGAAGTTCAAAATACTAGCAATAGATAGGTGTAAAGCAAGCACTAGGGGTGCATATACTATGCTACAGCTATAGAGGGCACTAGTAGAGTAGTAATGCACTAAGCTTTATAGCTATAGCGCTTATAGCGGGCGAGCTATAGGGCGTTAAAGTTAGGCAGCAGCTGCCTACAGCTAAGTCTGCATAAATACCTCTGAAGAGGTGCAAAACTAGTACTTCTGAACGATCTAACTAATCATAAGGCAGGAAAAAATAAGTACCTCTGAAGAGGTATAGAACTAATACTCCTAAAAGAATGATTTAATTAGGCGAGAAATCTATAGGTTAACATAGTGAGGTAGAGTTTAAGATAAGTTATATTATAATAGAATATAAGTAAGATATTACTTTTTTTTATTTTAAAGTGGCTAAAAGTAGGTTTTTTCTTTAGATATCTAGCTAAAAGTTTATATTTAAAAGAGGAGAAAGAAATAGGTTTATTATATATATAAGTAATTTTATAAGCTTTCTCCTCTTTATATTTATATAGATAGCAATAAGTAAGAAATAGTTATTTATAATAAATAAGCAGTTTTAATAGGAAAAAAAGAGAATATATAGAATATTATATATATAAAAAGAGAAATAATAACTCTAAAAATAAGCTATTATATAAAAGAAATATTTTATATAAATAAGTAGTATAGAAAATAAATATAAAATTCTAAAGCTATAAAAATAAATAAAAAGAAAGCAGAGAAGATATAAGTAATAGCTTTTAGAATGAATAAGATAGTGAAGTAGTAGTATTTTCTATATAGATATAAGAAAAAGTAAGTAAAAAAATAAAATATCTTAACAGAGTAGTACTATATATAGAAGCACTATATATATAGATAGAGCAGAGTAAGAGGTCTCTAAAATGCTGTATAATATATCTATAGCACTAATACTTAATAAAATATAAGACTTTAAAGCTAAGATAGCACCTCCTACTACTAAGTTTAAAGGCAACTTTCTAGTACCTCTAAAGGCAAAGCCTAAAGTACCCCTAAAGGATCTAACTAATTACAAGCTGAGAAAAATAAATACCCCTAAAGAGTTAAGCCTAAAGTACCCCTAAAGAGTTAAGCCTAAAGTACCCCTAAAGGGTTAAGCCTAAAGTACCCCTAAAGGGTGTGAAACTAGTACTTCTAAACGAAAAACCAGATTATAGCGCGAGGCTATAGAGGTTTATAGGCCTTCTTATAAACCCTTTTATAGCAGTTTCAGTAGTATAAGCCTTATAGTTATAGCACGCACAGCAGGCGAGGAATCTAAGTTTGAAGTTTAAAATACTAGCAATAGATAGGTGTAAAGTAGGCTCTAGGGGCGCGTATACTATGCTACAGCTATAGAGGGCGCTAAAAGAGCTGCAGTATACTAAGCCCTATAGCTATAGCGCTCACAGTAAGCAAGCTATAAAGCGTTAAAGTTAGGCAGCAGCTGCCTACAGCTAAGTCTGCGCAGATACCTCTAAAGAGGTGCAAAATAAATACCTCCAAAAGATCTAACTAATTACAGGCTGAGAAAAATAAGTACTCCTAAATAGCTACCTAACTTGCACTCTAACTAATAGCTGCTACAGGCCTCACCCAGCTTAGCTACGCTTACAAGCGCCTCTAAGAGCCTCAAGCAGTTAATTAAGATGTATGCAGCCCTTCCTTAACCAAAATCAGCTGTAAGTATATTTTTTTGTTTTTCTATATAAATCTGATTTATTTAGGCTGAAAATCCTAAGTAGAACAGCAATTAGTAGAGCTAAAGCTAAAAAAGCATTAATAGGCCTATGAGAAGAGAGCAAGTGCTAATAAAACAGCATATAAGCCTAATCTCTACCCCTTTAGAGCAAGCTACTAGCAACTACAGCTAAAAACATTCTATATCTTTATAGATTCAAAGTAGTATTACTTCTCTCAGCTTGAAGCCTAACCTCACATAGAGATTCTAGTATATCTACATCCTCCTCCCTACTGAAGCTGCTATTTATAGTATGCTAAGCTAGAGGATACCTTCAAGCACTTAAAGGCCTTATACCTCTACAGTACTAATAGATAGGTTCTATAGATAGATAGCTAATAGCTAACTTTACACTAAGAACTAGAGGTGAAATGCCTATAGAGGATGCTAAATAGCAGACGCTACAGAGCAGTTACTCCTCTTAGGGCTTCTAATCTATATAACCCCCTCTAGGAGGCATAGCATAGTAAAAAGCAGCTCTAGAGAACTTAAGGTGGGAAACTAAACGCCTCTAGGGTACTGTAGGTTTAGCTAACAGACTGCTCCAGCAAGCTAGATCAGTAGTAACTACTCTTTAGCAGCTGTTCGCAGCGCTAATAGCTGCTCTTATAGTGTTATGATAGTTACCTAGTTAATTCTACTAATAGTTATATGCTTATTTTAAAGATTAAGCTATATATATCTAAGTATAAGCAATTATATAACAAAACTATAAATAGCTTATTATATAAGTTATTATTTATTTAATAATATCTTACTACTTAGATAACTATAATAATTCTAGAGCTAATACATACTAAAAATCCCAACTTATAAAGAGATATATTTATTAGATTAAAAACTAATACCTTTTAAGGCTTACTAGTGATTCATAATAACTTCTTAAATCGCATAGCCTTATGCTAGCAATAGTTCATTTAAATTTCTTCCCTATTAACTTTTAATGCTAAAGTAGTGTTCTAATATGGTTATAATAGGTAACAAAAGGTTAAAGCTTAACCTTAGAGAAGAAGCCTGAGAAACAGCTACTATATTTAAGGAAAGCAGCAGACGCACAAATTACCTAATCCTAACATAAAGAGGTAGTAATAATAAATACTAATATAAGGCTTTTTTAGGTCTTATAATTAGAATAAGTACAATTTAAATCTCTTAATAAGGAATAATTAGAGGGTAAGTCTAATGCTAGTAGCTATAGTAATTCCAGCTCTAATAGCATATATTAAAGTTATTATAGTTAAAAAGCTTATAATAGAACCTTAGGCCTAGCTAGCTGGTCTGCCTCACTATATACACTAGTCTAGCTAGGCCTTTCCCCCTATAGAACCTCATACCTTTTACTAAATGTATAAGAAAATAGGATTTTTACTTTAAAAAAATTAAAGTGCTTCAAGCAGGCCTATGCTTAAATATATTAGCATAGAATAATAGAATAAGATATATAGTTCTATTTTGTTAGTTTCTAGAACTACTATAATAATTAATAAGAATAGTTAGAGGCATTAGTATTTAATTATCAGAAGTGAAATTCTTAGATTTATTAAAAACTAACTACTACAAAAGCATTTGCTAAAGATGTTTTCATTTATTAGGAATAAAAGTTAGGAGATTAAAGACAATTAGATACTATTATAGTTTTAACTATAAACTATGCTGACTAAGAATTAGATAATATTATTTTTTAACTTATTTAGCACCTTATGAGAAATTAAAGTGCTTAAGCTCTAAGGGGAGTATAGTTATAAAGCTGAAACTTAAAGAAATTAATGGAAAAGTACTACTAGAGGTAAACAGAAGCTGTTTCGCTCTGCCCTATACAGCAAGCCTGTTAAAAGTCTAGTAGTGCTGCACATAATCGCTAGTCACCTCTCTAGTAGCAACATCTTCAAATTGTAAGAAACCCTCTAAAAGTAATACTACTAAGCAGAGCTTGAGAGAGCTACCTTATAGCAGCAGAGTAACTACTGCTAGTATAATAAAAACATATCTACCTAAGAGGCTACTTACAGCTAAACTCCCCCTAACCTAAAGAGAAGGTCTAGAGACTTAATAGGGATAAGTTAAGCTGTTACAGCCCTACTTAAGATAGAGTCTATACCTACTAGAGATAGCCAAAAATTAAAAACTTATGCTAGCCCTCTAGCTAGCAGCAAGCTACCCTAAAAGGGAGCCTATAGCTTAATTTGACTTAATATAGGGAAACTCACTAGGTCTAAACATAATGAGGATTAATAGATTGAGAGCTTTTTTTTAATTTTATAGGTAGTAGTATATAGCTGTTCTTAGTTAGTAGAGTAATTTATCTACTTAATTATGATAATAAATAAGACCTTAACCTACTAAATAGCTTATATTACTTTAGCAGTATGCTAGCTTCTTAGAGGGATTATCAGCTTAAGCTGATAGAAGTTTGAAGTAATAATAGGTCTGTAATGCCTTTAGATGTTTTAGGCTACATACACGTTATACTAATAAAGCTAGTAAGTACTTCTTTAACTTAAAAATCTAAGTAATCTTATTAAACTCTGTTATGCTAGAGATAAAGCATTGCAATTATTGCTTTTTAACGAGAAATCCTTAGTAAGCATAAGTCATTAGCTTATATTAATTACATCCTTGCCCTTTATATATACTACCTATTGCTACTACTGATTAAATAGCTTAGTGAGGCTTTTAGACTGATCTAAAAGAGGAGGTAACTCTTCCCCCTAGTTAGAAAGTTATCTAAACTTAGTTATTTAGAAGAAGTAAAAGTTATAATAAAATTTCTATTAGTAAACTAGCAGAAGGATCATTACTAAGTTTACGCTTTATAACCCTTTATAAACATATTTATAACTGTTGTTTTAGCAGATAGAGTCTCTACAACCCTCCTAGCCTCCTACCCCTAAGTAGGTTAGCGCCTACTAGAGGATAACCAAACTCTGATTTAACAACGTTTCTTCTAAGTAGTATAAACAAATAATCAAAACTTTTAATAATAGATCTCTTAGTTCTAGTATTAATAAAGAACGCAGCAAAATGCAATAAGTAATATAAATTGCAAAATTCAGTAAATTATTGAATCTTTAAATATATATTACGCCTGCCAGCATTCTAGCAGGCATACCTATTTAAGCATCATTTTAACCCTTAAGCTCTGCTTAGTGTTAAAGCTTTATAGCTGATATAAGCCCTCAAAGGTAGTAGTAAACCCTCCTAAAGCCTCCTTTACATAATAACTTTACATCTTGCACTGAGGTCTAGAGGAACTCTTACTATAAAACTCCCTAATTTTCTAAAAGTTAACCTTAAATTAAGTAAGAATACCTGCTGAACTTAAATATATTAATAAGCAAAAGAAAAGAAACTAATAAGGATTACCTCAGTAATAGTAAGTAAAGTAGCAACAGCTTAAATTTAAAATCTAGCCTTAAGCCTAAGTTGTAATTTGCAGAAGATGCTTTTAGTGTAATGCCTTCTAAGTTCCTTAGAATAGGACGCTAGAGAAAGTAAAAGCCCTATATAGTTAGACACTAAGCTTTTATAAAGCTCCTTTAATAAGTTAAGTAGTTTAGGAATGCTGCTTAAAATAAGAAGTATATTTCTTCTAAAGCTAAATACTAGCTAGAGACTAATAGCGCATAAGTAAAGTGATTAAAAGATAAAAAGCACTTTAAAAAGAAAGTTAAATAGCATATAAAATTGTTAAAAGGGAAGCGCTTATAACTAGACTTACATCTAGTGAATCACCTAGCTCTTACAGCTGAAGCATTTTGCTAGCTCAAGCTAGCATCAGCTTACTATTAAGAACAAAAGCTTCAGAAATATAGCTCTCTTTAGGGAGTATTATAGCCTGTTGCATAATACCCTTTAGCAGGCTGAGGTATACACTCTGCAAAGATGCTAATATAATAGTTATTAGCAACCTATCTTAAAACATAAACTAAAGAGTTAACCTTATATATAAATGTTTAGGTGTTAAACCTCTATGCATAATAAAAGTAAACATAAGTGAGAGCTTTAGCATATCATCAACTGATCCTAATATTTTTAGATAGATTTAAGTAAGAACATATAAGGTTAGACCTAAAAAAAAGTGAACTATATATATATAAGGTGAAGCTAGAGGAAACTCTAGTAGAGGCTTACAGTAGTTCTAATATATAAATTGATCGTTAAATATACATATAGAGGCAAAAAACTAATTAAACCTTCTAGTAGCTAGTTTCTATTGAAGTTTCCCTTAGAATAGTAGTATTAAACTTAGTTTTATGAGGTAAAGTGAATAATTAAAGACTTAGGGGCGCTATATTGCCTTTATCTATTCTTAAACTTTAAATATATAAGAAGCCCTTATTGCTTAATTGAATGTAAGCATTTAAATATATCAACACTAGTAGGCTATTTTTAGTAAGCAGAACTAGCGATATAGGATAAACTAAACGTAAGGTTAAGATGCTAGAGTAGATGCTTATTAAATACTATAAAAGGTGTTAATATATCTTAACAGCAAGATGGTAGCTATAGAAGTTAGAATCTACTAAAAATTATATAATAACTTACCTGCTGAATATACTAGTCTTAAAAATAGATAGCGCTTAAGCGTCTCACTTATACCTCACCCTTAGTATAGAAACAATACGCTGAGGAGTAGGTAGATGTAGAGGTTATAATAAAGCCTAAAGTGTAAGCCTAAATAGAACAGCCTCTAGTGCAGATTTTAATAGTAATAGCAAATACTTTAATAAGAACTTAAAGGACTGAAGTAGAAAAAAGTTCTATATGAACAGCAGTTAGATATAGGTTAGTTAATCCTAAGCTATAGGGAAGTTCTGTTTTAAAGGGGCACTTATGCTCTATATAGCGAAAGGGAAGCTAGTTAATATTCTAGCACCTAGATGTAGGTTTTACGTAGCAACACAACTGAACGTAGAGATAACAGCAGGGGCTTTAGGCAGAGTTCTCTTTTCTTCTTAACAGTCTATCACTTTGAAATCAGTTTGTCTGAAGCTAAGGTTTAACAGCTAGAAGAGCTTAACACTTCTGTTAGGTTTAGTGCGCTCTCAATATCCTTTGAAAATCTATAGGAAAGAATAATTCTCACGCTAGGTTGTATTTATAACTGCAGTAGGTCTCTAAAGTAAATAGCTTCTAGTTAATAGAACAATATAGATAAAAGAAGTTAGCAAAACAGATCTATAACTTTAGGATAAAGATTAGCTCTAAAGGTTAGGTATATTAAGCTTTAGGCAGATAGCTTAGGAGTAGGTCGCCACTAGCTAGGTTTCTAGCTAGAGGCTTCTAGCATCTAGGTTCTAACGCCCTTAGTAGGCTTTAGCCATCTAGCGTACAGTTAATAACTAACTTAGAACTAGTATAGATAAAAGAAATCTAACTGTCTAATTAAAATATAGCATTATAATAGCTAGAAAGTAGTGTTAACATAATATGATTTCTGCCTAATGGTTAGGGTTAGGGTTAGGGTTAGGGTTAGGGTTAGGGTTAGGGTTAGGGTTAGGGTTAGGGTTAGGGTTAGGGTTAGGGTTAGGGTTAGGGTTAGGGTTAGGGTTAGGGTTAGGGTTAGGGTTAGGGTTAGGGTTAGGGTTAGGGTT